>CM051235.1:446882780-448090905 GCA_027917425.1 Gastrophryne carolinensis | reverse complement strand
TACAGTGCTTACATTACTTTCATCACTGGTCACCCCTACAGCTGGGACCCCAGAGTCTGGGTCGTTGGGCTCCGGGTCTAAGACTTGACTCTTCTGTTGGGGTTGTACTCTTAAGGGTGGTCTCCCCGTCCTCTGATTTCCCCGCCACAGAGTCCAGAACAAGGGGAAATCCCGTCCCAAAATAAGGTCATGGGGCAAGTTCATGACAACCCCAACCTCATGTTGACTTTCTCCACAGGGGGTCTGGATGGTCACAATGGCAGTAGGATAGTCTTTCACGTCCCCATGAATACACCGGACCCCAACTGTGTGGCCTGTGACAGTCCCAGGGTTAATATGGGATCCATTAATTAGAGTCACCCGACTTCCAGAGTCCAACAGCGTCAGCACCTGGAGCCCTGCCACTGTCACCTGGCAGAGGTGGCGCTCATCCATAGAGTCTGGAGTAGCAGCAGTATAAACCGGGGCCGCATAAAGGGAAACCCTCCTGGCAGAGCTGCAGTCCATGGGCTCAGGTTTATGGGGACACTTGGCTGCAATATGGCCAGGTTCCTGGCAGGTCCAACAGATAGGAGCCTCCGCTCTCCTCCTCCCCTGGGGCATCACCTGAACATAGGGATTTGCACTGGCCCGGGAGTTAGCAGGTACCATAGGCCTTCTGGACTTGGGGCTGGCTGGGGATGGAGAGGCCTTTTTCCTCAGAGCTTGGGTGGCTGAGTACCTCTCCACCATCCCCACCAAAGTATTAGCGTCAGCTGGGTCCCCATGTCCTACCCACTGCTGTATCTCACCTGGCAAGGCCCTCAAAAAGCGGTCCAGAACAACCTTCTCCACCATCTTGGCTGGGGTTGATGTCTCCGGCTGAAGCCACTTGCGAACCAGGTGGATGAGGTGGTGCATCTGGGCCCTTGGTGGTAACGCCTCTTGGAACCTCCAGCTATGGACTCTTTGGGCACGTAGGTATATATCAACTCCCAAACGGGCTAGGATCTCCGCTTTTACAGTAGCATAATCCCGGGCTTCCTGCTCGCTTAGGTCGAAATAGGCCTGCTGTGGTTCTGCGATGAGGAAGGGTGCCAGAACCTCTGCCCAGTATTCCTGCGGCAGCCTTTCACGGGTGGCCACTCTTTCAAAGCCTGTTAGGAAGGCCTCTACATCGTCCTCTGACGTCATCTTTGTCATGGCTTTCCGAACTTCTCTCCTGGCATCCCGCTCCGGGATTGCTGCACCCAGCTTTTGTTGTGCAGCCGCCAGTGCTGTCATCTGCTGTGCTAGCAGCCTGTTAGTTTCTTGCTGCTGTAAGTTGGCCTGTTGCTGGGCCTGCATAGCCTCAGAGTGTGCCTTCTGTTGCTGGAAGTTGGACTGAACCAGCTGTTTAATTAGCTCATCCATGGCTGTGGCTTGTTGCTTGTTGAAGGCCAGGACATGCACCCAGTGTATGTTTCACTGCACCGTGCCCGCTCCAAGCCACCATATGTGGGGAACCGCTCTGGTAGATACTTGGTAGCTGTGCAGTAAGCAGGGTCACAGACAGGATACAGTTCAATTCAAGTGTTTTTATTGCACACTTGTAGCTTCCAACAAACACAGGGCCTTAACGTCAGGCTTAAACAAAAATAAATCCTGCTCGGCTAAGCAACTCACTAATATATAACAATCCCTAGCTATACGTGGGACTGGCTATCCGGCCCACAGTTACAAATCACAAGCATTGTGTGGCCCATTCAATACCTCCTTTAGTCCAGCAGTCAGCTCTCCGGGTATGGCCACACTCCTTAGCTCTGCAGTGAGCTTTAAATTAGGACCCTAGGATCCACAGCTGTGGGCTGTGGAAGCCCCGGACCGGACCCCCCCCGGGTGGAGTGAGCGTCCCACTACCAACCTCACTCACTCCAGAACAAGCAGGTCCCAGTACGTATTTTACAATCTGTCTATGTTAGCTATGGCCAACATAGACAACACAGACTATCAATCCTGCTTATACTGTGTCTGTGTTAACCCTTTGGTTACCAGAGACACACCCAAGGCTTACCATTCCCAGTTTAACCATTTCAAGGGCAGATATCTGTTCTCCCAAACCATACCCTTCTCACACTGTCTACAAACTCCCTCCTAAATCTCCTCCAGTCTGGTTTCCGCTCATGTCACTCCACCGAAACTGCACTCACCAAAGTCACCAATGATCTACTGACAGCCAAATCCAAAAGCCACTACTCTGCTCTCATTCTTCTGCTTTTGACACAGTCGACCAGGCTCTGCTTCTCAATATTCTTTCTTCTCTTGGAATCCAAGGTCTCGCACTCTCTTGGCTCTCCTCCTATCTCTCTGATCGCACATTTAGCGTAACTTACTCTAACACAACTTCTTATCCCTGTCCGTCTGTCTGTTGGTGTACCATAAGGCTCAGTCCTAGGACCCCTATTATTCTTAGTATACAGTACGTCCTGCTCCAGATAAGATTCTTTACTCTTGGGTATTACTCCGCCAGATGGTGCTGGACTGCAGAGACCGCGAAATTGGCTCCTCCCGGCCCCTCAAATACCCGGGACCCACCACAAATCCCCAGAATTTCTCTGCAGTCTGGACTGCGAAGGACAAGAAGATGGCTCTCTCTTCTCGCAGGTGAGCGGGGCTATTAGCCTGCGGCCCCGTAGGACTATTCCCACCCGTTCCATTACGTAATGTACCTCCCAGCTTTGGCTGCGCTGGTGCGGGTAGGCAGCACAGCTGTCAGGTGCTTAGGAGCGCTGCTCCACCGCATTCCCCCACCAAAGGGTAGGCGGTATAGGCATATGGCTGCCCCTTGCCCCTGTCTATCGGTGGGCCCTACGTTAAGTGGGCGCTGCCCTCCCTTGCTCTCCCTTGTAGCTCTCGGGGGGGGGGGGTGCTTTGGTGCTTCACTTGGATGGTGTGCTTGTTGCTTTTAGTTCAGTCTCCGCACAGACTTGGTTGCACTGGTTGCAGTTGAATATGCCGCCGCCGCGCGCGCTTCCACTGCATTCCGCGGTTGGCAGCGGCATTACCTCAGGCGCTGCTCCTCCTTCATTTGCTGCTCGTCACGTGTGCTGCTTCGCGCTCTTCGGGGGGGGGCCTGCGGATGGCACGTTCCGCGTCACTGTCTCCACGGACCGCCCCTCGAGGTATACTCGGCGCCATTTTCTTTCTGGATTCTGTCTGCTGCGTGGCTGGCACCTACCTACCGCGGTCCGTGAGTGCCCTCGCGGGCGGTTTTATTTTACCCTAATGTCATTTATGCATGTCGCTTATGGGGTTCTCTTAGAAACATAGAAGGTTGATGGCAGAAGGAGACCATACGGTCCATCTAGTCTGCCCTAATGTGTATACTGTATGTACTCTTTATCTTAGTATAGATGTGTGCTTATCCCAGGAATGTTTAAATTCAGTGACTGTTGATTTTTCAACTACCTCTGCTAGAAGTTTGTTCCAAGCATCTACTACTCTTTCTGTAAAATAATATTTTCTAACATTGCTCCTGATCTTCCCCCCGACTAGCTTCAGGTTGTGCCCCCTTGTTCTTGTCGCTTATGTCTTTCAGGCGGGTCAAACTCAATTGGTTTCTCCCGGCCCTACCCCCTCTATTTAGTCGTTAAACTTTGTGAGGCCTAGTGTGCTAATTACTCCCACTTCCCTAGCGGGCTATTGGGGCATCCCGGGTTGCTTTTATAGCGTGAATCCCTATCGGCCTATTGTGCCGCTATAATCACCATATGGAGGCGTCTCAGGATAATGTGCTCGGGGTTCCTTCGGGACAAGCCCGGCTGTGTGTAGCTTGTGGGGTGTCCCCTACAAGTGCTGACAATGTGCGGGTCTGTATACCTTGTGCCCAGCAGGTGCTTGCGCTGCAGCCTGGTTTACCAACAGCTGGGCCTGTGCCACGTATGGCTTCACCTACTCCCCCAAGCTTAAATTTGACTCCCATTGAGCTGCATACCAGTGGGGAATCTCAGCCTGATGTGTCTGCTAGACTGGCTAGTGTTGAGAAGTTGTTTGCTAATACCATGGCGTGTAAGGCCTCTGCTAAGAGGCGGCATTTGACGCCTGATGTCACTCTTTTCCCTATGGGGGCTGAAAAGTTCTTTGAACTGTCTGGTTATACCCCCTTGGAGGAAGGGAAGTTGTTCTCTGATTTGGAGTCATCTAATGAGAGGCCCAGGGGTCATGATGATTCTGGCTCTGACCCCTGGGCCCCAGATGATACTGATAGGCTGTTGGCTCCGATTTTTGGGGTACTGTCTATCTCTTCCCCGGTTGTGGCTCCTAAGCAGCAGGGGGAATTGTTTCATACTGCTAAGCCACGTTTAGAGTTTCCTGAGCAAGCCCATTTTAATAATCTCGTGCTCAAGGAATGGGAGCGTCCTAGCAGGCTCCCCGGAGTCCCTAAGAGTTGGGATAAGAGGTATCCCTTTCCTGCTGATGTGGTGAAGCGTTGGTCATCCCCTCCAGAGGTGGATGCCCCAGTCCTAGGGTTGTCTAACACCTCTGTCATGCATTCCCCTGATTCTACTACACTGCGCGATTGTGAGGACCGGCGTATTGATCAGCTGGCGTCCCACGCCTTTGCCTGTGTGGGGACGGCGCTACGCCCGGTTTGTGCCTCTGCCATTACAGCGGTGGCTATTAGGACCCTGCTTAGAAGTGTCCTAGATGGTGCTCCTGATGATGTGTCTAGTGAAGAGTTTAATGCACTCTCTCGTTGTGAGGTTTTTGTGACTTATGTCCTCTCTGCCTTGAATGATACCATCAGCATGTGTGGCAGAGCCTCTGCCCTGGTGGTGGCTATACGCCGCTCGGTTTGGCTGCGCCAGTGGGCAGCTGACACCGCTGCCCAGAAGGCTCTCACTGGTTTTCGCTTTAAAGGGCTGCACCTATTTGGGGACCGCCTGGACCTGTTTGCTAAGGGAGACGGTTACCCCAGCGCAGGAGGCAGTCTCTGCCCTTTCGGGGCCCAGGCTCCTTTTCTTCCCCCTACCGTGGATCCAAACAGGGGAGGGGGGTTTCCTTTACTGGGGCCCGAGGAGATTTCTGGGGTGGGGGCAGAGGACTTGGACGCCCTGGCTCATCCTGGGGCTCCAAGCCTAAGCCTTCTCTCAAGCCCCCTCAGGCTTCAGGGGGGGCGGCTTCAGCATTTTGCTCACGTCTGGAGGCATCATGTCTCAGACCGGTGGATTCAGGAGGTAGTGTCCTCCGGTTACAAGGTAGAGTTTGCTGCCTGGCCACCCCCAAGATTTATCAGATCCCGGATGTCTCAGGACCCCATGTCAGCTCAGGCTCTAATTCTAGCGCTGCAAAGCCTTCTGGAGCTGGGGGCCATCTGTCAGTTCCCCTTACGAGAAAGGGGCAAGGGGTTCTATTCCAACCTTTTTACCGTGCCCAAAAGATATCAGTCAGGCCCATCCTGGACTTGAAGATCCTCAACAAATTTGTCAGGTGCAGGCGCTTTCGCATGGAAACTTTGCGCTCTGCTATCAGTTGCCTGCATCCAGGGGACTTCATGACCTCTGTGGACATCAAGGATGCTTACCTTCATATTCCTGTTTTTCCAGGTCATCAAAGATTCCACAGGTTCGCTCTGGAGGATCAGCACTACCAATTTGTGGCATTGCCCTTCGGTCTCACTTCAGCTCCCAGAGTGTTCACCAAGGTGCTGGCAGGAGTGATGTCTCTGCTCAGGTCTCAGGGCATTCGCGTGCTGCCCTATTTGGACTACATTCTCATCACTTCTCAGTCCCTCCAACAGGCAGAGCTGGATACTCAGCTAGTAGTGTCCACTCTGGAGTCATTTGGCTGGGTGAGCAACCATCCCAAGTCTTCCCTGTCTCCCTCCTTGGTGACACCCTTAGTAACATAGTAACATAGTATGTAAGGCTGAATAAAGACTTTAGTCCATCCAGTTCAGCCTGTTTAACTCCTTCCAGTGGTCTAGTAGCCATAGCTGGAAATGTTATTACATGCCAGTAAGGCATCAAGGCCACTTTTGAACGTTTTTACTGTATCCATCATTACTACCTCCTCTGGCAGCGAGTTCCATAGTCTCACTGCTCTTACAGAGAAGAACCCCCTTCTATGTCCGTGGAGAAAGCACCTTTCCTCTAACCTTAGTGGATGCCCTTGGGTTATGGTTACACTCCGGGGTATAAATAGATTGTGGGACAGATCTTTGTATTGACCCCGAATATATTTATACATAGTTATTAGATCACCCCTCAATTGTCTTTTTTCTAGACTAAATAAACCTAACTTGGACAATCTTTCCGGGTACTCTAGCCCCCGCACTCCTTTTATTAACTTTGTTGTCCTTCTTTGAACGTGCTCCAGTTCTGATATGTCCTTCTTAAGCACAGGTGCTCAGAACTGTACACAGTATTCCATATGGGGTCTGACCAGTGACTTGTACAGGGGTAAAATGATGCTCTGGTCATGAGGAGCTATGCCCCTCCTGATGCACCCCATGATCCTATTTCCCTTGGCAGCAGCTGCCTGGCATTGATTACTACAGTTGAGCTTATTGTCAACCAAAACCCCTAGGTACTTTTCCATTGTTGTTTTACCAAGTGTTTCTTTATTTAGTGTGTAATCATGACACAGATTTCTCCTTCCCATGTGCATAACCTTACATTTATCTGTGTTAAACTTCATTTGCCATTTAACTGCCCATGCTTCCAATTTATCTAAATCTGTTTGTAGCTGCCTGCTGTCCTCTTTTGTTTTAATTACTTTACTCAGCTTAGTATCATCTGCAAAGATTGATACTTTACTGTTTAATCCATACCCAATGTCATTTATATATATATTGAAGAGAATTGGTCCCAGAACTGACCCTTGTGGTACTCCACTAGTAACAGTGACCCAATCTGAGTGTGTACCATTGATAACCACCCTCTGCTTCCGATCCTTAAGCCAATTTCCCACCCATCTGCACACGTTTTCCCCCAGTCCAAGCATTCTCATCTTTTGTACCAGCCTTTTATGTGGGACAGTATCAAATGCTTTAGAAAAGTCAAGATATATGATATCCAATGACTCCCCCTGATACAATCTTGAACTTTCCTCCTCATAAAAGCTGATTAGGTTTGTCTGGCAGGAGCGATTCCTCATAAATCCATGCTGATATGGAGTAATAAGGTCATTTTCCCCAAGGTGCTCCAGGATAGTATCCCTTAAGAAACCTTCAAACAGCTTGCCCACCACAGATGTTAAGCTTACCAGTCTGTAGTTCCCCGGTTCCCCCCTAGATCCCTTTTTGAATATTGGCACCACATTTGCCAAGCGCCAATCCCTCGGAACAGACCCTGTAGTTATGGAATCCACAAATATTATAAATAACGGCTTGTCTATTACTGTACATAACTCCCTTAAAACACGAGGATGTATGTCATCTGGTCCCGGGGATTTATCGATTTTTATCTGCTTGAGACGGTGCTGGACTTCTTCCTTGGTTAGACCAGTGACATTTAATGGAGGGTTTCGGTTATACCCCTGCATTTCACTTGGCATGTCAAATTCTTTTGTGAATATAGAAGCAAAGAAGTTGTTAAGCAAATTTGCTTTCTCCTCATTTCCCTCTATAGGGGTCCCCTCCTTGCTTTTCAGGGGGCCCACACCCTCAGGTTTGTACCTTTTATGGTTTATGTAGCTAAAGAATAATTTGGGGTTAGTTTTACTCTCTTTCGCGACCAGTCTTTCTGTCTCCAGCTTAGCTGCCCTTATCTGTTGTTTACATTGTTTATTTTCTTCTTTGTAGTTTTTTAACGCTTCCGCTGTCCCTTCCTGCTTTAAACGTTTAAATGCCTTTTTTTTGTTGTTTATTGCCCCCTTAACCTTTTTATTTAGCCACATCGGTTTACACGTGTGACTAATAGTTTTATTCCTGTAAGGTATATATCTGTCACAATGAAAATTAAGTATTCCTTTGAAAGTATCCCATTTAGCGTCCATGCTTTTGTTTTTCAGATTCACATTTCACATTTTCACATTCACATTTTCCCAGTCAATGCAGTGTAGGGCATCTCTAAGTTGGTCAAACTTTGCCTTTTTGAAGTCCCGCGTTTGTGTGGCTCCTTGATAAGGCACCCTAGTGACTGCTAATTGGATGATAATAATGATATTATGATCACTGCTTCCAAGGTGTCCCCCAACCTGTACCTTTATTACTTTGTATGGTACATTGGTTAATATTAGGTCCAATATGGCATTCCCACCCTTCCTGTGAATGAATCTGGATACAGTTCAGGCAAGGATTTTTCTTCCTCAGCAGAAGGTGGATAGTCTGCTAGCGCAGGTTCAGTTCCTGCTATCTTGCCCTCATCCCTCCACCAGGCAGGGAATGCAGCTGGTGGACCCGATGGTGTCGTGCTTTGAGGCGGTCCCTTATGTCCAGTTTCACGTGAGGCCTCTGCAACTCCACCTCTTATCAGTATGGGACAAGGATCCTGCGTCCTTGGACCAGGTCCTTGTTCTGTCCCCCCTAGCCAGGAGGTCTCTCTCGTGGTTTCTGGACTCCAGGAACCTGTTGGCGGGCAGATCCTTTCTGGCCCCCTGCTGGGAGACTGTCACTACAGATGCCAGTCTGACGGGTTGGGGGGCTTCTGGAAGTCCCTACAGTTCCAAGGGCGCGGGGCCTCAGGAGGCCCACACGCCCATCAACATTCTGGAATTTAGGGTGATCAGGTTGGTTCTGGCTCACTTGACCCAACACCTTCGGGGCCGACCTGTTCAGGTACGCTCAGACAACCAGAGGGTGGTTGCCTACATCAATGAGAGTGGTCCCTCTGCGACAGGGTGTTTCAATCTCTGTGTCACCGTTGGGGCCAACCAGATGTGGGTCTGTTTGCGTCCCGTCACAATCACAAGCTCCCAGCTTTTATCTCTCTGTCCCAGGATCCTCTGGCCTTGGCCACAGATGCTCTAGCAATGTCATGGCGGGATTTTCAGCTTCTGTATGTCTTTCCCCCATTCCCCCTGTTGGGCAGGGTTCTGCGCAAGATAGCTCAGGAAGGGGTGCCAGCTTTCCTGGTGGCTCCCAGGTGGCCAAGAAGAGTGTGGTTCGCAGATGTAGTGCAGCTGGCAGTTGATCAGTACGCTCTGCCCAGGGTTCCCGGCCTGCTCACTCAGGGACATTTACGCCACCCCAATTCACAAACACTGGCTTTGACGGCCTGGCTGCTGAAACCTCCATCTTGATGGAAAAGGGGCTGTCTGCCTCTGTTGTTGACACCATGATCAAGGCTAGAAAGAAGTCTTTTTCTTCTATTTACTATAGGGTTTGGCTTGCCTACATTGACTGGTGTGAGTCTAGGTCTCTTCCCTGTCGTGTGTTCTCTATTCCCAGGATCCTGGAGTTCCTCCAACATGGTTTGGATCTGGGGCTTCAACTCAGTACTCTGAAGGGTCATGTCTCTGCCCTGGCTGTTTTCTTCCAGAGGTCTTTTGCTCAGCATTCTCTGATCAGGACTTTTTACTCATGTGCGTCCCCCTCGTAAGCCTATGTTGCCTGTCTGGGATTTGAACTTGGTCTTGTCCGCCTTGCAGGGTGCTCCCTTTGAACCTGTGCAGGAGGTTGCTTTGGCCATTCTTACTCTCAAGGTTGTCTTTTTGGTGGCTATCACTTCTGTTAGGCGTGTTTCTGAGTTGGCGGCCCCCCTACTTTGAGAGACACCAGGACAAGGTGGTGTTTCGCTTCAAGCCAGATTTTCTGCCTAAGGTTGTGTCTGCCTTTCATCTGAATCAGGACATTAGGCTCGATTCAGAGAGACAAAAAAAACTTCAGTTTTAGTGCCGATCTGTTTTTTTTTTTTGAAATGTTTCCGCTCTCGTATGAGTGTGCAAGCGATTCTATGCATGCATTGCAATCCTTCTGTAAAGTTTCCGTCCGTTCGTAGGGCAGATTGCGAATACGAGTATGTCATTTTCCAGCATGACTTTTCCGTTTCATTTTCACATGTTGCAACTTAGGCTTTCGATTTTGCCCTTTTCCCACCGTATCCTCCCACGAATCCTTTACGTTTCCCATTAGATTCTGTTTCCCTTTTTCAATAAATATTCGTCCAGACGGAAATCCTTACAATCTTGCGCCTGCGCACTACAAACTTAACTCATTAAATTGCTTGCCTACATATTTGTCACCCTCACTACTACTACAATGTTTAGCTAAATCGCTTAGCACTATCCTCCATCTTCCCTTTTGGACCCTTAAAGCTCACCCAAACCACTTAGCACTTTCCTCCATCTTCCCTTTTGGACCCTTAAAGCTCACCCAAACCACGTCGCGGTTAGGTTCTTCTTCCATTTTAGCCCTCTAAAACTTACCCAAATCACTTCTCGGTCATGTGAATATTCATCTTTAAATATTTCTGGGCCCATTAGTTTTGTGTTAATGTATTTTGTAAATGAAATGACACTGTAACATTTTTTTTTGGATTCCATCATAAAATATAAAATTTTTTAGAATTTTGAAAATTTCAAATTTTTACAACTATAAAAAACAAAATACATAGCAATGGCAGGCCACATAACATTGTTCTTCATCTGTGGTCCCCAACGAGTCGCACAGCTCCTGCATCATCTCGCCCACCAACTGAAGGACCCTGACACTCAGTTGTGCCACTCTGGCACATGTGGTCCCTGTTAAAAAAACGTAAATTAAAATATTGGTATAACCTTGTTGGGGTCATACTGCAGTGCCACCCCCTGTATGGTCCAAACAACTAAATCTGGACTTCAAAAGCCAGAGGGCCCTCGCCACCACGGCCCGGGTTTTGCATAGTGCCCGATTAGAGAACCCCTGGCCCGCATTCTGCAGGCAAAGAACGGGCATCAGGAGCAAGGACAGGAGTGGATATCCAGAATCCCCTGAAAGAATTTAAAAATACTAACATTAAATACACATTCTAAGCTACAATATTGTTTAACATGTCATCAAGGGCTAAAAACAGCCATAGGTTAAGACATGAGTCATCAACTATATTCATTGCCATACAGTGAAAATGGATTGATGGAATGTGAGCAAACTTACCCAGGAGCCATCCACCAGATAATTCTCCTTACTCAAACTGACGAAATAAGCCGGAGCTCTGCAATATATAAGCATCATGGGACGACCCTGGATGCCCTGCAAGAACACTGAGGAATCGCATAGCTGGACCAAACACTGCTTGTATGTTGTGCGAGTGGCACATCTTGCGGTTCCTGCAACCAAATATAAAATAATTACACAAAGCAGGTAACCAACTAAAACAATAACTCCTACAACAAATAAAGATTCAAGTTCAACAATCCAAATATAATTCACAAAGGACATAAGTCTAAAAAAATATAGCAATTATATGGATGTGTGGGAAAATAAATGTTTACATGCTAAGGACTAATTAAGGTCAGCATTAAAATGCTTCTATAAGGCATACATGAAATGTATTGATTTAGGTATGCATTGCTATACAATTTATGGCCTCGGCCATGCTGATATATGCAATGCCTTGGTGCTAAAGGCGTGCAGACTCCTCCACATAGCCGCAAAACATGTTCAACAATAACAATCCGAGGCCTCAAAGGTCCTGTAAGTGGATCGGAAATTAAACAGATTTATAGGGTGGTGGTCCGTCGGAAATCAGCTCTCTGAATCAGACGCAAGCCCATCCCAACAACGTTATCTGAACGAACGAAAAATATCAGATTTTGTTTGGAAAATGATCCGAACTAACGGAAATGTTCCGATTTGCTTCCATTCATCGAAATCGCATATACACATTTTCCCGAACGTTTGTACGAATGAAAAATGAACGAAAAAAAGCAAAAAAAAGACTAACACCCACCCAAACAGCTACAGAAGTCCAGACAAATGTGTCTTTGAATCGAGGCTATTGTTCTACCTTCCTTATGCCCTAATCTTAGTAACGCTAAGGAGAGGGTTTTGCATTCCTTGGATGTGGTTAGGAGTCTGAAGTACTATCTGGTGGCTACTGCACCTTTCAGAAAAACTGATGCTCTTTTTGTGGTCCCTTCTGGTCCTAGGAAGGGTCTGGCTCCTGCTAAATCTACTATCAGCAAATGGATCCGTCAGGCTGCGATTCAGGCCTACACTGCTAAGGGGAAGAATCCTCCCTTCCATCTTACTGCTCATTCTACTCGTGCTATTGGGGCCTCTCGGGCTTTTCAGCACCAGGCTTCTGTTGAACAAGTTTGCAAGGCTGCTACTTGGTCTTCTGTTCATAATTTTTCAAAGTTTTACAAGGTTGATGTTAGGGCCTCAGCTGATGCTGCTTTTGGCCGCAAGGTTCTGCAGGCGGCAGTGGTCTGACCTGTCTGCTGTTACCTTTTTTTGGGATCCCACCCTATTTTACGGACACTGCTATTGGATGTCCCAAGAGTAAAGAATCTTATCTGGAGCAGGACATACTGTATACTACGAACAATACAATTCTGTGATTACTCACCTGTAGAATTGTTATTATGAGTATACAGCACGTCCTGCTCCACCCCACCCTTTGTTCATTATCCTTGGATCCCCTGTATGGTGATTGTTATCATTGTTTGATAGTTACTAGTTGGTTCTGTTATCCTTCTCCCGGCTTCTTGTTTAAGTGCTTTTCAATACTGGGGATTTGTGGGAGGTCCTGGGTATTTGAGGGGCCGGGAGGCGCCAATTTTGCAGTCTCTGCAGTCCAGCGCCATCTGGCGGAGTAATACCCAAGAATAAAGATTCTTATCTGGAGCAGGACTTACTGTATACTCATAATAGCAATTCTACAGGTGAGTAATCACAGAATTGTATTTTTTTCAATTTACACTTCTGGTCTCGGACAACTAATAGCTTTGCTGGGCTTCCAATATCACTTTTATGCAGAGGACACTCAGATCTACCTCTCTGGCCCAAATCTCTCTTCCCTCCTCTCTGGTCTTCCTGACTGTCTAACAGCCATCTCTTCCTTCATGACTTCTCACTCCCTTAAACTGAACATGGACAAAACAGAACTGGTCATATTCCCACCATCTCACTGCCCTCCCCCCTTTAACACCACAATCTCTAGCTACCTCCTGTCGCCTCCAACTCAAAAATATCTCCCGCACCCGTCCCTTCCTCTCACCTGACACCACTAAAATGCTAGTGCACGTGGGTCCCCTATAGTGCCTGAAAAACACACCCTGGAGCTGGCAGCAGCAGGAGCCAAAAAAATTAGCTGAATCACACCCTGGAGTTACAAGCAGCAGCTGCAGGGGCCCAAACATTGCTTTAAAGAGACACTGGAGTTGGCTGCAGGAGCCCAAAAATTGGATGAATCACACCCTGGAGTTGCAAGCAGCAGCAGCAGGAGAGCAAACTTAGCTTTAAAGAGACACTGGATTTGGCTGCAGGAGCCCAAAAATTGAATTAATCACACCCTGGAGTTGCAAGCAGCAGCAGGAGCCCAAACATAGCTTGAAAGAGACACAGGAGTTGGCAGCAGGAGCCCAAAAATTGGAAGAATCACACCCCGGAGTTGCAAGCAGCAGCAGCAGGAGCACAAACATTGCTTTAAAGAAACACTGGAGTTGGCTGCAGGAGCCCAAACATTGAATGAATCACACCCTGGAGTTGCAAGCAGCAGCAGGAGCCCAAACATAGCTTGAAAGAGACACTGGAGTTGGCTGCAGGAGGCCAAAAATTGAATGAATCACACCCTGGAGTTGCAAACAGCAGGAGCCCAAACATAGCTTGAAAGAGACACTGGAGTTGGCAGCAGGAGCCCAAAAATTGGATGAATCACACTCCGGAGTTGCAAGCAGCAGCAGCAGGAGCACAAACATTGCTTTAAAGAGACACTGGAGTTGGCTGCAGGAGCCCAAAAATTGGATGAATCACACCCTGGAGTTGCAAGCAGCAGCAGCCCAAACATAGCCTGAAAGAGACACTGGAGTTGGCAGCAGGAGCCCAAAAATTGGATGAAACACACCCTGGAGTTGCAAGCAGCAGGAGGTGCCCAAACATATCTTGAAAGAGACACTGGAGTTGGCAGCAGGACCCAAAAATTGGCTGAATCACACCCTGGAGTTGCAAGCAGCAGGAGGAGCCCAAACATAGCTTGAAAGGCACACTGGAGTTGGCAGCAGGAGCCCAAAAATTGGATGAATCACACCCTGGAGTCGCAAGCAGCAGCAGGAGCCCAAACATAGCTTGAAAGAGACACTGGAGTTGGCAGCAGGAGCCCAAAAAGTGGATGAATCATACCCTGGAGTTGCAAGCAGCAGCAGCCCAAACATAGCTTGAAAGAGAAACTGGAGTTGGCAGCAGGAGCCCAAAAATTTAATGAGACACACCCTGGAGTTGCAAGCAGCAGCAGGAGCCCAAACATAGTTTGAAAGAGACACTGGAGTTGGCAGCAGGAGCCCAAAAATTGGCTGAATCACACCCTGGAGTTGCAAACAGCAGCAGCAGCAGCCCAAGCATAGCTTGAAAGAGACACTGGAGTTTGCAGCAGGAGCCCAAAAATTGGATGAATCACACCCTGGAGTCGCAAGCAGCAGCAGGAGCCCAAACATTGCTTTAAAGAGACACTGGAGTTGGCAGCAGGAGCCCAAAAATTGGATGAATCACACCCTGGAGTTGCAAGCAGCAGCAGCCCAAACATAGCTTGAAAGAGACACTGGAAATGACAGCAGGAGCCCAAAAATTGGATGAAACACACCCTGGAGTTGCAAGCAGCAGCAGGAGCCCAAACATAGCTTGAAAGAGACACAGGAGTTGACAGCAGGAGCCCAAAAAGTGGCTGAATCGCACTCTGGAGTTGCAAACAGCAGCAGCCCAAACATAGCTTGAAAGATACACTGAGGTTGGCAGCAGGAGCCCGAAAATTGGCTGAATCACACCCTGGAGTTGCAAGCAGCAGCAGGAGCCCAAACATTGCTTTAAAGAGACACTGGAGTTGGCAGCAGGAGCCCATAAATTGGCTGAATCACACCCTAGAGTTGCAAGCAGCAGCAGCAGCAGCCCAAGCATAGCTTGAAAGAGACACTGGAGTTGGCAGCAGGAGCCCAAAAATGGCTGAATCACATCCTGGAGTTGCAAGCAGCAGCAGCCCAAGCATAGCTTGAAAGAGACACTGGAGTTGGCAGCAGGAGCCCAAAAATTGGATGAATCACACCCTGGAGTTGCAAGCAGCAGCAGCAGGAGCCCAAACATTGCTTGAAAGAGACACTGGAGTTTGCAGCAGGAGCCCAAAAATTGCCTGAATCACACCCTGGACTTGCAAGCAGCCGCAGGACCCCAAACATAGCTTGAAAGAGACACTGGAGTTGGCTGCAGGAGGCCAAAAATTGGATGAATCACACCCTGGAGTTGCAAACAGCAGGAGCCCAAACATAGCTTGAAAGAGACACTGGAGTTGGCAGCAGGAGCCCAAAAATTGGATGAATCACACTCCGGAGTTGCAAGCAGCAGCAGCAGGAGCACAAACATTGCTTTAAAGAGACACTGGAGTTGGCTGCAGGAGCCCAAAAATTGGATGAATCACACCCTGGAGTTGCAAGCAGCAGCAGCCCAAACATAGCCTGAAAGAGACACTGGAGTTGGCAGCAGGAGCCCAAAAATTGGATGAAACACACCCTGGAGTTGCAAGCAGCAGCAGGTGCCCGAACATATCTTGAAAGAGACACTGGAGTTGGCAGCAGGACCCAAAAATTGGCTGAATCACACCCTGGAGTTGCAAGCAGCAGCAGGAGCCCAAACATAGCTTGAAAGGCACACTGGAGTTGGCAGCAGGAGCCCAAAAATTGGATGAATCACACCGTGGAGTCGCAAGCAGCAGCAGGAGCCCAAACATAGCTTGAAAGAGACACTGGAGTTGGCAGCAGGAGCCCAAAAAGTGGATGAATCATACCCTGGAGTTGCAAGCAGCAGCAGCCCAAACATAGCTTGAAAGAGAAACTGGAGTTTGCAGCAGGAGCCCAAAAATTGAATGAGACACACCCTGGAGTTGCAAGCAGCAGCAGGAGCCCAAACATAGTTTGAAAGAGACACTGGAGTTGGCAGCAGGAGCCCAAAAATTGGCTGAATCACACCCTGGAGTTGCAAACAGCAGCAGCAGCAGCCCAAGCATAGCTTGAAAGAGACACTGGAGTTTGCAGCAGGAGCCCAAAAATTGGATGAATCACACCCTGGAGTCGCAAGCAGCAGCAGGAGCCCAAACATTGCTTTAAAGAGACACTGGAGTTGGCAGCAGGAGCCCAAAAATTGGATGAATCACACCCTGGAGTTGCAAGCAGCAGCAGCCCAAACATAGCTTGAAAGAGACACTGGAAATGGCAGCAGGAGCCCAAAAATTGGATGAAACACACCCTGGAGTTGCAAGCAGCAGCAGGAGCCCAAACATAGCTTGAAAGAGACACAGGAGTTGACAGCAGGAGCCCAAAAAGTGGCTGAATCGCACTCTGGAGTTGCAAACAGCAGCAGCCCAAACATAGCTTGAAAGATACACTGAGGTTGGCAGCAGGAGCCCAAAAATTGGCTGAATCACACCCTGGAGTTGCAAGCAGCAGCAGGAGCCCAAACATTGCTTTAAAGAGACACTGGAGTTGGCAGCAGGAGCCCATAAATTGGCTGAATCACACCCTAGAGTTGCAAGCAGCAGCAGCCCAAGCATAGCTTGAAAGAGACACTGGAGTTGGCAGCAGGAGCCCAAAAATTGGATGAATCACACCCTGGAGTTGCAAGCAGCAGCAGCAGCAGGAGCCCAAACATAGCTTGAAAGAGACACTGGAGTTGGCAGCAGGAGCCCAAAAATTGGATGAATCACACCCTGGAGTCGCACGCAGCAGTCCAAACATAGATTGAAAGAGAAACTGAAGTTGGCAGCAGAAGCCCAAAAATGGCTGAATCACACCCTGGAGTTGCAAGCAGCAGCAGCCCAAGCATAGCTTGAAAGAGACACTGGAGTTGGCAGCAGAAGCCCAAAAATTGGATGAATCACACCCTGGAGTTGCAAGCAGCAGCAGCAGGAGCCCAAACATAGCTTGAAAGAGACACTGGAGTTGGCAGCAGGAGCCCAAAAATTGCCTGAATCACACCCTGGACTTGCAAGCAGTCGCAGGAGCCCAAACATAGCTTGAAAGACACACTGGAGTTGGCAGCAGGAGCCCAAAAATTGGATGAATCACACCCTGGAGTTGCAAGCAGCAGCAGGAGCCCAAACATTGCTTTAAAGAGACACTCAAGTTGGCAGCAGGAGCCCAAAAATTGGATGAATCAAACCCTGGAGTTGCAAGCAGCAGCAGCAGCCCAAACATAGCTTGAAAGAGACACTGGAGTTGGCTGCAGGAGCCCAAAAATTGGCTTAATCACACCCTGGAGTTGCAGGTAGCAGCAGGAGCCCAAACATTGCTTGAAAGAGACACTGGAGTTGGCAGCAGGAGCCCAAAAATTGGATTAATCACACCCTGGAGTTGCAAGCAGCATCAGCAGGAGCCCAAACATAGCTTGAAAAAGAAACTGGAGTTGGCAGCAGGAGCCCAAAAATTGGATTAATCACACCCTGGAGTTGCAAGCAGCAGCAGCAGCCCAAACAAAGCTTGAAAGAGCAACTGGAGTTGGCAGCAGGAGCCCAAAAATTGGATGAATCACACCCTGGAGTAGCAAGCAGCAGCAGCAGCAGGAGCCTAAACATAGCTTGAAAGACACACTGGAGTTGGCAGCAGGAGCCCAAAAATTGGATGAATCACACCCTGGAGTTGCAAGCAGCAGCAGGAGCCCAAACATTGCTTTAAAGAGACACTCGAGTTGGCAGCAGGAGCCCAAAACTTGGATGAAACACACCCTGGAGTTGCAAGCAGCAGCATCCCAAACATTGCTTGAAAGAGACACTGGAGTTTGCAGCAGGAGCCCAAAAATTGGCTGAATCACACCCTGGAGTTGCAGGTAGCAGCAGCAGCCCAAACATAGCTTGAAAGAGACACTGGAGTTGGCAGCAGGAGCCCAAAACTTGGATGAATCAAACCCTGGAGTTGCAAGCAGCAGCAGGAGCCCAAACATAGCTTTAAAGAAACACTGGAGTTGGCAGCAGGAGCCCAAAAAGTGGATGAATCATACCCTGGAGTTGCAAGCAGCAGCAGCCCAAACATAGCTTGAAAGAGAAACTGGAGTTGGCAGCAGGAGCCCAAAAATTGAATGAGACACACCCTGGAGTTGCAAGCAGCAGCAGGAGCCCAAACATAGTTTGAAAGAGAAACTGGAGTTGGCAGCAGGAGCCCAAAAATTGGCTGAATCACACCCTGGAGTTGCAAGCAGCAGCAGCAGCAGCCCAAGCATAGCTTGAAAGAGACACTGGAGTTTGCAGCAGGAGCCCAAAACTTGGATGAATCACACCCTGGAGTCGCAAGCAGCAGCAGGAGCCCAAACATTGCTTTAAAGAGACACTGGAGTTGGCAGCAGGAGCCCAAAAATTGGATGAATCACACCCTGGAGTTGCAAGCAGCAGCAGCCCAAACATAGCTTGAAAGAGACACTGGAAATGACAGCAGGAGCCCAAAAATTGGATGAAACACACCCTGGAGTTGCAAGCAGCAGCAGGAGCCCAAACATAGCTTGAAAGAGACACAGGAGTTGACAGCAGGAGCCCAAAAAGTGGCTGAATCGCACTCTGGAGTTGCAAACAGCAGCAGCAGCCCAAACATAGCTTGAAAGATACACTGAGGTTGGCAGCAGGAGCCCAAAAATTGGCTGAATCACACCCTGGAGTTGCAAGCAGCAGCAGGAGCCCAAACATTGCTTTAAAGAGACACTGGAGTTGGCAGCAGGAGCCCATAAATTGGCTGAATCACACCCTAGAGTTGCAAGCAGCAGCAGCAGCCCAAGCATAGCTTGAAAGAGATACTGGAGTTGGCAGCAGGAGCCCAAAAATTGGATGAATCACACCCTGGAGTTGCAAGCAGCAGCAGCAGCAGGAGCCCAAACATAGCTTGAAAGAGACACTGGAGTTGGCAGCAGGAGCCCAAAAATTGGATGAATCACACCCTGGAGTCGCACGCAGCAGTCCAAACATAGCTTGAAAGAGACACTGAAGTTGGCAGCAGGAGCCCAAAAATGGCTGAATCACACCCTGGAGTTGCAAGCAGCAGCAGCCCAAGCATAGCTTGAAAGAGACACTGGAGTTGGCAGCAGGAGCCCAAAAATTGGATGAATCACACCCTGGAGTTGCAAGCAGCAGCAGCAGGAGCCCAAACATAGCTTGAAAGAGACACTGGAGTTGGCAGCAGGAGCCCAAAAATTGCCTGAATCACACCCTGGACTTGCAAGCAGCCGCAGGAGCCCAAACATAGCTTGAAAGACACACTGGAGTTGGCAGCAGGAGCCCAAAAGTTGGATGAATCACACCCTGGAGTTGCAAGCAGCAGCAGGAGCCCAAACATTGCTTTAAAGAGACACTCGAGTTGGCAGCAGGAGCCCAAAAATTGGATGAATCAAACCCTGGAGTTGCAAGCAGCAGCAGCAGCCCAAACATAGCTTGAAAGAGAGACTGGAGTTGGCAGCAGGAGCCCACAAATTGGATGAAACACACCCTGGAGTTGCAAGCAGCAGCAGGAGCCCAAACATAGCTTGAAAGAGACACTGGAGTTGGCTGCAGGAGCCCAAAAATTGGCTGAATCACACCCTGGAGTTGCAGGTAGCAGCAGGAGCCCAAGCATTGCTTGAAAGAGACACTGGAGTTGGCAGCAGGAGCCCAAAAAATGGATTAATCACACCCTGGAGTTGCAAGCAGCATCAGCAGGAGCCCAAACATAGCTTGAAAAAGAAACTGGAGTTGGCAGCAGGAGCCCAAAAATTGGATTATTCACACCCTGGAGTTGCAAGCAGCAGCAGCAGCCCAAACAAAGCTTGAATGAGAAACTGGAGTTGGCAGCAGGAGCCCAAAAATTGCCTGAATCACACCCTGGACTTGCAAGCAGCCGCAGGAGCCCAAACATAGCTTGAAAGACACACTGGAGTTGGCAGCAGGAGCCCAAAAGTTGGATGAATCACACCCTGGAGTTGCAAGCAGCAGCAGGAGCCCAAACATTGCTTTAAAGAGACACTCGAGTTGGCAGCAGGAGCCCAAAAATTGGATGAATCAAACCCTGGAGTTGCAAGCAGCAGCAGCAGCCCAAACATAGCTTGAAAGAGAGACTGGAGTTGGCAGCAGGAGCCCACAAATTGGATGAAACACACCCTGGAGTTGCAAGCAGCAGCAGGAGCCCAAACATAGCTTGAAAGAGACACTGGAGTTGGCTGCAGGAGCCCAAAAATTGGCTGAATCACACCCTGGAGTTGCAGGTAGCAGCAGGAGCCCAAGCATTGCTTGAAAGAGACACTGGAGTTGGCAGCAGGAGCCCAAAAAATGGATTAATCACACCCTGGAGTTGCAAGCAGCATCAGCAGGAGCCCAAACATAGCTTGAAAAAGAAACTGGAGTTGGCAGCAGGAGCCCAAAAATTGGATTATTCACACCCTGGAGTTGCAAGCAGCAGCAGCAGCCCAAACAAAGCTTGAATGAGAAACTGGAGTTGGCAGCAGGAGCCCAAAAATTGGATGAATCACACCCTAGAGTAGCAAGCAGCAGCAGCAGCAGCAGGAGCCCAAACATAGCTTGAAAGACACACTGGAGTTGGCAGCAGGAGCCCAAAAATTGGATGAATCACACCCTGGAGTTGCAAGCAGCAGCAGGAGCCCAAACATAGCTTGAAAGAGACACTGGAGTTGGCAGCAGGAGCCCAAAACTTGGATGAAACACACCCTGGAGTTGCAAGCAGCAGCATCCCAAACATTGCTTGAAAGAGACACTGGAGTTTGCAGCAGGAGCCCAAAAATTGGCTGAATCACACCCTGGAGTTGCAGGTAGCAGCAGCAGCCCAAACATAGCTTGAAAGAGACACTGGAGTTGGCAGCAGGAGCCCAAAACTTGGATGAATCAAACCCTGGAGTTGCAAGCAGCAGCAGGAGCCCAAACATAGCTTTAAAGAGACACTGGAGTTGGCAGCAGGAGCCCAAAAATTGGCTGAATCACACCCTGGAGTTGCAAGCAGCAGCAGCCCAAACATAGCTTGAAAGAGACACTGGAGTTGGCAGCAGGAGCCCAAAAATTGGATGAATCACACCCTGGAGTTGCAAGCAGCAGCAGCAGGAGCCCAAACATAGCTTGAAAGAGACACTGGAGTTGGCAGCAGGAGGCCAAAAAATGGCTGAATAACACCCCGGAGTTGCAAGCAGCAGCAGCAGCCCAAACATAGCTTGAAAGAGAAACTGGAGTTGGCAGCAGGAGCCCAAAAATTGGATGAATCACACCCTGGAGTTGCAAGCAGCAGCAGGAGCCCAAACATAGCTTGAAAGAGACACTGGAGTTGGCAGCAGGAGCTCAAAAATTGGCTGAATCACACCCTGGAGTTGCAAGCAGCAGCCCAAACATAGCTTGAAAGAGACACTGGAGTTGGCAGCAGGAGCCCAAAAATTGAATGAATCACACCCTGGAGTTGCAAGCAGCAGCAGGATCTCAAACATAGCTTGAAAGAGACACTGGGGTTGGCAGCAGGAGCCCAAAAATTGGATGAATCACACCCTGGAGTTGCAAGCAGCAGCAGGAGCCCAAACATTGCTTTAAAGAGACACTGGAGTTGGCAGCAAGAGCCCAAAAATTGTATGAATCAAACCCTGGAGTTGCAAGCAGCAGCAGCATCCAAACATTGCTTTAAAGAGACACTGGAGTTGGCAGCAGGAGCCCAAAAATTGGATGAATCACACCCTGGAGTTGCAAGCAGCAGCCCAAACATAGCTTGAAAGAGACACTGGAGTTGGCAGCAGGAGCCCAAAAATTGGATGAATCACACCCTGGAGTTGCAAGCAGCTGCAGGAGCCCAAACATTGCTTTGAAGAGACACTGAAGTTGGCAGCAGCCGCAGCAAGAGCCCAAAAATTGACTGACACACCCTGGAGTTGGCAGCAGCAGCAACCCAGAAATTGGCTGGAAGGCACCCTGAAGTTGGCAGCAGCAGGAGCACAAACATTAGCTGGAAGGCACACCCTGGAGTTGGTAGCAGCATAAGCAGGAGCCCAAACATTGCTTGAAAGACACCCTGGAGTTGGCAGCAGCAGCAGCAGGAGGCCAAAAATTGGCTGAAAGGCACACCCTGAAGTTGGCATCAGCAGGAGACCAAAAATTGACTGGAAGGCATACCCTGAAGTTGGCATCAGCAGGAGCCCAAAAATTGGCCTAAAGACATAAATATGTTTTGCACCATTTTAAAAGTTTAAAACGTGGCACCATGCTGAATCTAGTCGCATGCATCAGCCATTGGTAGGTGGAAATCCTGGCTGATCCATCCCTGATTCATTTTGACAAAGGTGAGTCTCTCCACATTTTTAGTTGATAGACGAGAGCTCCTCGCCGTAACTATGGCCCCCGCTGCACTAAACACCCGCTCAGATGGCACGCTACTGGCCTGGCAGGACAGCTTTTCCAGGGCAAACTCTGCTAGTTGCGGCTACATGCCAAGTTTGGCTGCTCAGAAGTCCAGCGGATCCTCAAGGTGCGTTGGCATGGTCATGTCAAGGTATGACATGACCTGCTGGTTGAGGTCCTGCTCCAGGTCTTCCTGCTGCTCATGAGTAGCCTTACTATGCGGGTGTAGAAAGCTACTCATTAGCGACTGAAGACTGAGGCTGCTGCTGATGGAGCTGCTGCTGCTGCTCCTGCCAACCCCCCCAGCAGCCATGGCAGTGGAAGGTGAGCGCAGAGCACCCCCCGAGTCAGACCTGCGGGAGTATGGACCATGGCGCAGATAGGCATCGGCCAACTGACTATGCAGAATGTCTTTGTAGTAGTTCAGTTTGTCCTCCCTCTCGGCGGGTTTAAAAAATGCCCCCATTTTGTGCCGGAAGCGAGGGTCCAATAAGGTGGACAGCCAGAAGGTATCCCGCCGACAAATGGAAACAATTCTGGGGTCACTACGCAAGCATGTGAGCATGCTTCCTGCCATTTGCGCAAGTGACTCGGAGGGACTACCTGTCTCCATCTCCACTGCATACTGCCACGGTGTGTCCGGGTCCTCTGTCTCGCCTTCCTCAAAACCCTCTAGCTCCTCTGGCTGCTCCTGCTCCTCCTCTCCTGTCCGCTGACTAGATAAACCAGCCATTTTGCCAAGTCTAAACTGTGTTTCCCTGGGCAACTCCTCTTCCTCCTCCTCCTCCAGTTCAGCTCCAACGGGGTTCATGTGGCCATAAGATGTAGACGCCATGTCTCCAGTGCCCTGACCAGCCATGGTTTCCAACATGTGCTGTAGTACATGAAGCAGTGGAATCACGTCGTTCATCCCTTAATCCTGCCGACTGACAAAGTGTTTTACAAAATGCAATACTTTGATTAAGCTGAGGAAGGATCAACAAGCGTATTTAGTATAACAGATAGGCTGCTAAGTGCAGGTTTGGGATGCCCTGCGGCCTGGTTTTTTTTTGTTAAAGGCAGACCAAAAAACAATTCAAAATGCAATACTTTGATTAAGCTGAGGAAGGATCAACAAGCGTATTTAGTATAACAGATAGGCTGCCTAATGCAGGTTTGGGATGCCCTGCGGCCTGGTTTTTTTTTTTTGTTAAAGGCAGACCAAAAACCAATTCAAAATGCAAAACTTTGATTCAGCTGGGGAAGGATCAACAAGCGTATTTAGTATAACAGATAGGCTGCCTAATGCAGGTTTGGGATGCCCTGCGGCCTGGTGTTTTTTTTGTTAAAGGCAGACCAAAACCAATTCAAAATGCAATACTTTGATTCAGCTGAGGAAGGATCGACAAGCGTATTTAGTATAACAGGCTGCCTAATGCAGGTTTGGGATGCCCTGCGGCCTGGTGTTTTTTTTGTTAAAGGCAGACCAAAAACCAATTCAAAATGCAATACTTTGATTAAGCTGAGGAAGGATCAACAAGCGTATTTAGTATAACAGATAGGCTGCTGAATGCAGGTTTGGGATGCCCTGCGGCCTGTGTTTTTTTGTTAAAGGCAGACCAAAAACCAATTTAAAATGCAATACTTTGATTCAGCTGAGGAAGGATCAACAAGCATATTTAGTATAACAGATAGGCTGCCTAGTGCAGGTTTGGGATGCCCTGCGGCCTGGTGTTTTTTTTGTTAAAGGCAGACCAAAAACCAATTCAAAATGCAATATTTTGATTCAGCTGAGGAAGGATCAACAAGCGTATTTAGTATAACAGATAGGCTGCCTAATGCAGTTTTGGATGCCCTGCGGCCTGGTGTTTTTTTTTGTTAAAGGCAGACCAAAAACCAATTCAAAATGCAATACTTAGATTCAGCTGAGGAAAGATCAACAAGCGTATTTAGTATAACAGATAGGCTACTAAATGCAGGTTTGGGATGCCCTACCGCCTGGTGTTTTTTTGTTAAAGGCAGACCAAAAACCAATTCAAAATGCAATACTTTGATTCAGCTGAGGAAGGATCAACAAGCATATTTAGTATAACAGATAGGCTGCCTAGTGCAGGTTTGGGATGCCCTGCGGCCTGGTGTTTTTTTTGTTAAAGGCAGACCAAAAACCAATTCAAAATGCAATATTTTGATTCAGCTGAGGAAGGATCAACAAGCGTATTTAGTATAACAGATAGGCTGCCTAGTGCAGGTTTGGGATGCCCTGCGGCCTGGTGTTTTTTTGTTAAAGGCAGACCAAAAACCAATTCAAAATGCAATACTTTGATTCAGCTGAGGAAGGATCATCAAGCGTATTTAGTATAACAGATAGGATACCTAATGCAGGTTTGGAATGCCCTGCGGCCTGGTGTTTTTTTTGTTAAAGGCAGACCAAAAACCAATTCAAAATGCAATACTTTGATTAAGCTGAGGAAGGATCAACAAGCGTATTTAGTATAACAGATAGGCTGCCAAGTGCAGGTTTGGGATGCCCTGCGGCCGGGTTTTTTTTGTTAAAGGCAGACCAAAAACCAATTCAAAATGCAATACTTTGATTAAGCTGAGGAAGGATCAACAAGTGTATTTAGTATAACAGGCTGCTAAGTTCAGGTTTGGGATACCCAGGTGGGCTGGTGTTTTTTTGGTTAAAGGCAGACCAAAAAATATTTAAACTAATCCAGTTATATATTATGATAAATGCTTGTGTGTAACAGATAGGGTTAAATAAGCCACTGCATAGATGGCATGCACAGTGGCAAGGCAGATTTACAGCACAAAGAACTGAAATCGAATTGAAAACTGATCTGGCTAATGAAAAAAAAAATTTTCACTGTCACTTCTAAGCTGTCCCTGGCTGGATGGTTCCAGTTTTTCCCTATCTTTCCCTGGCTCTGTCTGCCTCTCTGACTCTCCCTACCTATCTCTAACTCTCTGTCCCTGTCTCTAACGAGCTGTGCTCTGGCCGCAATGCAAGGCTGAAATGCTCACAAGCAAGATGGCCGCCGCTTTATATAGCACGGTGACGTCACCGGGCTTCCTGGCTGCTGATAGGCTGCATGTGACTTACCCATGATACCTTGCCCCGGGGATATGTCTGGACATGTTCATCCACCATTTTAGAATGCCTGCATTTGAAATAAATGGAGTTTAAAGGAAAACTTCGATCGATCGAATCGGGGGGAAATTCGGATTCGTTCAGAATCAAATTTTCCATGAAATTCGGAACGATCGATTCGCTCATCCCTAATATATATATATATGTATAGTGAAAAAAATGCTAGGCCACAATTTGCTGAATAATAACGCTACTTAGATGTATCAAGTAATACAAAATGACAGATCCCCACCATGATTTGGGGATCATTAAAACAAACATAAATGGACCGCCCACAACAATATTTAATTGTCTGCATATAGGGGAATAGGATAGTGAGGATATATTTTTGAAATTGTGGAGACAGCTGCACCCTATGGGATGTGCAGAAAACTTGATTTGTTTCAGCATAGGCTATAGGTTACTGTTATTTTCAAAAATAAAAAGAACAAAATCAAAGAAGCTATGTCCCAGATTTACATCAAAAAAGGATTTTACTGTGAGTAAAATCTGCTTTATTATTGAATTCTTTAGTGATAGAATACATCGACTGCCAGTGTGTATACTAACATTTATATTAACTTTAAAAACTACTAAAGTAAAGGCTGAAAGAAGCTGTTTTTACTTTTACTGAGAACTGCACAACAACAAAAAAAAGACAGCTGTAAAAATAAAATAGAAGTAGACAACATGTTTTTAATCTGCTTCCCACTGACTGCAAAAGAAAAAAAAACAGCATGATGAAAAGACAGTTTGCATTTATTGTTATAAACCAGACAAGACAAAAACGTGTCTGATATTCCATTTATAAATCACTTTTAATGAAAATCTACAAGTGGAAATGGTCCAATAATAAAAACCCACATTGATAATGCTAGCTGGCAAGGGGGGTCACCTAAACACTCTGCATACAACATCTAGCCAGGCCTATTGGTTTTCTTTACTGCAAGGGAGAAGTATCAGGAGTGACAAGTTTTGAATGTACCACTCTATGTATACATGGGAGAACTGCTGAACTCTAATGGCCACCTCCAGAGCTAGCCTGTACTGGAATAACAGTTTATTGCTATTGCAATTCTTCTGATGTGTAAATGCTTTTATCAATGAAGCAATGATTTGGACAGTTCTATAATTGGTTTATGCTACTGCATACCGCACAACTATCCTGATTTCATGGGACAATCTGGCTTTCGGGTGCTTGTCCCATTGTCTCGCACCACTATCATGTGTCCCGCTGCTATCACCGCACGGGAAGTGAATTCTGTGACCACCGGATGAACCTCATTGTCCACAGTCACATGGGATATTCTTGCTGGGCTGGAGCATAGACCAGGTGAGTATGCTTCCCTGATATTCAGGTTTCCATGGGCAGTAAATCGAATTGGCATACCAAATCGATGCTTGGGGTGGGAGATGTGAGAAGAAGAGACTTAGAGGGCAATGATTGAATGTGAACTTCCTCTAGATAATAGAAGTTGTGACTAAAAGAAACTGAGCTAATACTCATGTACTGTATAGAGTCCCCCAGATACAACTTACAGTGCAAAAAGGAATTACTGATTCTACAATAGGTTTATTCTTAATGTAGACATTTGAAAAAAGAAAAGCTGTTCCTTGCTGGGATTATCATGCAGCCTCTAAGCACAGGTTATCCAGTACAAAGATGTAGAATCAGCATTGAATCAGCAGCTATTCAAGAAAGATGGCAAAAGTCAGCAATAGCCAGAATAATGTGTAGAATTTAACGCCTGTATCCACTATAGTAAATGTTTTTGTGTTCATTTTTTTACCCAGAGTTGCCAGATGAAGTTTCAGCATCCCTACCAAGGCATGGCAGTTTTAATAACAATATTTTCCTGGTGCAGGTAAGCTGGATTGATAATTGGTTCTATTTAAAAAAATGGGTTAATATCGGGCAGGCTGATTCATCACTAACGCCAGGTAGCGACAGATGAGCGCCTGTAGCGGCCGTGGGTCGCTACTTTATAGCAACTCAGTGGCTGTTCAGTAATGTTGAATACATTGTGAGGAGCCGCTATTTGACCAGTACAGCGCTGTATGGGAGCGAATGTTAGCGACTGGTCATAGTGACCGACTCACACCATATTCTGCAAAAAAAAAAAAGCCTCACAAAACTCTGGCGCTGAAAAATGCTTGTTTGAAGCCCAGAGCGCAGGAGGCGGTGTGTTTAAAGTCTGTATTCTTAGTATACAGTACGTCCTGCTCCAGATAAGATTACTTGCACTTGGGAAATACTCCCCCAGATGACGCTGGACTGCAGAGACAGTGAAATTGGCTCCTCCCGGCCCCTCAAATACCCAGGACCTCCCACAAATACCCAGATTTTCTCTGCAGTCTGGACTACGAAGGACAAGAAGATGGCTTTCTCTTCTCGCAGGTGAGCAGGGCTATTAGCCTGCGGCCCTGTAGGACTATTCCCACCCGTTCCATTATTAATTTGCCTCCCAGCCTTGGCTGCGCTGGTCCGGGTGACGGTAGGCAGCACCACTGTCAGGTGCTAAGGAGCACTGCTCCACCGCAGTCCCCCACCAAAGGGTAGGTGGTATAGGCATATGGTGAGCCTCTATGGGATGCCCCTCTCGCCCTATTGCCCCTTGCCCCTGTCTATCGGTGGGCCCTATGTTAAGTGACCGCTGTCCTCCCTCGCTCTCCCTTGTAGCTCTCGGGGGGGGGGGGGGGGTGGTGTATTTGAATTTGTCTTGGTTCTTCACTGTATTCTGTTTGTCTGGTGGGTGTCAGTCGCCGCGCTGACTTGGTTGCACTGGTTGCTTTTTTAAACATGCCACCGCGCGCGCTTCCACTGTTTCATGCTTGGCGGTGGCGTTACCTCATTGCCTATTGGCTGCTTGTCACGCGTGTGGCTTCGCGCTCTTCGGGGGGGGGGCGGGGTCCGCGGTTGGCGCGTTCCGCGTCACTGTCTCCGCGGCCTGCCCCTCGAGGTATACCCCGCGGCATTTTCATCATATGGAGGCGTCTCAGGATAATGTGCTCGGGGTTCCTTCGGGACAAGCCCGGCTGTGTGTAGCTTGCGGGGTGTCCCCTACTAGTGCTGACAATAGGGTTGATTCAGAGCCCCTTTGTTGCCGTTTTTTAGGAGGTCTTGGTACCAACCGAAAAATCATGCATAAATGAAAACATTTCACATAAATATTCTCGCAGAACAAAAGGCTCTGCTGAATCAGACGAGGGGCAAAAATGGACGAGAATGGGAATTTTCAAGCATAGAAATGTTGAGAAAGGGGCTCTGAATCAACCCTAATGTGCGGGTCTGTGTACCTTGTGCCCAGCAGGTGCTTGCGCTGCAGCCTGGTTTACCAGTAGCTGGGCCTGCGCCTCGTATGGCTTCACCTACTCCCCCAAGCTTAAATTTGACTCCCATTGAGTTGCATACAAGTGGGGATTCTCAGCCTGATGTATCTTCTTGACTGGCTAGTGTTGAGAAGTTGCTTGCTAATACCTTGGCGCGTAAGGCCTCTGCTAAGAAGCGGCACTTAACGCCTGATGTCACTCTTTTCCCTATGGAAGCTGATGAGTTTTTGGAACTGTCTGGCTATCCCCCTTTGGAAGAAGGGGAGTTATTCTCTGACTCGGAGTCATCTGATGAGCGGCCCAGGGGGTCATGATCATTCTGGCTCTGACCCCTGGGCCCCAGATGATACTGATAGGCTGTTGGCTCAGATTTTTGAGGTACTGTCTATCTCTTCCCCGGGTTGCGGCCCCCAGGCAGCAGGGGAATTGTTTCATACTGCTAAGCCACGTTTAGAATTTCCTTAGCAAGCCCATTTTAATAATCTTGTGCTCAGGGAATGGGAGCGTCCCAGCAGGCTTCCCGGTGTACGAGTTGGGATAAGAGGTATCCCTTTGCTGCTGATGTGGTGAAGCGTTGGTCATCCCCTCCTGAAGTGGATGCCCCGGTCCTAGGGTTATCTAACACCTCTGTCATGCATTCCCCTGACTCTACTACGCTGCGGGATGCTGAGGACCGGCGCATTGATCAGCTGGCGTCCCATGCTTTTGCATGTGTGGGGACGGCGCTGCGCCCGGTCTGTGCCTCTGCCATTGCGGCGGTGGCTATTAGGACCCTGCTTAGAAGTATCCTTGATGGTGCCCCTGATGATGTGTCTAGTGAGGAGTTTAATGCACTCTCTCGTTGTGAGGTTTTTGTGACTTATGTCCTCTCTGCCTTGGATGATACCATTAGGATGTGTGGCAGAACCTCTGCCTTTGTGGTGGCTATACGCCACTCGGTTTGGCTGAGCCAGTGGGCTGCTGACAACGCTGCCAAGAAAGCTTTCACTGGTTTTCCCTTCAAAGGACTATGCCTGTTTGGGAACCACCTGGACCTGTTTGCTAAGGGAGGCAGGTTACCCCAGCGCAGGCGGCAGTCTCGGCCCTTTCGAGGTCAGGGCTCCTTTTCTTCCCCCTACCGTGGTGCCAGACAGGGGAGGGGGGTCTCCCTTACCGGGGCCCGAGGAGATTTCTGGGGTAGGGACAGAGGCCGTGGTTGCCCTGGCTCCTCCTGGGGCTCCAAGCTGAAGTCTTCTCCAAAGCCCCCTCAGGCATGAAGGGGCGCCCTCACCCATCCGGGTGGGGGGCGGCTTCAGCACTTTGCTCATGTCTGGAGGCTTCATGTCTCAGACCGGTGGATTCGGGAGGTAGTGTCCTCTGGTTACCAGATAGAGTTTGCTGCCTGGCCGCCCCCAAGATTCATCAGATCCCAGATTTCTCAGGACCCTGTGTCAGCTCAGGCTCTAGTTCTGGCGGTGCAAAGCCTTCTGGAGCTGGGGGTCATCTGTCAGGTCCCCTTACGAGAAAGGGGCAAGGGCTTCTATTCCAACCTTTTCACCGTGCCCAAAAGAGATGGGTCAGTCAGGCCCATCCTGGACTTGAAGATCCTCTACAAATTTGTCAGGTGCAGGCGCTTTCGCATGGAAACTCTGCGCTCTGCCATCAGTTCCCTGCGTCCAGGGGACTTCATGACGTCTGTGGACATCAAAGATGCTTATCTTCATATTCCTGTGTTTCCAGGTCATCAAAGGTTCCTCAGGTTCGCCCTGGAGGATCAGCACTACCAATTTGTGGCATTGCCCTTCGGTCTCACTTCAGCTCCCAGAGTGTTCACCAAGGTGCTGGCAAGAGTGATGTCTCTGCTCAGGTCTCAGTGCATCCACATGCTGCCCTACCTGGACGACATTTTCATCACTTCCCAGTCTCTACAACATGCAGAGTTGGATACTCAGCTGGTAGTGTCCACTCTGGAGTTATTTGGCTGAGTCAACCATCTAAAGTCTTCCCTGTCTCAGTTCAGGCAAAGATTTTTCTTCCTCAGCAGAAGGTGGATAGTCTGATTGCGCAGGTTCAGTTCCTGCTATCTTGCCCTCATCCCTCCATCAGGCAGGGAATGCAGATGGCGGGCCTGATGGTGGCGTGCTTCGAGGCGGTCCCTTATGCCCAGTTCCACATGAGGCCTCTGCAACTCCACCTCTTGTCAGTATGGGACAAGGATCCTGCGTCCCTGGATCAGGTACTTGTGCTTTCCCCCCTAGTCAGGTGGTCCCTCTCGTGGTGGCTGGACTCCAAGAACCTGTTGGTGGGCAGATCCTTTCTGGCCCCCTCCTGTGAGACTGTCACCACGGATGCCAGTCTGACAGGTTGGGGGGGTTTCTGGAAGTCCCTGCAGTTCCAAGGGCGGTGGGGCCCTCAGGAGGCCCACACACCTATCAACATTCTGGAACTGCGGGCGATCAGGTTGGTTCTGACTCATTTGACTCATCACCTTCGAGCCTGCCTGTTCAGGTGCGCTCGGACAACCAGACAGCGGTTGCCTACATCAATCATCAGGGAGGGACCCGGAGCAAGAGGGCCCTCCAGGAAGTGTCTCTGATCCTGGCCTGGGTGGAGGACAATGTTCCCTGCATATCTGCTGTGTACATCCCGGGGATGGAGAATCTGCAGGCAGACTCTCTGAGCAGGGGGACCTCTCGCCTGGGAGAATGCCCAGTCCCTCTGCAACAGGGTGTTTCAATCTCTGTGTCACCGTTGGGGCCAACCAGATGTGGATCTGTTTTTGTCCCTTCACAATCACAAGCTCCCGGCCTTTGTCTCCCTGTCTCAGGATCCTCTTGGCCACGGATGCTCTGGCAATGTCATGGCAGGACTTTCAGCTCCTGTATGTCTTTCCTCCATTCCCACTGTTGGGCAGGGTTCTGCACAAGATAGCTCAGGAGGGGGTGCCAGCAATACAGGACATTGTTCTTCCTTCCTTGTGCCCTAATCCTAGTAATGCTAAGGAGAGGGTCTTGCATTCTTTGGATGTGGTTAGGTGTCTGAAGTACTATCTGGTGGCCCCCAGGTGGCCAAGAAGAGTGTGGTTCGCAGACATGGTGCAGCTGGCAGTGGATCAGTACGCTCTGCCCAGGGTGCCAGACCTGCTCACTCAGGGTCACTTACGCCATCCCAATTTACAAACTCTAGCTTTGACGGCCTGGCTGCTGAAACCTCCATCTTGATGGAGAAGGGGCTGTCTGCCTCTGTTGTTGATTCCATGATAAAGGCTAGGAAGAAGTCTTCCTCTTCCATTTACTATAGGGTTTGGCGTGCCTACATTGACTGGTGTGAGTCTAAGTCTCTTCCCTGTCGTGTGTTCTCTATTCCCAGGATCCTGGAGTTCCTGCAGCATGGGTTGGAGCTGGGGCTCCAATTCAGTACTCTGAAGGGTCATGTCTCTGCCCTGGCTGTTTCCTTCCAGAGGTCCTTTGCCCAGCATTCTCTGATCAGGACTTTTTTCCAGGGGGTTACTCATGTGCGTCCCCCATGTAAGCCTATGTTGCCTGTGGAATTTGAACTTGGTCTTGTCTGCCTTGCAGGGTGCTCCCTTTGAACCTGTGCAAGAGGCTGCCCTGGCCATTCTTACTCTCAAGGTTGTCTTCTTGGTGGCTATCACCTCTGTTAGGCGTGTGTCTGAGTTGGCGGCGCTTTCCATCCAGCCCCCCTACTTTGAGAGACACCAGGACAAGGTGGTGTTTCGCTTCAAGACAGATTTTCTGTCTAAGGTTGTGTCTGCCTTTCATTTGAATCAGGACATTGTTCTTCCTTCCTTGTGCCCTAATCCTAGTAATGCTAAGGAGAGGGTCTTGCAGTCTTTGGATGTGGTTAGGTGTCTGAAGTACTATCTGGTAGCTACTGCACCATTCAGAAAAACTGATGCTCTTTTTTGGTCCCTTCTGGTCCCAGGAAGGGTTTGGCTCCTGCTAAATCTACTATCAGCAAATAGATCCGTCAGGCTGTGATTCAGGCCTACTCTGCTAAGGGGAAGAATCCTCCCTTCCGCCTTACTGCTCATTCTACTCGTGCTATTGGTGCCTCTTGGGCTTTTCAGCACCAGGCTTCTGTTGAACAAGTTTGCAAGGCCGCTACTTGGTCTTCTGTTCATACCTTTTCAAAGTTTTACAAGGTTGATGTTAGGGCCTCAGCTGATGCTGCTTTTGGCCGCAAGGTTCTGCAGGCGGCAGTGGTCTGACCTGTCTGTTGTTACCTTTGGGGATCCCACCCTACTTTATGGACACTGCTATTGGATGTCCCAAGTGTAAGTAATCTTATCTGGAGCAGGACGCACTGTATACTAAGAATAATACAATTCTGTGATTACTCACCTGTAGAATTGATATTATGAGTATACAGTACGTCCTGCTCCACCCCACCTATGGTTTTGCATTATCCTGGATCCCCTGTATAGTGATTGTTATACTTGTTATAGTTACTAGTTTGGCTCTGTTTTAATTCTCCCGGCTTCTCGGTAACTGTTTTTCAATGCTGGGGATTTGTGGGAGGTCCCGGGTATTTGAGGGGCCGGAAGGAGCCAATTTCGCTGTCTCTGCAGTCCAGCGCCATCTGGCGGAGTATTTCCCAAGTGTAAGTAATCTTATCTGGAGCAGGACGTACTGTATACTCATAATATCAATTCTACAGGTGAGTAATCACAGAATTGTTTTTTTTCAGCATCTATCCACTAGTAACAAAGCGAAAACATATGGAATTACATTGTAGCAACATTGTAACATGAACACTTTAATGGCAGACCTGTAATGTAATTTCTGAAGAAATATATAAAAAATGAAAAAAATTGTGAAAAAACTGCTTTTTCAGTGCCAGAAGAGGTCACAGCATTATTTGTGATTTTTTGAATAAAAAAAAAAAAAAAAACCCTGTTTAAAGAGAAGAAAAGGATCGTCCATTGAAATGTATGGGAGAGCGACAGGTAGCGAGAGGTCATACCTGGCACTGTGCAAGGCTGAACACCGGCGCTGTTCGCTGAGGCTGTGAAAATGATGAATCAGACGCTGCATGGCGCTATCCCAGTCGTTAAACAGATTCTGCTTGATAAATGTGTAATTGCGTGCCGTGTCCGGCGTTCACCAGTCGCTACCTGTCGCTACCTCTCATTACCCAGCCACTACCTGACGCTATCCCTTCTTAAATAAGGGCCTAAGTTTCTCTGTATCTCATTTACCCGTTTCACCATTTATTCCTAATTTTTTGAGGCACTAGCAATTTAACAAGGGCTTTTTGTAGTCACATCACCAGGATCCAGGATATTTATGTTTATGTTGCTGCAGCTGCTGAGCTGCTTTCTGCCATACCTTGGTTTCCTCCAGTGGCTAGCCACAACCTTTCTTATGTACTCCTTGTGGCATGTGTATAATGGATATTTCTGTCAAAAATGGGGTTTGGTTCTGGCTACTTGATTAGAGATAATGAAAAGTGTCTTTCTCGACTGTATGGCTTCTTGGTCAGAATACACAAGGAACGCTGTGTCTTTTCAGGAGGGCAAGCAGCGGTCTGAGGGGTTGCATTTATATTTTTTTTAATGCTGCCATTTTAAAGCTAATTTCCCTTTCAGTCTAGACACTGGTTTGGTATAGCCCACTATTGAACTGGGGAATACCCTGATTGGCCCCTGTGCTGTGCAACCATCTTTAGAAGCGCCATTGCTCTGGTTCATGTGGTTCCCACAGCCATGGTGCTATATTATTGATAACACCATCCATTTTTCTATTATAGGAGCAACAGTTAATGATGGATGTGGCCTCCTAGCCTGCTATTGGTGGGCCCAAGACACCCCAGCTTGATACTGCTGATCTAATATGATATGTTGATACCCAGTTGTATCCCAATGGGAAAACAGTTCTGTTTCTTTCTTTAACCAGGCATGATTTCTTTCCTTAACAAGAACCATAAACCAACTTTTGCTACTGTATTCTAAGAATAATGGTCATGTCAGAAGATTTTTAAAGAAATAAACAGACATGAAGGGACCATGCCCATGTATATGTTGGTTTTGCCTCTGCATTCAAATGTGCATATCTAAATTTTTGTACATACATCAGTTTTCATCCATCCAGCTGAATTTATTCCTACCAGACCTAGAGGGAAAGAATCAAATGGAAAAAGACCTTAAAGCAGACCTATGCCCTATTAGTCAATCTGTGTGCCATTGGAATAGGGTTACTGTCAGCTGCTTTGGAAATGCAGCAGCTCTTTAAGTGAGGCATTCCTTTAGCCACCATTAGAGAGGAGCCAACTTTTTAAAAGTTTGGCTCAACCAGTTTGCCGAATTTCCCCAAGAAATTCGGGTACGGCCGAACCGAACTTTTAAGGAACCCGCTCATAAAGCCATTACAAAATAATCTCACCTCTGTCCCTGTTCCAGCGCAGGGCAATGTCTTCATCTTCCGAGTTGTACTGCGCCGATCTCCTCAGAAATCCAAGCCCCAGCATCTCGCTCCCCACCGCAGGGAGGGGCATTTATTTTAGGAGTGACCTGCCCAGTATAAGTAGCTTCTCCCTCTGGCGGGGAGAAAGCTGTCACTGAGAGCCAGAGAAACTTGTGGATGCCAGACGTGTGCCTAGTGTCCGACAATCTTTCCTACTGTCAATGACAGCAAGCGTCGGATGACGGGGAACCTGCCTTTAGATTCTGTGGAGATTCTATGGAGACCGGCAAGTACTGGGGAAAAAAAATAATAGTGTGTTTTTTACATTTAACTCTTTGAGAACGTGTGAGTTGTGTGCACAAAGAGACAGGCAATCTTTTATGAAAAATAAATAGGACTTAAACATTTTTTCTTACATTCAGGTAAAAGTAGAAACCCAGCTTGCACCTACACATATGTGGTGTGATTTTATAACTTTCAGTAAGGACCTCATAGAGATGCTAACAGAATGTTTCCTTTAAAATCTTACATAGAATATGACAGGACGCAAAAATGGAGCACATTCATGAAATTAGGAATTTAAAAGCACTGTATGGCAATGGACTACTGCTCCCATGGCAGAATACAAAGGAATAAGATGGAGTTTGGAGGGTCAGATAAAATGATAAAACTGATATATTTATTGCCGACACCTATTGGATAAATCATCACACAGATCCCAGACAGAGCTTTTTATTCTCTGTAAATTATTGCCTATTAGTCCTAAGGAGAGTTTTTGACATTTGGAAAATCTCCTTAAAAAAGGATGATCTCTAACATCAAATGTTTAACATAAAATGAATGCTTAACCTTAAAATAAACCCCTTCATGCCCACAAAGTACTAATTGAAATCTATTGTCATCAGTTTCCACTGCAAAATGCAGATATAGCAAAAGAAAAAAAACCTATACCCACTTTACCCCTGGTTCCAATGATAAGCTGACAGCAGAGGAGGTCTTCCTTTCGTTTTTTTACTCTTAGCTCTACTGACTGAAGATATAGGCTTTAAGGTGGAGCAATCACCCTCCTGCGGCCACCCTGGAATCTAAAAGGTTCCAGAGCCTTCCGCTAGCCTGCCCCCCGGAGCATCCTATACCAGATGCCCTACTGTGTGATACCCCTCGGGGTATCTAAGGTCTAACAGAAATAATAGCGGGAAAGAAGAAATAAAAAAAGAAAGAAAGAAAGGAATTCTAGAAAGAACAGACAAAAGAAAGAAATAAAATAAATTAAAAGGCTCTTCCAATTGCCAGTCTGTCCCTGGTGGACAGTCCTTAGTCCTGGTTACTGCACGGCCCTGTGTCCTGCATAGGGGCTGCCCATGGTAGAGGGAATGAGGTGGACCATCCCAAGGTGCAGGGGCCCGGCACCTGCCTGGGTAAGCCCAGTGCTGTCGCCTGCCCTGCATCAAGTAATGGCTTACCTAACTTGTCTGAGCCATGTATAATGGCTTCCTGCCTCCTCACCCTCCACTGTCTCTGCTCTGTAAATTACAGAGTCACGTCCTTTCTTCTAATACATACTGCTGCTGGGCTCCCTGAGGGGTTGGTTTCTGCCACATTGCCTGTTATAGGGTTCTTGGGGGGTTGGTTTCTGCCACACTGCCTGTTATGGGGTTCTTGGGGGGTTGGTTTCTGCCACATTGCCTGTTATGGAGTTATTGGGGGGTTGGTTTCTGCCACACTGCCTGTTATGGGGTTTTGGGGGGGTTGGTTTCTGCCACACTGCCTGGTATGGGGTTCTTGGGGGGTTGGTTTCTGCTACACTTTCTGTTATGGGGTTTTTGGGGGGTTGTTTCTGCCACACTGCCTGTTATAGGGTTCTTGGGGGTTGGTTTCTGCCAAACTGCCTGTTATGGGGTTCTTTGGGGGTTGGTTTCTGCCACACTGCCTGTTATGGGGTTCTTTGGGGGTTGGTTTCTGCCACACTGTCTGTTATGGGGTTCTTGGGGGGGTTGGTTTCTGCCACACTGTTAGTTATAGGGTTCTTGGGGGGTTGGTTTCTGCCACACTGTCTGTTATAGGGTTCTTGCGGGGTTGGTTTCTGCCACACTGCCTGTTATGGAGTTCTTGGGGGTTTGGTTTCTGCCACACTGCGTGTTATGGAGTTCTTGGGGGGTTGGTTTCTGCCACACTGCGTGTTATGGAGTTCTTGGGGGGTTGGTTTCTGCCACACTGCCTGTTATGGGGTTCTTGGGGGGATTGCTTTCTGCAACACTGTCTGTTATGGGGTTCTTGGGGGTTGGTTGCTTCACACTGGCAGTTATGGGGTTCTTGGGGGGTTGGTTTCTGCCACACTGCCTGTTATGGTTTTTTTGGGGGTTGGTTTCTGCCACACTGCCTGTTATGGAGTTCTTGGGGGTTTGGTTTCTGCCACACTGTGTGTTATGGAGTTCTTGGGGGGTTGGTTTCTGCCACATTGCCAGTTATGGGGTTCTTGGGGGGGTTGGTTTCTGCCACACTGCGTGTTATGGAGTTCTTGGGGGGTTGGTTTCTGCCACATTGCCAGTTATGGGGTTCTTGGGGGGGTTGGTTTCTGCCACACTGTCTGTTATGGAGTTCTTGGGGGTTGGTTTCTGCCACACTGCCTGTTATGGACTTCTTGGGGTGTTGGTTTCTGTCACACTGCCTGTTATGAGGTTCTTGGGGGGATTATGCCACACTGCCTTATCTTTTCTTCCTGCAGCAATTAACTCTATATATGGTCCTTCTTACTTATTTAATATCTCCACAACTGGCACACACATAACAGTGCATTTGCCCAGCGGTACAGTCCACATCAAAAACACAGGCAAACTAAACCTTACCAGTGTGGTCACGTGAAAAACAGTGCTTGTAATCTTCCCATGCCTTACATACCACCCCCCCCCCCCCCACACACACACACACACACACTCACACACAAAAACATTTAGTTCGCAATTAAAGATCCTTTTTCTGACTTTTAGCAGACTGCACCAATGTCAAGAAGGTCGCGCACAGTATCTGAATCATCCACAGTGTCTATAAAAGATGAGGATGAAGAGGAAACATCAGGGGATGAACCCCAAGAACAGAAATCTGATGATAAGAAGGTGAATTGTAAATGTGTGTTTCTTTATTCCTCCTCTATGGCCATTTATTGGTACATTTCATGCCTGTATATGAAAGTATAAATTAATGCTTGGAGTACCTCTATTAAGTCTCTTCAGCTACACTCTCTGCTTTGGGCGAAATTAACATTGATTATGTTCTCCCAGGAGTTTGGCTTTGTTCTGTACATAGCATAGCGCTTGTGATTAAATTTTAAATAGCCTTGTGTATGTAACAATACAAGCAAGCATCAACACCGAGAGGAGAGATACGAGCTGGATAAATCTCTAAATTCATCTGTAATGTTTTATGTGTAATGGAATTGGTGCTTTTATTCTAAACAAGCTCACAGGGAATCATTAATCTCAGACCTTGAGCTGAAAAAGTAACAGCAGATGTATTGCTTTTTCTTTTTTTATCCTATGGTATGGTAGAGTTTTGCACAAAACAAACCAGGTGAAGCCTGGGGTATACTATTCCCCCAGGGACCACTAATAATGGAGCACAACCAATTGCAAATCTACCAATAGTTTATTCAAAACACATGAAAGATAAACACTTAAACCGGACCTTCAGTGTGATTTAATGAAAAGCCCAAACTCTTAAAAAACAGTTCCCCAGCATCTTATTATTCTTTCCCCCACTGGGCTGCAACTCTGTTCAGGAATTTAGGATATGGGCGCTGCCATCTTGACTCAGAAGCATCACACTTACTGAGGAGAGGAGAGTGGGATAAGGTACAGGGGGCCGGGTTATAGCTGTGCTTTGCTCAGACAGAGCAGAGCTGGGGTCAGGTAACGGTCAGCAGTCCCAGAATGCAGAGCAGCACAGTCTGGAGGTACTTCCTGTTTGCAGGCTGCCTGATAAGATGGCGGCTTCCATAAGCCGCCATCTTGGATGTTTAAAGGCTCATAACATGCAGTAGATGCAGGTAGGATGATTTTTAATGTGGCCAATCTGTATGTACAGGGTGTGGGAAACATATAAGATAGATTCTTATTCAGAGTGAAGGTCCGCTTTAAAACCAACAATTAAGACAATTTAAAAAGACCCCTGTACTGACCCTAGTTTGTGGTTTGACCTGGATGGTTTGGCTGAGTAAACTGGTGAGCACGCCATTACTTTTTATCATTAGTGGTGCACCACATAGATAAAATTGGTAGAGTTTTGCACAGTCGTCAAACCAATGCACTACCCTATCTTTCACAGTTTTTATCTGCAGATCCATGGCAGTGCAGCATTGTATAATAGTTTATAGCTGTGTGAAGCATTTAATTAAACACAGTAGCAGAAACCTTTCTGTATTTTCTATAAAATAGAAGATTTCTTTTTACATTATTTAGAGATCAGTTACTGGTTTTACCCCTTTTCAGACATAGGATGTGTTTATACATCCTATTTAAATGTTAGTTTAACCAGCAGCTGGAAATATGCCAGTTTAACCACTTTAGCTAGATGGAATGCAACTCAGCACCATAGACAGCGGCTCCCCCAGAACCAATGACATTAATGAACAGCTGTAAGTATTAAAGTGATTGACCACCCAATAACAAAAAAGATTACTCAGCTTTGGTCCTCTACAGCTGACTGCTCCAAGTTCAGTGATCAGCAACTCACCTGATCGCTGGATCCCAATCCGCCGTGCCCCGGGCCTGAACTCCATTGACCTGCACTTCCCTGCCCTGCTCATTATATTGAAGGAGGCGCGTCAGGCCTTCCATTGCAATGAATAGAGAGAGCGTGGTATCGCTCTTGTGACTCGGCCCAGGGTGGTGCAGGAAGCGCAAGTTGGGATCCAGCAATTAGGTGTTGCCAAGTTCTGGACTCGGACCAATCCACAGCAGGGGACATAGGGTGAGTATCCTTTTTTTGTATTGGGAGGTAAATCACTTTAATAAAGCCTTGTAACACTCTTACAAAACAGGATGACGAAAAAATATGATGCTGACGAGTGAAATAATTTTAACTTTTACAATTTGTCACTGTGATATGTAGAAGCTTTAGTAGAAGAAGTTGTTACTGCATACATTAGCACATTAGTCAGATTTGAAAAATGTGATCAGGATGCCAAAACTAAAGCGGAACGCCAATATGCTTCAGCAACATCCTTCTGCCTGAATGCTGCTGCTACTTCGAGACATTTCCACTTCACCATAACAGAACCAAGATGACTGGAAGTCTAGGAGAGTAGACATTTAAAGAGGAACAGCACATCTGATTTTCACTGTTCTTGGTGTTGTTTCTCACAGTGGGGGTATCCAAAATTGGGATGCTCTGCTGTGTGTATCCCCCCAGGTTGCATCCCACTCAACCAATCAGCGTGCTCGCTTTCACTCGGCTCCCTTCGGCTTTGCTGACGTCTAAGCTGCCTGGATGGTTAAAGTGGACCAACACCCACGGGTGATCGGCCCGGGAATCTATAAGATTCCCGGGCCGATCACCTCCCTCCCCGCGGGACATCCCGATCTCTGAAACCCCCCCAAACTCCTTACCTTATCTTCCCTCGCGCCCCTCTAGACGTGCGCGCGCCCGCGCCGGCCGTCTGTGAATGGCTCACTCTTGACGCGCGGGAGGCGGCGGCGGAGGAGCCGCTTGTCCGCGGCTTGTCTGTCGGCGCGGGGAGAGGTGAGTTTTTCGGGGGGTTGGGGGGGTTTCACACAGCGGGGCACCCCGATCGGGGGTGCCTCACCGAAGTGGACCAAGACCCAGGATAGCCATATCCCCTGCGCACCTGCTAGCTGTTGTGTGCCCATGCAGCCCATACAGAAAGGGGGTGCGGGTGCATGCATGGCTAGTGGTGATCTGGGATGCAGCCGCAGTGAGTGAAACAGGGCTTCTTTACACAGCGGGGCATTCCAATTTGGGATGTCCCAAGGAGTAGAACTCCTTAAAGGTGTCTTTATATAATAGCCACTGAGCTACATATTGTAATCCGTTGTTTTGTAAAATGCTCTTAACCTTGCCCACTGCAATTACTGTACAATTGCAAGGACTTTTATTTATCACAATATTCAGCATGCACTACATGTTCCTCTCTGCTTCTGTTCTCTCTCCATGCTCTTTTTGGTAATCACATAAACTAGTTATCCCATATCTTGAAGAGGCATGTCACCTTTTAGTATTTCCAGCTGGGACTGGCATAATTGTATCCCTTCATGCATGTAGAGAAGATGTTTCCTCTATCATCAGACAGAACATACACAAGGAAAAGATTTTCCCGCACAAAAGTCATGCTCACCTTTCTGATCCATTATCATGGGGGTTAGTTTATGAATAGAAGCCCTTCAACATATAATGCATGTACCACTCTGAGGTAGCTACCTAAATTCATACATAGGGGGTTATTCATGAAGGGATAGCGCCTGTTAGTGCCTCGTAGCGGCAGGCAGCGTCTGGTGAACGCCGGGCGCTGTACGCAAAACCACATTTAAGAAAGGGAATCTGGTAAGCAACTCTAACAGTGCCATGTAGCGTCCGATTCATCATTACAGGCGGCTCAGCGTATAGCGCCGGTGCTCTAGGCTCAGAAGCGCCAGGTATTACCTTTCGCTCAGTGTTGCTCTCCCATAAATTTTAATAGCCATTCATTTGCTTGTGTTTAAACAGCATCTTTGACATTGTTTTTTTTGCTCAAATCATTGTGTGACCTCTCCTGGCTGCAAACAAACATTTTTAGAGACTTTTTTGATTTTTTTATATTTTTATGCAGAATTGTCATTACAGGTCTGGCACTAAAGTGTTAATGTCACAGTGGTGAAACAATGTCATTCCATGTGTTTTTGCTTTGTTACTGGTGGATATGTGTTCAAAAACAGACTTTAATCATGCAGCGTCCGGTGCTCTATGCTATAGCGACCAGATTTAGAGCGCCAACGCTGTGTATGTGTACTTTTTTGTATGGTATGGAGCGCCGAGAGTCGGTCGCCATGAGCTGGTGCTACCTTTCACTCGCTGCAGCGCTGTACTGGTGTTAAGAGCGCCCAACATACATCAAATTCATCAATGTGGGCCAGGTTACTACAGCGACTGAGGCGCTATGTTACAGTGCCCGATATCCGTTTACAGCGTCTACTAGCGGTCGCTCTAAGCGCCGCTATACAGATGCTCATCTGCCAATACCTGGCTTTAATAATGAATCAGCCTCATTGTTTATCTGGTTAAACATAACACAACAATAGGAACTAAAGCATTTACAACTACATTTGTAATATGGAAAGTAGAAGGTGGTTCCTGTGGGACAAAGATGGTTCTTAGGGTCCCAGTGATGTTATAGCTGCTAACAGCAAACATCTGAATACACTATTTCAGATATTCACAATATTTTTTATATTTTTTAACATATATTAGGGAATTTTTGGGGCAGGCTCTCATTAGCTCATTGGAGTGCAGAGGAGGTGAGTTGTTTGGGGCTTTCTGGGGGGTATCACACAACTCTCCGTTTTTGCTCCACTGTAATGCACCTGTACCATAAAATTAGCTTAAAATCTCTTGTATTCACAAGGGGGTGTCAGTATAGGTAAATGCCTGGATTCATCCAGTTTTCCATAACAGTAACCATATGGATGTTGATTATTTACTGAAAACTTCCTACTTTCTACTTGTGTCTTTGCCCCTGTGAGTTTGCCAGATATGGCATGTGGAGGCTGATTTACTACTAGTGCCAGGTCTGTGTAGCGGCACTTAGAACGAGCACTAGTATACGCTGTAAGTGGGTACATGCTATTTATACACAACTAATGAAACCCCATTGAAATGTATGGGAGAGCGCTAGAGAGCGACAGGTACTACATGGTGCTCTTGAACCTAGAGCGCCGGCGCTATACGCTGAGCCACCTGTATTAATACATGTAGCGATACATGGCGCTGTTAGAAGCGCTCACCAGATTTGCTTCTTAAAAGTGGTTTTGCATACAGCGATCGGCGTTCACCAAGCGCCGCCTGCCGCTACTAAGCACTACCTGGTGCTATCCGAAGCACTAATGAAAGTCCAGCTGCTCTCGTAGCGGTGAGAAGTGATCCTCTGGTATGATGCAGGAAAGGTGGCTGTACACATTTGTATAGAAAGTAATAGTTCACAATCCAACAGCTCATTCCACAAGGCAAGAAAATGGACTGTCCCATTGCAGATTCAGATCAGAGGTGCCCTCGGACATGACACATCCCATTTACCTTCCAGCTACTCCAGCACCACACATCTCTTACCTACAGCACCAGAATGAGAAGCACAGGGGTTGCCCGTGGCCTAAGTACGGCGTGCTCCCATTGAGATCAACAAGTTGACATCCAATTCGTTAGAAATAGCTCCCAGACTTCTATGTGGCACAAAAAGACTCCCGGAACACTCTGCAGAGACTTTTTGTGCATTAAGGTCTGGAGAAGTAGTTTTGGATTGGATTTGGGATTGGGATTGAATGGAGGTTGGGATTGGGATAGGATTGGGATCTATTACTTTTTTTACTAGCACTGTTATAATATCAATACTTCCCTACTGTCCCTCATTTTGAGTCCATGTCCCCTTGTTCCTCGTTGTCCTCATTTGTCCTTCTTTGACGTGTAACATGCAGATCTGCATCAATAAATTATTCATTTGCTTGTTCAAAGTGTTTATATTGTTGTAACTGTTACAACCTCCTACAGTCTCCTATCTATCCCTAAATGAGGGGGAGTGGCTTAATTTAACAGTTGTCCCGCTTTCCCAACCTGAAAAATTGGAAGGTATATAATATCAGCCAGTTTGTTACAACTGATTCATAAATCGTTTCAGTTATCTGTTCCCTAAAATGCCCCTTAAGAAAAATCTAGGGAAGGAACAAGCTAACCTATGCGCCCTTTTAATCATCCAGAAAACGTATTCAGCATATTTTGCTCTATAAACTGCAAGTGAAATTTCTCTTAACCTGACAGTTGGGGAGAACTTTTGGTAATTCATATCAAGAGACGCCACTTAGATTTCTGACATTAACAACATTTTAATGTTTTATATGCCATTTTTAATATTATCTTAATAAAGGTTAAGTTTCATCTTTATTAATCCAATTTGAACTGGCATTTGAAGCAGTTTCTAGGGATTAAGGACAATGTCAAATGAGTGCGTTAGTGAGTGGAATATATATATAAAAGTAAAAGTTCACCTTTTTTTTATTGAGAAAAGAATTTTCATATAAGGGTTATATAAGACTTTCCCTGATTTTGTCCCGTTCCCCAAACAGGTTGCCCTGCTGCGTGAAGCCCCCCAGAAAGTCCCCTCTTCCACGTTACAATGGTGCATGCGCAGGCGCTCAGCTAATGAGGGCCATTTTTTGGCAAATTGCTCTCATTGACTTGGGCTGCCGCATCCCCCGCATCCCCAGCCTATCTGAAAACAATGAAAGGCGTCTGCCAAATGATGTAGACGTAGCAGGGGGCTCTTATTGGATGAGAGCCCGTTCATGAGCCGTTGAACCTGGGAAAAGTAAGAGATTACCGGCCACTGGGGGGATTTCACACATCAGGGCATCCCCTTTTGGGATGTCCCTGGGGGAAAGCCAGTGGCTAGCCCTGGAATCTTTGAGATTGCAGGTCGGCCGCTGGTGGGTTTTGTTACACTTTAGATGGCCTTATTTTTTTAAGGCTTGTACATATTTGGGTTTTATTTTACATTCTTCTTATCTATTGATTGAATTACATTAAAACCGTGATCCCCAACCAATGGCTTGCAGCCTCCTCCAGTAAACAACAAGTAAACAGTAGTGCAGCACTCAAAGCACTCACAGGACTGCAGCCCAGGGTGGGGGGGGGGGACAAGGCCAGCAAGAAAGAGACACAGCACAGCTCTACAAAGCCCTCCCGTTTGCCCAGATTAGTTTGTATATGGGAGCAAATTTAGATGGGAAAGGGGGCAAGCCATGAATGCCTCTGTGCTTCCTCCGGTTTTGTCTATAGCTAGGTTTTGTCTATAGCTAGTGTTTAGGAGATACTGGAGGCTGAGCTCAGCACCTCGTGCAATTCTGGCTGGCAGAAGTTGGATTACAGTGAGAATTGAGGCACTAGCTTTTTTCCTCTGGCACCTAGGAGATGTCTGCAGAAAGGAGCTGCAGTGTAATAGAGTGTGGTATGCCCTGTATTTGTTTTTCAGCTCTGTACCAGGAAAAACTCACAGTTGGAAAGCACAAACACCTGCTTTAAAACTGCCATGTACTGGCTTGCCAGTGAGCATTAGGATTTGTATATGCAGTTCCGGGCACACTTGCCCAGCCAACCACAGTAGCTGCCATTGGTCTCCTGGGCTGATCATTTTGCCAATTACAGGCATCTCTGGATATCTGCAGCATTTGCAGATCTTTTTATTTTCTTTTATGGTTACACTTTGCAGCATGGTTCTGCAGTTGTCCACATCTGCCCAGTGTTGTATATTTCCTTTTTTGGCTCTGTGCCAGGAAGAATCCTTGTTCACAGTGACCCTAACCTAACCCCTTCTGCCACCTGAGCTCAAGAAGGAGGGGTTAGAGCTCCTGCAGTCCAGGACCCGTAAATGTTTCTTCTTCAAAGAGAGAGGGGTGTTCCCCTCCAGCAGGGCATTCTGTGCCACTGTGTATTTTCCTGAGGATTACCTGTAAAAACTCACCTGCTGGTTATCCCACAACATAATCAGTGTTCATAATCCATTAATATCTTCTTTAAGCAACCTGATGTCAGTTCTGGTGTTAGATCAGCTAGGAAAGTTGACTAGAGTGTGTTTCACCAACCACACCTACCTGTGCTAGCCCTCTAGAAATGCCCGGTGTGGGTACGCACCACAGCTAATGGAAAAGCGGACATGCACCGCGGGAATGCCGTCTACATCAGTATAACCTGCAACTGCGTGGTTCACATAACGAGGCATTCCAAATAAAGGGATGAGGAAATCAGTTTCCCTGGGGTTGTTTAAAATCCAGGTTGTTACTTTTTAGGTTGTTTCTTTTTTTAACAGGACATGGACCATTGCTGTGGTACCCAGTGAGTGCTTAAGCCACACCAGGAGATCCACATTTGCAGCAGCCAAGCTGTTAGTGGTTATATTGGCCATTGGAATGTAGCTGGAGGCATGTGCACATATTTGGGAGGGAAAGGCAGCAGCATTGTGACACCACCGCACCATTTACAGTTGGTTTCTGATTTGTATTGTTTATATGACTTCTACACACTTAATGTGGTTTGTGGCAGGCTTCTGATGCTAAATGGGGCACTGGGGGTAAAAAAGATTGTGAAACACTGCTTTAAAAAAATAATCCAAATCTTAAAATACATATTTAACCTATTTTTTCCACACAGGAGCCTTCATTTGGATGGTTTAATTGGTTTCGTTCCAAGCCAACCAAAGAGATCACAGTTCCGGAAAAAAACCCACAAATGACAAAATCCTCATCCGAAACAAAGGTAAAGAATAACTTTTTTCAAAATGGATGGAGAGAGGGGCTTGGTAAACAAAGTCCAGAAACAATCTTCGGGCTACAAAAAAAACACAGTTGGCAGTGCCACAGGCAGAGGATCTGTGGGGTTTTAACCCTTGCCCAGACAATGCCATTAAGCAGGATTTGGACACTATTGAACCCTGGGGCAACCACTATTAACTTTAGCTTAAGCCGAATATGTTGCATTTACAAACACCTTAATTTCAATATTTCAACCAGAGGTAGTGTGCTGAATCAGTCCCTGGCAAGCCCTTCCTGTTGCATTGAATGGATTGGTACAATCCAGACGCTGTGATGATTTGCTTGCAAATGGAGGCCAAGTTCTCAAGGAATCACCAGGCATGTGTATGCGGTGGGATCTCATTTTCAATCTTCTTTCACCAAATCTTGAAAAGTCCTTTTTTGTGATATGTGATCAATGTTTTCCTTTACATCTATGTCTAGGAAAGTTGTCTAATTCTTCTCATACTTTTAATGATCCTAATGGGACTGTAAACCCACAAAATAAAAAAAGGCACATGCTCGCGTGGCCCCTCCAGAAACTGGGAGCTACTGTGGGGGGAGAAAGTACAGAGGAGACAATCTTTAGAGAGTCTTTCCCATTCCACAGCGCAATTTTCTGTAAACACGCACGGCATGGCACAATAAAAAGCTCATGCCTGCTTTAGAAAAAGCAATTCTGTGAGTACTCACCTGTAGAATTGTTTTTGTTCTTGCTTGGCACGGCCCGCTTCGGTATTCATAACAGTTGGGTTATTCCGCCACAAGGTGGCGCAGTGGTACTGCAGAAAAGCTGTGGCTTGTCCCGGCTCCCTATAAAAACGGGCTTAACCATAGAGTTCCCCAGCGTACACCAGCAGTGAGACAAGAAGCCGGGAGAGAATAAGTAAAAAATGTGAAAAGACCCCAATTGACTTGGAACAATCACCATAAAGATGCAACCAAGAATAACGATAACATGGGTGGGGCGAAGCGGGCCGTGCCATGCAAGAACAAAAACAATTCTACAGGTGAGTGCTCAGAGAATTGCTTTTTTCTTTATTGCATGGCACAGCCCGCTTCGGTATTTATAACAGTTGGGACATCCAAAAGCAGTGTCCAGAGTAGGGTGGGATCCCCAAAGAGTTCCCCAGTAGTTCAAGTCACTACCGCCTGAAGCACCTTGTGGCCAAAAGCAGCATCCGCTAAGCAAAAAACAATAGTCAATAGAATATAGGCTGGAGATAACCCAATTCTATCACCAATGTAAGCCGCACTAATATCTTTAAGAAAAACCAACACATTTTATCTCCAAATAGTTCACAATAGAAATATAAATATATTCCAGCGCAGGGAGTCCAGAAACTGTGTCAGAACAGTCCAATTGATAGGAACAAAGAGACTATTGGGTTGATTCAAAGAAACATGTAACAGCTTGGATTTGGCTCACGATCATCCTATTTTTCACGTCCGCTCGTGCGTTCGTATGAACTTGCGAGTGATTCAATAAGCAAATACGTTTCTATCCTAAAAGATACGTCCGTTCGTATGATATCTCCCGAACTTGCCTCAGTCAGTTGCCAATCGTAAAAATCACGTTCATGTGCTCACCTGTTGCGGCGGCAGCCTGTTTTTTGGCCTGCTTCCATCGTCCACCTCTTCCAATTACTTGCGTTTGCCTCTGGTTTTCATTGGTTTTTGGCCTCTTAGATTCGTGCGTTCGTATGTTTATAAGATCTTGCGCATGCGCACCCTCAACCAGAAACTTACCTAAATCCCTTAGCGCTTTCATCCTTCTTCATTTCTCGGTCCCTAAAACTTACCTAAACCTCTTAGCGCCTGCATCCAACTTCATTTCTCGGTCCCTCAAACTTACCCAAACCCCTTAGCGGCTGCATCCAACTTCATTTCTCGGTCCCTCAAACTTACCTAAACCCCTTGGCGCCTGCATCCAACTTCATTTCTCGGTCCCTCAAACTTACCTAAACCCCTTAGCGGCTGCATCCAACTTCATTTCTCGGTCCCTCAAACTTACCTAAACCCCTTGGCGCTTGCATCCTTCTTCATGTTGACGACCCTAAAACTTACCTAAACCCCTTAGCGCTTGCATCCAACTTCATTTCTCGGTCCCTCAAACTTACCTAAACCCCTTAGCGCTTGCATCCAACTTCATTTCTCGGTCCCTCAAACTTACCTAAACCCCTTAGCGCCTGCATCCAACTTCATTTCTCGGTCCCTAAAACTTACCTAAACCCCTTAGCGCTTGCATCCAACTTCATTTCTCGGTCCCTAAAACTTACCTAAACCTCTTAGCGCCTGCATCCAACTTCATTTCTCGGTCCCTCAAACTTACCTAAACCCCTTAGCGGCTGCATCCAACTTCATTTCTCGGTCCCTCAAACTTACCCAAACCCCTTAGCGGCTGCATCCAACTTCATTTCTCGGTCCCTAAAACTTACCCAAACCCCTTAGCGGCTGCATCCAACTTCATTTCTCGGTCCCTCAAACTTACCTAAACCCCTTGGCGCTTGCATCCTTCTTCATGTTGACGACCCTAAAACTTACCCAAACCACATAATGTACATATGTCTATATGTTTCTAACCGTGTTTTTTCTGGTTTGTGTAATTGTTTGTGTTTGCGCATATTAGAAAAGACACATTTATGAAGTATTAAAAGATAATTTATTTTAAAATTTTTGGGTGATTTGGGATATTTTTTTGGCAAAATATTTTGTTTTTATTGGGGTGTTTGTTTTCAAACCCCTTTTTTTTTATTTTAAATTTTTTTAAAATACAATCATATTAAAATTTTTGGCGGATTGCCTTAAAAACATATTAAAATTTTTTTTTTTGTTAGAAAAAGGCAAAACTTTAAAAACTTGAAAACAGTAACAAAGTTGGTAAAACTTGGAACCAAAGTAGCCAGGACCAAGGGCACTAATCCTCCTCGTCTTCTTCATCTGTTGGCCCCAACGTCGCCTGTATGGCCAGCAGCTCGGCCACCAACTCCTTCATTCTTTTTTTTTTCTCCGCCAATGTTTTGGGGATCATCCCTGTAACCAATAGAGAAAGAAACATAAATAGGAGTCCCAGACCGGTTTGTATGCTGGAAATAGATTTGGGGTTAATCAAATACATGTAAATGCATGACATATGTCATTCTTCCAAGGGATACAGTTAATGCATTTCCCACAGGTAAGTCTTTAAACTCCTTAAACCGGACCTTCAACATTATTTAATGAAAACCACTAACTATTCCCAAATGATTCTGCACCAGATCAAAGTAAATTTGGGTTTTTTTTGGATTACAGCGCCGCCATCTGGACTCTGAAGCATAACACTTAATGAGGAGTGGAGAGTTGGATAAAGTACAGGGGAGTAGGTTACAGTGGTGCGTTGGGAATCCAGAGCATAGCTGGGTTGAGGGAAAGGTCATCACTCACACAATGCATGGCAGCACCTTCCTTTTTTCAATCTGTATCCCATGCTGCCTGTAAATATTGCGCATTCCATATTCCGCAATATTGGTTTTGTTCAGTCTAATAACATGCATTAGATGGCTGAAGGGTGTTTTTCCATGTTTCTAATCTGTAGGTACAGTGTGTTGGCTAATTCTTAGGTTCTTAATACAAGTTACGGTCCTCTTTAAGCTAACGAAGTGCCCACATGAAAGTGTGAACTACACATTGGCTACGCCTTTAGTTATGTGTGTGTTATTAGCTAACCAAACATTAATATGAATAATGGCATGGAGACTTACGGAGTTGGTGGCCGACAGATGGCTGGTTGGGGCCAACAGGCTGCCCTTGGTCCTGGCTATGCTGTGAAGAAGTCCCTGGAGAAACATGTGACATTTGGTTAGTACTTGTATAGAGTCACTATTCCCAACATATCTGCCTCCCAGTCTGGCTGACATCACTCACCTTCGCCAGGATCGACTTCCAGCATCTCTGCTGCCTCCTCCTCCACTATTTCACCCGCACCAGAAGCTTCTACAAATACATAATAAAGGATAACTTAGTTTTTGGCCTGCCATGTATATCTTTGTGCCTATACATGAAGAGTGACATACCAGAGCCTTCCCCATGCCTGGCCAGGTATGACTCCACGCCCACGCGGTTTGGCCCCTCCTCTGTGGTAAGGTCCAGGGGCTGGTCTGAGGAGGCCACAGAGGAGGGGTAGGTCCGTCGCCCGGGAGATCCACCACCTTCACTCACAGATGCAGACTCATGCAGCACTGGTCGGCCTGTACGCCTCCGGGTGCGGCAAATTCTGAAATCCATTTCCAACACTACCAAAGAAAAGTCATTATAAATAAAGGCATAACTTATACATTTGGAACATATACCATGCAATTGCTTGGTACTTACTTGGGAAATGGATTCCAAAAAACCTCCGCACCCGGGGCATGTGCAGACGTTTCAGGTCCGACCAATGCTGCATTATCTGGGTGTGAGTGAAGGTGGTGCTGGTGACACGGTGTATCTCGGCGATGATCTCCCGGGCGATGTCCCTTTTCTCGCACACATTGGGCGCGAAGTCATACCGGCGCTGAAGCATGATCTGAAAAACATAATGGACACAGAGATTTTACTTTTACACACACACCCATATGTGTTGCATCACAAGTTGAGAATTTCATGTCATTAACACACACATTTAGAGTGGCAGCCATTTTTGGGGAGTGCCTTAAAGAGGACGTTGACTGTGAATGAGAGTCTGGTCTTATGTTATATGTATCACACACCATGTACATACAGATAATAGCCAACATCAAGAATCAGGCCACCTGCATCTAGGGCATGTTAGGATGGTTTAAACATCCAAGATGTAGGCTAATGCTTAGGCTTTTGGACCACGTGTGTGGCTTCCCGTTTTGTTTTTATGGCTTAGGAAAACAGTGTTCCTCAAACATCCGCATCAAGGTCCGAGACAGGCCAGGTTTGCCAGCTAGCCCCGCTACTCCACAGGTTAATTAACTGTTGCTAAGCCGGAGCAATTGGCCGAATTAGGACATCAGCATAGACAGGTGAAAACGTGGCCAGGCTCGGCCCTTGAGGATGAAGTGTGAGGAGCCAGTTATTAAACATTAAGAGACCCCAAACTAGTTCCAAACGCATCATTTACATTTAGGCCATCATTGACTATTAGATTAAAATGCACAGGCAGCCACTTACCAGCATGAGGATCTCTTCCTGTTGACGGGTGAAGATAGTGGGCACCATCTTTATGCTTCTTCAAGGCAGCAGATAAGTGAAACCCCAGCGGTTTCCTGGTTCCGCTCGAACGTACGTTCGTACGAGCGCGTAGTCGTGCGCATAGGCGTCACACGCTGGGCTCATTATTTAAAGGTCCCTGCACCCAAAGCTCATTCTCTTTGAGCATTTGTGGAAGATGGCACCTAAAAAGCCTATGACCAAGCGACCCCAGCAAAGCCAGACCGCGGAGGGCCCAACAACAAGGTCCCAGCAAGGTAGGAGAAAGCTGAGAGGCAAGACTACTACCTCGGCCCCACCAAGGGACACTGGACCCTCAGGAACCCAAAAAAGGGGCCCCAAGCCACGTGCCCCTGCAGCCAAAAAGCAGCCAACTGCAGCACCCACCACCTCTGCCCCCAGAAGAGGCCGCACAAGGGAGCCCACACCGGCCATGGGTTCAAGTAGGGCAGTTCGGCAACCCAGGCCCCGCAGCAGGGCCCGAACCCCATCCAGGGCCAGAAGCCCATCCAGAGGCCGCCGAACCCCATCCAGGGCCAGAAGCCCAGCCAGAGGCCGCCGAACCCCATCCAGGGCCAGAAGCCCATCCAGAGGCCGCCGAACCCCATCCAGGGCCAGAAGCCCAGCCAGAGGCCGCCGAACCCCATCCAGGGCCAGAAGCCCAGCCAGAGGCCGCCGAACCCCATCCAGGGCCAGAAGCCCAGCCAGAGGCCGCCGAACCCCATCCAGGGCCAGAAGCCCAGCCAGAGGCCGCCGAACCCCATCCAGGGCCAGAAGCCCAGCCAGAGGCCGCCGAACCCCATCCAGGGCCAGAAGCCCAGCCAGAGGCCGCCGAACCCCATCCAGGGCCAGAAGCCCAGCCAGAGGCCGCCGAACCCCATCCAGGGCCAGAAGCCCAGCCAGAGGCCGCCGAACCCCATCCAGGGCCAGAAGCCCAGCCAGAGGCCGCCGAACCCCATCCAGGGCCAGAAGCCCAGCCAGAGGCCGCCGAACCCCATCCAGGGCCAGAAGCCCAGCCAGAGGCCGCCGAACCCCATCCAGGGCCAGAAGCCCAGCCAGAGGCCGCCGAACCCCATCCAGGGCCAGAAGCCCAGCCAGGGCCCGCCGAACCCCATCCAGGGCCAGAAGCCCAGCCAGAGGCCGCCGAACCCCATCCAGGGCCAGAAGCCCAGCCAGAGGCCGCCGAACCCCATCCAGGGCCAGAAGCCCAGCCAGAGGCCGCCGAACCCCATCCAGGGCCAGAAGCCTCCGACCTGGCACCAGCCGGGAACAGAGCCCCCGACCTGGCACCAGCCGGGAACATAGCCCCCCAAGAGGGCCCAGAATTTCAACCATGACCACATCTACACCTGGAAGTTCGGTGGCCAGCCACGCAAGAACACCCAGTCCCTTGGCCAGTCCAGTCCAGTCATTGGGAAGCCACCAATCCGGCCATTCCCCTACCCAGCCCCAGGCCATAATGTCACCACATGTGTCTGCACACATGGAGGAGCAGCCAAGCCAACCATCTGGCCGCACATTGCGCCGCGGCCAGTTGAGTGGGAGATTCTCCCATGACCAAAATATGGCATTGGCTAGTGGCCTTACATTATACTATGACGAGCTCTATGGGAGCAAATCAAAACACACCACAAAGCAGCGCAAGATGGAATTGTTTGAAACCATCCTATGACAAGTAAATGCAGCGGGGGAAGAGAGGAAAGATGTGTCCCAAATTCAGAAGAAAATCTCTGATCTGAAGTATGCTGTACGGCAAAAAGAAATTAAAAGGCATAATTACAGGTAAATAAATGTTTTCTCCAAATATAATGTTTAGGATGTACTGTATGCACCTTTTCTGAGTACCAAACGATTTTCTCTTTTCAGCCTGAAAACTGGAGGTGGCTTTCCTTCTAAATTGGAGTTTACCCCTGCTGAGGAGATTGTGCTGGGACTTCTCCATCCGGTCGCGGTCGGTGGACATGCTGGTCTAAGGGACACAGACTCACCGACCCGTACCCACGGTGAGTACTCTTAAATCTGCATGTTTGCCTGTTTGCTAAATAATCTAAAGTTCACTAGTAACAAGATAACGGGATGCCCCTATGGTTTGCCTTGCTTGGCCTCGCACTACTGTGCCTGTTTGTGTCCTCTTTTGGTCCCTGTGAATCACACATTTAGGCCCACATCCATTATGGCAAAGATCAAATTTCAAATTGTATTGGTAAAGTCATGAAGTTTCTCCTGAAAAGTGATATATTTTGAATCAATCACAAAACACACATCATTATGGATGGGTTGCCTATTTGTTGTGTGAGTTGTGTTTGAGTTAACAATTTAATTACCCACCCCCAAACATATCTGACCTAGAGCAGTGAGACTCAACTGGCGGGCCGGGGTACCAATGCGGACCTTGGCACCAGATTCCAGGACCCCTGGCCAGACAGCCCTGCACTCAGTTACTTCTGTGTTGACGTGCTCAGAGCTGCCCCCTTGATCGGCGATGTAGTGGTTGTTCTCCTGCCCAATGTCATGGCTCCCTGAAACATAGCATTGCAATATGAAGTACTGCACAGGAAGTGGCATTGCAAGGTACACAGTAACTTGGTACCTCTTTCTCTTGGCACAATCGTGTCCCGCTGCCCCTGCTCTGCCCCATCTGCCACAGTCCCCCCATGCCCCCCCCCCCCACATAAGCCCCATACATTTGTAACAGATTTGCTCCATCCATCCCATCACCATCAATTCGTTAACTCCCCCCTTTAGCCATCCAATCCCTGTCCCCTCAGCTCTGCCCCATCCAGCCCAGCAAGGGCAAGCAGCCTTTATTAGTTTGCACTTTGAAATCTCAAGCCCCTCCACCAGTGTGTTTATTTCTAACTAGACACCCCCTGCGTCAGCCCCATGGCCAGACATTCACCTCTCACCACATACCTTTAAATGGACCTTTACAACAATTGTTTGAGTACCCCGGACCTAGCGAATGGTAGGCTAAATCCAAAAATGTGCGTTGCAAGTTGTATGCTGACTGGGTACACTTCCTGACTTAGAACTGAGGTCAGTTAGCAGTTTTCTCGAGGCATTGCACCTATCTAAACTTGCGTGTCTTTTAACAAATGTCCCCATTGCTCTAGAGTTGCTTAATATTACAAATAGAGGTTTATTTGATTACCTATCCCAAAAATGGTTATGTGTGTGTTTACGTGGTTTGTTTTTCTCTTCTTCAGCCCAGCATGATCCCTCAGCAAGGGTAAACTCACCCCCCAGTTTGGTTATGCCTACCAGGTCCGTACAGCATAGGAGCCCAGATCCGAGATTTCCGGTAAGTTAATTTATTACCATAAATACTACCAAGTGCTTAAGAATGTGTTAAACTGTGGGAATCCCAAATTTGGACGCCAACTTACACTTTTTTTTTTATATGTCCCTACAGACCCGCACACTCATGGACGAGATCCAGGAAATGGAGGAAGATGATGATGTCTCCATGCAGGGCACGTCGGATGACCTCCCCCTGGGTCCCAATTTGGAACTGCTCCATAATGTTTCTCTGGCCAATCCTCAGCAGCAGAGTGAATCTCCATCCATTGTGCATGCACATGGGGAGACTGACACTACAGTCCCCAGTGTTCACTCTGCTGCTGAGGATTTGCAAAGCAGGCCTGTTGCTGTTGAGGGGACGACACCACGCGGCAGGGCACGCCCAAGAGCCAGGGTAATTGTGCGGCGGACACCATTACGCCGCCCCACAATTTCCCAGGGGAGGCAGAGTGCCCTGCTTCAATTATGGACCCAACAAAGGGACTCTTATGAGGCTCAGCTCGTTACAGAGCGTGAGGAAAGGCATGCCGACATGGTCACCATCAATACCAGTCTACAGGGCATCCTCGCGGAGTTGCGTACCCTCAACAGCAACGTGGTCACTGCAAGTAATGGCATCCAGTCAGCCATGGCTGAGATGACCAATATGCAGAGAAACATTGTGGAGCAGTTTCAAATTCACAATGCTGCCATGGCCCAGGCTAGGTCCCATTCACATGGACCTCCACCTGGACCTCCACCTGGGTATTATGGGCAGCCACCCTATTAAGCCATGGGTGTGTGGGACATCTTTTCTCTTAACCCCCACTGTATTTACTTGTCCTTTGAGGTTTCAAACAATCCATTTTGTGTTGCTCATGCAGGTTGTGTTTTGTATTTGCTCCCATATAGCTCCTTAGAGTAATGCTTAAGGCCACTAGCCAATGCCATAGGTCTATGGGGAGTGTATCTGGCCACTTATGGCTTTAAATATGTATTTGGTTGGTGCTCCTCCTGTTTGCTGTTTGCAGACATGTTTGTGTGACATTATGGCCATGCCCAAATATCCCTGGGCACAGGCAATATTAATGACTGGACTAGGCTGGCCTTTGGACTGGGTGTCCTTGTTTGGTTGTGCCACTCACTTCCAGGTGTAGATGTGCTCGATGTTTTTGTTATTATGTCATCCATTTGTAACCACAGATGTATGTGGAATATTTTCTGTTAAGCACAATAATTTTTACTTTTCTAAGTAAAAAAATATTCTCACTTACAATACTTGTGGCGTTTTTAGTGGGAACACATTTTAAACAGCTTGGGCTAAACCAGATAATTTTGGTTGGAGGTGTAACAATGCAAATCTAAAGCTAAGGAAACTACATGAAATACATTAGGCAACAATTAAGGTAAAAATGTTTTACTTTGAGGTAATGCCACATTACGGCAAAACAACATATTTAACAAAAAGGATAACACAGACACACAGAATGTTGAGACACGAAATAAAATTAACTAAAATGCTGCAAGATCAAGTTGGCTCTATCTGATTGGGCAGACTCACTGGGTGGCCCAACAAAATCCTCTACATCATCCTCTACGGCTGAAGAGGGCAGGCTATCCACATAACGTGGGACACGTTCCAGGATGGCAAAATTGTGCAAAACAGCACATGCCATGATTATGTCTATCACTTTCTTGGGATCATATTGCAGGGCGCCCCCAGTATGGTCCAGGCAACGAAAACGTGTCTTCAACAGCCCAAAGGCCCTCTCCACAACAGCCCGGGTCTTGCGGTGCGCACGGTTGTACGCTTCCTGAGAGGCATCCTGGGGCCGCAGCACAGGCGTCATGAGCCAGGGTAGAAGTGGGTACCCGGAATCACCTTAAACAGACAATGAAATGTAATCAAAATTAAAAAGGCAACACAACAAACACAAAGAATTTTACATATATCATAATGATGTAAGGTAAAGGGCAAAAAAAAACACCCAGGGCACATTAGCAAAATAAATATTGCCACTAATGTAGAACATAATTAAAAATGGCACTTCAATATACCAATTAATTAACAAACATCTGCACGGCCAAGGGTATTTGGAATTTAAATATATTTTTAGTTTTCAGACATGTTACAATTAGGATGCTGCTGAGGGGCTATCCACATTTAGATGAAAACTACAATGTATGCAGTTTAAGTCCACTTTGACATTTAACCCTTTAACCGCCAGCCTACCTTGAGATTTTGTCACCCTTTGTTGCCAGACCATTTTGCACTATTTTGCGCTCCCCTTGTTCAACTGTGATTTTTGAGGGGATTTCCAGGGATTTCCCAGGAAAATGATATATTGTTTTTTTCAGCAGAGTCTGGGCTTTAACATGAAATGTCTTGTTTGTCATTTGTTAGGTGTATTCTTAATATTTTTGGGTGAAATATGTGCAAAAAAAAAAAAAAATTTTTACATATTGTAGTTTTTTTTGGAATAAAAAATGTAAGTTTGTCAATAAAATCTTATTGCGTGTGAAATCCCAATTTCTCCCGGTTACAGCGGTACCACATATGTATAGGTAGACACCCTTTCCTGCCCAGGAGACTCCCCCAAACTGAAACAGCGCTTTAGGAGATTTTCAGATAAAATACAACTATGCTATGCAATATGCGCACCTTGCGGTTTTTCCAGAAAAACAACCCTTTACATTTAAAATACCCCCAACAAACTATATATTCTCTGGAAGTACACACCTCAGGCTTTCTAGGCGTACCAGGCTTGTGGATGTGGCCATAGTTTTCTGGAAGTAATCCCTCAACGTAATCTTTGGTTGCAAAGAGTTTCCCTAAAAAAAGGATAAAAAAGCAGAATCAAAGCCACATTTTCCTAAAAAAACTATATACAAACAAGAAAAATCAAGTTTAATCTGAAAAAGCAACATCTCCCGAACAGAACGATACCCAACATGCATAGGTTCTGTCAAGGGAAGAGTTGCCAAACACCCCAAAGTAAAGCATGCGCATAACGGTAATTTTACTTGAAAATTTCAGCTCTGCAGACAAACCTTGCGATTTTTCAACCAAAACAACCCTTTACATTTGGAATATCCCCCATAAACCATATATTCCCTGAAAGTACACACGTTAAGCTTTCTAAGGGTACCCAGCTTGTTGTAGTGGGCTCATCTTTCTGGAAGTAATTCCTCAAAGAATTCTTTGGTTGCGCAGGGTTTCCCTAAAAAATTTATAAAAAAGCTGAATAAAAAACACCTTTTCCTAAAATATAAATATGCAAACCAGAAAAAACAAGCTAAGTCTGAAAGCGCAAGGTCCCCCGAACAGAACAATACCCAACATGCATAGGTACTATTAACCCTTTTAATTGCCAGCCTACTTGAGATTTTGTCACCCTCTGTTGACAGGCCATTTTTCCCCATTTTGCGACATGTTTTGCGACATGTTTTGCGCCATTTTTGCTGGAACTTTCAGAAAAATTATATATTTTTTTTTTTGCAGCAGAGTTTAGACTTTAACATGAAATGTCTTGTTTGTAATTTTTTTTTTTTTTTTTTACAATATTATTAAGTGAAAAAAAAATAAAAAAATAAAATTTTTTTTTTAGAAAATTGACTCCTTTATTTTAAATAAAAAATGTATTTTATTAAGGAAAATCATATTGCATGTGAGCCCCATTTCTACCGATTAGAACGGTACCACATATTTATCGGTAGCCCCCCGTTCCTGCCCAGGAGACCCCCCTAACTGAAACAAGTATTTTATAACATTCACAAAAAAAACACAAAAACCATCCACACTACAAAGGGTTAAATCGAGAAAAAAAATGACATAGGGTCCCCCCTCCCAGGGGAGGGAGACCCCATTTTTTTTTTTGATTTTTAAGGGTTAAAAACCCTTAAAAATCAAAAAAAAATTGACGTGGGGTCCCCCTTACCCGAAGTAACCAGCCCGGGACCAGCTATGGGGGCTTGTAGGCACAGAGTGGGGGGGCCAGCTTTTGTGGCCCCCCCACCCTGCAGCCTACGAGCCCACATAGCCCATGTGGGCCCGGGCTCTTCTGCCCCCCCCTGGCCTTTGGGGAGGCAGGTAATGGGGGTGCCGGGGGTTAATGGCAAGCCACCCGCTAGCGCAGGTGGCTTGCCATCCCCCCAGCCTTGTGAACTGGTATAGGGGTCATGGACCCCTTACCAGTTCACAAGAGGTTAAAAGTAAAAAATGACACAGACACACAAAAGAGAAAAAATATTTTATTAATTTTTTTTTTTTTTTTTTTACACTGTACTCACCTCCCATCCATCCTGGAGCACTCTGTCCCTCGGCGATCACTGGCTTCTGCTCACTTGCTAGAAGCCTTTTATAGCTGCTGGATGACAGAACACAAAGGGTTAATCAAAAAAAAAAAATGACATAGGGTCCCCCCTCCCAGGGGAGGGAGACCCCATTTTTTTTTTGATTTTTAAGGGTTAAAAACCCTTAAAAATCAAAAAAAAATTGACGTGGGGTCCCCCTTACCCACAGTAACCAGCCCGGGACCAGCTATGGGGGCTTGTAGGCACAGAGTGGGGGGGCCAGCTTTTGTGGCCCCCCCACCCTGCAGCCTACGAGCCCACATAGCCCATGTGGGCCCGGGCTCTTCTGCCCCCCCCTGGCCTTTGGGGAGGCAGGTAATGGGGGTGTCAGGGGTTAATGGCAAGCCACCCGCTAGCGCAGGTGACTTGCCAGACCCCCGAGCCCTGTGAACTGGTATAGGGGTCACATGGACCCCTTACCAGTTCACAAAGGGTTAAAAGGTAAAAAAAAGACACACACGTTTTTTTAAAAAAGTTTATTAAAAAAAAAAAAAAAAAACTTTTACTTTACTCACCTCCGATCTTCATCTTCTGTGTCCCGCGGCGATCTGCTGTCAGTGACGGCTGGGCAGAGAAGGGGGGAGGCAGGCGATCGGAGGATCGCCTACCTCCCTCCTTCCCCTCCCAGCCGTCACCGGCATCTGAGAGACGAACTGCCGGGTGCCCCGATGACACCCGGCGGTGACGTCATCTGGCCCCGCCCCGTGACGTCACCAAGATGGCGGCCGCCATCGGAAGGAAGCAAGGGAGGAGGGCTGTTATGCCCCCTCCAGAAGACAGAAGAGCGGGGGGGGGGATCGGAGCCCCCCCCCCCGTGAAGAGGAGAGCCTGCGGGAGCCGGCGGGGACAAAGGTAGGTGACTGTTTTTTTTTTTTTGTTTTGTTTTTTTTATAGGAAACCGGGCGGCTGCTGAAACGGGGGGGGGGGCACCCTGTTCCGGGCCCTCCCCTGCAGCCGGAGGAGCCCCGATGGGCGATCGGAGCCCCTCTGGCTGAAGAGGAGACCCGACCGGATCGAACGAGGGGTCAGGTAAGTGTCTTTTATTTTTACTTTTTTTTTTATTTCTGGGGAAAGTCAGGCACGTAAATTTTACGTGGCTGGCGTTTAACTGTTGGAGAGGCAGCCACGTAAAATTTACGTGGCTGGCGTTTAAAGGGTTAAAGACCAATAGTCCAAAAGGAGCCAAAGCTCACAGATCCTTGGGTATAAACTCCTAACCAATATATTTAGGGACATGGAACTTACAGACATCCTAACTAAAGGGAAAACATTCTGAAGGACAAAGCGAGGCAAGCATTTTTTTGGGAAGTTCATAATATATGACCCCAGAAAATGGCAGTTTCTGGCTTATGTAAAGAATTCAAATACTAACATAGCAACAAATACAAGATTAATCCCACATTTAATAGCACACAAATAGGACACACTTACCAAGCAGCCATGCCCCCGAAAATTCACCTGCCTCAAATCTCCGAAACAACCCAGATCGCCTGAGGATATAGGAGTCGTGGGACGATCCTGGGTAGCCGGCAAGGACACTCATAAAACGCATGTCCGGACCAACCACGGCCTGGACATTAAGGGAGTGTCCCATTTTTCGATTCCTTAAGGCAAAAACATACAAAAAGGGTAATTGATATTTGACCCAAAAAAAGAAAAAAAAAAAAAAAACATGTCTGCACTCTATTGGGAAATACTAATGAAAAGCCTAGAGAAAGCAGCTACACAAAGGAGGGATAAACAAATATGCTGCCGCAAAGGAAAACAGGTTACATTACACGTTGGGCAACATAATAACCAATCTCAATACCTATATATATACTCGTCGGCAGCCCTAGGTACGAGTGCCACATGTGTGCAGTCAATAGCACCAATAACGTTGGGCATGTCGGCCACATTATAAAACCCAAGCTTAATGGCGTTTCTGGCTGCCATATCATCCGGAAAATAAATATATTTTGGAGTTATGGCAGCCATGCCTTCCAAAAATTTAGAGAGTGCGCGGCTCAGCGTAGGCTGTGACATCCCCACGGAGAGGGCACCCAGCCTCTGGAACGAGCCGTTCGCCAAAAATTGCAGGCAGCCAAGCATCTTGGTCATACCTGAAATTGCATGCCCCTTCCTTGTGGTGCGGGCTAACCATGGCCGCAGCTCACTATATAATTTATGGAGGGAAGCGCGATTAAGCCTGGTCAGCTCGAACAGCTCAACATCATTCATGCTATCGATGTTCATGCGACGACGCAGGGGCAATCTGCTCTCAGACATCTCGATCAACTCAATGCCAAAAAGCATAAGCCCTTGATGTGCCACAAACTCGCTCCGCTCCATCCTACTCCCGAGGCCAAATAGCTGCCGGCAAACATTTCGTAAAGCAGCTCTTTAATGGGCTTCAAAACAATTAGCAATCACCTCTCTGAATTGGTCGCAAGCCCATGTGAAGGACGTAAAAAATAGGATCGGACGCAAATAATACGATTTGGACGGGAAAAACACACGAACTAATGCAAATTATACGATTCTCGTACGAAATGCGTATGTTCATATATACGTCTATGCGCGAACGATCGTGCGAATACGAAATGGGCAAAAAAACAAGAAAAAATGACAAACACCCACCCAAACTTACGATTCTCGATACGAAATCAATTAACTTTGGCTCTTTGAATCGAGGGGTATATGGTAGCATATAGTGTGACTCTGCGGGATGAATCAATGATGGCTAATTCACAGATCTTTTTTTCTTTATAACTCTTCCAATAAAAACTTCACCAACTGTGCTCTTAAAGCAAAAAGTGCATCCCATCCACCAGACAATCAAATGCACGTACCAGAAATACTTCTTTCAAATTAGTATGTCACATTCAAAAAATCTTCACAGGATAACTCCTATTCAAATTAACGACCTAATGAGAAAGTCTGAACAGAAGAAACGTGTTGGGCGTGGCCTCACCATATCGTCACGACGTTTCCCTGAGGACAGCTGCGTGTGCCCACAGTTGGTGAAGTTTTTATTGGAAGAGTTATAAAGAAAAAAAGATCTGTGAATTAGCCATCATTGATTCATCCCGCGGAGTCACACTATATGCTACCATATAGTCTCTTTGTTAGCATCCGCTAAGGCCTTAACATCAACCTTGTAAAACTTTGAAAAAGTATGAACAGAAGACCAAGTAGCGGCCTTGCAAAGTTGTTCAACAGAAGCCTGGTGCTGAAAAGCCCAAGAGGCCCCAATAGTACGAGTAGAATGAGCAGTAAGGCAGAAGGGAGGATTCTTCCCCTTAGCAGTGTAGGCCTGAATCACAGCCTGACGGATCCATTTGTTAATAGTGGATTTAGCTGGAGGCAAACCCTTTCTAGGTCCAGAAATGAGAACAAAAAGAGCATTAGTCTTCCTGAAAGCCTCAGTGGCGACCAAATTAAACCTGACCACATCTAGGGAATGCAGAGTCCGCTCCTAGGAATTAGCAGTATTAGGACACAATGAAGGCAAGACAATGTCCTGATTAAGATGAAAGGCAGACACAACCTTTGGCAGGAAGTCCGGCTTGAGCCGGAACACCACCTTATCCTGATGTCTCTCAAAATAAGGAAAGTGCCTCTAGCTCAGAAACTCGCCTTACAGAAGTGCTAGCCACCAGAAAGGCTACCTTAAGGGTCAGAATAGACAAGGTAGCATCACGGATAGGCTCAAAGGGAGGCCCTTGCAGAGCAGACAACACCAGATTCAAATCCCAGACTGGTAGCAAAGGCTTACGGGGTGGACGCACATGAGAAACCCTGAAAAAAGGTTTTAACCAACTGGTGATTGGCAAAAGATCTTTGGAAAAAAATTGCCAGAGCTGAAACATGGCCTTTTAGGGTACTAAGTTGAAGGCCCTGATCCAAACCATGTTGCAAGAATTCCAGAATCCTGGGAAAAGAAAACACCTGACAGGGACCCACACCAGGCAATGTAAGCATGCCAGACCCTGTAATAAATAAAGGACGAGGACTTCTTTCTAGCCCGAATCATGGTATCAACAACAGAAGCAGGCGACCCCTTTTCCATCAATATGGAGATTTCAGCAGCCAAACCGTTAAAGCCAGAGTTTGTAAATTGGGATGGCGTAGCTGCCCCTGGGTGAGAAGATCTGGATCCTTGGGCAAAACGTGCCAGTCTACTGCCAACCGCACAACGTCTGCGAACCAAACTCTTCCTGACCAACAAGGGGTCACCAGTATGGCCGGTACCCACTCCTGGGCTATCTTGCGCATGACCCTGCCCAGGAGAGGAAACAGAGGGAACACATAGAGAAGCTGAAACTCCATCCAAGGTATTGCCAAGGCATCCGTGGCGAAGGCCAGAGGATCCTGAGACAGAGAGACAAATCTGGGAAGTTTGTGATTGTGACGGGACGCAAACAGGTCCACGTCCGGCTGACCCCAGCTGTGACAGAGGGAGAGGAACACCTGGTTGTTGAGAGACCACTCTCCCAGATGAGACGTCCCTCTGCTCAGGGAGTCCACCACCTGGTTCTCCACCCCTGGAATGTAGACCGCTGAGATGCAGGGAACATGCTGTTTCGCCCAAGACAGAATCAGGGACACTTCCTTGAAGGCTCGCTTGCTCCGAGTCCCTCCCTGATGGTTGATGTAGGCACCCGCCGTCTGGTTGTCTGAGCGAATCTGAACAGCCCGACCCCGAAGGTGAGTGGATAGGCGAGGAAGAACCAACCTGATCGCCCTCAGTTCCAGGACGTTGATGGAAGCATGGGCCTCTTGTGGGCCCCACCGACCCTGGAACCTCAGGGACTTCTAGAAGCCTCCCCAGCCGGGGAGGCTGGCATCCGTGGTGACCGTTTCCCAGGACCTGCCCCCCAGAAGGTTCCTTGAGTCCAGCCACCACGAGAGAGACTGTCTGGCCAGGGGAGACAAATTCCTGATCCAGGGACACAGGGTCCCGATCCCAATTTGACAAGAGGTGCAACTGAATAGGTCTCATGTGAAACTGAGCAAAGGGGACTGCCTCGAAGCAGGACACCATCAGGCCCACCAACTGCATCCCCTGACGGATGGAGGGATGATGACACGACAGCAGAGCCCGAGCCTGCAGCTGAAGACCCTCCACCTTCTGCTGAGGAAGGAACACCTTGACCTGAGAGGTATCCAGCGTCATGCCCAGGTATCCATTGGTATCCTCACCAATGACGGGGACAGAGAAGACTTGGGATAGTTGATCACCCAGCCGAAAGACTCCAGAGTGGATGTCACCATTTGAGTGTCACGCTCGGCCTGAGGAAAAGACTCAGGATGTCGTCCAGCCATCACTCCCGCCAGCACCTTGGTGAACACCCGAGGTGCCGAGGTGATACCGAAGGGTAGAGCCACAAACTGGTAATGCTGACCCTGCAGCTCGAACCTTAGAAATCTCTGATGACCTGGGAAGATAGGCACATGAAGATAAGCATCCTTGATGTCCACAGTGGTCATGAAGTCGCCCGGGCGAAGGGTACTGACAGCAGAGCGCAACATCTCCATGTGAAAATGCTTGAATTTGTTGAGGCCCTTCAGATCCAGAATGGGCCTCAGAGAGCCGTCCTATTTGGGGACCGTGAAAAGATAGTGGAATAGTACCCCTGACCTCTTTCTTGATGAGGCACCAAACAAATGACTCCGGACTCTAACAGGCAATGAACAGCCAGAAGCAATCCGTGAGCGGACAGGGGGTTTAAAGACATCCGGGATCTGATGAATCTTGGGGGGGGGGGGCAGGCTGCAAACTCTATCTTGTAACCGGAGGACACTACCTCCTGAATCCACCGGTCTGAGACATGAAGCCTCCAGACGTGAGCAAAGAGCCGAAGCCATCCCCCCACCCGGATGGGTGAGGGCGCCCCTTCATGCCTGAGGGGGCTTGGGAGAGGGTTTGGACTTAGGATTCCAGGAAAGACCGGGACGACCACGGGTTCTGCCACGGCCTCCTACGCTGAGGCAGCCTTCCATCCTTGGCTAGAACATCAAGACATTCCCCAAACAGCCGCAGCCCCACGAAGGGGAGGCCAGTGAGAGCTTTCTTAGCCACAGCGTCAGCTGCCTACTGACGCAACCAGACAGAGCGGCGCATAGCCACCAAGAGCGCAGAGGTCCTTCCACACAGCCGCACAGCATCATCCATAGCAGTAAGGATAAAGGCCACAAAATCAGTGCAAAGTAAGAGAGTCCTATATTCCTCCCCCACACTACCAGCTGTTGTGCCATCAATGAGACGCTTAATCAGTTTCTTAAGGGCAATAGCAGTAATGGTGGCAGCACATACAGGGCGCAAGCCAGCCCCCACACAGGTAAAAGCATGGCAGGCCACTTGATCCATGCGCCGGTCCTCTCCGTCCCTCTGAGTGGTAGTGTCAGGGGAAGGTATTGGACAAGCCTAGCACGGGAGCGTCCTATTCAGGGGGAAATGACCACCTCTTAACAAGATCAACAGGAAAGGGATACCTTTTATTCAAAGCTTTGGGCACTGCAGGCAACTTGTTAGGACGTTTTCATTCTTTAGGCACCAAGGTAAAATGTTCCTGCTCAGGGAACTCTAGACACTGTTTACCAGGGCGAAAAAGCTCCCCCTGCTTTCTTTTAGCTACCTCAGGGGGAGCAATGTGCAAAATTTCAAAAATATGTGACAGCAGATTTAGTGTCCTCAGGGTACCATGATTCCTCTCCGGACGCAGACCCAGGGTAACTATCGCAACCCTCCTGCTGGTTCCCAGAGGAGTCAGAGTCCTGGGAGAGCTCCCCCATCACAAGGGGGTGACAGTCACCAAGCTCATCAATCCCCACATACATCTCAGTAAGGGGAGCAGGCCTGGGGTCCAGGTGTCTCTTCTGGCCAGAGGCCTTCCTAGGAGCATTCCTGGCAAGCTGCTTTTCAATGTTAGCCACCCGCAGAGCCAAATCAGAATGTGACTCCCTGCCAACATTCCCCTCACTGGGGCCCAATTGCAGGAGCGGGGGAGTAGGTGAAGCCGAGTGAGGCGCAGAGCTGGGAAGTGAAGCAGGCAAACCAGCTTGAAGCGCAAGGACACTTTCAGCACACGGCACGCACACCGTGACACTGTTACTCACAGGGGATACCCCACACATGGAACACAGCTGTGCTTGCCCCGAAGGGCCCCCAAGCGCGCTATCCCCAGAAGCCTCCATATGGTGATTAGCACAGGCGCAATAGGCCAGCAGTGGGTACAGGCTTAATACAGAAGCCACCCGGGATGCCCCCAGAATTTAATAAAGGAGGAATGAGGGGGAGGAAGGAGTGGAGCCAGGAGAAACCACAACCCAATGGTATCCCGCCTGAAAGACATAAGTAAAATCACACATAAGCATCCCGCAGCAAAATACCCCAAATCAATTAAAAACCCCCCAAGGGGGACTCACGGACCAAAGAAACCGCGGGCTCACACAGGCACAGGCCGTTGAATACGGTGACCTGCCGGAGGAAGCAGCGCTGCAGCCAGGAAGGGAGAATTCCAGACGCGCAGCTCGTCCAAAATGGTGCCGGTAGAGGTACCTCGAGGGGCGGGCCGCGAGGTGAACGACGCGATACGCCATCAAAACTGCGCTCACGTGACGCGGCCGGCGCTATGACAAAGCGAAATCACCTCAGGTTATAGCGGCCACAGCCACGGAGCGCAGTACAAAGTGGCGTGGCAGCTAAAAACACCAGAAAACATACCAAAAAACGTAAAAACACCACAGATATGACTACTCGCCGCCACCAAACACCCCCCCCCCCCCATTTTCCCCCCCAACCAAGTTCGGGGGAGGGGGATAGGGAGAGAGAGAAGCAGCGGCGAGCAGCCATGGTCAGGGAGGGAGAGGGGTCGCGGGGGGGGGGACCCAAAGGAAAAAGAGGGGACACAGTCCCCAAACTACTTACCCCCTCAGAAGCTAGGACAGGAACTCCGCATCCCTAATAGGCTCACCATAAAGCCTATGGCCAGCTACCCTTTGTGTTACAGGGTCTGCGGCTTGGAGCTGCGCTCCAGGAGCACTTGACCCAGAAACGGTTGGAAATAGACTTGCAGGGCCACAGGCTTGGTTGCCCCGCTCACCTGCGCAAGAGAGAGAGCCATCTTCTAAATTCGCAGTTCACTGCAGAGGAAACACTGGGGAACTCTATGGTTAAGCCCGTTTTTATAGGGAGCCGGGACAAGCCACAGCTTTTCTGCAGTACCACTGCGCCACCTTGTGGCGGAATAACCCAACTGTTATGAATACCGAAGCGGCCGTGCCATGCAATAAAGAAAAGTATCACACCTGATTACAATAGAAACAAATAAGATAAATGAATTGCTCTTTGACTTAAATCTTGTAACACAAAGGGAGCTGGCAGGCATTTCAAAATGACTCATCTTGTTTGGTACAGTCACAGCAGGAGGGAAAGATAATGCATCCCAAGGTTTTACCTCCCATCCCAATATATGGACTTTGGCACCACTGAGAGTGCCTTTTTGGTTTTTTTTTATTACAATCCCTTTAAATTATTCTCTTTATTGCATGTAAAGAAACAGTAATACGAAGGCCCAAAGGCTCTGTTCACACCTCTACATCGTAGAGGAAACAATGTACATTATTCTCAATGGGATAGTTCACACATCTGCGCTGCATTGCATAACACATTAAAAAAGTATTGCAGACACCTTTTTCAGTGCAATGTATTAACAGCTCAGGTAAATAGAAGTCTATGGCATCGCAAGCTCCAAGGATGTGTAACGCAGAGTACTGCGCTGCATTTGCATTACATTTGCGTTGCCATTGACCTTACCATTTACTTATTAGGCAAAAAATGTTTTTGCTTCTTAAAAACGCAACACAAACGTAGCTAATGCATCAAAAGTGCAAAGTTTATTTTGATACATTGCCCCTCTGGCATATTTACAAAATGCTTGCTTTTAACGCAACTGAGAGGTGTGAGCAGAGCCTAAAAGCTAGTAGCATTGTCCTTGTCTGTGTTAAAGCTTATAAAACCTCACCACAAAAAAAGCTGCCTATAAAAATATAGATTCGCATCCTTGAAATATAAACATTTCTGTCAGATTCCAAAAAGAAGAAAGGTTTTTTTTTCGTTTCTATAAAAGTTGTGTACAAACATACCATTGCAACAAACTTAAATCATCAACTTAATCAAATAGACCAGTGTCAAGACATAAATTGTCGACATAAACATATATGAAATCCAGTGTCACTATATAAATTGTTGACTTAACCATAAATGAAGTCCAGTGTCCTGTAAAATCTGGCAATCTTTTCCTGCTACTTGACAATGGCAATTTTTTGTATAGTAATCATGAAATCATTTAGACTATATGGTGCATTGCCACTTGTTAAAAAAGATGGTGGAAGGTGTGTCAGCAGTGGCCACTTTAATTGAAGACTGGTTTAAGTTAATTTATGTAGTGGTTGCATTATACCATACAATCCTGAGGCTTTTCATTGATTTATAAGGATCTTCATAGTAGCATTTTGCTTTAGCTGCAGTTTTGCAAGCATTATGAATATACTTTAAATCAATGTCATCTCTAATTTTTATTTGATTTAATATTCAGGGTGAATCCCAACCAAGACCAAGTGATAAAAATTACCTTCCGCCGCCACCAGCTATTAGTTACCAACCAGAGAAAAACACAATGAACCCATACTTCAAAGGTACGTATTTATTTTATCTGGTCCAAGCTATATAAGCATAATGGCAAGTTCCCACTAAAATGTATATTTCAAGCATTACTGGAATTTAGTCTGGTACAGATGGATCTTTAAAATGATCAGAATCCTTATATAGCAAATATAAAGCACATTCATCCCTTAAAAGTCCCTTTTGAGGCAGTCCTCTGGTTTGTTGCCCTTCAGTTTCAAAACTTCTTGTCCCGCCTTGCTCTGCATACCTACTGATGGTCATGTAGGAGCAGGGTCCCTTGTTGGTTTGCAGCAGCAGGAGCATCATGACCATTCACAAGCATTTTGCGCTGATTTGAAATCAGCACGAAACGCTCGGGCCAGACAAGGGGCACACTGCAGGAACGGGAGCCAACAATCCTGAAACCGGAGGGCTGCAAACCTCAAGAACTTGTGTGATTTAGCCTGCGGGCTGGGGAGTAGGTGTCCTTTATTTTATCAGCCTCGACTGTCCCTTTAAAGTCCCAGCGTGAAAAAAATATTTTACCTTCTTTTCTGCAACCCCCACCCCCTAGTGTCTTGCATGGCGGTGACCTTGTCTGGTTTCTGTGCTTTCAGCATGGGAGCGCACAGCCAGCCTTAGTGCATGTGCCCTGCTGCCAGTTACAAGGGAGCATGCATTCTCACTGATTGGACACAGTGCAGCACATGAGCACCCACTTCTGTAAAGCATTCTGTTGTAGATCCTCATATGCACATGGGATTGGTCAAGAGCTGTTTACTTTTATATGCAATTTAAAGAAAACCAAGGAAAACCAGGACTCGTGGATTTTGGTCTTTTTTACAGGGGCATCTCGATTTAAGATGCCCTGTGTGTGAAACCCATGGGATCAATGCAAATCTTAACTTGTATTATGCTTCCACAGTGTATGTGCAGACTCTCTTACAATCAGAACAGAATGCTGTGCATATTAACCTTTTAAGTACCAAGTGCGCCTCTCTGACCATTAAGTGCCAGCTTCGTAGATTCTACTTAACTGATGTTAGCTTTTGCCCCCCCCCCCCCACAAAAAAAAAGAGCCCACCTTCCTCCAGGATCCAGCACCAGGGACCTCTTCTTCCTTTGGGGGAGTGAGCACCTGGCTTACGCTGATCACTTCAGCCTGTCAGGAGCAGCAACGAAGATTATTGGTGCAGGAAAGCAGTATTGACAATGAAAGAAGGGAAGTAAAAAAAAAACATAATAAAAAACATTTTTAATCTTTCTGTAGTTATTTACATTTAACCCTTTGTAAACTGGTAAGGGGTCCAGTTCACAGGACAGAAGGAACTGTCGGGTCACCTGCCAGCAAGCAGGTGACTTGCCATAACCCCTGTCCCATTACCTGCATCTCCAAGGGGGAAGGGGGGTGAAGAAGAGCCCACAGCCCATATGGGCTATACGTTCTAGTTATTTGGAGAACGACACTCCTAAGGAGAGTATTCCTGAGACCTTACCTACTCTTAAGAGCCATTTCCTTTTTAGCTAATGCCTCAGAGGAGACCATCAGAGCTACATCTAAGTCAACAGCTCTGTTGGCCTGCACCAGAATGGCACTGTGGCTTAAAACACGGTCAGGTGACCATGGTAATTGTATTTTCTGAGAAGATTTAGATACTATTCTGACTCATTCTAGTGAAACAGGTAAGGAATTTTCAAATAAGAAAAGAAAGTTTCAAAACCACACTAATACTAGGGAGTTTTGAAGGCAGTTTCAGGACTGACAGCATGAGCAGAAGAAACGATTGACACAGACAAGGCCACATAGAAAGGGCAGTCTGCTCTGCAAACCCCCAGAAGACTGTAAGTCTCAGTCCTGACAAAGACTACCCTCTGGGAGGGGGGGGGGGGACTGGGGGCTCACCTGATCTGTACCCACCTGGAGAGCAGTCTCCCAGTCAGTTTGTGCTACAGACATTGAAAAGGGGATACCGCTTAGAATTTTTGGCTATCCATTAATGTTTCTTTCCAGTGACCAAATTACCAGGGGACACCTGAAAGAGGAAAGCCTTTCTGCTAGTTTTACAATAACTCATTCAAAAGAACATGATAGCAAAGGTTTTATTCTCACATTTCCTGGTGCAAATGCCGTCCGGAAGTTATCGGATGATTCTAAATCTGAAAAGATTATATTGTTTTATCAGATACAAGAAGTTCAGAATGTAATCTATTTATTCGGTAAGGAACATCCTCATAGAGCAGGCTCTTATGAACATTTTAGACCTGCAGAATGTTTACCTGCATATTCCAATTCTGGTGCTACATTGCAAGTTTGTGCAGCAGCCACCATTACAGGCAGTGTGTGGCATCCCCCATTACAGCCAGTGAGTGGCATCCCTCTTTACAGCCAGTGAGTTGCATCCCTCCTTACAGGCAGTGTGCAGCACTGCCCATTACATCTAGTGTGCGGCATCCCTCATTACAGCCAGTGAGAGGCATCCCTCATTACAGCCAGTGTGTGGCATCCCCTTCCCAATTGCGTGTGTGAGGAAAGCTTGCAATGGAGGAGCAGTAGACAGGAAGCAGATAATCTTACACTTGCTGTCTGCCAGACCTCCAATGCCCGGCGCTCCACATTTATACACATGCATAGACACAGAGACCCATGTGCAAACACATGCACAGAAACAGACCCACATACAATGGCATACCTACAGGCTCCAGGTGGCTGATGGCCTTGCTTTGTGGGTGGGTGTGAACTATTTAGGGGCCTAGTCTGTGATTGGATGCCGGATGCCCATAGACCACGCCCACCTGCACATAGGCCATACCCCCGCGTGTCAGCCATGCCCATCCATCGAAGTGAAGGGAGGAAATCTGGGCTGCTGCAGAAGCCGTGGGAGGGCCTGTAATGTAAGTTTTTGTTTTGTTTTATCACATTCACTTCATAAGATGCAGGGGCATTTTCCCCCAGTATTTGGGGGCAAATAAGTGCATCTTATGAAGGGAAAATAAGGTATAATGTTTTGCAGCCTGCAGAACACTGACGTATTGTCTTAATTTTCATTCGGCTAGTGGAGATATTCTGCAGAATTTATATGGCACACAGAAAACAATAAAATGTTTTTCTTCCAAAAACACTTCTCCCTTGCGTCTCCTAGCATAAACTATACCTAACAATTTATGTGTATCAGACTGATGTGGACAGAAAATGCATCAACACAGTAAAATAAACGCCTGCTTGCCCTTTTCTGTACATTGATCCTTCTGCCCCAGTGTATTGCTCGAGTAATCTATCAATAGATATACACATAAAAACAGACTACAGGCTTTTTAATTATTGATTGACCACAAACCAAAGTCTACACTAAGCAGAACATGGGGAAAAGCAGTTGGTAATGTTATTTATCAACAAAGTAAAAGGAGAAAAAAACAGGAGAAGGATAGGGAATGTGTATAAACCTTCCACCCATCTAGAGGATGATCAGTTACTGCTTCTGTGTTTACGCTTTGAAAAATGTATTATTTATACTTTTATTTTATACTTTATATTAGTTCTGAAACATCTGATTTATAAAGAACAGTTAATCATTCCTATTAGTTCCCGTCCTCCAGATAAGCTCACAATTTAATGCCCGTACTTTTTTTGATAAATATACACAAAATAGAGGCACATTTGGCTGGCCACCAAATCTGTACCCCCTTTCTCTAAAGGATGGAGCTACTAATGACAGACTTTGCACGCATATGCTGTTAGGGTAGAAAAAAATGTCTGCCCTGTCCATGATTCAGGATCTCTTTCTGGAATTTCCCAGTGCTGAGGTGTATTTTGGAATCCTACCTTAGTGTTTTGCTTCCTGGGGGTAAATCTACCAAGTGAGGCAGATCTGGTGGTCTCCCTGGATACCCAACACTCTCTTATGCTTCCTTCGTTTGTATTACTTCCCCATAACTAGGTAAAGAGCAACTCCTATGTACATGGAGGTACAAGGGGAGAAAGTGTGTCTTATGCACTTTTGCTAATGGGCATTCCTATTTAGATAAGTGTTGGAGTACCTGGTGTAGGACAAGCTTTCCTTCCTTTTATCTGGATGCCTGTGCTTTTTTTATTCTCTCATCCTAGTAATGCCTCTCACTTTCTGTCCTTTAGGGTTGATGTCAATGCCCTGGGAAATAATATAACCAAAAGGACGCAGGACCCCCTGCAGTATGATAGGGAAAAGTGGGTTTTAGTACTTATCATACAACCCCAATTCCCAAAAAGCTGTAAAAATTAGAACACTGGAATGCAATGCTTAGGAAATCTCATTAAACCAGACCAACAGTCAAAAATGACTAAAACCAGACCAACACAGCAAACAGTTCTCATACACATCCCTCCCCAGGGCAATTTAGATTGCTGCACATAAAAATTCATTTACCCTTTTCTAACTCTTGCTGAGATAAATTTTAAAATCAAGATGGCGGCTCATGCATTTGCAGGCCACCTGCAAACAGGAAGTGCTGTGCTGTTTTGTCAGTTGGGAGAGGAAAGTCCAAAATAGCTGCTACCTTTCTTTTCCAACTGTGCCAAGCTGTTGGTCCAGTTTAAAGTGTACTTTATTCACAATAGAACATAGAACACATTATTGGAAGGTGCCCATGTATTTATACTTGCTCAGGACTCCAAAATTGAAGGCCAGGGCTCCAAAACTGAATGACAAATTTGCTGCCACACAAATAGTACCCCTATGAAAGTTGTCTTGTAGCACCTCTAGCCCCAGGTATAATTTCATCCCAGTACCACTTCTTCATTCTAGTATCTATTGTGGTCAAACTACTGTCTAATGAAGAAATGCTTAGCTACATCTAAGACCTCTTTTAATATTGTGGCACTAGAAAATGTTTACAAACTGCTGATCATATGGTATTTTACTCTTATAAGGGTTGATAAACACTCTTCTTTAGCATCTAGCTTCTAGTGTTGCATGGATGAAGGTCCTTTAGTTCACATTTTTTGGAGCTGCCCTAAGAAAGCTATGGCTCAGACTATACAATCTTAATACCCCACAAGAAAATAACTCCTTCTGAGTATAGAAAGAGGGAAAGAAATAAATTAATGCCTGTAATAGCAACTAGACAAAGAATTCCTTAAAGTCCAAAATAGAATGTCAGGTATGATTAATGCACACTTTACAGCCATTTTGTTGGACAGGCTCCAACTGTTTTCCAAGGTGTCGAAACCCTGAACGTGGGGAAGGAGGTAATAAGGACTATGCGGGTTGTTGTTCTTGGGCACCAGAGAATACTTGTATGTTATCTTGCATTATCTTTTTAAATAAAGAATAATCCAATTTCATTTTAAAAAAATAACTCATTTAGAAATTGATGGCAACAACGCATCTCAAACTAATAGGACAGCGTTAACAAATGGCTGGATACTTCCAGAAATCATTGTCTGTGAACGCAGTTCACTTTGCAATATTGTGAAAGGGTAGATTACTTAAAGCGGACCTTCACTCTGAATAAGAGTCTATCTTATATGTTTCCCACACCCTGTACATACAGATTGCCCACATTAAATATCATCCTACCTGCATCTACTGCATGTTATGAGCCTTTAAACATCCTAGATGGCGGCTTATGGAAGCTGCCATCTTATCAGGCAGCCTGCAAACAGGAAGTGCCTCCTGACTGTGCTGCTCTGCATTCTGGGACTGCTGACCGTTACCTGACCCCAGCTCTGCTCTGTCTGAGCAAAGCACAGCTATAACCCGCCCCCCTTTACCTTATCCCACTCTCCTCTCCTCAGTAAGTGTGATGCTTCTGAGTCAAGATGGCGGCACCCGTATCCTAAATTCCTGAAGAGAGTTGCAGCCCAGTGGGGGAAAGAATAATAAGTTAGTGACTAAAAACATAAAATATATTAATTTTAGATGCTGGGGAACCGTATTTTAAGAGTTTGGGCTTTTCATTAAATCACGCTGAAGGTCCGGTTTAAGTGTCCTTGTAAACTAAGACCTTCATAATTGTTTTTGTAGGGATGAAGATGGGTAACTTAGATGCCAAGGTATGGCAGAAAAGTTCCTGGTGCATATGTATTTGGCTGTGCATGTCACTTGATGGATCACGATCACATCATTGTGATGTTTGCATGGTAACAGTGATCAATAGGCAATAAGGCAATCTTTTTAGTCTTTCCCTACTTAAACCTGACCTTCAGCATCATTTCATAAAAAGCCCAAACTTTAAAATTAATATATTTTACGTTTTAGTCACTTAATTTTTATTATTTCCCCCAATGGGCTGCTAATCTATTCAGGACTCTAGAATACGCCACCATCTTGCCTCAGAAGCATCACATACTGAGGAGAGGGGTGAAAAGCACAGGGGGCGGGTTATAGATGTGCTTTGCACAGACAAAGCAGAGCTGGGGTCAGGAAAAAGACAGCAATCCCACAATGCAAAGCGGCACAGTCAGAAGACACGTCCTGTTTTCTGGCAACCTGAGACTCCATGGGCCGCCATCTTGGACGTTTAAAGGCTCAGAAAATGCAATTGGTGCAAGGTAGTATGGGCAATCTGTACGTACAGGGTGGGGGAAACATATAAGATTATTCAGGGTGAAGACCCTGCTGTGATGATAAGCTGTGGTATTCTGAGGATTATCAGGCGAATAGTATGTCTCAGTCCAGGGTTTAATGGACAATCAGATCTCCAGGGCAGTGGTCCCCAACCCTCTCCTCAAGGGCCCACCAACAGGACATGTTTTGTGGATCTCCATATAGCCGACACTTTATCTCTGCTGCTGCACTAATGACTTCACCTCTGCGTCTGGCAGGACATCTGCAAAACCTGGCCTGTTGATGGGTCTTGAGGAGTGGGGTTTGGGGACCTCTGCTCTAGAGGATGGTCAGCTAGGGTGGCCAGTAAATGACTCAGATATTCACAATTCATTGAAAACTAAAATCTTGGTATTGGGAGAACTCGCCTTTACAACCACATTTTTTTTATTAAATAAATTATTTTTTTATTCCTTAGAATAAAAAGACCTGGGCCCTATAATGAACCACTTGTTGAGCTCCATATGGGATTCTGTGTGAATATGTTAATTATTTTACACAGGCTGATTAGTCTAAGATTCCTGCCGAGGCTTGAATCTTGCTTTGGTTTGATGTTGAGGTGTGAAGTGTTTGATTTGACTCCCTGAAACTCCTTAATACCGCTGGGAATAAAATAATGACACGCTATTCACAAACTCCCTTCAGTAGATAGCAGCTCTGCCCTTATATCAAAGTAGAGTTACAGTGCCTTTGTATCTTGTATTCTTTGGCAGGAATTAAAGAAAGCGAAGATCAGCACAAGATCAATAGCAGTTCAGCATTGCCGGAGTTCCGGGGTCAGCAGGAGAATACGGTATAGTAACAGATCGGGGAACTGTAGGGTTATGACTCTGAACTATGTGTAATGAAACTTGCTATTCTTTGCTTGTTTAGGGTCTTTATCCAAATATGTCTGTCCCTGGAAGTCACATGACCCAGTCGCCCGGAGCTGTTCCTCTCTACAACCCTTCACAGGTAATTCATTTTGCCAGAAGGTGCATTTTATTTTTTAACCCCCTAACTGTTCTAGTGAAATAGAAAATATTTAAACAATTGCAAAAAAGTGGGTACACTTATTAGATACGGTGGATATATGCACACCAAACTCAAGAATCATTTGCAAATAAAAGGTATTTATATAAGTATTATGCAGAAATTAGTGACAAACATGATTTAGGCTATGCAAAAAAGGATACAATGTAAGTAGTCTGGTTTGTAGATATAGATACAGTCTCCAGGATCGTGGACCACCTCAGAGTAAAGAACATATGCAATGTAACACTATTGTATATAGATCTATATGGCTATAGTATAGGTAAAACATTACCATTCGAGTCTGAGGGGTTGCTACACAGGTCCTGAAGAGTAGAATGATGTGGTTGCTGAACAGGATATAACAGGTTAAGGAAGATAACAATCAGCTTGCTAGTCTGTGATCAATACATCATACCAAGAATAGCGAGATTAGTAGCACAATACATACACATCAGATACCATAATTAATCATGGCGCTCGTCATACAAGTCAATGTGTCATTACCAGAATTTATAGAGACTGCGATCGCATAACAAAGAGCCCACGTTTCGGAACCGCAGGTTCCTTTCTCAAGGCTGCGACAGAGGCGTATGATCCAAATAGCGTTTGAATACCTGTACCTTCTTCCCCCTGGCCAGCCAGTGTGGGTTAACCCTTTTGTTAAACCTTTTGCAGCGATTGGGCTGCAATATCTCTCTTTTGGATAACGTAAAAGCAAAAGCCACCTACAGGCACATAAACTAGGAGTATTTAACTTCACTAAAGGTCGCACCCTGCAGTAGAGATGCACAGGACCTGTTTTTTCAAGATCTGTACATACAACCAAGACATGAAAGCCTGATGGTATCCTGCTTTTGGCCCCTATCATAGGAAATGTCAGCCATTTAAAATGTCTTAAAGTGGACCAAATGTAAACTGCCTTTTTTGTATTTCCTCAAAGTGGGGCAGTGGGCGTGATGGTGGTGGAGGAGGCGGGTTTAAAGAGTGTGATTTATTTGCAGGCTCTTGTGAAACAAGTATTTTTACCCATTTGGAAATTAGCTGTACAACTAGCCGTTAGTTGTATATGGTGCAGTGCAGCTATATAAAGGTATCAAAGGACCGTGCGATTACATAGTGATTCTGGGCTCATGCACAATCACTTAACTATATTTATTGATGCTGCAAAGAAGAAAAACACAAGCAGGAACCTGCCAGAACGGGACTGTCCCGTTGTTTTCCATGTGCCTGGTCATTTTACCAAATGTTTAAATAAACCTTTGGTCCACTGACAATATCCATAGACTGTGGCTTCTTATTAGCTACTTCCACTGCATGGCTCAGTATGTCTAGTTTTAGATTTTGGGTGCTGGGGTGGTATGGATGGTGCCATTATTAACAATGTTCTAAAAGGCAGGATCTAGTTAGTCCGTGATGTGATTTAGTATATCATCAAGCCCAGGGTTTCAAGACCACAAGGGGCCCTTCAACAAGACACAAGTTTCGGACATATAAACAGATTGCTTTGCAAAGCAGGTTGCCCCCTAGAGAATATTCCAAAAGTCCACTGACCAAATTGGGTTTTGTGAAGTCCACTGCTTCGTCACACCCCCTTTATTGCAGTAAACAGAGCACAGTGGTGTGACGTAGACAGGGAAGAGGGGGAGATGTGGATTCCAGAATAAGATAATTGCTGGCCAATAGCTTCTCTTTGACTGCTTATAGCTGTAAGCCTAAAATGGAAGTCCAAGCTTTTTGACCCTACCCCCCCCGGCCACCCCTCCTGTTACAAGCCTGATGTGGGCATTAAAATAATAAAACTGTTCTGATCACAATTCTCCTTCCATTCTGCTGTGGACAGGAATGACTGCTAGGTTTTAGTGGCAGGCCAGTCGCTTAATCCTAGACTCCACAAATTAAGCTTCTTTGGAGAGCAAACCTTCCCATCTTTCTGGGATCAGAGATGGATCATGACATTTCAAGTGAGTTGTTAATTTTTAATGCCCAAATTTGGCTTAGAACAGGGGGAGGGGGCGAGGGGTTGTAAAAAGCTTGGACTTTTCCTATAGCTCCCGGAAACACCTTATTCTAAGTATGTCACACACCCCGCTTCAAGACATTCATTACACTTGGGTATACTGACCTGTAGATGGCGATCTTGCAGAGATGATATAAGGGGGATTGCGGGATGATGTATTGCTATGTGTACCCTGTGCGCAGCGGTCTATTACGCGGCAGACCGGATCTCTGGCGTCCGGTTCTGCTCCGCCAGTCTCCTCTCCGTCACCTCCTCGCTTGACACGTACGTGTGATGTGGTCGTTAGCGGGGGGTCGCCATCTGAGGTGTGTGCCAGATTGGCCAATCTTGAAAAATTGTTTTCCAGTGCCGTTGCTAAAAATGCAACGGCAAAGAGAAAACATTTGTATACGGCTGCGCAGGCCTTTGATAGGGAGGATTTTGACTCCCTGGATTGGTCTGATTGTTCCCCGCGTGAGGAAGGGGAGTTGTATGAGGATTCTGATGACTCAGATGATCAGCAGTTTGTGGGCGCTGATACCGAGCAGGGCCAGGGGGATTCTTTGGATACCGCTAGGGTCCTGGCTCATATGTTTGAGGTCCTGACTATTTCTCCCCCCGAGGCGGCTCCTCCGCTGAAGGGGGAGTTCTTTGAAGTGACTAAGCCGCGCTTGGAATTTCCTTATCAAAAGCATTTTGATGGTATCATTCTCAAGGAATGGGAGAGGCCGACTCGGCTTCCGGGTGTCCCACCGGGTTGGGACAAGAAATATCCCTTTCCGGCGGACGCGATGAAGCACTGGTCGTCTCCCCCTGAGGTGGATGCTCCTGTTTTGGGGTTGTCCAGCTCCTCAGTCCTCCATTCGCCGGAGTGCACTACTCTCAAGGATGGTGAGGATAAACGCATTGACCAGATGGCTTGTCATGGTTTTGCCAGTGTTGGATTGGCCTTGCGGCCGGTTTGTGCTTCTGCGCTTGTATTAGTAGCTGCCAGGTCGGTTGTTAGAGGCTTGTTGACCTCTTCCGGGCTTGACCTGGCTAGTGAGGAGTTTGCTGACCTTAAGCGCTGTGAGTTATTTTTGTCCTTTGTGCTGTCCGCCCTGGACGACACATTGGTGATGTGTAGCAGAGCTGTGGCCCTGCTTGTGGCTATCCACCGGTCTGTTTGGTTACGCCAGGGGGTGGCTGATTTTGTTTCCAAAAAGTCACTCACGGCCCTTCCCTTTGTGGGGTTGCGGCTCTTTGGAGAAAAATTGGATTCGGTGGCAAAGGGAGGTAAGTTACCTCAGCGTAAGAAGCAGCATCGCCCCTTTCGGGGGGCGGCTTCCTTCTCTCATTCCTTTCGTGGGGCTAGAGTTGGCAGGGGCTCGGCCTTCCCTTCGTTCAAAGGTGATTCCTGGCCTAGGGGCAGGGGTCGGGCCCGTCCAGGGCACAGTTGGGGTTCCAAGCCTAGAGCCGCTGCCAAGTCGACTCAACAATGAGGGGGCTCCCTCACCCTTGCGGGTGGGGGGACGGTTGCAACTCTTCTCCCAGGTCTGGGTCCAACAGGTCTCAGACAGGTGGATTCAGGAAGTGGTGTCTTCCGGTTACAAGCTGGAGTTCAAGTTCCGACCCCCTCCCAGATTCTTCAGGTCTCGGGTGCCGTCAGACCCTCTGGCCGCCCTGGGGCTTCGGACGGCAGTAGAAAGTCTCGTGGACATGGCTGTCATCTGTCCGGTGCCCCTCTCGGTGCCCAAGAAGGACGGTTCCATCCGTCCCATTCTGGATCTGAAGTTGCTCAACAGGTTCATCCGTCCCCGGAAGTTCCGTCCTCAGAGCCAGGGGTATCCGCATCGTGCCCTATCTGGACGATCTTCTCATCATGGCGTCTTCCCTCAGTCAGGCGTAGCTGGATACCAGGACCACTCTGGAGAGTTTTGGTTGGGTGATCAACTATCCCAAGTCCTGCCTCACTCCCTCCAGGGTGGTGGAGTTCCTGGGAATGTCTCTGGATACTTCTCAGGCCAGGGTGTTTCTCCCCCGAGCCAAGGTTCTTCTGATTCAGGAATTGACTCAGCGTCTCCTATCCATCCCCCGCCCGTCCATCCAGCTAGGGATGCGACTGGTGGGATTGATGGTGGCGTCGTTCGAGGCGGTTCCCTTTGCCCAGTTTCACACAAGGACGCTCCAGCTCCATCTCTTGGCGGCCAGTCCTTTCTGATGTCCCCCCGGGTGCGGCGTTCCCTTCGGTGGTGGCTGAATCCGAGCAATCTGACAAGGGGCAGGTCCTTTATGACCCCTTGTTGGGAGACGGTCGCCACGGATGCCAGCCTGTCAGGTTGGGGGGGATTTTGGAAGGATCTTCAGTTTCAGGGGCTGTGGGGGTCTCATGAGGCTCACGACCTCATCATTGTTCTGGAGCTGAGAGCCATCAGGTTGGTTCTGGCTCACTTGACTCCTCATTTACTGGTACTACCGGTTCAGGTTCGGTCGGACAATCGGACGGCGGTCGCCTACATCAATCACCAGGGAGGGACTCGCAGCAGGCGGGCCTTCAGGGAGGTGTCTTTGATACTGGATTGGGCAGAGGGCAATGTCCCATGCATCTCGGCAGTGTACATTCCGGGAGTGGAGAACACGGAGGCGGACTCCCTGAGCAGGGGGTCATCTCGCCGGGGGGAATGGTCGCTCAGCCCCAAGGTGTTTCGGTCGCTTTGTCACCGGTGGGGGACTCCGGAGGTGGACCTCTTTGCCTCTCGTCACAATCACAAGCTTCCGGCATTTGTGTCTCTCTCGCGGGATCCGCTGGCTCTGGCAGCGGATGCCATGTCTCTGAACTGGAGGGATCTGGGGTTTCTGTACCTGTTTCCACCGTTTCCCATGGTGGGCAAAGTGGTGCGCAAGCTGGCCCTAGAGGGCGGGTCGGCAAGCTGGCCTTGACGGCGTGGTTGCTGAAACCTCCATCTTGAGGGAGGAAGGTCTTTCTGATGCTGTCATTCAGACTCTGGTTAGGGCTAGAAAGCAGTCCTCCTCCGTCATCTATTATAGGACTTGGAGGTCTTATATTGATTGGTGTGAGGTTAGGTCCTTGCCTTGCAGGGTGTTTTCTATCCCTGGGGTCTTGGAATTTCTGCAACATGGTCTGGACCAAGGTTTGCAGCTTAGTACGCTGAAAGGGCAGGTTTCTGCCCTGGCGGTTTTCTTTCAAAAGTCTTTTGCTCTTCATCCTCTGGTTAAGACTGGTTACGCATGTGCGGCCTCCTAGGAAGCCTTTGCTCCCAGTTTGGGATTTGAATTTGGTTTTGTCTGCCTTGCAGGGTCCGCCTTTTGAACCTTTGCAGGATATTGCACTTTCTACGCTTACTCAGAAGGTTGTTTTTCTGGTTGCCATCACTTACGTTCGGCGTGTATCGGAGTTGGCGGCTTTTTCCATTCAGGCCCCTTACTTTGAGAGGCATCAGGACAAGGTTGTTTTCCGCTTTAAGCCAGATTTCCTTCCTAAGGTGGTCTCTGCTTTTCATCTGAATCAGGATATTGTTCTTCCCTCCTTGTGTCCTAAGCCCAGCAATGACAAGGAGAGGGTTTTGCATTCTTTGGATGTGGTTCGCTGTGTGAAGTACTATTTGGTGGCTACTTCTCCTTTTTGTGGTGCCCTCTGGGCCTAGGAAGGGTTTGGCTCCTGCCAAGTCTTCCATTAGTAAATGGATTCGCCAGGCCATTGTTGGGGCCTATTCTGCCAAGGGGAAGGTTCCCCCGTTTCGTGTTACTGCTCATTCTACTCGTGCTGTTGGGGCGTCCTGGGCCTTCCAGCACCAGGCTTCTGTTGAGCAGGTTTGTAAGGCTGCTACTTGGTCTTCGGTTCACACTTTTTCCAAGTTTTACAAGGTTGATGTTCGGGCCTCAGCAGATGCTGTTTTTGGCCGCAAAGTTCTGCAAGCTGCAGTGGTTTAAGTTTGTGCCTTGTTTTTTGGATCCCCGCCCTTTATGGACATTGCTATTGGATGTCCCAAGTGTAATGAATGTCTTGAAGCGGGGTGTGTAACATACTTAGAATAATACCATTTTGTGAATACTCACCTGTAAAATGGGTATTATAAGTATGTCACACACCCCGCTTCACCCTCCCTTTTGTATTCTGGATCCTTTATATGGTGAACCTTTGTTAGTTGTAATTGGCTTTCCTGGTCCCTTGATCAAACTGCTATCTTTATACTGGGTGATGAGTGGGAGGTCCCAGGTATTTATGGGCCGGGAGGGTCTTACATTTTTTTGATATCATCTCTGCAAGATCGCCATCTACAGGTCAGTATACCCAAGTGTAATGAATGTCTTGAAGCAGGGTGTGTGACATACTTATAATACCCATTTTACAGGTGAGTATTCACAAAATGGTATTTCTTCCACCATTGTTCCCACCTGCCTTATGCCATGTTGTATGAATGTTTTCAAGCTGGCAACCACCATATTCACTTGATCATGTGGAACCCAAGCTTGTGCCACTGCATCTTTTCTATATATTTCTTCTGAACTTTTTTCATTTAGTCTCCAAATGCACTTCCCCCACAAGCTCCATGGTTGATCTACCATAGAAGTAGTGCACATCTGGAGCTCAAGTGAGGGGTCAAAAGGATAGCAAGATGCTGGAAGCTGAGGCTATCTTGGCTCATGTCTCCCCAAAGTAAGCATGGCCTAAACATTACAGAAACTCTTTTACTCCACCATGCCATGGGGTACATACTTGACGAGCCATTACCTGGCAGTGTTTTCAGCTGGTGATCTCAAGCCCTGATAAAAAAAAATGCCCAAGGCAGCAATATAGAAAGAACGGGTTGACAGTTATTTAAAGTGATAAGGAGGTATAGAAGAGTAATAGTTGGTTTTCCCTGGAGTCGTGCTTTATACTGGATTTTTACAGCTTTTTAACAATGTTTTTTGGTTTGCTGTTTTTCGATTGTACACCACCATTTCAGGATAACTGTTTACAATTCTGTGTACACGCTGAACCCTTTGCCCATCCTTGATCTTACCAAAACTTTGAAAAGTTCATCTTTGAATGACACGCAGCTCTACTCTGCTTGGGTTCCTTATTAAGTTACAAATCATATTACCTCACCTTGCGCTGGGATTTCAAACTGCTGGAGGACAGAACAGTAAATTCTTTGAAGTCTGGGAATTCTGTACTTCCCAATGAATTTTACATTATATAATAAATCATACAAGTCACAGAAACAACGCAGACTGGAAAAACAATAACTTAGTAGTTGTATATGGAGCATCTTTCCATGGTATGCCTTAAGGTGGTATTTTTGTGTAATCCAATTTTATGTTCCCCACATAAGTTAACTACACCGTGTAAAATAATTTACATCTTCCACTGAATTATTAATAGTCTGTCGTTTCTGTTGGTAAATGATGTTTTATTTGCATCCGCGCGGCCCATGACAAGTCTTATACAGAAGAAAACAAAGACTATCTTAGAAATGGGAGCAGGGAGAGCAGTATAAATACACAAACATTTGTAAATAAGTACTTATTTTGTTTTGTGCAGTTTACATTACTTTTGCTGTCTATAATTCTTAACTTGGCCACTAGAGGCAGGAAGTTTATTCAAATTGGAATTATACCCCAAATGAGAAGACCTTTTTCTCCCCAACATTCCCCAGCCTCCCACCTATTTCGCTAGTTCTATGAGGTTAACAGTGCCAAGGGGAATCCTGTCTCTCAGCTTTTTAGGTTTGATTTAAAGGGAATGTCCACTTTGCCTGGACTTTCAGACCAGACCTCAGATCAGGGGTTCCATAGGAACACAAGGCCTCCCTTACCTGCCAGTGCTCCCACAGCATCTATCGTACTCCTGCCGCTTATTACTGCACTTCTTATAGTGATGCATAGCACATATAGGGCTCCTCTGCGCTCCCCACCTGCCCAGGTACCTTGGGCAATGCATCTGGCTCGGTGGTGGGCTGATTTAAAAAAAAAATCCTAATGCACAGCACGGCCTGTTTTATGAAGTCCTTACATCTGGGTATTCCGCTACAAGGTGGCACAGTGGACTGCAGAAGATTTGTGGCTTCTCCCGGCCCCACATAAAAATGAGAATCACCCATAGACCTCCAGTGTTTCCTCTGCAGTCATACTGCGAAGATGGCTCTCTGTTTCGCAGGCGAGCGGGCAACCAAGCCTGCGGCCCTGCAAGTCTATTTCCACCCACTTCCGGACCCTCTGTGCCTCCCAGCCTCGGCTGTCGGATCGGGTGATGATAGAGGAGCACCGGGGTCAGGTGCTCGGGGAGCGCTGCTCCAAGCCGCAGACCCTGTACCACAAAGGGTAGCCGGCCATAGGCTTTATTGGTGAGCCTGCTGCGGGATAAAGGAGTACAGCTGTCGCTATGGTGTGTTCCTAGCCATTCTTCCCTTTTGTGTGTTTTTTGCTCACTTACCCCCCGTCCCTCCCCTCTGGGCCTCTTAGATGGCTCCCGCCGCTCCCCCTCTCCCCGATGATTTATGTCAGGGGGGTGGTGGTGGCGGCAGGCGGCGATTGTGCTGTGCTGTCCCGCTGGTGTGTCTTTCGTCGCCGCCGCAGGTGCACTGCGCTTTTACTGGTGTTTTAATGTGGCTGTCATGGCGGTGCCAGGTCACGTGGGCGAGTTGTTTCGCGCTCTTCGGGGGGGGGGGGCGGCGCCGGCGGATGACGCATATCGCGGCGTGCCCCCGCTGCCCGCCCCTCGAGGTGCTCGACCGCGTCGCCATCTTCTGCTGCGTGCTTGTGGCCTGTACTCTGAAGGCTCCTGGTCAGCGCGGGTTGCGGCGGAGACTTGTGCTGCCTGATCTACCTCCGCGGATCTTCTGACTGTACCCGTTCGCCTGTGTGTGCTGTGCGCTATGCGCTCTTGGTCCGTGAGTCCCCCATGGGGGTTTTTTCTTGTTGGGGCATGTACTGCGGGATGCTTATGTGTCTTTTTGCTTATGTCTTTCAGGCGGGATAACAGTGTATTGTGGTTTCTCCCGGTCCTACCCCTCCCCCCCCCTTCTTTTCCCTCCTGGCCCTCTCTGTGGGCATCCCTTGGGGGGCATCCCGGGTGGCTTTTATTAGCACTTACCCTATACTGGACTATTGTGTCTGTGATAATCACCATTATTATTATTGCGGGCCAGGCTAGGATGGATGCTTCTCTTCCCAGTTCTGCGCTCCCTCCGGCATCTCCTACTCCCCCGCGCCTGCATTTTGCCCCCAGTGAGGGGGATACTAGCAGGGGGTCCTAATCTGATCTGGCACTACGCGTGGCCAGCATTGAAAGGCAGCTGGCCCGACCAGTGACGGGCAAGGCCTCTGGCAAGAAGCGGCATCTTGACGCCGCGCCTTCTCTCTTTGCCGAGGAGGATGAGGGCCTTGATGTGTTTGGTGGCCATGACTCCCTAGAGGAGGGGGAGCTTTTCCATGATTCAGACTCCTCTGGGGACCATCAGGTAGGGTACGACAGTCACCCGGGGTCCGCCTCTGATGAGGATACCTGGCTTCCTGATGACACTGATAGACTGTTGTCGGACATTTTTGAGACATTGCACCCTAAGGTGGCGAAGAGGAAGCTGGGTGAGCTTTTTCGCCCTGATAAACAACGCTTGGAGTTCCCGGAGCAGGGCCATTTCTCCAATATGGTGCTCAAGGAGTGGGAACGTCCTAACAAATTGCCCACGATGCCCAAGGGACTGGACAGAAGGTATCCCTTTTCTGCTGACCTGGTCAAGCGCTGGTTGTGTGCCCCTGAGGTGGACGCTTCTGTTCGCTGTCTAACACCTCGGTCATGCCGTCCCCTGACACTACTACTCTGCGTGACAGCGCGGACCGGCGTTTGGATCAGCTGGCCTGTCATGCTTTCACCTTTGTGGGGGCAGGCCTGCGTCTGGTTTGTGCCGCAGCCCTTATGGCCTTTGCCCTTAAGAAGAAGCTCAAGCGCCTCGCGGATGGTGCCATGGCTGGTAGGCGGAGTGAGGATTATAGGGCCCTCTTGCTTTGCTCTGATTTTGTTGTATTTGTGCTGACTGCCATGGATGATGCCGTCCGCCTGGGCAGTAGGGCTTCAGCCCTCTTGGTGGCTATGCACCGCTCTGTTTGGTTTGCCCAGTGGGCAGCTGACACTGCAGCTAAGTCCCTCACCGGGCTTCCCTTCACGGGACTTTGTCTCTTTGGTGAGCGTTTGGATGTTCTGGCCAAGGATGGTAGGCTCCCTCAGCGTAGGAAGCAGCCTCGGCCCTTTCTGGGGCCCTCCTACTCTTCCTCCTCCTTTCGTGCCCCCAGAGGAGGTCGTGGCTCTCTCTTCTCGGGTAGCCGCAGAGATTCTTGGGGCCGTGGCAGATCCCGCGGTCGTCCCGGTATCTCTTGGGGTTCCAAGCCCAAACCCCCTACCAAGGCCCCTCAGGCATGAGGAGGCGCCCTCACCCGTCTGGGTGGGGGGACGGCTTCGGCTCTTTGCTCACGTCTGGAGGCTTTGCGTCTCAGACCGGTGGATTTAGGAGGTGGTGTCCTCCGGTTACAAGATAGAGTTTGCAGCCTGGCCGCCCCCCAAGATTCCTCAGATCCCGGATGTCTCAAAATCCTCTGTCTGCTCAGGGGTTGCGCCTAGCAGTTCAACGCCTGTAGGAGTCAGGAGTCATCTGTCCTTACCTTACCAGGAACAGGGTCAGGGGTACTACTCCAATCTTTTCACAGTCCCCAAAAAGGACGATTCTCTGAGGCCCATCCTGGACTTGAAGGGTCTCAACAGGTTTGTCCGGTTCAAGCACTTTCGCATGGAGACTCTACGGTCGGCTGTCAGTACCCTTCGGCCGGGTGACTTCATGACCACCGTGGACATCAAGGATGCCTATCTTCAGTAACCAATCTTTCCAGGTCATCAGAGATTTCTGAGGTTCGCTCTGGAGGATCAGCACTACCAGTTTGTGGCCTTACGGTTCGGTATCACCTCGGCGCCTCGGGTGTTCACCAAGGTGCTCGCGGGCGTAATGGCGCTTCTGAGGAACCAGGGCATTCGCATCCTCCCTTACCTGGACGCCATTCTGATTGCTGCTCAGTCTCTTCATCAGGCCGAGAAGGATACTCGGGTGGTGACGTCCACTCTCGAGTCCTTCGGCTGGGTGATTACCTCTCCCAAGTCTTCCCTGTCGCCGTCTTTGGCAAGGTCCTTTCTGGGCATGACTCTGGATACCTCTCAGGTCAAGGTATTTCTCCCTCAGAAGAAAGTGGAGAGCCTTCAGATGCAGGCACGGGCTCTGCTCTTGTGTCCTCATCCCTCCATTCCGCAGGGAATGCAGTTTGTGGGCCTGATGGTGTCCTGCTTCGAGGCGGTTCCCTTTGCTTGTTTCACATGAGGCCTCTTCAGTTGCATCTCTTGTCAGTTTGGGATCGGGACCCTGTTTCCCTGGATCAGGAATTTGCTCTGTCCCCTCTGGCCAGGCAGTCCATCTCGTGGTGGCTGGACTCGAGGAATCTTCTAGTGGGCAGGACCTTTCTGCCGCCGTGCTGGGAGATTGTCACCACAGATGCCAGTTGGGGGGGAGTTTGGAAGTCTTTGAAATTTCAGGGTCAGTGGGCCCCCAGGAGGCACATGCACCCATCAACATTCTAGAACTGCGGGCGATCAGGTTGGTTCTCTCCCAGTTGACCCCACACCTTCGGGGTCGGGCTGTTCAGATTTGCTCGGACAACCAGACGGCGGTTGCCTACATCAATCATCAGGGGGGGACTCGGAGCAAGTGAGCCCTTAAGGAAGTGTCCCTGATACTGTCTTGGGTGGAAGAGAATGTCCCTTGCATCTCGGCTGTCTACATTCTGGGGGTGGAGAACCAGGAGGCAGACTCCCTGAGCAGGGGGACGTCTCGGCTGGGGGAATGGTCCCTCAGCAACAAGGTATATTCTTAGTATACAGTACGTCCTGCTCCAAATCTAATACTTACAGTTGGGATATACTCCGCCAGATGGTGCTGGACTGCAGAGACATCGAAAATAGGCTCCTCCCGGCCCCTCAAATACCCGGGGACCTCCCACAAATCCCCAGAATTTCTCTGCAGTCTGGCTGCGAAGGACGAGAAATGGCTCTCTACTCGCAGGTGAGCGGGGCTATTAGCCCGCGGCCCTGTAGGACTATTCCCACCCGTTCCACTAGTAATATGCTTCCCAGCCTTGGCTGCACTGGTCGGGTGAAGGTAGGCAGCACCGCTGTTAGGTGCTTAGGAGCGCTGCTCCACCGCAATCCTCCACCAAAGGGTAGGCGGTTCAGGCTTATGGTGAGCCTCTATGGATGCCCCTCCCGCACTAGTGCCCCCTTGCCCCTGCCCATCGGTGGGCCCTGTTTAAGTGGCCGCTGTCCTCCCTTATCCTCTTTGTAGTCTTCAGGGGAAAAGAAGGGGGGGGTGTAAATATGTATGCTATGCATTCTGTGTTTCACACCTTTTTTCCATTCTGTTTAGTTTCCATTTCTGTCAGCCGCCGCGCTGGCTTGTCTTTACTGTCTTTTTTAAAATTGCCGCCGCCGTGGCGTGCTGACTTGGTTTCGCGCTTGGCGGCGGCATTACCTCAGGTGTTGGTACGCCATCATTGGCTGCTTGCACGTTCTGGCTTCGCGCTCTTCGGGGGGGGGGCCCGTCTATGGCACGCTCCGCGTCATCATCGGCCCGCCCCTCGAGGTATACCGACGCCATCTTTATCCTGCCTTTGGCCCATGCGCGACGGACCCCTACCTACCGCGGTCCGTAAGTGCCCTCGCGGGCGGCTTTATATCTTTCACTTTTTGTTACTGTGTGCTTACAAGTCTTGTCTGCTTATGTCTTTCAGGCGGGGCGAACCCTTTTGGCTTCTCCCGGCCCTGTTTTAGTATATAACTTGTAGGCTTTGTAAAAATAATACTCCCACTTCCCTAGCGGGTTATTGGGGCATCCGGAGTTGCTATATAGCGTTATTCCCTATCGGCGTATAGCGCCGCTATAATCACCATATGGAGGCATCCCAGGATAATGTGAGAGGGGTTCCCTTCCGGAAAAGACCGGCTGTGTGTAGCGTGTGGACAGCCTCATGCTAACGCTGACAAGGCGCGGGTCTGTGTACCCTGTGCTGAGCAGGTGCTTGCATTGCAATCTGGTCTGCCAGTGGCTGCACCTCGTTTCACTTTACCTACTCGACCAAGCTTAAATCTCACTCCTGCTGAGTTGCATACTAGTGGGGATTCTCAGCCTGATGTGTCTTCCAGACTGGCTACTGTTGAGCAGTTGATTGCTAAGTCCTTAGCACGTAAGGCCCCTGCTAAGAAGCGGCACTTATCACTGTTTTCCCTATGGGAACTGAGGAGTTTTGGAATCTTTGTGGCTATACCCCGTCTGATGAAGGGGAGCTCTTTTCTGATTCAGGCTCATCTGATGAGAGACCAAGGGGTCATGACGAGTCTGGCTCTGGGCCCTGGATGACACTGACAGATTATTGACCCAGATCCCCTTCCGGCTGAGGTGGTTAAATGTTGGTCATCCCCCCCCCCCGAGGTGGATGCCCCGATCCTAGGGCTATCTAACACCTCTGTCATGCATTCCCCTGACTCTACTACCCTGCGGGATGCTGAGGACCGGCGCATTGACCAGCTGGCATCCCACACCTTTGCATGTGCGGGGACGGCGCTGCGCCTGGTCTGTGCCTCTGCCATTACTGCTGTGGCCACTAGAACCCTTATCAGAAATATGCTTGATAGTGCCCCTGATGATTTGCCTTGTGAGGTGTTTAATGCACTCTCCAGTTGTGATGTTTTTGTAAATTTTGTCCTCTCAACATTGGATGACACCATCAGAATGTGTGCCAGAACTTCTGCCCTTGTGGTGGCTATACGCCGCTCGGTTTGGCTGCGCCAGTGGGCTGCTGACAATGCTGCCAAGAAGGCCCTCACTGGGTTTCCCTTTAAAGGACTGCGCCTATTTAGGGACCGCCTGGACCTTTTTGCTAAGGGCGGCAGGTTACCCCAGCGCAGGCGTCAATCTCGCCCCTTTCGGGGTCAGGGTTCCTTCCCCTCCCCTTACCGTGGTGCAAGACAGGGAAGGGGGGTTTCCTTCCCTGGGGCCCGGGGAGATTTCTGGGGTAGAGGCAGAGGACGTGGACGTCCTGGCTCCTCCTGGGGTCCCAAAGCAAAATCCTCTCCCAAGCCCCATCCGGGTGGGGGGACGGCTGCAGCACTTCGCTCACGTCTGGAGGCTTCATGTCTCAGACCGGTGGATTCAGGAGGTAGTGTCCTCCGGTTACAAGTTGGAGTTTGCTGCCGATCCCCCTCCAAGATTCATCAGATCCCGGATTCCTCAGGACCCTGTGTCAGCTCAGGAGCTAGTGCAAGCAGTGCAAGGCCTCCTGGAGCTGGGGGTCATCTGCCAGGTCCCCTTAAGAGAAAAAGGCAAGGGCTTTTGTTCCAACCTATTCACAGTACCCAAAAAAGATGGTTCAGTCAGGCCCATCCTGGACTTGAAGATCCTCAACAAGTTTGTCAGGGGCAGGCGCTTTCGCATGGAAACTCTGCGCTCTGCCATCAGTTCCCTGATTTCATGACTTCTGTGGACATCAAAGATGCTTATCTTCATATTCCTGTGTTCCCAGGTCATCAAAGGTTCCTCAGGTTCGCTCTGATGGATCAACACTACCAGTTTGTGGTCTTGCCCTTCGGCCTCACTTCAGCTCCCAGGGTGTTCACCAAGGTGCTGGCTGGCGTAATGTCTCTGCTCAGATGTCGGGGCATCCGCGTGCTTCCCTATCTGGATGACATCCTCATCACTTCCCAGTCTCTACATCAGGCAGAGTTAGATACTCAGCTGGTGGTGTCCACTCTGGAGTCATTTGGATGGGTGATCAACCACCCCAAGTCCTCACTGTCCCCCCTCCTTGGTAACTCCATTCCTAGGAATGAATCTGGATACAGTTCAGGCAAGGATCTTCCTTCCTCAACAGAAGGTGGACAGTCTGATTGCACAGGCTCAGTCCCTCCTAGCTTGTCCCCATCCCTCCATCAGGCAGGGGATGCAGCTGGTGGGCCTGATGGCGGCATGCTTCGAAGCGGTCCCTTATGCTCAGTTCTACTTGAGGCCCCTGCAACTTCACCTATTGTCAGTGTGGGACAAGGACCCAGCGTCCCTGGACAGGGTCTGTGTGCTCTCCCCCCTGGTCAGGAGGTCCCTCTCGTGGTGGATAGACTCAAGGAACCTGTTGGGGGGCAGATCCTTTCTTGCCCCTTCCTGGGAGACGGTCACCACGAATGCCAGTCTGTCAGGTTGGGGGGGATTTTTGGAAGACCCTGCGGTTCCAGGGGAGGTGGTGCCCTCAGGAGGCCCACACACCTATCAATGTCTTGGAACTGCGGGCAATCAGGCTAGTTCTGGCTCACTTGACTACTCACCTTCGGGGCCTGCCTGTTCAGGTGCGCTCGAACAACCAGACGGCAGTTGCCTACATCAATCATCAGGGAGGGACCCGGAGCAAGGGGGCCCTCCAGGAAGTGTCTCTGATCCTGACTTGGGCGGAGGCCAATGTCCCCTGCATATCAGCTGTGTACATCCCGGGGGTGGAAAATCGCCTGGCGGACTCTCTGAGCAGGGGGACCTCTCGCCAGGGAGAATGGTCCTTATGCAGCAGGGTGTTTCAATCTCTGTGTCACCGTTGGGGCCAACCAGATGTGGATCTGTTTGCGTCCCGCCACAATCACAAGCTCCCAGCTTTTGTCTCTCTCTCCCAGGATCCTCTGGCCTTGACCTCGGATGCGCTAGCAATGTCATGGCAGGACTTTCAGTTCCTGTATGTCTTCCCTCCGATCCCCCTGCTGGGCAGGGTTCTGCGCAAGATTGCTCTGGAAAGGGTGCCAGCAATTCTGGTGGCCCCCAGGTGGCCAAGAAGAGTGTGGTTCGCAGACGTGGTACAGCTGGTGGTAGATCAGTTCGCTCTGCCCTTGGTGCCAAATCTGCTCACTCAGGGCTCACTACGCCATCCCAATTTACAAACTCTGGCTTTGACGGCTTGGCTGCTGATACCTCCATCTTGATGGAGAAGGGGCTGTCTTCCTCGGTTGTGGATACTTTGATTAAAGCTAGGAAGAAGTCTTCCTCTTCCATTTACTACAGGGTTTGGCGTGCCTACATTGACTGGTGTGAGTCTAAGTCTCTTCCCTGTCGTGTGTTCTCTATTCCCAGGATTCTGAAGTTCCTGCAGCATGGGTTGGAGATGGGGCTCCAACTCAGTACTCTGAAGGGTCAGGTTTCTGCCCTGGCTATTTTCTTCCAGAAGTCCTTTGCTCAGCACCCTCTGATCAGGACTTTTTTCCAGGGGGTCACTCATGTGCGCCCCCCACATAAGCCTACGGTGCCAGTTTGGGATCTGAACTTGGTTCTGTTAGCCTTGCAGGGTGCTCCCTTTGAACCTGTGCAGGATGCTGCCTTGGCCATTCTTACGCTCAAGGTTGTATTTCTGGTGGCTATCACTTCTGTCAGGCGTGTGACTGAGTTGGCGGCGCTTTCCATTCAGCCCCCCTACTATGAGAGACACCAGGACAAGGTGGTGTTTCGTTTCAAACCTGACTTTCTGCCTAAGGTGGTTTCTGCCTTTCATTTGAATCAGGATATTGTTCTTCCTTCTTTGTGCCCTAATCCTAGCAATGCTAAGGAGAGGGTTTTGCACTCTCTGAATGTGGTTAGGTGTCTTAAGTACTATATGGTGGCTACTGCACCTTTCAGTAAAACTGATGCTCTATTTGTGGTCCCTTCTGGTCCTAGGAAGGGTTTGGCTCCTGCCAAGTCTACTATCAGCAATTGGATTCGTCAGGCTGTGATTCAGGCCTACTCTGCTAAGGGGAAGAATCCTCCCTTCCGCCTTACTGCTCATTCCACTCGTGCTATTGGTGCCTCTTGGGCTTTTCAGCACCAGGCTTCTGTTGAACAAGTTTGCAAGGCCGCTACTTGGTCTTCTGTTCATACCTTTTCAAAGTTTTACAAGGTTGATGTTAGGGCCTCAGCTGATGCTGTTTTTGGCCGAAAGGTTCTGCAGGCGGCAGTGGTTTAAACTGTCTGCTGCTGATTTTTCTTGGGCATCCCACCCTACTTATGGACACTGCTATTGGATGTCCCAACTGTAAGTATTAGATTTGGAGCAGGATGTACTGTATACTAAGAATAATACAATTCTGTGATTACTCACCTGTAGAATTGGTATTATGAGTATACAGTACGTCCTGCTCCAACCCACCCTTGATTGCATTATCTTGGATCCCCTGTATGGTGATTGTTATTCTTGTTATAGTTGATAGTTTGGATTGTTTAATTCTCCCGGCTTATCATTAACTGCTTTTCAATGCTGGGGATTTGTGGGAGGTCCGGTATTTGAGGGGCCGGGAGGAGCCTATTTTCAATGTCTCTGCAGTCCAGCGCCATCTGGCGGAGTATATCCCAACTGTAAGTATTAGATTTGGAGCAGGACATACTGTATACTCATAATACCAATTTTACAGGTGAGTAATCACAGAATTGTATTTTCACTTCCTGTGTTACCGCTGGGGTCAGCCGGATGTGGACCTGTTTGTGTCCCGCCACAATCACAAGCTTCCAAGATTTGTCTCCCTGTCGCAGGATCCTCTGGCCTTCGCCACGGATGCGCTAGCGATTCCTTCGACAGAGTTTCGGCTCCTCTATGTGTTCCCTCCCTTTCCTCTGCTGGGCAGGGTGCTGCGCAAGATAGCCCAGGAGGGGGTACAAGCCATTCTGGTGGCCCCCTGTTGGCCAAGGAGGGTGTGGTTCGCAAAAAAGAGGAGAGATGTACCCGCACAGCGCTATGATCTATAAGAAATGTATTTCACTAGGTGCTGGCTGAAGGGCAAGGCCACCGCCCAAAACTGGGCGTGACTGAATATGCAACAAAAAGTGGACTGCCAGTACAGACCACAAGGCCCGCCCCGCACATAGGTCAGCCGCACTACAGAAATATATTCCAAAATCTACTTTATTGTATCAAAGGATGTACAAGAGCCAAAACATACAATTTAAAAACAATTAAACTATTCTAAAATAAATGTTTATCTATATAGTCCTATAAGTATATAACATGTACACGAGTTATGCCTTGAGGTCTCACCCACTGAAAGTGCTTGTGCAATGTGCAACAGATAAATAGACAATAAAATATTGTGCAAAAAGATATAACGTGCAAAGGAGGAGTCAAATAAGTGAAGACTCTAAAGGTTAAAAAAGTAAGAGAGGGACTAAAAGGTCCCTCTAATAGAAATGCACCAGTGAAAGTGCTATGTGCAATGTGTACTGAGAGAAAACATGATGGGGCTCCAAGGCATAAATTGCAGGGATACTTAAATAATATATATCCTAATCATGCGGCAATGTACATTTCCAGGTAAAAAAGTCCTAGTCCACCTCAGACCTCAGCAAGCTCGCACCACTGACGCGTTGCGTGGCACCTTCTCACTGCCACTTCATCAGAGGGTGTGGTTCGCAGACTTCGTGCAGTTGGCAGTAGATGGTTACATCTTGCCCAAAGATCCAGATCTTCTCACTCAGGTTCAGCTGCGCCATCCCAATTTACAAACGCTGGCTTTAACGGCTTGGCTGCTGAAACCTCCATCTTGATGGATAAGGGGTTGCCGGCCTCTGTTGTTGATACTATCCCCTCGATTCAAAGAGCAAAAGTTAATTGATTTCGTATCGAGAATCGTAAGTTTGGGTGGGTGTTAGTCATTTTTTCCTGTTTTTTTGGCCATTTCCGACTCGCACGAGCCTACGTACGAATGCGTATATGCTCTTACGATCAGCGGAAGTTCGTTCCTAAATTTTAGGATCAAAACGTAAAACTTAGGATCAAATCCTAAAACTTAGGATCAAATCCTAAAACTTAGGATCAAATCCTAAAACTTAGGATCAAAACGTAAAACTTAGGTTAATTGGATGTGTTTAGGTGTGATTCAGAGAAACCTCTAAACGCGTTTTAAAAGAAAGCCACAGCCGACACCTTTTAGCAGCCGGATTGCTGTTCGTGAACAGGTTTTTTGGCTATGTGGAGGAGTCTGCGCGTCTTGAGCTCCAATGAACTGCATGTATCAGCATGGCCGAGGCCATAAATTGTATGGCAATGCATACCTGATTCAATACATTTCATGTATGCCTTATAAAAGCATTTTAATGTGGACCTTAATTAGTCCTTTGCATGTAAACCTTTATTTTGCAATATATTTGCGTTAATTAAAGAAACTTATGTCCTTTGTTATTTATTTTAAAATTGAGGTACTAGAATAATATTTTTAGATTGCATTTATTGGTGTAGTTGTTTACCTTTGCTTTGTTTAATTATTTAAGCACATCTTTGGTCAGATGCATCACACTTACTGAGGAGAGGAGAGCGGGATAAAGTGCAGGATGTGGGTTACTGCTGTATTTTGCACAGACACAGCAGAGCTGGGGGCATGGAAAGGTCAGAAATCAAAGAATCCAGAGCAACACAGTCACAAGGCCCTTTCTGTTTGCAGGCTGCCCGATAATACCTGAGCCGCCATCTTGGCTGTTTCTAGGCTCATAACATGCAGAAGTTGCTGGGTGTTTTTTAATATATGTGAGCAATCTGTATGTAGAGGGTGTGGGTAACCACACAAAAAATTTAAAGTTGTACCATTTGAAGCCAAAATATTAAAATTAAATCCACAAGTAAAAAATGCAAGTTAACTAAAAATTAAACAAAGTAAGATTTACTTATGCAAATGCATTCATTAATGGTTGGTTACTACAAAATGAATGAAATAACGAAAATTAAAAGACCAAATATTTAGAATGCACTTTAATGAGGTAAGTTTGTAGTGCGGAGCCGCAAGATCAGAAGGATTTACGTCCAGACAAAAAAGGAAAAAGGGCAAAACCAATGTTGCAACCTGAGAAATGAAACGGAAAATTCAGGATGGAAACTGACATAGGTCTGATTCCCGAACTGCCATACGAACGGACGTATATTTTAGGATAGAAACGTATTTGCTTATTGAATCACTCGCAAGTTCATACGAACGCACGAGCGGACGTGAAAAATAGGATGATCGTGAGCCAAATCCAAGCTGTTACATGTTTCTTTGAATCAACCCATATGATGATTCGGACTCGTCCAAGTCTCTTCCTTGTCGGGTGTTTTCTATCCTCAGGATTCTGGAATTTTTACAACATGGTTTGGATTCGGGCCTTCAACTTAGTACCCTCAAGGGACAGGTGTCAGCTCTAGCTATATTCTTAGTATACAGCATGTCCTGCTCCAGATATAATACTTACACTTGGGTTATCCTCCGCCAGATGGCGCTGCACTGCAGAGACATGTAAAAACAGGCTCCTCCCGGTCCTTCAAATACCCAGGGACCTCCCACAAATCCCCAGATTTCTCTGCAGTGCCGACTGCGAAGACATTAAGTATCACTCTCTTGCAGGTGAGCGGGGCTATTAAAGCCTGCGGCCCTGTTGGACTATTTCCACCCATCCTCTTCGTGATGTGCCTCCCAGCCTGGGCTGCGCTGGTCGGGTGAAGGTAGACAGCACCTTGCGTGCTTATGGAGCCATGCTCCACCGCAGTCCCCCACCAAAGGGTAGGCGGTTTAGGCTGATGGTGAGCCTCTAGGGGATGCCCCTCCCGCATTATTGCCCCATACCCCGTGTAGCGGTGGACCCTGTGCAAAGGGTCGCCTTCCTCCCTCGTTTCCCCCCCGTAGCTCGGGGGGAAAGAAAGGGGGGTGTGTGTGTGTGTGTGGTGGTCTTAGTGTATTGAGTTACATGTTTATGGCCTTAGTATTGTCCTTGACTTATATACCTGGTGTCAGAGACGCGCTGTTTGCACTTTTATTGTATATTGGCCGCCGCCACACGAGTCTTTTGCCTTTATTGGATGTGCATGCGCCGGGCGGCGGCGGCGCCTCAGACGCTGCGGCGTCTTCATTGGCAAATCCTTTTTTTCTAAGTGTGTCGCACTCTCGCGTCTCTTGACTGCGTTGACTACTGTCTCAGAGCTTCGCGCTCTTCGGGGGGCTGGGACCTGGCTTGGCGCGCTCCGCGTCACAGCCCACTCTGGGCCGCCCTTCGAGGTTCGCTTGGCGCCATTCAGATGCTCGTCGCACGGGCGCGTGGTAACGGTCCTCCTCCTCCCTCTGTCTGTAAGTGCCCTCGCGGGCGATTTTCATCATTCTTGCTTACTGCGCATGGCTCTGACATCCCTATTCCCATTATGTCTTTCAGACGGTGGAATCCAGTGGCTTCTCCCGGCCCGCTGTAATTGCCAGTTGGACCTAGTATAATTACTCCCACTTCCCTGCGGGTCTTTGGGGCATCCAGGGTAGCTTACAGCGTCAATCCCTACTGGCCTATTGTGCCTATTAATCACCATATGGAGGCATCCCAGGATATTGTGAACGGGGTTCCCTAGGGACAAGCCCGGCTGTGTGTAGCTTCGTCCCTTGTGCACAGCAGGCGCTAATGGTACTTCCCGCCCCTCCTGTGGCTGGGCCTGCACCTCGCCTCACTTCACCTACTCCCCCAAGCCTGAGTCTAACCCCCAATACAAGCGGGGAGTCTCATCCTGATGTGGCTACTAGACTGGCCAGTGTTGAAAAATTGCTTGCTAGTACTCTAGCGCGCAAGGCCACCTGACTCTGCTCCTTTCCCTACGGAGTCTGATGAGTTTTCGCATCTATATGGCCATACCCCTTCGGACGAAGGGGAGCTGTTCTCTGACTCAGGGTCATCTGACGAGAAGTCTAGGGGTCATGACGATTCTAGTTCTGATCACTGGACCCCGGATGATACTGATAAACTGCTGGTTCAGATTTTTGAGGTTTTGTCCATCTCTCCCCCTGTTGCGGCTCCCAGGCAAAGGGGTGAGCTATTTCATACTGCTAAACCTCGATTGGAATTTCCTGAGCAAACCCATTTCAATAACCTCGTGTTTAAGGAGTGGGAACATCCCAGTAGACTTTCCGGGATCCCTAAGAGTTTGGACAGGAAGTATCCATTTCCTGCTGATATGGTCAAGTGCTGGTCATCGCCTCCCGAGGTCGATGCTCCTATTCTAGGGCTGTCTAACACCTCTATTATGCACTCCCCTGACACTACTACGCTGCGGGATTCTGAGGACCGGCGCATTGACCAATTGGCGGGCCATGCCTTTGCATTTGGAGGGGCGGTGCTGCGCCCGGTCTGCGCTTTGGCCATTACTGCTGTGGCGCTCAGGACCATGGTCAGGAATGCACTTGACGGCCCAGACGAGTTGCCTACCGATACTATTAATGCACTGTCTAACTGTGATGTGTTTGTGAACTTTATCCTGTCTGCATCGGGTGATGCTATTAGGATGTGTGCCAGATCTTTCGCCTTGGCGGTGGCTATACGCCGCGCGGTATGGCTGCGCCAGTGGGCTGCCGACAATGCTGCTAAGAGGGCCCTTACTGGGCTTCCATTTAAGGGGCTGCGCCTGTTTGGGGACCGCCTAGACCTCTTTGCTAAAGGAGGTAAGTTACCACAGCGCAGGCGGCAGCCTCGGCCCTTTCGTAGCCAGGGTCCCCTTTCAGTCCCCTACAGAGGCGCTAAGCAGGGGAAAGGGGTGTCCTTCGCAGGGGCTCACGCAGACTCCTGGCATAGGAGCAGGGGGCGACGTCCTGGCTTCTCCTTGGGGACCAAACCCAAAGCCCCTCCCAAGACCCCTCAGGCATGATGGGGCGCCCTCGCCCGCCAGGGTGGGGGGACGGCTACAGCACTTCGCGCACGTCTGGAGGCGCCAAGTCTCAGACTGGTGGATTCAGGAGGTAGTTACCTCTGGTTACAAGATAGAGTTTGCTGTGCTGCCCCCCTCAAGATTCATCAGGTCCCGAATCCCCCAGGACCCGGTATCAGCTCAGGTCCTAATGCAGGCCGTGCAAGGACTTCTGGATCTGGGTGTTATTTGCAGGGTCCCCTTGAGAGAATTGGGGGAGGGGTTCTACTCCAACCTTTTCACAGTGCTCAAAAGAGATGGGTCAGTCAGGCCCATTCTGGATTTAAAGATCCTCAACAAATTTGTCAAGAACGAGCGCTTTCGCATTGAAACTCTGCGCTCGGCCGTTGGCTCTCTGCGCCGAGGGGATTTTATGACGTCTGTGGACATCAGAGATGCTTACCTTCACATCCCTGTGTTCCCGGGACATCAAAGGTTTCTCAGATTCGCATTGAAAGATCAACATTACCAATTTGTGGCCCTACCGTTTGGCCTCAATTCAGCTCCCAGAGTGTTCACCAAGGTGCTGGTGGGGGTTATGTCTTTGATAAGGTCATGGGGCATTCGAGTGCTGCGCTACCTGGACGACATCCTCATCACCTCACGGTCTCTACAGCAGGCGGAGCTGGACACTCAGCTGGTGGTGTCCACCTTGGAGTCCTTCGGCTGGGTGATCAATCATCCCAAGTCCTCTCTGTCCCCTTCGTCGGTGACCCCATTCCTGGGGATGATTATGGATACGGTTCAGTCACGAATATTCCTTCACCAACAGAAGGTGGAAGCTCTGACTGCGCAGGTGCGGTTCCTGCTCTCGTGCCCCCAGCCCTCCCTCGGGCAGGGAATGCAGCTGGTGGGCCTGATGGTGGCGAGCTTCGAGGCGGTGCCCTTTGCTCAGTTCCATTGGAGGCCTCTGCAGCTTCACCTTCTATCAGTATGGGACAAGGACCCCGCGTCTTTGGACGGGGCTTGTGTGCTTCCCCCCTTTGGTCAGAAGGTCCCTCTCGTGGTGGCTGGACCACAAGAACTTGCTAAAGGGCAGGTCCTTTCTGGCCCCCTCCTGGGAGACGGTCACCACGGATGCCAGTCTGTCAAGTTGGGGGGGATTCTGGAAGTCCCTGAGGTTCCAGGGGAGGTGGGGCCCTCAGGAGGCCCATTTACCCATCAACATTCTGGAACTACGGGCGGTCAGGTTGGTACTGGAGCAGTTGGTACTGGAGCAGTTGCTGGCGGGGGTTATGTCTTATGTCTTTGATAAGGTCATGGGGCATTCGAGTGCTGCCTTACCTGGACGACATCCTCATCACCTCACGGTCTCTACAGCAGGCGGAGCTGGACACTCAGCTGGTGGTGTCCACCTTGGAGTCCTTCGGCTGGGTGATCAATCATCCCAAGTCCTCTCTGTCCCCTTCGTCGGTGACCCCATTCCTGGGAATGATTATGGATACGGTTCAGTCACGAATATTCCTTCCCCAACAGAAGGTGGAAGCTCTGACTGCGCAGGTGTGGTTCCTGCTCTCGTGCCCCCAGCCCTCCCTCGGGCAGGGAATGCAGCTGGTGGGCCTGATGGTGGCGAGCTTCGAGGCGGTGCCCTTTGCTCAGTTCCATTGGAGGCCTCTGCAGCTTCACCTTCTATCAGTATGGGACAAGGACCCCGCGTCTTTGGACGGGGCTTGTGTGCTTCCCCCCTTTGGTCAGAAGGTCCCTCTCGTGGTGGCTGGACCACAAGAACTTGCTAAAGGGCAGGTCCTTTCTGGCCCCCTCCTGGGAGACGGTCACCATGGATGCCAGTCTGTCAAGTTGGGGGGGATTCTGGAAGTCCCTGAGGTTCCAGGGGAGGTGGTGCCCTCAGGAGGCCCATTTACCCATCAACATTCTGGAACTACGGGCGGTCAGGTTGGTACTGGAGCAGTTGACCGATCACCTGCAGGTACTGTCTGTACAGGTGCGCTCAGACAACAGGACGCGGTTGCCTACATCAACCATCAGGGAGGGACCCGGAGCAAGGGTGCCCTCCAGGAACTGCGGATTCTGTCATGGGCGGAGGCCAATGTTCAATGCATTTCGGCTGTTTATATCCCGGGGGTAGAGAATCTTCTGGCAGACTCTCTGAGCAGGGGGACCTTTGGTTAAGACCTTCTTTCAGGGGGTCACTCATGTGCGTCCCCCACGTAAGCCTACGGTCCCTGTTTGGGACTTGAACTTGGTTTTGTCTGCCTTGCAAGTTGCTCCCTTTGAGCCTATTCAGGATGCTGCTCTGGCTGTACTTACCCTCACGGTTGTCTTTCTGGTGGCTATAACTTCGGTCAGGCGTGTGTCTGAGCTGGCGGCTCTGTCTATTTAGCCCCCATACTATGAGAGACACCAGGACAAGGTGGTGTTCCGCTTTAAGCCAGACTTTCTGCCAAAGGTGGTGTCTGCTTTTCATTTGAATCAAGATATTGTTCTTCCTTCCTTGTGTCCTAATCCTAGCAACGTTAAGGAAAGGGTTCTGCATTCTTTGGATGTGGTCAGGTGTCTGAAGTATTACCTGGTAGTCACTGCGGCTTTCAGGAAGACTGATGCTCTTTTTGTGGTCCCTTCTGGTCCTAGGAAGGGTTTGGCTCCGGCCAAGTCTACTATCAGCAAATGGATTTGTCAGGCTGTGATTCAGGCCTATTCTGCTAAGGGGAAGAATCCTCCCTTCCGCCTTACTGCTCATTCCACTCGTGCTATTGGTGCCTCTTGGGCCTTCCAGCACCAGGCTTCTGTTGAACAAGTTTGCAAGGCCGCTACTTGGTCTTCTGTTCATACCTTTTCGAAGTTTTACAAAGTTGATGTTAGGGCCTCAGCTGATGCTGTTTTTGGCCGCAAGGTTTTGCAGGCGGCAGTGGTTTAAACTGTCTGCTGTCACCTTTTTGTTGGGGGATCCCAACCTACTTTATGGACACTGCTATTGGATGTCCCAAGTGTAAGTATTATATCTGGAGCAGGACGTACTGTATACTAAGAATAATGCAATTCTGTGAAATACTCACCTGTAGAATTGATATTATTTGTATACAGTACGTCCTGCTCCACCCCACCCTGGTTTTTGCATTATTCTGGATCCCCTGTATGATGATTGTTATCATTGTTATCGTTACCAGTTGTTTTGGGTGGTTTAATTCTCCCGGCTTCTTGTTCACTGCTTTTCAATGCTGGGGATTTGTGGGAGGTCCCTGGGTATTTGAAGGGCCGGGAGGAGCCTGTTTTTACATGTCTCTGCAGTGCAGCACCATCTGGCGGAGGATAACCCAAGTGTAAGTATTACTGGAGCAGGACGTACTGTATACAAATAATATCAATTCTACAGGTGAGTATTTCACAGAATTGCATTTTTTTTCCAAAGATCCTTTGCCAATCCCCTGGCTGGTTAAGACTTTCTTCCAGGGAGTTACTCATGTGCGTCCGCCACGTAAACCTATGCTACTGGTTTGGGACTTAAATCTGGTGTTGTCTGCTCTGCAGGGTTCTCCCTTTGAGCCTATCCGTGGGGCTGCGTTGCCCATTCTGACTCTTAAGGTGGTCTTTTTGGTGGCTATTATTTCAGTCAGGCAAGTTTCTGAGCTGGCGGCTCTTTCCATTAAACCTCCTGTTTTCGGCTTAAGCCGGATTTCTTGCCTAAGGTTGTGTCTGCTTTTCATCTCAATCAGGAAATTGTCTTACCTTCCTTGTGTCCTAACCCTGCTAATTCCAAGGAACGGACCCTTCATTCTCTGGATGTTGTCAGGGCATTGAAGTTTTATTTGGTTGCTACTGAGTCTTTCAGGAAATCTGATGCTCTTTTTTTTCTTCCTGCTGGACCTAGGAAGGGTTTGCCTCCGGCTAAATCTACTATCAGCAAGTGGATTCGCCAGGCGGTGGTACAAGCCTATTCTGCTAAAGGGAAGGTTTCTCCTTTCCAGGTTACTGCTCATTCCACTCATGCTGTTGGTGCCTCTTGGGCCTTTCAGCACCAAGCTTCTGTTGAACAAGTTTGTAAGGCCACTACTTGGTCTTCTGTTCATACCTTTTCCAAGTTTTACCAGGTTGGTGTTAAGGCCTCAGCTGATGCTGCTTTTGGCTGCAAGGTACTTCAGGCGGTAGTGGTTTTAACTGCCTGCCGTTACTCTGGGGATCCCACCCTACCTTATGGACACTGCTTTTGGATGTCCCAGATGTTAGGACTTCATGAAACAGGCCATGCTGTGCATTAGGAAAAATACAATTCTGTGAGTACTCACCTGTAGAATTGTTTTTACTATGCACAGCACGACCTGTTTCATCCCTCCCTTGTTATCGTTATTCTTGGTTGCCTCTTTATGGTGATTTGTTCCAAGTTAGTTGAGAGGGTTTTACCTTTATTACCTCCCGGCTTCTTGTATAACTGCTTGTCAACACTGGAGGTCTATGGGTGATTCCCGTTTTTATGTGGGGCCGGGAGGAGCCACAAATCTGCAGTCCACTGCAGGTGGCGGAATACCCAGATGTAAGGACTTCATGAAACAGGCCGTGATGTGCATAGTAAAAACAATTCTACAGGTGAGTACTCACAGAATTGCATTTTTCACAGCTGAGGTCATGCCCACCTGGCATTTTTGAAATTGAAGATTGTCTGATTTCAGGAATGCCGGCTGACGTGACCCAGTCCGCTGCCTGCACCCACCCTTCCCTGTAGACTGGGAAGCGCTCCCATCCCCAACCTATCTAAATGGCTGAGTGCGCCTCAGTTACAGGTGGCTGCCAGCAAAGACAGCGCCATGAGAGCCAATGGGAAAGGTGAGTTTACTGGTGACCACACACAGTCTTTTGTGTTGCTTTAAGGGAGCAAGTGCAGAATATAAGGCCAAACTGAGGCACCAATTATTTTCTATAGGCAACCTGGCTCAGCTTCCTTCTCAGTTGTACACCTTTAGTGACCTGGAATTGCTGGACGCAGTGTCAGATGGCAGGGCTGCGACAGGGGAGAATGATCATGACACAGTTAAAGCTCAAGACCTTCCTGGCACAGCTCTTGCCCTTTTTTGTCGGAGACATAATAAAGTATTTCCAATCATAGGGCAAACAAACACCAGTTGAAAAACAGTGATTGATACTTAGATTCTATTATCTAAAGAAGCACTAAAAACATAATGTCCAGCTGATGTTTTTTCTCCACTCGGTGGACGTCATACATCTGTACTGCATCTATAAGTATCTGTAAGCCTGTTACTGTCACCAACCTCCATGAATATTTACTAGTCTTAAATTAGCAACATTTAGTAGCATTCCCATCATTTTAAAGAATGCATCAGATAGACTGGTAGGCATTCCTCATGGTTACAGTAGGCAGAGACATGGAGTTCTGGTTAGGGTAGTCAGATTAACAAAAGGTACAGTATAAGGGTATCCAAGGGTTAAAGGTCAAAGAGCTTGGTCCAAGCGTTGGGCAAACGGTAGTTGGATATCAGACAAAGTTGGTAATTTGAAATCTAGCAGTGATACAGATGGCAACTAAATGCTATCATGGGGGCTGATGACCGGGGCATGGCCAGTTTTATTTAGCCAATGACCAAAAAGGTGAGACACAGGGGTCAGGGATGGCAATTGTCTGTGAACATTTACTTGTCCAATAGCCCCAATATACTTTAAAGCACCTATGCTCAACCATTCTCCTCAAGGGCCACCAACAGACCTAGATTTGCAGATCAGGATACTGATGCACAAGTGAAGTAATTTGTGCTAGACAGCTATATATTGTAGATGACTACACCTGTGGATCAGTGTGAAGATCTGCAAAATGGCCAGTTGTTGGCCTATGAAAAGAGGATTTAGTAACCATGCACTAAATTGTCAAGAAACCGTAAGTAACATTGGGGCTCATTGGCCCAGGGATTTTGCTGGGACACATGGGGTTTGAGTTACAAGCCGCAGGCACATGCAGCAGTGACTCTGACAGCTGAGAGGCACTACCCTGTCTATGAAGCTACAGTGCACCACCAGAGAGAGCAAGTGGTAGTGTCTGCTCTGTCGATGCCATGACCTGTGCATCTCAGTGATAGAAAATTTCTTACATATTGGCTCCAATGTGGCCCAGCTGTTCAGAAACTTCAACAGCAACAATCAGTGTCTTCTGTGTCCTTCTAAATATGAAGAAGCAGTTTAATCAGTAAGTTGCAATTATTATCTAACAAATCAAACAAGAAAACCCGTCTCCTAACTCTAAATATTTATATAGTATAATGGCTGAAAATATGCTTTCAAATTAGTTGTTGTTTTTTACCTCTCTGATGTACATGAAGGAGTTTTAATTATTTTGGTCCTCATCCCGTAGTGTTGAGCAGACAATAAATGGTGATTTCATACAGGGATCACATTTTGCAGGGATAGCACTATTATAAATGCTAATCAACCCATCACTAGTTTGTGCAAACATAATTAAGAAATCAAGAAAAGCAATCACATTAAATTAACAGAAAAATAATCACTCAGCTGACATAATGTCTGATATGTCGGAGGGGGGCTTTTAGCTTATCATTACCAATCACATGGTCCATTAATCACCCCAGATGGGGTCATATGTGCACATATGAATTAACCCTGCTTCCCTTGGCATCCAAAATTAAACCTTTCTTCAAAATCCTTAACACTGGGCTGGACCAGATTCTTACTTTGCAATACGTGTGCTTTTAGAACCCCCTTGCTGGTGTAGCTAGAAATCATCAAGCCCAGTAGTACCTGTATAATGTTAGATGGATTTTGACTATCCCTAGTTTTGTTCTGTGCCCCGGGGTCATCCTGATTAGGGATACCCCCATGTAAACCCCCACCCCCAGTTCACCCAGTAAAACTCCTCTCTTCCTGGTCCAACGGTGCATGCACAGACTCTCTTCCAATCAGAGCCGTTTGTGTAATTCTCCAAATGGCTCTGATGTTCTATGGAGAGTGCAAGTAGTTGCATCCCAGCAGTGCATGCTCCTGTCCCAGCTATTAGGATAGGCGCTCGGCCCAAAGATCCCTGAGAAGTGGCCACTCTCACTCCCCATTGCAAAACATCAGAGCCGTTTGCCAAATAGGTGCTGCAAACGCCTGTGACTGGACGAGCGCCTGTGCATGCATAACTGGTCCATAAAAAGGTAAGCAGTTACAAGCGAACTGAGGTGTTTTACATCCCTGAAATGACCCAGGGGGAGGCCACCGGCCAATATTTCAGAGCTGGATGCACTGGGTTTTATTCCTGCTTTAAGCCCTAATCACCCTTTACTGATTTTCTTTTCTTCAGTAAAAATTACTTTTTCCTAACTAGTCTTTTCGTCAGACTATGCAATACTGAAAAAAAATAGTGGATGATGGAATTTAGGTTTATATGCTAGAAAACTGTATCATTTTGGTTCAAATGTAGATCAGCAGCTTGCTCCGTACTGTAATAGCATTAATGTGGGAAAATCTATTTTTGAACAAGTGATGAAAACAATCAACACAATTTTAGTTACTCATCCTGAGTCATGCTTGAGAGTGAGATGCCTGTCTAATTTCTTCTAGTGGTTTTGGCTGCCCCTAACATTTGTAGCACTGTTTAACACAATAACCGGAGATGGGCTGTAAGTACTGGAAACAGTTCGGGTGCTTCGGCGGAGAATTCAAGCAAGGTCAAAAGTCACACCAAGGGTCAAAACAGAGTTTAAAGGGATTGGTCCCTTTAATTCAGCCTCTGACGGCCGCGCTGTGTGCAAAGAAGCCGGGGATGTGGGTGCGAGTGGAGTAGATGGCAGCCGGTGGTGCTCAAGCCGACGCCACCCAAGCCCGCGCTCGGCATGGCTACCGGGCGGGAAGAGTCCGGGCCAGGCGCCCGGAGACACCGTGGGACCGGAGCCCAGGTGAGTTCACCGTGACAGTTCCCTAACTAATCTATTCTATGTATTTATCACTGCTCCCTATCTTGCCACTGTGCCTTGGTATCCTTCATAATGTACATTATTTCCCCCCATTCCTTATTTTTTTCATCCTCATTTACTTCATTGTCCTGGTGAATTAATTGCCCTAGTGGGATTCAGCATACCATATCATCATGAGAAACACATCCTAGCACATTACTAGGTGGTTGGCAGCTGCAACTTCTTGTTAACATTACCCCTGTTGACCATAAGGTTTTGTTGCCCGGCAAATGGGCAACACAGGAGTGTGGAGGGTGCATGTACTAATAACCAATTTTAGGCATTTCAATGGGTCAGATATGCACATAGATTTTAAAATCAAGATGCCCAAGGGTGGGGGTATGCCGTGGCCCCTTTAGGCCACAGCGGCTCAGGCAGTTGTGATTTTAAAGGTATGTTATGAGGAGTCTCTGATCACAGGCAATGACAAATTTCATTTTTTTTATCACTTTTCTCCACTACAAAGCCCTCAGAGACGCAAGTTCTTGCACCATGGGAACTGCCTGCATACCAAATGTATAACTTATGGTTTAATGTCCTTCGTGATTACTGCTTAAAAGAGATCCCTGGGTCCCTTGATGGCCCCCCAACACAGACACTAAGTATCTGATATGAAAGACTCTGGCACTCCTGGGACAAGGTACATGTATAATGTAATGTCCACTCTGGTTCTACTGGACTGGATAGAACACTGAATATCTGTCCTCTTCAGGTTCCTTCAATCACATGTACAAGGTCTATGCTTCATAATGTATAGTGCACATTATTCGGTAAGGCAGCAACAATGATGAAGGTCAAGTGGGGATACAGACTTTTTCAAACTGCTCCCTGCAAACTTTAGCCGTGGCTATGCTTAAGTATGAAGAAAAGCTAACAAGAATCATATTTCATCCTTCATATATTTTATTTAAATCTGCTGCAAGTCTATGCCTGGAAAAGTTTCACATGAAAAGTGAATATTCTAAAGTTATCATTACGGTAAACTGGTATTTCTCATTTTAAGCAAACCCGTTAATGGAGTTTATGAAGCTTTTCCCTAAATGCAGTTTATTAAACAAGGCTTTTATGCATGAAAATGAACAGCTAGGATTTTCTGGCTTAAATAAATAAATACTTTTGGGGGGTCATATTACTTTTCATTATGAAGCAGAAATAACTATTGAAAATAATTCATAGTCTGTAGACTCTTATTGGTTTGGGTAAATAGAGAAAGGATTTCCCGTATAATCAATGAAGCCAACTGGGAGTTTTTGTTGACTATGAACCTACTGTAGCCTTTCCTTAACTCTCTTTCGGTTTTTCTGCAATATGTGCTTATTCGTCAGGTGGCCTTTGGCATGCCAGCCCTGGAATCTAAAAGACTCCAGGGTTGGCCGCCAGCCTGCGCCCCCATGCATCGGGGGAAACCCCCAGGGTTGTCAATCAACTCACCTTTACTGGCGGCTCCTGCACGGCTGTGTTCACTGGCGACCATATCCCCAGCTTCCATGCAGCTATGCATTCTCCTGCGCCCAGCTATTCAGATAAACCGGGCTCGCAGGATCACGCACTCCACAGGGAAAGCAGGGTTGGGGCCAGCCAGCTGGTGCACGTCACCCGGCAACCTTGAGATCAGCCAGTTGATGAAACTGGATTCAAAAGTCTCTGTGTGCTTTGTTGGTGGAAATGTCATTGGTGTGAATTGTAGTTTCCTGGATCTTGTAGTTGAATTGTATTTCCTGGATCTTGTAGTTTCCTGGATCTCTCAAAAGGATAAGGCATAAAGTTAGCAAGCTTGAGAGTGACTTCACACAGTACTGGTGACTCTGCATTTTCTATAGGAGTGGCTACAGTTGTTAGTTGAAGCAAGAGGGATGAGGAAAATATTGGAGGTACATGTCACCTTTGTTGACACAGGCGTATCTGAGTAACACATTGTAACAAGCGGAGAGTAGGAGTAGGACTCATTTTTCAGCTAAGAAGGTGGAACTGCCTCTGGTTGGTCACTGCAGAGTGTTTCATGTCATGATGATAACAAGGTTGCTGATTATCTCGTGTTGGTACTTCAATGTTTTCTGTGGTAAAGGCAACTTAAACACAGTTTGAATACAGCCATATAACCACTGAGACACAAGATGATGAAGATGTAACCTTGTTAACGTAGTCATGTATCAAGTAACAGGATGGTACAGATGTTGTCACATGCTGTGAGGTATACTAAATTCCTTGAACTGTTTTCACATTATTTTAAGGCAGTATCAGAGGATGGATAAAGTCCGTAGACCTTTCCTCTGTCTGTGGTCTGCTGTGAGAGGGATTGCATCTTCCTCTATCAGTGTGAGGATTTTAAAGTTTTGGACATCAACTGTCTTTTCAGTGTTGGATGTGTATGTCTTCCACAATTACCCATCCTAGGTCAAATGTTTGGGGGTATGGGGCATCATTTGAGCTGTAAACAATGCATGCACTTTATGTACACTTAGGATGTCCTAAGAGTAGCAAGATCTCTTCCCTCTCGTCCAGAACAACTATCTCGCAAACAATTTTCTGTAAGTGGGGGTATCAATGTGCAGCTTCTGGGTTAGGAATTGCATACCTGTTATTAAGTATCTGTCCCATTTTATTAGTGTACCCCGTCAAGTGAGGATAGGCCTTCTTAAACCCAGAGCAGGTTCTTCTGGGTATACACATTTTGGTACAGCGTCTTCGTTTAGTAACACCTATGTTCATTACTGTGTAGAGAGAGAAATAAAGAAAAGTGGCTGCAACACAACAATAAGTAATAAATATAGATTTTATTGTAATTCATCAAATCAGTATAAAAGCATCACAAGACTACAAAAACACATAAAATCCGTGGACATAAACCTGCTTGAACTACAACTTAGTACAGATGGAAACTCCCACATGAATACTAAAGTGACAAAGTGCAATGCAAAACATTAGCTATGCAAACAAACTGAGATAAATAATCAAATAGTGAAGTGCAATACAAGGATTGAAAAAACAAGCTTTTTAAATTATATGAAGATCATATTCAAATGTAAGTGTTGAGTGCAACGAATAAAAATCTATAAATGGGATATGTAGCTTATAAGGATGGTATATAAAAGGCAGGGTCCCCCAGCATACAAAGCCCACGCGTTCCATAGCACCTTGCTACTGCCTCAGAGAATCATGGCTATGCAATGTCTCATGCTTCACGCCCAGCAGGCACGAAGCCCAGGCAGCCTCACCCTCCACACAAACCATAAAGACAAAAGCAAGAGTCCAGCCAATCCACACGCAGAACACGCCGCCCAATGAGAGCTACAGGAGTGTGTGTATCCCTCCCACAGTGGCCACGATCCCACTACTATGAGCAAAATGCTCAGGTGGCAGGAGAAAGGGACCCGATTGGTCGAGGGGCCCAAATATACCCAATTCCCCCATGCCAACGCCTGCTTGTGGATGTGGAAAGGGCAAGAGACAAATAACATGACATAAGTGCAATTGATATATACCACATACACAAAAATTATAAATGATCCTAAACATATAGCAATAATAGTAAAGAGACAGCTTTAAATGACCAAGTTCATAATGAACGCCTAAACAGGCTATTGTACAAAATATGAACAAGAGAAGCTACTGATTCAAGGGTATATCTAGAGAATTCAAATTTGCTCATCAGCTTCAGACAGCATAAATCCATCAGGTAGGCTTGTACTCCCAGAATTCAGAAATAGATACATCCTGGTGCAGATTCTGTCTCCTCTATATCACAATAACAGAACCCTAAAGCAGATCCAAACCCCTTCTCTAGGTCAATCACTGTCAAATCTCTAGGGTCTGAGTTATGTGCTCAAAGAAAATGCATGGCAACTGGTGTGATCTGTCTGCCCATTTGAAGAGAAAGTAACATCGCTCATCCTCACTGGCAGGTCTGGATTCATTCTGTAGCTCCCCGCCATGCTCTATAGCAGGGATTGATGTAGTTATATGTTGTGCGCCCTCAAGAGATGAAGTAAGCATGTGCACCTGCTACATGCCTGTCACTACTGCATTCTGTGCACTTGATCTCAGTTTTACAGTCTCTGGCAATGTGATCTGAGGAGGCATAGCGTCTGTAGCATATGTGGTGTTTTCTAAAAAGTTCTCTGTGCTCTTATAAAGGCTTTGCCCTGAACCCCTGACATTGGTTTAGGGAGTGAGGTTTCTAGTGAATAGGGCACTCATGAGGAAGATCCTTTTCTCACAGGACAGGAGGATCCAGCTTAGCAGAAGAGGATGTGACAGGTCTGACGCTTGTTTTTCAACACTTACAACACCTCTTACAGTCTGTGTTTATGTGTGGTGCTGTCATACCTTGTGGTTGATGATGCAGAAGCTGGGATCTTTCCTCATGCAGCCTTGATGTCTGATGGACCTGCAAAAATAAGAGCAATGCGGAAAAGACATGTTGTCGCTTGTACTTAGAGCCATACGTTGTCCACTTCTGCCTGCTGTATGGCAGTTTTGCTATCATTGGGTTCACATCACGCTGTGTTAAGATAGCTCAGTGCTCTTTGACGTGGGTCTGATTTAGCTAGCTTATGTTCCATTAGCAGGTCATTCAAGTCTTGAAGTTTGCGAGTTTCTTTGATGTTGACCCTAGGAAAGTTGTGAAGTCAAGATGCCTCAGAGCTGCCATAAGTTTGTTCTAATCTCTCCTAAGCTTCATTGAGACCTGCTGTTGGATAATCCACATGTACTGATCTGAGTCTTTTAATGCAGTGGATTCTGGTCCTTGCCAGTTAATAAGCAGGTCTGGCTCCTCTTTAGCAGTGAGGTTAATGTCTGCTATTGTGGCTTTGAAGGTTGATCTCCAGGCCCTGTAGTTCTCTGCATAGTCGTCACTTGAGGAGGGTAACGTTAATAAGCACCCAACGTATTATGTTCCTGGCAAAGTCAGACAAATCTGATCTGTCACTGCTTGTCGCCAGATTAACTTGTGGCCCCCTTTGGGTGTAAGATTTCTGGCGTGTAGGGATGAGCTGCACTAGATTGGACTGATGTTGCATAATGCTTAAGCTGTGGTTTAAACTGGCTGCAGCTTAAACTGTGGCGGTGTGTTAGAGGTGTAATCTGCTGGTTTGTGGCCGCGTCTGTACGGTTGATTGCAGAATGCGCTGACAATTGAAACACTTGGACAGGGTTAAAGGTGGAAGGTATAGGAGGGGTTTGCTTCCTGAAGAACCATTAACTTAGCTAGGGCGACAGCTTCTTTCCTTTCTGGTTGGATAATTTTCAGTTGGACCTCTGCCTTCTTTGCCTGAGCATCTAACTCTGCTTTCTTAGCCTGAGCCTCAGCCTCTGTTTTTTTATCTTGAGCCTCTAACTCTGCTTACCTTGCCTTAGCTTGAACACCTAGCTCTCCTACCTCCTGTTAAAGGAATGCCTCACCTTTGATTGCTCTGCTGCTATACGTGCACTGATTAACCTGACCTTAAGGAACTTGTTGTTTTGGATGATCGTGACGATTTAGATGATCTAACTGTGTTTTAGATAAGGGTGAGCATTGATCTGATCTCTTTCAGATTGGCGATGCAGAGTTCTGCTTTATTCCAAGTATGTCACACACCCCGCTTCCAAGATTAATGACATATGGGTTATGTCCAGTAGAGGGCAAACTTCTGCAGAGATGGCTAGAAAAAAAGGAACCCCTCCCGGTCCATAAATACCTGGGACCTCCCACACATTCCTCAGTAATCGTCTCTGCAGTCGACGAGCAAGTCAGAAGATGACATCTCCTCCTTGCAAGTAAGCCGGGTTCACACCCGGCCATTTTTATCCCTATTTCTGCCCGGACCTAATTATGCTTAAGTCCCCTAATGCCTCCCAGCCTTGGCTGTAGGTCCGGGTGAGGGTAGGATTCACCTTAACGGGTGTACTGATAGGAGCTATGCTCCACCGTGAGACCCCATTACAAGGGGTAGGCGGCTACCAGGTTGGTGACCCTGGTTTGGGATGCCCTGTCCGTTTTCCCCTGTTCTACTACCGCAGTTGGGGATCCCTTCCCCCCTTACTTTACTCCCTTTATTCGCAATGGGGGGGGGGCTGTGCCTTCTCCCTTGTGTTTAACTTCCTTTGATCCTTCCCTTGTGCATGTGTGTGTGTGTGATGTTTTCTGTACGTTGGTACATGCGGCGGCCGTATTGGGAGCCGGCCGCCCTGTCCGGCTCCGCATTTGTTGGGGTCAGCTTCTCGCCCTCCTTTCTGTGAGGTGAGGGGGCGGGGCGCTCGGCGCGCTGGCGGCGGGCCGCCCCACTCTCTCTGGCTCCCTCGGCGCCGCCCGGTCAATGGCTGGGAATCTGCGTTGCTGGGTGAGTATGGGGAGGGGGCGGGGCCAGGCGCGGCACGCGATCCGCGCAGGCCCTTCTTCTTCTTCGTCTTCTGCCTTCTGCTCAGGCTAGAGATCGCCATTTTGCCGTGCTGTGAGTGCCCTGCGGGGCTTTTCTTGTTTTGCATTATTGTTTCACTTATGCGCCTTATCCAGCGCGGTGGCAGGTATTAGTCTTATTGTACTACTTGCGCATACATTATTATTATATACATTACTATTATTATTATATACAATTGATACAATATTATATACAATGTTATATACAATATTATATACAATGTTATATATACATATATATTTATTTTATATGTGTTGCCACGCTCTTTGTACATTTCTGCATGTATGAGTGCTTGTCTATGGTGTATCTTACTTACGGGGCCCCCCTTTTTTATTGTGTCCTGGGGTCCCTTGGCCAAAAAATAGGGGCATTGCAAATCCTCCCACTAACGGACTTAAGGGGCATCCCGGGTAGCTTTCTAGCATAATTCCCTCTGGTCATTGCGACTACCATAAAAATCGCCATATGGAGGCTCCCCAGGATACTGGGCTCCGGCCCCCTTCTGGGCAATCCCGGCAGTGTGTGGGTTGTGGGGTATCCCTTGCGGGGGATAAAGTGCTGGTTTGCATACCATGTGTTCACATACCATGTGTTCAGCAGGCCATAATGCGGCAGCTGGGTCAGTGCCGCCGGTCATCACCTACCCCACCCTGCCTTATCCGTACCCCAAGTGACACTGTCATTAGTGGGAAGTCGCAATCTGATGTATGTGCTAGATTGGCCAACTTCGAGAAATTGATTTCTAGCCAGGAAGGCCCCGCTTAAGAGAAGGCATCTGTCACCGGCCGCGCCGGTTATTGATGATTATGATTCCCTTGACTGGTCTGATTATTCCCCGCTTGAAGAAGGGGAACTGTTTACGGAATCTGATGACTCTGAGGATCAGCAGTTTTTGGATGCTGATGCTGGGCAGGGGCATGGGGATGCCGTGGATACCCCCAAGATCCTGGCCCATTTATTTGAGGTGCTGGCAATTTCTCCTCCGGCGGAGTCTCCTCCGCAGAAGGGGGAATATTTTGGGACCTCTAAGCCTCGTTTGGAGTTCCCAAATCAGAAGCATTTCGAAAATTTGATTCTTAAGGAATGGGAAAGACCTAGCCGGCTTCCCAGTGTTCCTCAGGGATGGGATAGGAAGTATCCCATTCCGGTGGACGCGGTGAAGCGCTGGTCGTCCCCTCCCGAGGTCGATGCGCCCATTCTGGGATTGTCCAACACATCTGTGGTGCACTCTCCAGACGCCACCACGATTAAGGATGGTGAGGACCGACGTATTGATCAAATGGCTTGCCATGGCTTTGCTAGCGTGGGTTCAGCCTTGCGGCCTGTTTGTGCTTCTGCACTCACGGTTGTGGCTACCAGGTCTGTGGTTAGGGGGCCTGTTGAGTGGTTCCCAGCTGGACCCAGCCAGCGATGAATTTGCAGTGTGAATTGTTCATGACCTTTGTCTTGTCTGCTTTGGATGACACAATATGTATGTGTAGCAGAACCTCGGCGTTGCTGACATTGCGGCTAAGAAGTCACTTACAGGGCTACCCTTTCTGGGTATGCGGCTGTTTGGAGATAAATTGGATTCAGTAGCGAAAGGAGGAAAGCTACCGCAACGCAAGAAGCAGTGTCGCTCCTTTCGGGGGGCAGGCTCCTTTAATCCTTCCTTTCGCGGTGCCAGAGCAGGCAGAGGAGCTGCCTTCTCTACCTTCAGAGGTGATTCTTGGAGCAGAGGCAGAGGACGGGCCCGTCCAGGACCTGTCTGGGGTTCCAAGCCCAAGCCCGCTGCCAAGCCATCTCAGCAATGAGGGGGCGCCCTCACCCATGCGGGTGGGGGGGTGGCTGCGGCACTTTTTCCAGGTCTGGGCCCGGGAGGTCACAGACAAGTGGATCTTGGAAGTGGTCTCTTCCGGGTACAAGCTGGAGTTCGAGTACCGGCCTCCTCCCAGATTCCTCAGATCTCGGGTCCCCTCGGACCCCTGGGCTGCGCAGGGGCTCCTGTTGGCAATGCAAAATCTTCTGGACATGGAAGCCATATACCCAGTGCCTTTATCAGAGAGAGGCCTGGGCTATTATTCCAACCTCTTCATGGTGCCCAAAAAGGATGGATCCATAAGACCCATTCTGGATTTGAAGATTCTCAACAGGTTCATCAGAGCCAAGAAGTTCCGCATGGAGACTTTGCACTCCTTTCTCTTCGTCAGGGGGACTTCATGACGTCCAGAGACATCAAGGATGCTTATCTTCATGTGCCGATCTTCCCAGCACACCAGAGATTTCTCAGGTTTGTGGTGGGAGATCGGCATTTTCAGTTTGTGGCCCTCCCGTTCGGGCTGACCTCAGCACCAAGAGTGTTCACCAGGGTGCTGGCGGGTATAATGGCCCTTCTCAGAGCCCAAGGCATTCGCATTGTGCCTGTTGTTGATCTTTAAAGACTCACTAGCAACTGTTATAGTGCCAAGGGACTGGCGCAAGGCAAATGTGGTGCCTTAAAAAGGGCTCTAGGTCTTCTCCGGGCAATTACAGACCTGTTAGCTTAACATCCATTGTGGGGAAATTGCTCGAGGGACTATTAAGGGACAACATACACAAATATGTAACTATCCATAATATTATAAGTGACAACCAACACGGTTTTACTAAGGACAGAAGCTGCCAAACTAACCTGATTGGCTTCTATGAGGAGGTGAGTAGAAGCCTGGACAGAGGGGCGGCTGTGGATATAGTTTTACTGGATTTTGCAAAAGCATTTGACACTGTCCCCCATAGACACTTATTGGGGAAATTGAGATCTTCAGGATTAGAAAACGCAGTATGTGACTGGATTGAAAACTGGCTGAAGAATCGTGTGCAGAGAGTTGTGGTTATTGATACCTATTTTGAATGGTTACCAGTTGTAAGCGGTGTACCCCAGGGTTCAGTGCTGGGCCCACTATTATTCAACTTGTTTATAAACGACATAGAAGATGGAATTAAAAGCACTGTATCTATTTTTTCAGATGACACAAAGATATGTAGCACAGTACAGTCTATTGAAGAAAGAGATGACAGAGAGTGAGGGTGACCATGCCACTTCCCCTTTTCAGAAGGCCCCGTGGAGAACCTTCAAACCCCAAGAGCCCGCTTCACAGAGGGACAAATGGAAACATACAGATACCCCACTAAACCCGGGGTCTACCAGGAAAAGAAAGGGGTGGGAAGGAGAGGAAGAAGGGGAGGCACCTGACATAAGAAGGCCTTGCCAACATTAGGCCAGGGTATATTTAATTTAAGTAAGATTCAGTTATCACATAATGAATTAAAATTGCTGGATCGGGGACTTAAATATGCCCCCCCAATAAACATGGATAAATTTGGGGTACATATTGACTTTTTGAAGTATATACAAAAATTGAATGTGAAAAAGTTCTTTCTTGCAAAAGAAAGAGAGCCCCTAGGGTTGGATACCCCTGTAACTGCCCCTATGACTGTAGGTCAGGTTGAAATAGACGAGAATATGACAGAAGGTGTTAAACATACTAGCCTTAAAAATAGATCAGTTTTCAATCCACTGATAGCTTCTAATGCACAGTTGGATGTGTTTAAAAGATCAGTCATAAGAGATTTGAAGAAAATCCCTATTAGGAACAGAAAGGATACATTCCCTGAATCAAAAATCATTAAGGATCTAGAGGATAAGCATGACATCGTAATTAAGCCTGCTGATAAAGGCGGCGGGCTTGTAATACTTGATAAACAGGACTATTTAGACGAATTGTCTAGATTGTTGGCAGATGCAGATACCTATAAGAAATTAGAGGGTGATCCTACCAAAGAATATCAAAATGCTCTTTTGGACCTATTAAAAAGAGGGCTTACTCTTGGTATTTTGAACACTAAAGAGTTTGAATATCTGAATATTACTGCTCCCAAAATTCCAACGATTTACCAATTACCAAAAGTCCATAAAAACTTAACAAAACCGCCTGGTCGCCCTATCGTGAGTGGGATCAATTCGATTACTAGTAGGTTGGGGGAGTATATAGATAGCTTTCTCCAACCTCTAGTTGTTGCATTACCGGCCTATTTACGAGATTCAGGACAAGTATTGGAATTTTGTGAATCCCAAATTTTTTCGGATGAAACTTTATTAGTGACAGCAGATGTAACATCGCTGTACACTGTTATCCCACACGATTTAGGGGTACAAGCCATCCGCCACTTTCTAGAGCTCCAATCTGGCCTCCCTCAGAAACAAATAGATTTCTTGATCGATTGTTTGATTTTCTCTTTAGATCATAATTATTTCTGGTGCGGAGGGGAATTCTATCTTCAGATTAGAGGTGTTGCCATGGGGGCGAAATTTGCCCCCAGCATGGCAAATTTGTTCGTAGGCCTTTGGGAAGCACAATTCATATTCGGGGGGGTATGGCCCTTACTTAAGGTCTGGCGTCGCTATATAGACGACATGCTAATTATATGGGATGGATTGAGAGACACATTGGAAGATTTTCTCTCACAGGTCAATCGGAATCTGTTTAATTTAGAATTTACAGCTGAGATAGATTCCATACAAGTCCACTTTCTAGACCTTACAATTAAGAAGGAGGGTTGTAAGTTGATAACATCAACCTACTTTAAGTCGACGGATAGGAACGGCTATGTTCCCCAGGGGAGCTGTCACCATCCTAACTGGCTTCGGGCTATCCCCAGGGGTCAATTCCTTAGACTCAGGCGAAATTGCAGCAGAATCGCCGACTTTGATAGCCAATCTGAGCAATTGTCTGAAAGGTTTACAGAGAAGGGATACCCTGCGAATGCCATAAAACAACAGTTGAAAGAAGTAAGGGATATAGACAGATCCACACTTGTGAACCCCCATGGACCAAAAAGGGGGAAGAAGCAACATAGTGAATTTGCTTTCCTGACTGGCTTTAATCTACAGCATCGCAAAATAAAAGGGGTCCTCAAAAAGCACTGGCACATTTTACAGGATGACCCCATTTTAGGTTTAACATTACCTAAGAGCCCAGTTCTTACATTTAGGAGGGCACCAAGCCTTCGAGATCGATTGGTTAAGAGCTATATAAATCCCCCGAAAACAATGTCTCCAGCTGACAACCCTTTAAAGGGATTCTTTCGATGTGGTACCTGCTGTGGTTGTAGGACTGGTCAGAAATTTGACAAATCCATTAAAGAATTCCAAGCTATGGGTCTACAGAGGCCTATTATAATTAAGAAAATGATTAGCTGCAACACAAAATATGTGGTTTACGTAATATGGTGTCCCTGTAACCTCTTTTATGTGGGCAGAACTGCTCGTCTCCTTAAAATAAGGATACGTGAACACATTTACAACATAAAAAGAGGATATGAGGCACATAACCTCTCAAACCATTTTAAAAAATTCCACGCTTCGGATCCAGGCCAGATGTGTTTCATGGGGATTGATAAAATTGAAGCCCACTGGCGTGGAACTAATCTGGTAAGGGAGCTGTCACAACGGGAAAGTTGCTGGATATTTGATTTAAATACATTGGTCCCTAATGGGTTGAATGTGGAGTTCGATCTAAACTGCTTCATAGATAGCTCATAGGAATACATCTTTTAAAATAATTTTTAATTGTTAGGGATTGGTTTTATTTATGGCAAGGCCAGGCTTACTTGTAGCGTTTTGAATATTTGATTTTATCCTATGTAAAGGGGCTCTCACCTATGTGGACACCTTATGGGTCGCCATGTATTTAGGTATAGAGACAATTTTGATTGGGTTTAATCACCCATTATTAGTTACTTTATCTTTATGGCAGTACTATATGCACACACTTTATTAATTTAATTCATCCTTAATAGTGGTGGAGGATTTTGTCACAGCATTTGCTTGTCTTTTTCTCATGTCATGCACTAAAATCTTTTTATTATAAAGTATATTACAAATATGGATCTTTGGTATTAATTTCATTCATTATTAACAGTGGTGGAGGATATTGCCACAGTAATTGCTTGCTTTTGTTTCATGTCATGCACTAAAATCCTTTTCTTTATTACACAGTATATTATAGATAAGGATCATGGGTCTGATTGGCTTTTTTAAATAGAAGCACCTTGCTCTGCTCTTGTACTTTTTTCTTCTTGTTTATTTATGTGTACGGCCGTGTGCGTTCCACAGGCTGGAACGCAGAGGGCGCTACTTCCGGAATATGGAAGATGGCATTGTGGGATGCGTAGTTGAGACATCCGTGTGCGCTCCATGGTTTGGAACGCAGGATGTGTCACTTCCGGAGCGCAGGTGAGACATCCACGTCTGGGGACCGCGTCTGCGGCTCATACGCAGGGTGCGTGACCTCTGGAGCGCGGGAGAGATATCTGCGCTTGATATGAGGGCGGCTTCTGCGTTCCATTTAGTGGCTCCGATATGCGGCGCACTTCCGGTTTTACGTGCGCTCCAGGATTTGAGGTTTATGTATGTATTACTTCCGGAGAATTGAGTAATATATATAGTTGTGGGTCACTTATATGTTATGTTGACACTTTTTTTATAGGTGAGTTAATATTTTTACTAGTAGATGCAGATCACTATTTTTATTTGGGGCAGTCTTCATCACGATTGAATGTGTTTACTGTTACTATCACTTCCGGGTCTGCAGCCGCATCTGGCTGCATACGTAATTGATTAGTTTGCCATAAATGTGGTAAGTTTGCTGAGCTGATTACCCTAGTTAAAGCCCCGTGAGGGTGAAACGCGTTGGAGTAATCAGTTCTTTATTCAAGTCTGAGTACATGCCGTCCCCGGGTGTCTGTGTGGTGAGAGCTACTATCTGACATTGCAGCTGTACCTGAATTGTGCTTGTTTTAATTGAATACTTTGTGAGTGCAAATTTTACTTATTAAAATATCGATATATTTTAGACAATCTGCACTATATATGTTTTTATTTTTTTCATATGACTAATTAACCCTGAGTCACTTCTGACTTATTGATGTGGAGTTCCCACTTCTGAGTATGATTCTGGACTAGGAGTTGGATGATTCTTGGCCATAAGCCTTTGTTTTAAATCTGATCCTTATGGAGGCAGTATTGAAGATCAGAAACTAATTTAATGGAGATCAGGATCTAACTGAGAGATTACATCATTTTGCCGGTTTGTGCTGGCTGTCCGGTAAGAGGCTTGTTTGATTGGTGGCGGATTGTCCAGTGTGTGAACACGTGTGGATTTGACTACGTCACGGTGGACTATTGAGAGCTCTGTGTAATCATCTGTATATATGATAACTGTAAAAATTTCCATGTAGGGATTGGAACCCTATATTCCACACGTTGAGCTCCACCACAGATTGGACTATTACATTGTTCTTGTGAGCAGCGCGGTATTACATCCTCTTTGATTAGTCTATTGAAGATGTTGACAAGCTTCAGGCTGACTTGGACACATTGAGTGTCTGGGCATCCACTTGGCAAATGAAGTTCAATGTGGAAAAATGTAAAGTCATGCACTTGGGGTCTAATAACCTGAATGCCACATATGTCCTCGGGGGAGTAAAACTGGGAGAGTCACTTATTGAGAAGGATCTGGGGGTACTAGTAGATCACAGACTAAATAACAGCATGCAATGCCAAGCAGCTGCTTCCAAGGCCACCAAGATACTATCATGCATTAAAAGAGGCATGGAATCACGGGATAGAGATGTAATTTTGCCTCTTTACAAGGCACTGGTGTGCCCTCACCTGGAATATGTCGTCCAGTTCTGGGCGCCCATTCATAGAAAGGACGCTCTGACTCTGGAAAGGGTGCAAAGGACAGCCACTAAACTAATAAAGGGAATAAAAGATCTTAGTTATGAGGAAAGATTACGAGAATTAAATCTGTTTAGTCTTGAGAGGAGGCGATTGAGGGGGGACATGATTAACTTGTATAAATATATAAATGGACCATACAAAAAATATGGGGGAACACTATTTCAGGTAAAATCCTCTCTAAAGACAAGGGGGCACTGCCTTCGATTGGAAAAATAGAAATTTAGTCTCCGGAGGCGACAATCATTTTTTACCATAAGAACTATAAATCTATGGAATAGCCTCCCACAGAAGCTTGTTACAGCATCAACCGCTGACAGCTTCAAAAAAGGATTAGATGCTTATTTAGAAGAAAATAACATTAACAATTACTATTAGCGGTTATCAACAAAAAATAAAAATAAAGACAAAAAATAAAATAAATAACTTCCCCTGTAAAATAAAAATAACTTCCCCCTACCCCAACACCCTTGGTTGAACTTGATGGACATATGTCTTTTTTCAACCGTATTAACTATGTAACTATGTATCTGGACGACATTCTCATTACGGCATCCTCTCTCAGACAGGCGGAGCTAGACACCAGGACGGTGGTGTCAATGCTGGAGAGGTTCGGCTGGGTGATCAACCATCCCAAGTCTTCTCTCTCCCCGTCAAGGGAGATTGCTTTTCTGGGCATGAATTTGGATGCCATTCAGACCAGGGTGTTCCTACCTCAGGCGAAGGTGCAGATGGTTCAAGATCTGATACGTCTTCTTCTGTCCAACCCTCGCCCGTCTATCCGGCTAGGGATGAGACTGGTGGGGTTGATGGTGGCTTCCTTCGAGGCAGTCCCTTTTGCTCAGTTCCACATGAGGTCGCTCCAGCTCCATCTACTGTTGGCCTGGGACAGATGTCCGCTGTCATTGGATGAGTCTTTTCGGATGTCTCCCCTGGTTCGGCAGTCTCTTCAGTGGTGGCTGGAACCAAGAAATCTTCTGAGGGGCAGGTCTTTTCTGACCCCTTGTTGGGAGACGGTCACCACGGATGCCAGCCTGTCGGGCTGGGGGGGTTTCTGGAAGGAGCATCAGTTCCAGGGGTTGTGGGGTCCTCGGGAGGCCCACACCCCCATCAATGTCTTGGAGCTGAGAGCTATTCGGTTGGTACTGTCATGCTTGACGCATCACCTCCAGGGTCTACCGGTTCGATCAGACAATCGGACTGCGGTCGCTTACATCAATCACCAAGGAGGGACTCGCAGCAGGAGTGCCCTCAGGGAAGTTTCTCTGATTTTTGCATGGGCGGAAAGCGATGTCCTATGCATCTCAGCAGTGTACATTTGTCACAAGTGGGGGATTCCGGAGGTGGATCTCTTTGCCTCACGTCACAATCACAAGCTTCCTGCATTTGTGTCTCCAGATCCTCTGGCCCTGGCAGTGGACACCTTGTCTCTTGCCTGGAGGGATCTGGGTTTCCTGTACCTGTTTCCCCCCTTCTCCATGGTGGGCAAGGTGGTGCTCAAGCTGGCTCAAGAGGGTGCGCCAGCAATTCTGGTGGCCCCAAGGTGGCCAAGACAGGTTTGGTTCGCAGCCGTCGTACGGCTGGCGGTAGATCAGTACAGGTTGCCCCTATTTCCGGATCTGATCACTCAAGGTCAACTTTGTTACCCCAATTTACAAACGCTGGCTTTGACGGCGTGGTTGCTGAAACCTCCATCTTAAAAGAAGAAGGTTTGTCTGATGCTGTGATTCAGACACTTGTTAGGGATAGGAAGAGATCTTCCTCTAACATCTACTACAGGACTTGGAGGTACTATATTGATTGGTGTGAGGCTAGGGCCTTGCCTTGCAGGGTGTTTTCGATCCCTAGGATTTTGGATTTTCTTCAACACGGTCTGGACCTGGGGTTCCAGCTTAGTACCTTGAAAGGGCAGGTCTCTGCCCTGGCGGTCTTCTTTCAAAGGTCCTTTGCTCTTCATCCTTTGGTTAAAACTTTTTTCCAGGGGGTCACTCATGTGCGGCCCCCTCGAAAGCCTTTGTTGCCTGTTTGGGATTTGAATTTGGTTCTGTCGACCCTCCAGGCGCCTCCTTTTGAGCAGGTGCAGGATGTTGCACTTTCTATGCTCAGACAAAAGGTTGCCTTTTTGGTGGCTATCACCTCTGTTCGACGTGTCTCTGAATTGGCGGCTCTGTCCATTCAGGCCCCTTTACTTTGAAAGACACCAGGATAAGGTGGTCCTTCGCTTTAAGCCAGATTTCCTTCCTAAGGTGGTTTCTGCCTTCCATCTCAATCAGGATGTGGTTCTTCCTTCCTTGTGTCCTAAGCCTAGCAATGACAAGGAGAGGGTCCTGCACTCTTTGGATGTAGTTCGTTGTGTGAAGTACTTTTTGGTGGCTACTTCTCCCTTTCGTAATACGAACGCCTTGTTCGTGGTGCCCTCCGGGCCCAGGAAGGGTTTGGCGCCCGCCAAGTCTACCATTAGTAAATGAATACATCAGGCCTTTGTTGGGGCCTATTCTGCCAAGGGGAGGGTTCCCCCTTTTCAGATCACTGCTCATTCTACTCGTGCTGTTGGGGCTTCCTGGGCTTTCCAGCACCAGGCCTCTGTTGAACAAGTTTGTAAGGCTGCTACTTGGTCTTCTGTTCATACTTTTTCCAAGTTTTATAAGGTTGATGTGCGGGTCTCAGCGGATGCTGTTTTTGGCCGCAAGGTTCTGCAAGCTGCAGTGGTTTAAATTGGTGCATTATTGCCTTTTTTGGGATCCCCGACCTTGTTGGACATTGCTATTGGATGTCCCATATGTCATTAATCTTGGAAGCGGGGTGTGTGACATACTTGGAATAATACCATTTTGTGATTACTCACTTTTAAAATTGGTATTATAAGAATGTCACACACCCCGCTTCATCCCACCCTGATTTTTATTCTGGATCCTCTATATGGTGAACCTTTTGGATATTTAGTCTTTTATTGGCTCTTCCTGGTCCCCTTACTGCTTTCCTATACTGGGGAATGTGTGGGAGGTCCCAGGTATTTATGGACCAGGAGAGTCATCTCTGCAGAAGTTCGCCCTCTACTGGACATAACCCATATGTCATTAATCTTGGAAGCGGGGTGTGTGACATACTTATAATACCAATTTTAAAGGTGAGTAATCACAAAATGGTATTATTTATGGCTTCCACCATTTAACATTCCCTTTGCTGGTTTAAAGCCTCTATTTCAGCAAGTGCTATTAATGCATCAGGAACATTAGAGTCTCTTAAAATAGTGATGTACTTGGTAGATAGTATTTGGTAATGTTCATTAAGGACAGACAAGCAGTTAATAAATGCTGTTAATACTGCATCACCATGGCTGGGCTATGAAAGTGTCAACATATGCCAAGTGCTTCCAAGGTCAAGCAAACCATTTTAAGATGTTCTATGAGCCTTAATGAGGGATTTACCAAACACTTTAGCATGACAGGGTCTTCTGTTACTGTGGAACCTGCTCCCAGGGTGTCTGCAGAATCGGGAACATGGTGGCTCTGCTCTAATTCACCCACAGGATACAGGGGATAAAGTTCAGTTCAAAACAGAAGTTTAGATGCCTAATGGTAACAGGATGTGATGAGCCAAGTCTGCGTACAAAATGGAGGCTGGCAGATAAACTTGATAGCTGACTGGGAATGTGAGCACAGAAACTGAAGCTCGGGTTTCCTTCTGACTATTCTGTCACCACCAATCCAATGTGTGAGGATGCCCTGAGACCTGTAAACCCTGGTGTGTAATGAAGCATTATCCTGGTATCAAATCGTGTGGGCAGGAAGGTACACACTAAAGAATTTGCTATTTCTACTCCACTTGATGCAATCTGGGAATGATGCAGTGTTGAAGCATAGGTGTTTATTCACAGTACTTTGAAAACAGCAACATTTCCAGCGGTCATGAGGAAATTCCCATCAGCACTATAGGCCCCACATCCACCTCATGTGAATGCTGGACATAAAATGGAGGACAGTTGTAAGGTCACAGCCAGCAGGGTCACATGACTTACCTATGTGTAGCAAAGAGGAACAAATTAGTGGAACGTTCTCAAACAATTACAGCAAAACAAAGCTGGCCAGTAGCAGCAAAGAGAAATAAAACACACTGAAGCTATGAAATTTTGTATTTCTGGTCCATGACATGGATTGCATGGTAGCACACTCCTCTGTAGACACCTTCTTGAGGCCCTTCAGTCTTCTGCTCCAGCAAGAACAGAAAAATAAAATGCCTTCAAGAAGGGGGCTACAGCAGGACCAGAGGACAGAGGCCCTAGACAGGAGGTGGTGGAAGGTATGGTCCTTTGGAGATACACTGCGGGCAAACTGCTGGGCTGTGATGTGAAAGGGCCCATTTACTATTACAGGTAGCTTTTTCTTCCTGCTTGTGACACATTAAAGACTTCAATACCAACGTGAAGACTTAAATCAGCCCTAAATTTTGTGAATACCAAACTATGTATCATAATACAGATATTATGCAACTCAATCCTTTCTCCTTTAGTTTTTACAGGACTCTGGCCGAAGTATGAACCGACCTCCACGAGGACGATACCCTCAGCAGCCCAGATGATCACAGTGGACTAAAGTCTTACTCAGGGAAAGCCATATGGACATTTACCTATAAAAAGATGATGCTGCATAGATAACTGCTCTAATTAGAAAACCACCAAGTGTGACATCCACGTCTATCCAACTTCTAGGCTGATGGTACATTCTCAGCTTCGACTCAATTTTCGTAAAGTTACAGTTATTGTTTTATTTCGGACATGTTGTGGGTATTATTTTTATAGGTCTTTTTAAACTAGGAGAACTCAGTTATGTTTATATTATAGAGTGATATACATGATATTCATATTAAAATGAAAATCATGTATATGTCCTTTTACAAAGTACAGAGTGCTTTGTTAGATATCTAAGACCCAAATAAAGTATTAGCTTTCTTTAAGTGTCCCAGGTGTCAATCCGCAAAATTGCTTAGCTGTGAGGAATACATCTTTCTTTTCAGGGCTCACCGGGGAAATACGGGGGATCATGCTTCGACTTGGAAGTTCTTTGACCTTTGCCTTCGATTAAATCTAAAATTTGGTCTTAATGACACTGTGCAATGAGAAACTGTCTGTCACTATAAAATTACAACATTAAATGATGATCAAATTCTCTAGACCAACGTTGTTCATTAAATAATGTATTTACTTTGTTGTTGTTTTTTGTGCTGGACGGCTTCTCTCCTACCATCAATTTTGAGTTAGCTCAAATAGATATTGTTGTAACAGTTTCTGATGGAAAATACTTCACTCTTATCTTATCTAGTCTTATTTTGCATGTTTATTCTCTGCTCACTTGCCTTCTTATGCATAGTCTCTACACCTGCCATTTGATGTATTTTAGCTGAGCTTTCTATACATTCCTTTCTATAATTGCCAGAGCACAGAGGACCACACCTTCCACTCATCTGCCATAGGTCATTTGTAAAATGTTATTATTAATTTCCCTTAGGAAGCCAGAAGTAGTTAGTGTTATATAGTCCATTCAGAAGAGAAAGGGCAATCCTTGGCCTTGTTGACTTTATTTCATTTACTTGCACTCCTGGTATACAGCAAAGTTACCCTCTATACCCATGAGTGTGGATTGCTTTTTGTTTTCTGGATTGGATTTCTCCTGAAATGTAACATGTTTATGCGATCTGACTTGTGAAATGTGCAATAAAGTTCCTGTAAATTGACATGTACCAAGTGTACTGTACATGAGTTGATAATGTCAGATCTCGGCATGTGACATCCACTTTTATTAGAACAGTGGGGCCAAATTTGCATCCCTCAATGACCTGCTATATGGTTCTGTTCTCTGTTCTGGCATCTGTTTACACTTCACTCTCCAATGGTATGAAAAAAGGCTGCTGCTATAGTAAAATATTTGTAAAATATAATAGCTGAGCAAAAATGCTGATTTGTACTTCACATGTAGCAGATGAAAGTTGGGCCACTAACACTGGACTTCATAACTTATTAAGAAGACAGGACCACAAGCTTTATTTACTGTAGCTTATTATGTTGGGTGCTGGATGTAATTAGGGGGCGCTGCATTCTAGGTGTACATGGTCCCTATAACTATAATATTCAGCAGCTTTGTAGCACAAAAAATAAATACAAAAGACAAGAAAATTAACAGAACCCTGAGCGTTACTCCCCAAAAAATGTTGTTATTAGCCTATATAACAACACCAATTATAACTTACTAAAATGTAAACGTCTAGTTAGTTAACATATATATATAAATGGTACTATAACTCTATATCCTAAGTATACAGCTCGTCCTGTTCCAGAATATTCCTTACACATGGGTAATACATCCACAAGATGCCGCTGGACTGCAGAAAACTCCCGGCCCTATATAAGTCAGGGACCTCCCACAAAATCCCCAGTTTTAAGCCATAGAAGATGGCTCTCTATATACGCAGGCGAGCGGGGCTTACCAGCCTGCGGCCCTGCAGGACTATTACCACCCGTTCTGGACCCACTGCCTCCCAGCCTCGGCTGACTGGTTCGGGTGAAGGTAGGACAGCACCCGGGTTAGGTGCTTGCGGAGCGCTGCTCCGACCGCAGTCCCTGCTTTGACAGGGTAGGCGGTATAGGCCTGTGGTGAGCCTTGTGGGATGCCCCCTCCTGCTCCCGGGGTTCTCCTTTAATCCCTACCCCCCTTAGCTATCTGCCCCCTCCTCTCATTTTGTTTCACGGAGTAGCCCCCTTTCTTCGCTCTCCCTTGAGATCTCAGGGGGGGAGGGGCGTGTGTGCGGTATGTCAAGCAGCCTGAATATTCACTTGCTTGTGCCAGAATTGATTTTGTTGTATCCTGCATGTCTTGCTTAATGTGTTTTTTACTGGCAACCCGCCGCGCGTTTGTACTTTGCTCCACGGACGACAGCGAGATTACCTCAGGCTCTGCCGCGCCGTCATTGGACGGTGGGATCATGTGGGCGTGATTCGCGCTCTTCGGGGGGAGGCGGGCTCTGCGGATGATGTTTTCCGCATCACTTCTCTAGCGGCCCGCCCTTCGAGGTATATACGGACGCCATTTTTACCTCCCTCGTGCTGCGTGTCTGCTGTTTCCTACCACTGTCCGTGAGTGCCCCTGCGGGGTGGATTGTTATGTATTTATATATATATATTTTACTGTATTCTTACGGGGATGTCTTCTTATGTCTTTCAGGCGGGTAGACCTCATTGTGGTTTCTCCCGGTCCTCCCCCTTTTTAGTTTTCTACTATTCTTCTATTACTATTATATCTCCCACATCCCTAGCGGGCTATTGGGGCATCCCGGGTTGCTATTATTAGCGTTAACCCTATATTGGCCTATTGTGTCACTATAATCACCATATGGAGGCTTCCGGGGATAATGTGCTTGGGGTTCCTTCGGGACAAGCCCGGCTATGTGTTGTGTGTGAAGTATCCCCTATAAGTGATGATGTCAGGGTGTGTGTACCTGCGCCCAGCAGGTGCTTGCGATGCAGACTGGGTTGCCTGTTACTGGCGCGGCCCCCCTTGGGCTTCGCCTACCCCCCCATGCTTACATCTGACACCCTCCGAGGGGCATATTAGCGGGGAGTCTCAACCTGATTTAGCTGCACGGGTGTCCAGCATTGAGAAACATATTGCTGGGTCTGCCCCGTGTAAGGCTTCTGCTAAGAAGCGGCAGTTATCACCCGCGGTTTCCCTCTTCCCTGTAGAGGACGAGGGCCCTTACTCACTTTCAGGTCCCTACCCCCTTGAGGAGGGGGAATTATTTTCTGATTCAGAATCCTCTGAGGAACAACCTAAGATTTACAGTAGTACTGGGACTCCCTTTGGGGAAGACCCGTGGTCCCCTGATGACACTGACAGATTGCTGAGTCATATTTTTGAAGTGCTTTGTATTTCTCCCCCGGCAGTGCCCCGCAGCAGCAGGGTGAGCTTTTTCATACGGTTAAGCCATGCTGGGGGTTCCCTGAGCAGTCTCACTTTAATAATCTAGTGCTCAAGGAATGGGAACGGCCTAGCAAGCTGCCCGGGGTGCCTAAGAGTTGGGACAAGAGGTATCCCTTTCCTGCTGACGTTGTTAAGCGTTGGTCATGTCCTCCCGAGGTGGATGCGCCCGTTCTCTGGTTGTCCAATACATCTGTCATGCATTCTCCTGATACTACTACCCTGCGGGATGGGGAGGACCGGCGCTTGAACCAACTGGCCTGTCACGCCTTTGCCTGTGTGGGGGCGGCGTTGCGCCCGATTTGTGCCTTTGCTATTACGGTTATTGTCATTAAAGGGGTGCTTAAGTGTCTCTTGGAGGGGGCATCTGAGGATGCGGGTAGAGAATAGATCTCTACTGCTTTGTGAGGAATTTATTGCATATATTCTGTCTGCTATGGTGATGCCATTAGAATGTGTGGTAGAACTTCTGCTTTCTTGGTGGCTATACGCTGCTCTGTCTGGCTACGTCAATGGGCGACTTCATGACCTCTGTAGCCATCAAAGAAGCTTACCTTCATGTACCAATCTTTCCGGGTCATCAGAGATTCCTCAGGTTCGCTCTGGAGGATCAGCACTATCAATTTGTGGCCTTACCTTTCGGTCTCACCTCGGCTCCCAGGGTATTCACCAAGGTGCTGGTGGGCGTACTGGCTCTTCTGAGATCTCAGGGCATCCGCATCCTCAAGAGGTTAACTGGGTGTAGGTCCGCTCAGTATTTTGTAGGAACTCTGGGTGTTACCCCGCCATACAAATTCAAATATCATAACACAGTCAGTGAAAATTTCACAATCTATTTTATTTGATTATATTAAAAAGACAAATGTGTAGGAGCCGGCTGTGTCACAAAGCACAGAGCCACACCTACCATAGCATTTATATGTAGTTAAAAACAATGAACATACACAGTTGATGAAATAAAAAAAAAAAAAAAAAAACATCATTCAGTACATCTGATAATCAATACATAAATGTAAACATGATTAAAGTTGATTCTCATCCACAGTATATACCACAGTATATAGAAAAACATTCAAGTAATGATGAAACAGAACATGAGGTGATGGTGAACTAGTTTCGCCCCACATGGGGCTTCCTCCGCACCAATCCACACCTTTTATACTTATTTGCCTGTTATGGCCAGTTAGGTTATTCTCAGCAACATACGCCTGTGTCAGGAACCGCTTACCTGATCCCCGTTCCAGCAACGTCTCCAGGCGGCCAGCTGCAGCTGTCACTGTGCGGCGGCCGCGCCGAGCGGCGTCGGCTCGAGCAGCGTCGGCTCGAGCGGCGCCCAGCTCAGCCACGCCCCCCGCTTCCTCCTCCAGGAGACGTGCTCGCGCGCGGTCGCGAGCACGTGTCTGTTATGCCCTCCGGCGGCGCTGTGCTGCGCGCACCCGCCGGAGGATCGAGTAAAGGGTTAATGAATCCTAGGGGATTGAGGGCTTCGCCCTCTTCTGCTCTGCAGCCAATTACCCTTGGAATCCTATGTGCTCCAATCAGTACACTGCTTCCCTCAGACCTGTTCCTATAAAGGCAATTCCCTCTCAGTTGTGAATTGCCTGTGATAGCGCTCAGAACCCTGTGTTACCTACTCCTGTGAAGTCTAGCCTGTTGCCGATTTGATTGTACGACCATTCTCGATCCTGAATCCTTGTTGCCGACCTCTGCCTGAATTGACGCCTCTCGATCCTGAATCCTTGTTGCCGACCTTTGCCTGAACTGACGCTTCTAGATCCTGATCCCCAGTTGCTGACCTCTGCCTGAACCCCGACTACGTCTTGCCTGACCCCCTGGTGCCGCTACGATCTCTGCCTTCCCGTTATCGACCTATTGCCTGTCTCTGGACTTCCGTCACTCACGCTCTTGCTATTGGTTCTCCAGTCCTCCCACATATAAGCTTACATCCTTTGAGCCATTAAGTCCTGGGGGCAACCGATCCCGGGTAGGCGTATCTTGCGTCCCGGCAAGCGGGGGCTCCTACAGGTGAAGCTGGCTGTGGAGATTGGGGGTTGTGAGCTTATTAAGAGGGCTGGAGTTACCCCGAGCGTGACATTATCACAGGCCCAAAAATGGATGACCTGGTACAGCAGGTGCAAGCTATGGCCACAGCGATCAACCAACTCGCTCAAAGAGTGGCCACTCAGGAATCTCGTCAAGTGCCAACTTCCTCTGTACCACCTCATTTCTCCGAACCTAAGATTCCACTGCCTGAGAAATTTTTTGGAGAACGAGTAAAATTTTCCAATTTCAAGAATGCCTGCGAACTATATTTTAAGTTAAGACCTATCTCCTCTGGCACAGAGGTCCAACGAGTAGGCCTAGTCATTTCCTTGCTTCAAGGAGACCCACAGTCCTGGGCCTTTAGTTTACCGTCCCATGACATTGCTCTACAATCAGTGACTGCCTTCTTCAATGCTATGGGCGTTTTATACGCCGATCCAGATATACAGTCTACCGCAGAGAATAGGCTTCGGGCCTTAAAACAAGGACGGAATTCGGCTGAAGACTACGGTGCTGAATTCCGCCGCTGGGCTATCGAAGCTAGGTGGAACGATCCAGCTTTGTGTAGTCAGTTCAGGGTGGGACTGTCGGATAGCATCAAGGATGCCTTAGTCAATTTTCCCCCGCCAGTGGACCTAGATCAATTAATGCAGGTCTCCATTAAAATAGACCGACGTCTTAGAGAAAGGGCCAGGGAGAGAGTCGGGGCTCCCACGTCCTTTAGACCAGTCCAGAGTCATAGATCCCCGGTTCCCCGTGGAGAAAATACCTCATCATCTTCCCAGGAAGAACCTATGCAATTAGGGAGAACCCGCTTATCCCAAGAGGAGAAACAGCGTAGGCGATCCGAGGGGTTATGCCTGTATTGCGGGAATTCTGGTCATTTTGCAGGGTCCTGTCCCAACAAGGGGAAACCAGCGGAAAACTTCCGCACCCAGACCAGGTAGAGAGTACTGATCTGGGTGAGTCAGTTTGTAACTCTCGCCAGAATAAGATGCTTGTACCTATTGATTTGTTTTGGGGGTCCTCTAAGCAGACAGTTTCCGCCTTCATAGACAGTGGTGCGGCTGGAAACTTTTTGGACAGGAGCATGATCTCCACCTTAGGGATCCCTGTAGTTCCTCTTGAAAGATCCCTACAAGTTTTAGCTATCAATGGAAAGGCAATCCAGGGAGGTCCTATAAATACCAAGACCCCACCTCTCAGACTAATTGTCGGCTCTTCTCACTCTGAATTCTTAGAATTCTTTATTTTTGATTGTCCGGAAACTCCGGTGGTTTTGGGATACCCCTGGTTGCAACTCCATAACCCGGTGTTAGATTGGCGGGCTGGGGAGTTGGTCAAGTGGAGTGACCACTGTAAAGGTCACTGTTTTAATACAGGCCTCAGAAGCGTTCAAGTCTTACCACAGGAATTACCTCAGCCATACGCTGATTGGATCGATGTATTCTCTGAACGCTCTGCTGATACTCTTCCTCCACATCGGTCCTATGACTGCCCCATTGACTTGCTGCCTGGCACAATTCCCCCGAGGGGAAAGATCTATAACCTTACCCTGCCCGAGGAGCAAGCAATGAGGGAGTATATTACCGAAAATCTTAGGAAAGGATTTATCCGTCCCTCTACCTCGCCTGCTGGGGCCGGGTTCTTTTTTGTAGAGAAAAAAGATGGTGGCTTGAGACCGTGCATAGATTATCGAGCCTTGAATAAGATCACTGTAAAAAAACGATACCCCTTACCCTTGATTGGGGATCTGTTCAATCAAGTCACAGGAGCTGGAATTTTCTCCAAATTGGATTTGAGAGGGGCGTACAATCTGATTCGCATCCGACAGGGGGACGAGTGGAAAACTGCATTTAATGTGAAGGATGGGCACTATGAGTACCTGGTCATGCCCTTCGGTCTTTGTAATGCGCCAGCCGTTTTCCAAGATTTTGTTAATGATATATTCAGGGAATATCTCGGTAGATTTGTAGTCATCTACTTGGATGATATTCTCATTTTTTCTAATTCTTTACCGGAGCACAGACACCATGTTAAGTTGGTGCTACAAAAATTAAGAGAGAACAACTTATTTGCTAAACTGTCTAAGTGTGTGTTTGAAGTCACTACAGTTCCCTTCCTAGGGTATGTTATTACCAACCAGGGTTTGGAGATGGACGCGGGGAAGGTTTCAGCAGTTCAGGATTGGGTCCAACCCAAAACTTTAAAGGAATTGCAACGTTTTCTAGGTTTTGCAAATTTTTATCGGCATTTCATAAAAGGCTTTTCCCATGTTGTTGCACCCCTTACCAACCTTACCCGCAAGGGGGCTTTTACTGCTAACTGGTCCCCCTCTGCCTGTGAGGCCTTTCTAACCTTGAAACGGGCCTTTACTTCGGCACCTGTCTTAGTGCATCCAGATATTCATAAAGCTTTTATTATTGAAGTGGATGCTTCTGAGCTGGGAGTGGGTGCAGTTTTGTCACAATATTCTGGTAACCCTGAGCGTCTCCATCCATGCGCTTATTTTTCGCGTAAATTCAGTACCGCGGAACAAAATTATGATGTTGGCAATAGGGAATTATTAGCTATTAAACTGGCATTTGATGGATGGCGACACTGGTTGGAGGGTTCATTACATCCTATAACTGTGTATACTGATCATAAAAATCTCGAATACATAGGTTCTGCCAAGAGGCTGAACTCTCGTCAGGCACGTTGGGCATTATTCTTCTCGCGCTTCAATTTTATTATTACTTTCAAGCCGGGTGTAAAAAATACTAAAGCTGATGCTCTATCTCGCATGTTCGGTGAATGTAAGGATCGGGGTGATTCTGGTGAACCAATTTTACCCACAGGTTGTGTGGTGGGGGCGTTACTTCCTGATCTCTCCAATACCTTGGCGCCGTTTCAAGATGAATCTCCTAGTGATGTACCCTTGGGGTGCCAGTTTGTTCCGCCGCACCTGCGTTCGGATGTAATTCGCGAATTTCACGATGCCAAAACTGCTGGTCATTTGGGTAACTGTAAGACGTTTATGCTTGCCCGTCGTCATGTATGGTGGCCTACCATGAGACGCGATATCACTGCCTTTATCGACGCTTGTGCTATTTGTGCTCGAAGTAAAGGAGTTCACAAGGCTCCTAGTGGCAGTTTGGTTCCTCTTGAAATTCCTGCTGAGCCATGGACCCATATTTCTATGGATTTTATTGTAGATTTGCCTCTCTCACATGGTAATACTGTCATTTGGGTGGTCGTAGATCGTTTCAGTAACATGGCACATTTCGTTCCTTTGGCCAAACTTCCTTCTGCACCTGAGCTTTCGCGGCTGTTTACTTCGCATATTTTTCGTATTCATGGTATTCCGTCCAATATAGTCTCTGATCGGGGTGTTCAATTTACTTCCCGTTTTTGGAAACACTTCTGTTCGCGGTTGGGAATACAGATCTCTCTTTCTTCTGCCTACCATCCCCAGTCTAATGGGCAGACGGAAAGAACTAATCAAACTTTGGAACAATACTTAAGGTGTTATGTTTCTGATGCCCAAGAACAATGGGCAGAATTTATTGATTTCGCCGAATTTGCTTACAATAACGCGCCTAGTGAGAGTACCAAGGTATCTCCTTTTTATTGTAACTTAGGGAAAAATCCTAGAGCTTCTTCCCTTTCAGGGTCACCTTCCAATCTGCCGGCGTTGGAGGAGTGGCTTCAAGAACGGAAGAATATCTGGACACACGTTCAGGAGATTCTTAAGACCACTGGTTTGAGGTATAAGAAATTTGCCGACCGCCGCAGATCACAGGAACCTACTTTTCGAGTAGGCGATCTAGTTTGGGTCTCCACTAAAAATATTGCGCTCCGTCAGCCATCTAGCAAATTAGGTCCAAAATTTATTGGTCCTTTTCCAATCGTCAAGAAGTTGAATAATGTGTCTTTTAAAGTTCAACTCCCGCCAACTATGAAAATACCTAATTCCTTTCATGTTTCACTGTTAAAACCGGCGAAGAATGCTCCTCTTGCTGGTCCTGCACCAATTCTTCTTAATAATGAGCCCGAGTATGAAGTGAATAAGATCTTGGATTCACGTAAAGTGCGTAATTCTTTACAGTATTTGGTGGATTGGGTTGGCTATGGTCCGGAGGAAAGATGCTGGGTGGCAGCGAGGAATGTTCATGCCAAGGCTCTTGTAAGAAGGTTCCATCGTGACAATCCAGGGAAACCGGGTGAGGGTCCGGAGGCCCCTCGTGAAGGGGGGGGTAGTGTCAGGAACCGCTTACCTGATCCCCGTTCCAGCAACGTCTCCAGGCGGCCAGCTGCAGCTGTCACTGTGCGGCGGCCGCGCCGAGCGGCGTCGGCTCGAGCAGCGTCGGCTCGAGCGGCGCCCAGCTCAGCCACGCCTCCCGCTTCCTCCTCCAGGAGACGTGCTCGCGCGCGGTCGCGAGCACGTGTCTGTTATGCCCTCCGGCGGCGCTGTGCTGCGCGCACCCGCCGGAGGATCAAGTAAAGGGTTAATGAATCCTAGGGGATTGAGGGCTTCGCCCTCTTCTGCTCTGCAGCCAATTACCCTTGGAATCCTATGTGCTCCAATCAGTACACTGCTTCCCTCAGACCTGTTCCTATAAAGGCAATTCCCTCTCAGTTGTGAATTGCCTGTGATAGCGCTCAGAACCCTGTGTTACCTACTCCTGTGAAGTCTAGCCTGTTGCCGATTTGATTGTACGACCATTCTCGATCCTGAATCCTTGTTGCCGACCTCTGCCTGAATTGACGCCTCTCGATCCTGAATCCTTGTTGCCGACCTTTGCCTGAACTGACGCTTCTAGATCCTGATCCCCAGTTGCTGACCTCTGCCTGAACCCCGACTACGTCTTGCCTGACCCCCTGGTGCCGATACGATCTCTGCCTTCCCGTTTTCGACCTATTGCCTGTCTCTGGACTTCCGTCACTCACGCTCTTGCTATTGGTTCCCCAGTCCTCCCACATATAAGCTTACATCCTTTGAGCCATTAAGTCCTGGGGGCAACCGATCCCGGGTAGGCGTATCTTGCGTCCCGGCAAGCAGGGGCTCCTACAGGTGAAGCTGGCTGTGGAGATTGGGGGTTGTGAGCTTATTAAGAGGGCTGGAGTTACCCCGAGCGTGACAGCCTGGATGAATACCCTAGATAATACTTACTTAGACAACATTTTCATCACTTCTCAGTCCTTCCAGCAGGCCGAGCTGGATATCCAGCTGGTGGTGTCCACACTGGAGGCTTTTGGCTGGGTGATCAACCATCCCAAGTCTTTCCTGTCACCGTCAACGGTGAGGTCCTTTCTGGGCATGACTCTGGATACATCTCAGGTCAAGATCCTTCTCCCTCAGCAGAAGGTGGAGAATCTTCAGGCCCTAGCCAGGCATCTTCTGTCTTCCCCTCATCCCTCCATCCGGCAGGGGACGCAGTTGATGGGCCTGATGGTGTCCTGCTTCGAGGCGGTTCCATACGCTCAGTTTCACATTAGACCCCTTCAAATTCACCTCTTGTCAGTTTGGGATCGGGACCCTCGGTCCCTGGATCAGGTGCTGGTTCTCTCCCCCTGGCCAGACGGTCTCTCTCTTGGTGGCTGGACTCAAGAAACCTGTTGGTGGGCAGATCCTTTCTGGCCCCGTGCTGGGAGACAGTCACCACAGATGCCAGCCTGACAGTTTGGGGGGGCTTCTGGAATTCCCTGAAATTCCAGGGTCAGTGGGGCCCTCAGGAGGCCTACACCCCTATCAACATTTGAGGGCGATAAGGTTGGTTCTTGCCCAATTGACTCCACACCTTTGAGGTTGGGCGGTTCAGGTCCACTCGGACAACCAGACGGCGATTGCCTACATCAATCATCGGGGAGGGACCCGGAGCAAGAGGGCCCTCAAGGAAGTGTCCCTGATACTGTCTTGGCTGGAGGAGAATGTTCCCTGCATCTCAGCTGTGTACATCCCGGGGGTGTACATCTGGAGGCAGACTCCCTCAGCAGGGGGACTTCTCATCTGGGTGAATGGTCCCTCAGCAGCAGGGTGTTTCACTCCCTGTGCCACCATTGGGGTCAGCCAGATGTGGATCTGTTTGCGTCCCGTCACAATGACAAGCTTCCAGTCTTTGTCTCTCTGTCACAGGACCCTCTGGCCTTGGCCACGGATGCTCTAGCAATGTCTTGGAAGAGCTTTCAGCTTCTCTATGTGTTTCCTCCTTTCCCTCTGCTGGGCAGGGTGTTGCGCAAGATAGCTCAGGAAGGGGTACCAGCCATTCTGATGGCCCCCTGTTGGCCAAGAAGGGTGTGGTTCGCAGACGTCGTGCAGTTGGCAGTAGATCAGTATGCCCTGCCCAAGGATCCAGACCTGCTCACTCACGGGCAGCTACGCCATCCCAATTTACAAACGCTGGCTTTGACGGCCTGGCTGCTGAAACCTCCATCCTGATGGAGAAGGGGCTGCCTGCCTCTGTAGTTAATACTATGATTCGGGCTAGGAAGCAGTCCTCGTCATCCATCTACTATAGGGTATGGCATGCTTACATTGACTGGTGTGAATCTAAGTGACTTCCATGTCAGGTGTTTTCTATCCCCAGGATTCTGGAATTTTTGCAACATGGTTTGGATTTGGGTCTTTAGCTTAGTACCCTCAAAGGTCATGTTCCTGCTTTGGCCATATTCTTCCAAAGATCCTTTGCTCACCATCGTCTGATCAAGACCTTCTTCCAGGGGGTCACTCACATGCGTCCGCCACGTAAGCCTATGTTATCAGTCTGGGATTTGAACTTGGTCTTATCTGCATTACAAGGGTCTCCCTTTGAGCCTTTGTGTGAGGCCCCTTTGTCCATATTGACTCTTAAGGTAGCCTTCTTGGTGGCTATCACTTTTGTTAGGCGTGTTTCTGAGTTGGCGGCGCTTTCCATCAAACTTTCTTACTTTGAGAGACACCAGGACAAGGTGGTGTTTTGTTTTAAGCCAGATTTTCTGCCTAAGGTTGTGTCTGCTTTTCATCTCAATCAGGACATTGTTTTGGCTTCTCTATGCCCTAATCCTAGTAACTCTAAGGAGCGAGTTTTACATTCTCTGGATGTGGTCAGAACTGAATCCTTCAGGAAGACTGATGCTCTCTGTGCTCCCGTCTGGACCTAAGAAAGGTCTGGCTCCAGCTAAGTTCACTATCAGCAAGTGGATCCGTCAGGCTGTGATACAGGCCTACTCTGCTAAGGGGAAGGAGCCTCCCTTCCGCCTTACTGCTCATTCTACTCATGCTATTGGTGCCTCTTGGGCTTTTCAGCACCAAGCTTCTGTTGAACAAGTTTGCAAGGCCGCTACTTGGTCTTCTGTTCATACTTTTTCTAAGTTTTACAAGGTTGATGTTAAGGCCTCAGCTGATGCTGCTTTTGGTCGCAAGGTTCTGTAGGCGGCAGTGGTTTAAACTGTCTGCTGTTATTTTTGGGGATCCTACCTTACGGACACTGCTATTGGATGTCCCATGTGTAAGGAATATTCTGGAACAGGGCGTGCTGTATACTTAGAATAATACAATTCTGTGATTACTCACCTGTAGAATTGGTATTATACGTATACAGCACGTCCTGTTCCACCCCACCCTTGTTATCATTATTCTTAGTTACCTCTGTATGGTGATTGTTCATATGTTCATAAGTCCCTGACTTATATAGGGCCTGGAGGAGCCACAAGCTGTTTTCTGCAGTCCAGCGCCATCTTGTGTATGTATTTCCCATGTGTAAGGAATATTCTGGAACAGGACGTGCTGTATATGTATAATACCAATTCTACAGGTGAGTAATCACAGAATTGTCTTATATCTCACCTGACCTCAAATGACTAAAATCATACATAACAAATAAGTAATGTGGTGTTGAGGAGGTTGTTGAACGCTGAATTCTTCATAAAAACAAATGCATGAATACTCCACAACATTTACATACATTCCATTATTTCTCTACAATGTATTGTTTGCGTCCTGTAGATGACACACAATAAACTATGTTTGAATTACATGTTGACTATTCTCTGTAGCATTTTTCACAAATTCAATGTGATTATCGTAAAATGTCATTGAAATGCCAGTATGTCAACACGTCATCTGTTGACTTGATGGGGTGGATGTAGGCTTGCTACATTGATGACTGCTAATGTGGGGAATGATTACAGTACACACTTGTACAGTAGGTGACATTTATGTAGGAACTGAAGCATTAATCATGAGGAATTATTTTGTACATTATTTCAGTTTAGCAAGTCATTGTTCACTTTAACCAATCAATTTTAGAAAGAGAAAAAACTTTAGGTAAACATTGCTTTTACTTTATTTCTACTGGTTAAGGGCCTACAAACACATACCAGCAGTTAAAGGACAAGCATGTGCCAGGTCTTCCGGTGTTGGGTTGAATATATTTTCATTACAGACATGTCTCTGCCTCTAATAAATATATTACTTTCTCCTTCTGCAGGGTAAACGTGTTACATTTATATACAATAGGGTCGATTCAAAGAAACATGTAACAGCTTTGATTTTGGTGCCGATCATCCTATTTTTCCCGTACGCTCGTGCGTTCGTATGAACTTGCGAGTGATTCTATAAGCAAATACGTTTCTATCCTAAAATGTACGTCCGTTCGTATGGCAGTTCGGGAATCAGACCTATGTCAGTTTCCATCCTGAATTTTCCGTTTCATTTCTCAGGTTGCAACATTGATTTTGCCCTTTTTCCTTTTTTGTCTGGACGTAAATCCTTCTGATCTTGCGCCTGCGCACTACAAACTTACCTCATTAAAGTGCATTCTAAATATTTGGTCTTTTATTTTTCTTTATTTCATTCATTTTGTAGTAACCAACCATTAATGAATGCATTTGCATAAGTAAATCTTACTTTGTTTAATTTTTAGTTAACTTGCATTTTTTACTTGTGGATTTAATTTTAATATTTTGGCTTCAAATGGTACAACTTAAAATTTTGGGTGTGGTTACCCACACCCTCTACATACAGATTTGCTCTCAAAAATTAAAAAATACCCAGCAACTTCAGCATGTTATGAGCCTAGAAACAGCCAAGATGGCGGCTCAGGTATTCTCGGGCAGCCTGCAAACAGAAAGGGCCTTGTGACTGTGTTGCTCTGCATTCTTTGATTTCTGACCTTTCCGTGCCCCCAGCTCTGCTGTGTCTGTGCAAAATACAGCAGTAACCCACATCCTGCACTTTATCCCGCTCTCCTCTCCTCAGTAAGTGTGATGCATCTGACCAAAGATGTGCTTAAATAATTAAACAAAGCAAAGGTAAACAACTACACCAATAAATGCAATCTAAAAATATTATTCTAGTACATCAATTTAAAAATAAATAACAAAGGACATAAGTTTCTTTAATTAACGGAAATATATTGCAAAATAAAGGTTTACATGCAAAGGACTAATTAAGGTCCACATTAAAATGCTTTTATAAGGCATACATGAATCAGGTATGCATTGCCATACAATTTATGGCCTCGGCCATGCTGATACATGCAGTTCATTGGAGCTCAAGACTCGCAGACTCCTCCACATAGCCAAAAAACCTGTTCAAGAACAGCAATCCGACTGCTAAAAGGTGTCGGCAGTGGCTTTCTTTCAAAACGTATTTAGAGGTTTGAAAACTGTTCTCTGAATCACACCTAAACACATCCGATTATCCTAAGTTTTACGTTTTGATCCTAAGTTTTAGGATTTGATCCTAAGTTTTACGTTTTGATCCTAAAATTTAGGAACGAACTTCCGATGATCGTAAGAGCATATACGCATTCGTACGTAGGCTCGTGCGAGGCGGAAATGGCCAAAAAAACAGGAAAAAATGACTAACACCCACCCAAACTTACGATTCTCGATCCGAAATCAATTAACTTTTGCTCTTTGAATCGAGGGGATTGTGTGAGCCAAACTAATGGCCAGTCTGCTGTGTTTACTGTGCAGTAGGAGAATGTAACAGATGTATTAACTGAAAGGCAGAAAATGTAATGAAAATATATTTAGCCCAATGCCAGAACATAGGCACCATTTAAGGTGGGCATTCCAATGTAAAATTATATTATTATAGCTAGTAGGAAGACTCAGGATGGAGCTGAAGTCTGGTACCAACCTATGTGTAGCCCCAGGCTCCTCTCCAAGCCGATCTTCTGGTGCTCCATGTCACTGCCTGGCTCTGGAGAGTGGACTTTTCCTTTAAGGTCATTAGGCTCGATTCAGAGAGACAAAAAAAAACTTCCGTTTTCGTGCCGATCTGTTTTTTTTGTGAAATGTTTCCGTTCTCGTATGAGCGTGCGAGCGATTCTATGCATGCATTGAAAACCTTCTGTAAAGTTTCCGTCCATTCGTACGGCAGATTACGAATGTGAGGACGTCCGTTTCCATCGTGACTTTTCCGTTTCATTTTCACATGTTACAACGTAGGCTTTCGTTTTTGCCCTTTTCCCATCGTATCCTCCAACGAATCCTTTACGTTTCCAGTTCGATTCTGTTTCCCTTTTTCAATAAATATTCGTCCAGACGGAAATCCTTAATATCTTGCACTTGCGCACTACAAACTTAACTCATTAAAGTGCTCGCCTACATATTTGCCACCCTCACTTCTACTACAATGTTTAGCTAAACCACTTAGCACTATCCTCCATTTTCCCATTTGGGCCTTTAAAGCTCACCCAAATCACTTAGCACTATCCTCCATCTTCCCTTTTGGACCCTTAAAGCTCACCCAAATCACTTCTCGGTCATGTGAATATTCATCTTTAAATATTTCTGGGCCCATTAGTTTTGTGTTAATGTATTTTGTAAATGAAATGACACTGTAACCTTTTTTTGTTTGGATTCCATCATAAAATATAAAATTTTTAAAAAATTTGAAAATTTCTAATTTTTACAACTATAAAAAACAAAATACATAGCAATGGCAGGCCACAGAACATTATTCTTCATCTGTGGTCCCCAACGAGTTGTGCAGCTCCTGCATCTCGCCCAGCAACTGAAGGACCCTGACACTCAGTTGTGCCACTGTGGCACGTGTGGTCCCTGTTAAAAAACTTAAATTAAAATATTGGTATGACCTTGTTGGGGTCATACTGCAGTTCCCCCCCCCCCCCCCCCTGTATGGTCCAAACACCTAAATCTGGACTTCAAAAGCCAGAGGGCCCTCGCCACCACGGGCCGGGTTTTGCATAGTGCCCGATTAGAGAACCCCTTGCCCGCATTCTGCAGGCAAAGAACGGGCATCAGGAGCAAGGGCAGGAGTGGATATCCAGAATCCCCTGAAAGAATTTAAAAATAATAACATAAAATACACATTCTAAGCTACAATATTGTTTAACATGTCATCAAGGGCTAAAAACAGCCATAGGTTAAGTCATGAGTCATCAACTATATTCATTGCCATACAGTGAAAATGGATTGATGGAATGTGAGCAAACTTACCCAGGAGCCATCTACCAGATAATTCTCCTGACTCAAACTGACGAAATAAGCCGGAGCTCTGCAATATATAAGCATCATGGGACGACCCTGGATGCCCTGCAAGAACACTGAGGAATTGCATAGCTGGACCAAAGACTGCTTGTATGTTGTGTGAGTGGCACATCTTGCGGTTCCTGCAACCAAATATAAAATAACTACACAAAGCAAAGGTAACCGACTAAAACTCCTAGCAATTATATGGATGTGTGGGAAAATAAATGTTTACATGCTAAGGACTAATTAAGGTCAGCATTAAAATGCATCTATAAGGCATACAGGAAATGTATTGATTCAGGTATGCATTGCTATACAATTTATGGCCATGCTGATACTTGCAATGCCTTGGTGCTAAAGGCGCGCAGACTCCTCCACATAGCCGCAAAACATGTTCAACAATAGCAATCCGAGCCCTCAAAGGTCCCGTAAGTGGATCGGAAATGAAACGGATTTATAGGGTGGTGGTCCGTCGGAAATCAGCTCTCTGAATCAGACGGAAACCCATCCCAACAACGGGAGTTAACTGAATGAACGAAAAATTTCCGATTTTGTTTGGAAAATGATCCGAACTAATGGAAATGTTCCGATTTGCTTCCGTTCATCGAAAGCACATTCTTGAACGTTCGTACGAATGAAAAATGAACGAAAAAAAGCAAAAAAAAGACTAACACCCACCCAAACTTTCACAGACAGCTACGGAAGTCCGGACGAATGTGTCTTCGAATCGTGGCTAATGTCTTGCAGCATGACCCATGTTTTCTTGAGATTTAGCTCACAAACAGATTTTTGGACTTTTTGCTGGTACAAATCAGAATTTATTGTTCCTTTTTTGATGGTAAGCCATGTTGCTCCAGAATTAGTAGAGACAGCCCAGAACCATGATACTACCATCATTATGAGGTTTTTTTACGCTGGGACACAGTGTTTTTATTTCTCCAAACATAACGTTTGATTTCCAGTTCCATCATTATTACATTGTTTAAATAGCCCTCTGGCTTGTACAGCAGGTGATTGTTAGCAAACTGCAGACAGGAAGCAATGTTATTTTTTGCGAAGAAGGAACTTTCTCATTGCAATCCTGCCATCTACACTATTGTTGTTCTCCTGATGATAGATTCATAAACATTAACAATTCGCTAATGTGACAAGGGACTTCAGTTGCTTTAACATTACCTTAGGTTTCTTTGTGGCCTTGCAGACCTTTCCATGCCTTTCCCTGGGCATGGTCTTTGCTTGTCAGCCACTCCATCATCTTCCAAGTTCCTCTGTTTTGTGCATGCCATGATACACTTTCACAAACATGTTGTGAATTTCAGACACACCCCTGGCTGTTCCCTCAGCATGCACACAGTGTGTCAAACCTTGTAGACTGAAAATTAGCTGCCCCCTGCAAGCAAATCCCTGTCAGCCCCTCAAAATTAGCTTGCATGGATCCCTCCTTAATTCCCCTAAAATGAATCTGTAGCGTGTGCACTGATCCCCATTCTTACCGATCTGCCGCATCCCATGAAACAACAAAATTTGGGTCAAATTATATGGCATGCCACCTGCCGGAGCTGGCAGGTGGTATTCTGGCCACTACTATAATGTGAACTGGTATAGGAGTTGCTTTGACCCTGTACCAGTCCCCAACAGTAAAAACTGTACCTGCATCTTCCGCCTCCTTTTTTCCCCTACTGGGGAGCATCCTCTATGCAGTTCCGCCAAGTTGGGGGCCTACCACCTGGTCTGGCAGGTTGTCATCTTCTCATGCTGGAGAACAGCTATTGCAGCCACTCCGCCAGCATCTGGTGTGAAGGCAAACACAGGTCCCCCACTCCCTCAACCTTTGCGTCCCACCAAGAGAAATGGCAGGCATCTGGGAAGTCAAGCTTTTATATCACCCCTCCCCCAGCAGCCAGCCATTACACTTTTCTAGATTCCAAGGTTGAGGGAGGGAAGGAAGACCCACTGGCACCAGAAGGGATGGCAGGGGAAATAGGGAGTGGTTGGGGTAAGTATAGTTAAATTAATTTATTTTAAAAAATGTGGTGTTTTTTTATGTGAACTAGTAAGGGGTCCAAGGGACTCCTATACCTATTCAAGGGTCAGGAGAGTGGCAAGCCACCTAAACAAAATACTGGCCCGTATCTTTCCTATACACCTGCTGCTTCATTACCTGCAACCCCACCATCCAAGGGGGTTTCCCTGGAAGAACACCAAACCTATGCCGGGCATAATGATGAGTACTAGGTCTAAGGGCTGGCATTTCATCCCTTTATTCCTGGCTTACCAACTCTAGGCTTGGTGCATAGGGTTGGTAAGCTGTTAAGATTTCGGAAAGGGAGCCCATGTTTTTGGGGGGTTTTTGTAGGGTGGGGCATCCAAAAAGCATCACTGGAAGGGGAATGAGGATGCCCCCAAAAAACAAAAGAAAAGCACCCCTAAAGCCTACCAATCTGAATCACAAAGTATAGGGGCCAGTAAGCCAGGGCTCAAGGGCTGACCTGTCAATCCCTGGCCCTAGTATTTACCAGCCCCTATGCCCTCCGGCACACGTTTGGTGCTATTTCAGGGGTACCCATGGAAGAACACCAGGACAATGTTGAGGGGCACAAGGCTTTTCAGCAACCCCTGACCTGGTGGGCATGCTTGTAATGGGGCAGGGCTATAGGCAAGCCACCCTCAGACATGTCGGACAGGCGACTTCTCGCCCCTTGCCTTTTGAACTGGTATAGGGGTCCCACAAAATATATTTTTATTAAACTAAATGCATCTATACTCATCAAAGCACAGGCAATGGGAATTTAACTTTTTTACTATAGGATTAATAGCCCACTCTGTGGCACCTCCTGCAGATGGTTTTCTAATGGCACATACAGCCTTGACTAAACCACAAACTATGTGGTTCATGTGCCATCAGACCTTCTGTTTGGTTACAGAAAATAGGCGCAAGCGCTCCTATTTCTACTCTACTATGACAAAGACTAGTCCAAAACTAGCCTTTGTTTGCGTATAGCTTCATCAATGTTGGTTTTACAACTACATAAATAGTTGATTGAGCATTTTCCTGTTGCTGTTGTTTTAGAGAGTATAATAAAGGAGACCTCTTTGCACCCAATGACCCCATAAATCTTTACCCCTCTGTGGCTCACCTACAGCAGAATAAAATTGCCTGTCAATGTTTCATTACTGGTAATTATCTTATTTTGACAATGCTGACCTATTCAAGGTAAACCTTTTCATGTGATAAAGTTAATAGCGCTTTAATCCTTCAATTTCTTCTATTGTTTATTGTCAGTGGAAGAAAAAAAATCATATACTTTGTTATCCTTGTCTGAACAGAACGTATCTAGTTGAGTGGTGTTAAGAGTACGAATGTCACATTGCAATGTTCTCTATTGGAAATGGCATACAAAATTGTTCAATATGGCAATGCAAGCAATAAATAAGTTTAGCATCTAATAAAATATAAATTATATATAAAAAAAACAATCCATGGACTATTCCCTGTGCTGCCAGACGGGCGTTAATTAGCCGCTAATAGATGTCTGCTGTTGGCGCACATAATGCTGTTCTTGGCACTAAAACATATTTATCATGAAGAGAAACCCAAGCTGTTTACACTGATGCAAGAAGCAAATGTGACCCATTCTGCTCGAGGACACAACCAAAATCAAAGTTGCAAGCATAGGAAGGGAAGTTGTTGGGTTAAACAAAAAGGGCAAATGTAAGTGGACATCCCCTGGCCATTATACAGTATTTTGACTGGAACATAACCATACAACTTTATGGTGTGGCCTTGACTTTCCCCCATATGTACAGAGGTGTACAAACAACCTAAGATAGCTACCTGTATATCCATTGCTGTATGACTTAACAGGGCATGCAGTTTGCATACTGTATGCATTTTCAAATGTGTGAAACTGAGACCTCTGTTATAAAGATCCTGGCTTTTCATAGAAAGGCGCCTACAGACTGAGGAGTGGCATGGGAGCAGATGGCAGGCAAGTGAGGGGCCTCGTACCCTCTGGCTACCTGTGATTTGAGGGAAGTCTATACAGTAAATGTAGACTTTCCAGAAGTATGTTGAGGGAGGGCGGAAGGGTCCTTCTGCAATTCCAGTGCTCAGAAAGGGGGTGTAGGTAATAGGGTATTGGGGCTATCTTCAGGCAGGTACCCATTGAACTGGTATAGATGTCCCCCTAATGGTACAGTGTACCATGCTGGCATCTGTGGCTTCCTGTGGCAGTTTTTTTCTCAGGGGGGGAAGTAGGACATAGGTTTCTCCTCCTTCACCAGCCAGAGGAAAATTGCTGCCATCCTGGCTGACTAGTTTGACCCGATCATTGCTGGTGAAATTTAATGTTGCCTACACTTTACAGACATGGTTGAGCAGTGTGGGCATTCTCAGATTCTTTGAGACCTAAGTGTGATCAGATGCATCCTTGTAATACTCTGCATTACTCCTGAGAGGGATCATAATGACTTCAGCAGATTCAGTCTAATCATCAACAGTCTTTACATCCATGCATTATACTAGGGACTGGGTGAAGGTCTGACAAACTACAAATACCTTCAGCCATGACTTCCCATGCAGCTGTCTTGTTCTCTCCCTCCTAGGCCTAGGATGTGATCCTCCTTTAGAGATATTGTGGCTGATTGACTGGCAGAAGGTTCTGGCTTCTTTCTCTCTTGTGTGGAACACCACTTATTATTAGTACAGTAACACAGTAACAACAACCTAATGCAAAAGCTCATCTCTACTAATTGGCTGTATAGGCATGCAACTCGTGGAAGGCGTGTATATCTCATGCAGAATGTCTTATAAGCAGGGTGATAAAAGAATCCAGGACACTATTCGGCTTTAGAACTTTTAGAGCATTGGAGTTGTTTTGATAAACTTTTAACGGGCCTTGCTTTTTATGAAAATGGCAGGGAAGGTTGATAGAGGGACCCATTCACCTCCTCCCAGCACAGTTTTTACCTGTGCTCCCCAGCCCAGAGATTAGCCATTGCTAGGCTAAGAAAAGGGCTGGAACCTGTGTGATGAGACATAGCCTGACTCAAGATACAGAGCTGTAAAAGAGAGACTTTTTGATGCATGCCTAAACTGTGGACCATCTATACTGGTGGTGAGGAAAGCGATGTGTTTGCTTTTAACACTGGATGGGAAGGACTTTATGTTGCCACTTATCCCGCCCCCCTTTGTATGTTGAAATGCAGTGATTTTATGCTGGACTTATTTCACAATAAACTGCACTGAACTTCACAGTGCCAACTGTTTCCAGATTTGTCATTGCTAATAGCTACCCCAGTCCTGACAGCTGTTATTGGAAGTCGGGGTGCAGTTCAAGGCTGTGGGATTGCACATGATTAATAACATCTAAAAGCGGCAACTGTTTGAGATTTACCAGCCAAATTACAATTATCATGTTTTGTTGTATTAATTAATTTCAATGACCAAATTTACCGGAATTAAAGAAAGATAACCCAATACAATCCACCTTGTATAGTTGCAGCACTTGCACTTCCAGCTATTCCATATACGATAATACGATTTGGTCCGTACAGAGCATCATGTTATGCAGCAGACATCAATAAAACTAGTTGGCGTACATAATAATGCAGTGCAAATATTGATGCACAAGGGGGAGTAATTTATAGTGAGCGATTGGTTTGTGACTCCACTAATTTAGATCAGACTGACCACCAAAAGTCAATATCTGTTTTTGGCTCAGTGCATTTTGCAGTCAGATCTGTGTATTGTTAATCAGGGCTGGTTAATGTTTAGAGAGATTTCAAAAAACGTAGGTGTCAGAGGGTAATTGAGTTTAGGTTGGTGGTCACATACTGATGGTCATACTGGACTCTTTTGAGAAAAGCATGATTTTAAGATGGATCACTGAGTCATTGTTTATTATTTATTTTTTCTACTCTTTATATAAATTAATAAAATAATTTAAAGAACAGGAATACTGAAAACGACAAGAAAATACAAATAAAGTGATTGGATAAGTTCCAACGTATAACAATAACTATTTTCTTTATCCCTTGAACCTTATAGCTATTTTTAGATCATATTCGCTTCTACCAAAAAAGTAACCTAGGCGCTTCAGAAACTGGGACGGAAAAAGTTGTATTTCTTAACTGTGAAGATTCTTAGTAGACTAAAGAGGAAACTTTGTAACTGAACAAAGAAAGAAAAGAAAAAAGATTGTGGAAGGTGAAGGGAAAAGAGAGGAAAAAAAGTGGAACACTTTACATTCGTTCCAGCCTATTTAGCTTAGTAGTTAGAAAGTATCTTCTAGGTCTCTGTCTTGTCCCACTTTGTTTTTTTAAAAATCTATTATTTTGGGTAAGTCCAAAGAGAAGGTTTTGTCATTCTGGTTGCTTTGTGATGAATTGTCAGTATTTATACTTTGAGAGTTTGCGGTGTACTGTAGTAGCAAAAATGCTGGATCCATTGTAATGTGTTACTCTTCACTACTATTGGCTCTGACCAGAACCTTTTTTATTTTCGGGCACCCCAAGAATTTCTGTAGAATAGTTCCAAATTCTGATTTGCACTATCATGAATATTCTTTTTTAAAACAACATTTCATATACCTTAAAGCAGACCTTCACTCTGAATAAGAGCCTATCTTGTATCCTCCACCCTGTAAATACAGATAGCCCACATTAAAAATTACCCTACCTGCACCTATTGCGTTTTTTTAACCTTTTAACTTACAAGATGGCGGCCTGTGGAGTCTCAGACTGCCTGTTGACAGGACGTGTCTGTTGACTATGCCGCTTTGCATTCTGGGATTGCTGTCTTTTTCTGACCCCAGCTCTGCTCTGTTTGTTCTAAGCACAGCTTTTACTCACCCACTGTACTTTTCACCCCTCTCATATCCTCAATATATGATGCTGCTTGGGCAAGATGGGGGCACCCGTATCCTAGAGCCCTGAACAGAGTCGAAGTCCAGTAGGGGAAAGAATAATAAGTAAGTGACTAAAAACTTAAAATATATTACTTTTAGATGCTGGGGAATAGTTTTTAAGGGTTTGGGCTTGTGATGTTGAAGGTCCAGTTCAAAGGTCGGCTATGATTAGGTTTATCGGGATTTCATCCTAAAATGTGGCCACACACTGATGCCTACTCACTGGGCAGGTACTGATAGCCCTTGGTTTTGTAAAACCCCACGTTTTCTGTGTTTGACTCTCGCCAGATAGAAATTTCTGGTTGTATTGGGTGAGGCTTGTGAGTGCCATAACACGGGGAGCACCTAATTAGTAATTAACCCTACACTTGGCCTATCAGTTGGACTTATCACAGGTTTGTATTTCCTGCTCTATCCAGCACCTTGTTGGTTGATATGCTGATTCTTGGTTTGCTATTGGACTTACAGAGGTAAGTCCAATGCAATTAACACAGCCACTAGGAAACTAGCAATGTACCAGTCACATCGTTTTAATAGAATACAGTTTTATCCTGTAAGCAATAGAGCATATGTAACTTATATCATGGATATTACGGATTTTTAAATGTAACTGAGTTGAATAAAAAGCTTGCATTGACCACAAGATGCCTGCAGGCATACCCTTCTTCGAATGCTGGGTTTACACAAGCAGAAAAATTTGCTGTTTGTCCAGTGAGCAACCGACCATACAAATCTTCTGCGGTTGAGCGACTGCGTTCAGAAGATTTGTTGGTCAATCGGTCACTAGAGCGACTGCTTGTAATGCTTGTTCTCATAGCAAAACACATTTTTTGAGGGCAACATCTATTTGCACACTCCAACCATCAAGTGATGAAGGAGAAATTTTGGTCAGCCGAAAAGATAAGACAGACGACAGATTAACCAATTGTCGTTCATCACATGGTCGCTGCGGGCGTTTCCACGGAGTGATTATCGATAAATTGCAAACACTTTAGCAATTTCTTGCTTGATAATCACTCCGTTTGCACGGACCATTAGTGCTGCAAGCTTCTGAGCTGTGATTTTTCCAGCATTTCAAGCATCAGCAATTCAAGTGTCTTCATATTCTTTTTAACTTGCAAAGGGGTGACGTAGACAAATACATTTTAAAACTGTTGCAACAGATATAGTTTGCAATATTCAAGCAAACAAAAAATGAAGAGAAATAAGAGCAGTTCACCTGTGCAACAAGTATGGTTTGTTGGTAAGATGGAATAATCTTGACCAAAGAGAGGGAATGCCCCAGAATCCCTATTAGGAAAGCTACCTATCACGCTCTGGGTACTCTAATGATCCGCTCTGGTAACTCCAGCCCTCCCGGTAAGCCCTCCGCTTGCCGGGACGCAGAATACGCCTGCCCGGGATCGGTTGCCCCCAGGACTTCAATGGCTCAAAGGATGTAGGCTTACTGTTGGGAGGTTTGGAGAACCAGTGGCTGGGAGCGGTATTGAGCGAGCCCAATAGCAGGAGCGTTTAAACAGGAAAGTCCAGACAGGCTAGGGGTCGGCAACGGGTGTTCTGAGATGGCAGAGGTACAAAAGGAGAAGGCAATTCGGAGTCAAGGTTCAGAGCAGAGGTCGGCAACAGGATATCAGATCTAGGATGGTCGGTACAGGCGATGGTCGGCAACGGGAGTTCAGATCAAGGATGGTCGGTACAGGCGGTGGTCGGCAACGGGAGTTCAGATCAAGGATGGTCGGTACAGGCGGTGGTCGGCAACGGGAGTTCAGAGCAAGGATGGTCAGTACAGGTGGTGCTCGGCAACGGGAGTTCAGATCTAGAATAGTCAGTTCAGGCGAGGGTCGGCAACAAGATCAATCATGAGACACAAGCAAGAAAGACTAGGTACTAGGCGCTATCACAAGGCACTGAGCAACTGGTGGGGTAAACCTTTATAGGAAACGGATATGATTAGGGCTGGGTGTGAGATTGGTGCTACTAAGAACCAGCACCTGATTGGAACATAGGGCGTACAGCCCAGCAACTCCTATTGGGCTCCTTGGCCCAATTTACTACAGAGGGCGTGCTTGCCCAGCTGGGCTCATCTGCCCTTTAACTGAAAGGGGGCGTGGCCCTCTGACTGATAATTTATTCACCTCCTCCGGCGGCCGCGCTGAGTGCAGCGCCGCTGGAGGGCATAGAAGGAACGTGCTTGCGCACCCGCGCGAGCACGTGTATTGATGCCGGAGACGCCGGCAGAAGAGGAAGAGGGGGGCGTGCCCGCAGCAGAGCGAGAAGCATGGCAACACTGTGATGGGGCATGATGGGAGGGGGTTGGAGTATGGTCACAGATTGCAGATCATGGGCAAATTGATTGGGGTGGAGGAAACATCCGGGAGATTGGTATAGGTAAGTATACAATATCAAGGCATCAAAGCAAATTCTGAATAGCAGATCAGGAAGAATTAGCTGTTAAGTTAAATGGTCCTAAAGGGAAAATGGCATTCACATTACAGTGAAAACATTTTTAGTCCTGACAGTCCAACAATCTCTATCTCCTGTCCACCTCAATGCCAGCCCCATTGTATACAATCTAGCTCCTCTTCCACCCTCCTTCCCTGCTCTAACAAAACTATCTACACACATGGCTGACTGCTGGGTTTTAAACCTCTCAGGACATCCGTAAAAAATCACCTTTCCCCAATCCAATGGCGCAACCTCTGCATCCTCTGCCCCACCGGGGATACGGGGGATGCGACAGGGCAAGCTTCCCATTGACGTCAGTTAGAGCCCTTTGCCGAATGACATAGTCAAGGCAAAGTGCTCTGACTGGACGAAAACCCACGCATGTGCCATTGCAGCAGGGAAGGGAGAGTGGGCAACTGAGGGGTTTCACACAGGGGGACATCCCAATTCGGAATGCCCCAGGGGCACAGAACAAAACCCAGGTTTCCTAGGTTTTGTTGTGCTTTAAGCAACAGAATACTTGAAGGCATTCAACTGGACCTTTAATTCAGGCTAACCATGGAACTAGGGCTAAAAGGACTGGATCCCCATGGTGCTGTGTGTACCAACAGAAAACTAGGCATAGGAAATGTTCACAGCAGCAGCTGGGAGTAGAGACAAGGCACACTGTGCCATTGTCAGGGAAGAGCCTCTCTGCCTCTGGAATTGTGAAAGCTGGACTGGAAGAGACAGACTCTTGGACAGACCTAGCACAGCCATGTGCAGCAAATAATTAGCTAATGGGTCCTAATAGCCAGGCAGCTCTGCAGGAAACTTGCTGGTGGCCACTGGAACAGCAATTGTACTGATACACAACACAGAGCCACCAGCACCATAGGCTCGATTCAGAGAGACAAAAAAGTTTTAGTGCCGATCTGTTTTTTTTGTGAAATGTTTCCGCTCTCGTATGAGTGTACGAGCGATTCTATGCATGCATTGCAATCCTTCTGTAAAGTTTCCGTCCGTTCGTACGGCAGATTACGAATACGAGGATGTCATTTTCCAGCGTGACTTTTCCGTTTCATTTTCACATGTTACAACGTAGGCTTTCGTTTTTTGCCCTTTTCCCATCGTATCCTCCCACGAATCCTTTACGTTTCCCGTTAGATTCTGTTTCCCTTTTTCAATAAATATTCGTCCAGACGGAAATCCTTACGATCTTGCGCCTGTGCACTACAAACTTAACTCATTAAAGTGCTCGCCTACATATTTGCCACCCTCACTTCTACTACAATGTTTAGCTAAATCACTTAGCACAATCCTCCATCTTCCCTTTTGGACCCTTAAAGCTCACCCAAACCACTTAGCACTATCCTCCATCTTCCCTTTTGGACCCTTAAAGCTCACCCAAACCACTTCGCGGTTAGGTTCTTCTTCCATTTTAGCCCCCTAAAACGTACCCAAATCACTTCTCGGTCATGTGAATATTCATCTTTAAATATTTCTGGGCCCATTAGTTTTGTGTTAATGTATTTTGTAAATGAAATGACACTGTAACATTTTTTTTTTTATTCCATCATAAAATATAAAAAATGTAAAAATTTTGAAAATGTCATATTTTTACAACTATAAAAAACAAAATACATAGCAATGGCAGGCCACAGAACATTATTCTTCATCTGTGGTCCCCAACGAGTTGCGCAGCTCCTGCATCTCGCCCACCAACTGAAGGACCCTGACACTCAGTTGTGCCACTCTGGCACGTGTGGTCCCTGTTAAAAAACGTAAATTAAAATATTGGTATAACCTTGTCGGGGTCATACTGCAGTGCCCCCCCCCCCCTGTATGGTCCAAACACCTAAATCTGGACTTCAAAAGCCAGAGGGCCCTCGCCACTACGGCCCGGGTTTTGCATAGTGCCCGATTAGAGAACCCCTGGCCCGCATTCTGCAGGCAAAGAACGGGCATCAGGAGCAAGGGCAGGAGTGGATATCCAGAATCCCCTGAAAGAATTTAAAAATTCTAACATAAAATACACATTCTAAGCTACAATATTGTTTAACATGTCATCAAGGGCTAAAAACAGCCATAGGTTAAGACATGAGTCATCAACTATATTCATTGCCATACAGAGAAAATGGATTGATGGAATGTGAGCAAACTTACCCTGGAGCCATCCACCAGATAATTCTCCTGACTCAAACTGACGAAATAAGCCGGAGCTCTGCAATATATAAGCATCATGGGACGACCCTGGATGCCCTGCAAGAACACTGAGGAATCACATAGCTGGACCACACACTGCTTTTATGTTGTGTGAGTGGCACATCTTGCGGTTCCTGCAACCAAATATAAAATATTTACACAAAGCAAAGGTAACCGACTAAAACAGGAACTCCTACAACAAATTAAGATTCAAGTTCAACAATCCAAATATAATTCACAAAGGACATAAGTCTAAAAAAATATAGCAATTATATGGATGTGTGGGAAAATAATGGTTTACATGCTAAGGACTAATTAAGGTCAGCATTAAAATGCTTCTATAAGGCATACATGAAATGTATTGATTTAAGTATGCATTGCTATACAATTTATGGTCTCGGCCATGCTGATACATGCAATGACTTGGTGCTAAAGGCGCGCAGACTCCTCGACATAGCCGCAAAACATGTTCAACAATAGCAATCCGAGGCCTCAAAGGTCCCGTAAGTGGATCGGAAATGAAACGGATTTATAGGCTGGTGATCCGTTGGATATCAGCTCTCTGAATCTGGCAAAGCTAAGGGAGGCGGCATCTGCTTCTACACCAACAACAGATGGGTCAGGAAAGCTCAAACATTAGATAAGAGGTGTACACCCGACATAGAACATCTAGCTCTTATCTGCAGACCCTTTTACTCTCCTCGTGAGTTCTCGTGCATTATTCTAATAGGGGTGTATATTCCCCCTCAGGCCAACGTCAACATGGCTCTCAGCTCATTATCAGAGGCTATCTCAGGATACGAAAGGTTGTTCCCAGACTCATTTGTCATAGTTCTGGGTGATTTCAACAAAGCATGTCTGAATCTCGAACTTCCAAAATTCATACCACATATCACTTGCCCTACAAGAGGGAACAACACTCTGGACCAATGCTACACAACAATAAAGCGTGCATACAGGGCTGTTCCCACAGCAGCTTTGGGACACTCTGATCATTGCTTACTACATCTGCTTCCTCTATACAAGCAACGGCTGAAGTCAGTTACTCCCCAAACCAGAAGATCCAGGGTCTGGTCAAAGGAGGCCATTGATGAGCTGCAAGCCTGTTTTGAGAGTACCAATTGGGACGTCTTCTACTCTCACTCTATAGAGCAATGGACTGACTCAGTGCTCTCTTACATCACCTTTTGCGAAGATACAATCGTACCAACCAAAACCTTCAGGAACTATGGTCATTTCAACAAGCCATGGTTCACCAACAACATAAGGAAGTTACGCAAGCAGAAGGAGTCTGCACACAGAGATGGGAACATTCTTATGTTCAAGAAATTGAGGAATTCCTTGTCCAAGGAGATCAGGGCTGCAAAGAGAGGTTATGCTAGGAAACTGGAAAAGCAGTTCTCCTCCAGTAACCCAAGAGAGACCTGGCAGGGATTCAGACAACTTACTAACTACAAAGGGTCTACCCTGGTACTGAACCCTAGCAGGCAACAGGTTGAGGATCTCAATAGTTTTTACTGCAGATTTGATTCAGCTCCAAACATGGCAGCTAGTTCCTCCCAGTCACTAGATCAATCACTCCTGTCAATCAACCAAAATATTCATTCCCTCGGCTCTCAAACAACAAACACTCTTTCGGTCTCAGAGAACAAAATTGCACGAGTTCTCAAAGGCCTCAACATAAAGAAGGCACCAGGACCAGATGGAATATCTGCAATCTGCCTCAGGTCATGTGCGGACCAGCTATCGCCAGTGTTTTCAAGGATCTTCAATGCCTCCCTGGAAATGGGCGTGGTCCCACACTGTCTCAAAAGATCGACCATTGTACCAGTGCCAAAGAAACCCTTAGCCACCGAGATGAATGATTCCAGGCCAGTTGCACTCACATCCGTGGTCATGAAGTCATTCGAAAGGATTGTGCTGGAATATCTAAAAACAACCACCGGCAGCCTTATGGATCCCATGCAATTTGCCTACAAGGCAAACAGATCCTCAGACGATGCGGTGAACATGGCCCTCCACTATACGTACGAGCATTTGGATAAACCAGACACCTACGTCAGAGTTCTCTTTGTTGATTTCAGTTCGGCATTCAACACCATAAGTCCGAACCTGCTGGTAGAAAAGATGTCTAAGCTCAACATTCCTCAAAACATCTGTGCATGGACAGGGAGCTTTTTAACAGAGCGATCCCAAGTAGTTAGACTTGGTCCAGTACGGTCCAGTGTCAGGCACACCAACACCGGTGCCCCTCAAGGCTGCGTTCTGTCCCCTCTCCTGTTCTCGATTTACACCAATGACTGCACCTCCTTGGACAACTCTGTGAAGATTGTGAAGTTTGCCGATGACACAACCATCATAGGTTTGATCAAGAATGGCAAAGAGGAAATCTACCGAAGATCAGTGGAGGAACTTGTCAGTTGGTGCACTATACACAACCTGGTCATAAACCCTTCCAAAACCCAAGAGATGGTAGTGGACTTCAGAAAGAACCCGGCACCCCTGTCACCCCTGACCATCAAGGGGGTGGAAATCAAGAGAGAAAGGGAGACGAAATACTTAGGTGTGACAATCTCCGACAACCTCTGCTGGGAAAGGAACACCACGGCTCTACTGAAGAAAGCACATCAGACTTTTCTTCCTGAGGCAACTTAAGAAGGCAGGCCTGTCGAAAAAGTTGCTTGTGCTCTTCTTCAATGCCGTCATTGGTTCTGTTCTGTGCTTTTCTTTCTCTGTCTGGTTCGAAGGAGCTACAAGCAGGGACAAGGGTAGACTCCAAAGAACAATAAAGACGGCAGAAAGAATAATCGGAGCCCCCTTACCATCCCTACAGGAACTGCACAATCAGAGAGTCAAGACGCGAGCTGGAAAGATACTCCGGGATCCGTCCCACCCTGGACACACCCTATTCCACTACTTACCATCCGGGCGACGTCTTGCGGTCCCAGCCTGCAGGACTTCTAGGTCCAGGAAGGGTTTCTTTCCTTTGGCCGTCCGCATCCTTAACAATATCCAGGCATCATAGGCTCAGGATCAAGCGGGAATCGATGGGTCCTCATACTCTGACTTTATAAGAGATTATCTGCTTCCGTATCTCTGTCTTCCATGTTCCCCTTCCTTTGTAACTTTAACTGTAGTTATCTGTACTGTATTCTTTTTGCACTGTGTATATGCCGAAAAGAATTCCTTGTTCATCTCACGATGTACTTGGCGAACAATAAATTGAATTGAATTGAATTGAATTGAATTGAATCAGACGCAAGCCCATCCCAACAACGTTATCTGAACGAACGAAAAATTTCCGATTTTGTTTGGAAAATGATCCGAACTAACGGAAATGATCCGATTTGCTTCCGTTCATCGGAAGTGCATATACACACTTTCCCGAACGTTCGTACGAATGAAAAATGAACGAAAAAAAGCAAAAAAAAGACTAACACCCACCCAAACTTTCACAGACAGCTACGGAAGTCTTTGAATCGAGGCTCATGTCAGTGAAACTGCCCAGCCATGACATTGTATGTTTGGAAGGAGGAGGCAGGGCATTTTCTTTTGGGTGCAAGTCCACATTTTAACAGTCAATTAAAAATCACATAATTATAGCTATTACATAAATTCTTTCATTACAACGTGAACAAATTGGTTCAATTGAAACAAATGAAAGTATTCAAAATCATTTAACTGATATTGCCCCCTGATAATTCCATTACAATCTAATATGTTTCCCTGTATATATATACTACGCCTACGCAGTACCCTTATTACTTAAATGAAATTTAAACTGGGGTTAGAATAAATCTCATTTGCTGTAAAACAGCTCATTCTAAATGTAATGTAATGCTTTGCATAGAGGTATATAGCACACACATTCAAAGGATATAATATATTTAATGGTGGAATTTGTGGAATTCTGCTTTTATTTTATAACTTTTGCAATTGTTATTTTTATCTTTACTAAAAAGTAACTATTGTATTAATTAAAAAATATTGATATAAATTAATACATTTTTCCCAGATGCTTATAGTGCTACTTATTTTAGTGCCTTCTCATTGCCTAAATAGCAAAACGGGCAGGCAGATTCATCATTAGCGGCAGGTAGTGACAGATGAGCGTCTGTAGCAGGCATTTTCAGAGCGCCCGCTAGTAGTCGCAGTGCTCGGCCGTGGGTCGCTACTTTATAGTGACTCAGTCGCTGTTCAGTAATGTTGAATACATTGTGAGGAGTCGCTATTTGACCAGTACAGCGCTGTATGGGAGCGCATGTTAGCGACTGCGCATAGCGACTCACACCATATTCAGCAAAAAAACAGCCTCACAAATCTCTGGCGCTGAAAAATACTTGTTTTAAGCCCAGAGCGCAGGATGCAGTGTGTTTAAAGTGTGTTTTCAAGCATCTATCAACTAGTAACAAAGCGAAAACATATGGAATTACATTGTAACATGAACACTTTAATGCCAGACCTGTAATGTCATTTCTTCAGGAAATATATAAAAAATTATGAAAAAACTGCTATTTCAATGCCAGAAGAGGTCAAATAATTATTTGTGATTTTTTTGAAAAACAAAAAAAAAAAAAAAGGTGGAGAAAAGGATCGGCCATTGAAATGTATGGGAGAGCGACAGGTAGCGAGAGGTCATACCTGGCGCTGTGCCAGGCTGAACGCTGCCGCTGTTCGCTGAGGCTGGGAAAATGATGAATCAGACGCTGCATGGCGCTATCCCAGTCGCTAAACAGATTCTGCTTGATAAATGTGTAATTGTGTGCCGTGTCCGGCGTTCACCAGTCGCTACCTGTCATTAACCAGCCACTACCTGACACTATCCCTTCTTAAATAAGGGCCTAACTTTTCCACTGACAAGATGTTTTGCCTTGCACTCATTTAAATGCAATGACATAATTTGGAATAGAGAGCAGACAAAGGCCACATTCCAGGCTCCTGAGCTTGCTTCTCCTGCGCCACACTCTTGACTTCAAAAGGGGACCGCTAGCATTCAAACCTGCATGTATCAAGTCATCATCTGCTACTGAAGTGACCCTGCAGAAAGTAAGGAGTTCACTGGGAGTTATTGAGAAATGTAAAGCAGATTGAATAAAGGCTGGATAACAGTTGCCACCCTTGACAGAAAGCAGGATCATTTAACCCTTTGCCTGGAATATCCCTTATCCCCATAATTCTCATTGCGTCTTTGCTGCTCGGCATTGTCAACGGGCAGGATGATTCATTTCTAACGCCAGGTAGCGGCAGATGAGCGTCTGTAGCACGGATTTCAGAGCGACCACTAGTACTTCAGTACTTCAATACTTTATTGAACCGCCAAGTAAGTACAGGGTACAGACAAGGAATGCTTTTTTGGCAAGGAGATACTCCATGAGAGCTATAACAATTACATGAACAAAGTATAAAAAGGAATAATGATACAGTACAGGTAACTATAGTGACTAACAACTGTCAGTGATGCAGAACAGGATGTAATTAAGTGCCACTCATACACTGGGGTTATTCATCGCCAAGACTGCAAGAGGAAAAAAACTGTTTCTGTGTCTGGAAGTTTGGGTTGCATGAGCCATGAATCTTCGGCCAGATGGTAGGAGCCTGAAGAAGGGTTGACCCGGGTGCGTCACGTCGCCAAAGATCTTCTTTGCCCTCGAGGAGATTCTACTCATGTGTTGATCATCCAGAGAAGGTAGGGGGAACCAATCAACCTCTCCGCAATCTTGGTTATTCTTTTCAGCCTTTGCTTGTCTTTTGTTGAGGCCCCGCCGTACCAGACTGTACATGAGCTGGTCAGGATTGACCCAATGGCACCGTTGTAGAATGCCTTCAAGATCTTTTTGGACAACCCGAATTTTATCAACTGCCTGAGGAAGAATAACCTCTGTTGTGCCTTCTTTAGGATAGCAGACGCTTGCTTGCTCCACTTCAGGTCCTGTGTGATGTGGGTACCAAGAAATTTGGCACTGGTTACAATCTTGACAGCCTCCTCACCAATCAAAATGGGATGGTGTGATTGGTGGGATCGCCTAAAGTCAATTATAAGTTCAACTGTTTTATGTGTATTCAGTATAAGATTGTTAGCTTTGCTCCAACAGTCAAGAGCTTCTACTTGGGCCCTATAGCTAGACTCATCATTGTCACTGATGAGGCCAACTAAGGTGGTGTCGTCAGCGTATTTAATGATCTTGACCGAAGGATCTGAGGAGATGAAGTCATTGGTGTAAAGTGAGAGTAGCGGAGACAGGACGCACCCCTGTGGTGCACCCATGTTTGTGATCCTAGATGTGGAAATGATGGGTCCCTTTGGGACCTGCCTGTCAGAAAACTAAAAATCCAGCCTGATAAGTTTAGTGGGATGCCCAAGGATAGCAACTTCTCATGGAGAATTTGTGGGACAATGGTGTTGAATGCAGATGAGAAGTCCACGAATAGCAGCCTAGCATAAGACTTGGGACGATCAACGTGATCCAATGTGTACTTGATCGCTTTGCTCGGCCATGTTTAGTTGTTTCAGAGCACCTCAGTTGCTGGCCGGCATGATGAATATGTTGTGTGAGTCGCAGTACTACGCTGTACAGGAGCGAATGGTAGCGCCATCTCAGTGCGACTGACTCACACCACATTCATCAAAAAAAATAGCCTCACACAGCGCCGGCGCTCAAAATCGGGTTGTTGTAGCCCAGAGCGCCAGAGGCTGTGTGATTAAAGTCTGTTTTTGAACATGTATCCACTAGTAACAAAGCGAAAACATATGAAATTACATTGTTATTACATTGTAACATGAACACTTTAATACCAGACCTGTAAGGACAATTCTGCATAAAAATATTATTAATCAAAAAAGTTTTCAAAAATGTCATTTTCTAGGCCAGGATACATGTCTGAAAGATTTGAGATTTTATAAAAAAAAAAATTGGGATCAGGAAAGGGATTTAAGGATCTTCCATAGAAATGTTTGGGGGAGCGGCAGGTAGCGAGAGGTAATACGTGGCGCTCTGCAAGGCTGAACACCGGCGCTGTACGCTGAGCCTGGGATAATGATGAATCGTACACTACATGGCGTTGTTCCAGTCACTCACCAGATTCGGCTTCATAAATGTGGTATTGAGTGCCGTGTCTGGCGTTCACCTGACGCTACCTGACGCTACCTGTCATTTACAAGGCACTACCTGGCGCTATCCCGTCATGAATAAGGCCCTAACTGACAAGGGACATTTGAGAGAATAATTGAAAATGAGCTGCCTGAATTCCACAAGGGTTGCAATTTACAAAGTATCAGTTACACAGTTAATTTTTATGCTTTTCTGTATACTGTGCAGATTAGCTTTGTGAAAGTCTCCCTTAAATGTGCTTTTGTGAAGCCCAATTGTTGTCCCATTGTTGCACTGTCCAAAACAATCCATTTTCAAAAGAGCCTGTAGTTCCTAAGTTATTTGTAAATGTGTTAGAGCATAGGACATTCATAGAAAGAATGAAGAGAAACAGTGCTGTGTTCTAAGCATACTGTGGTGAGTGTGAAAGGTGAGTGGAGGGCGGGCTTTAAGAGCTGCAGAGAGAGGCAGCCAGTAAGGATTTCTGAGCAGAGAGTGGGGGGGGGTGTTTCCTTTCTTGGATCCAATGAAGGTTGATTAATGGACCAGATGAGCGGGGTGGGGACTCAAAGCTGAATGAGGAAGTGATTTCCTCACTAAGGAGACATACAAAAGAGGAAGGACAGTGCTGCAGCCACTCAATGAAAGTTAAGCCATTGATATTTATGTTTTAACTTTTGACTTGCCAATCACTTTAATTATTTAGTCAAGGTGCATAAAGAAGCGATGGTTGAGATGAGGTGTAATTGCTCATCCTGTGTCACAGTATCCCCAGCTTGCTAGGAAAATTATCTGACTGTTATATGCTCATATACATTAATTTGGGGTCTGTTGGGTTAGGTGCTGTTCTGCTAAAAAGGCCTCAGTCCCCGAATTATAAATATGGTTAAACTCTCTATGTCTGACATAGAAGTTAGTAAGTATGTCTAGGGCTCAGAGGCCTACATTCCGGGATCTTTTGTGTGCCCCTGTTGTGTGGCTCATGGGGGTTATAGAAAAATCAGACAAGTGCACTGGTTTTCAATTGATTTCCCAACTTTAGCACACAGAAGATAAAAGCTGCATAAACATATAAGCCACCACACTTCTCCATCTTCCTTTGGGCTGGGGGTTTCTCTCATAGAAAGCAAGTATTGGAGGTTGGGGGTATCCATAAGCCAACACAGAACATAAACATATAAGCCACCACACTTCTCCACCTTCCTTTGGGCTGGGGGTTTCTCTCATAGAAAGCAAGTATTGGAGGTTGGGGGTATCCATGCGCACTGTGCTTTCATAAAGAAAGCGTATCACATTAGGGTCACTCCGCCCTCTCACCTTTAAACCAGACGCATGGCTGCACACTTGCTGCCCAGCATTGCTTAGTCTCCGAGAGGCTAGTTAACAAGCCTGTCCACGGCTGGATTGCAGCCCGGCGAGATTATGGTATGAGGCTTTGATGTAAAACTCCGTCCCATGATGATGATGTAATAGGGAAGCACTTCCTCCAGTAGTTGGCAAATGCAACTGCCAACCAGGCTGAGCTGGCTGCCGTCTCCCACTACAGTGACTGTGAAAAGTGACTTCTTGAGGTAAAGGAGAACCCTATCCAATCCCACCATGGAAAGTTGCATGCTGCATTAAAGAGGACCAACCACATTTCGCTGGCCCTGGAGTCTAAAAGGCTTCAGGGCTAGCTGATTATAGTGGACCAAAAGTGGCCCTGGCGTCTTTAAGACCCCAGAGCCGCCTGATCCTCACTTTCCAGAGCATCACAAATTGTGGTTTAAACCCCCCCTGTATCTGACCGATGATCCAACAACGCATGTGCGGGGTGTGGCCGTGCTCTGGTATACCTTTATCTGGGTGCATGCCAGCCCCAGGTATCTGTGAATGGCTACCGCTCCCAGCTCAAGCATAGTGGGGTATGCGGCTGTCTGAGCACTTGGCTCAGTTCGGCCTAAACCGAAAAGAGCTCTCTCAAAAAGACGGCAAAGAAAAATCGAATGGAGTAGAGCATGCGTCGATTTCCTTGACTGGACATGTTGGATAGACATTTTTTCAATAAATATCAAGGTTGGCCTGCGACTCTGTCCAAGTTGTTAATTTTGGCCCACTGTGCATTTGAGTTTGGCACCCCTGGTGGAGATAAATCTATTGAGCAGCATTAAGCTTCTAGCATAAAAGATGATTTAGTTGCTGTCAGTTAACTTTGCAGTAAACAAAGAAGCACTGGAAAGACATACAGAAACGAGGACTCCTTTCCCCTGCACACACAAGTATTGTTATGTCTCATAATGTCAGATGCAAGAGGGGCAGAGATAGGTTCACCACTCAGTGCTAAACAAAAAGGTGGCCATAAATAAAATGAAGTAAGACACTCTAGCAGGCTGTGCACATGTCATCAGGTCTGGTGTGGCCTGGAAATTCCCAGGCTGTTTTTGCCCCCCATCTGCCCCTGCATCATTCTTTCCCTCTTTTACACTGTTCTTTTTCGCTTTTCCTCGCTTTTTTTTCTGCATTATTTCTGTCTCTCATTCCCTTTATCTTTTTCATGTTGTTTCAGTCTTATTTGGCATGTGTGTTTTATTTTCATAACTATTTTATAAATGTTTTTAAATATTTGTGAACTTTAAAGGGGGTCCAAAGAACCCCTATCCCATTTGAAAGGTTACGGTCGATTACTGCCGTAAACTGGACCATCACCTTAAATAAGAGCATACGTTATGTTTCCTCCACTCTGTACATACAGATTGCCATCGTAAAAAAAAACATCCTATCTTCATCTATTGCGTTTTCTGAGCCTGTAAACATCCAAGATGGTGGCACATAGTCTCAGGCTGTCTGCAAATAGGAAGTGCCTTCTGCATTCTGGGATTGCTTTCCTTTTCCTGACCCCAGCTCTGCTTTGTCTGTGCAAAGCACAGCTATAACTCCGCCCCCTGGCACTTTTTGCCACCTCTCCTCTACTCTGTATGTGATGCTTCTGAGGCAAGATGGTGGCGCCTGTATCCTAAAGTCCTGAAAAGAGTTGCAGCCCAGTGGTGGAAAGAATATAAAGTGACTCAAAACTAAAAATATGTTAACTTTAGATGCTGGGGAATAGTTTTTAAGGGTTTGGGCTTTTCATTAAAAGATGCTGAAGTCTGGTTTAACCACACTTCTTCCTTAGGACACCCAAGCGCATAGGGGCTGGTATTGCGACAGGGCTGAAGGCCATTTGTGCAGTCTCCAGACCCATGCTTGGTTGGTTGCTATCAGAGGGATACGTTTTTGCATTGAAAAAGTTGAAAAAAATACAGTACTACACCCATTCATTGATGGAAAAAATAAAATGTGGGGATGTGCAGTATACTTATTATACCTGATGGAAAAAGTATGCTCAAAAACGGGGTGGAAGGAAAAAGAAATCAAAATACAGATGAATGACAAACACATTATATACATGCAATTTATTTTCCAGTTGCACTGTTTGTGATTCAAAGATTGCAGCGGCGATTTGCGATGCACTTCACTAAGCGCACTGAATACAATGCACTCAACCCGCTGCTGCCTCTGTATGCATTCTGATAAGTGCAACTAATGTGCAAAAAATAGTCATTTGCTGAACCTCTTGAATTTGAAACCAAGACATAAATGTTTGTTTTTCTTTTTGCAACAGATACAGGCATAAATGGTTTGGGGTTTTTATTTATTGCATCAAGGTCTAGGTCCAGTTTTGGTCCTCTTTAAAGTCATGTATACAATGTAGTTCCTTTGGGCTGTGATATTATTTCCCGATGGAGAAAACAGAAGGCCGGAATTTACAATTGTGTGTACAACTTTATTACCTTGTACACAACACTGTAAATTCTCTAATGCAATGTACTCTGCAGAACAAATATTTGAAGTGTGAGGCATTGTTTAAGGCAGTGATTGGTGGCTTAGGGAAGTACTCCATCTTATTAAAAAGCGGTAATTAATTTAAGAAGTATTTGACGTCAATAATTTGTACCCAGGGAAGGATACATGAAGAATATATATTAACACAAATGCAATGGTGTTGTTATTCTTGAAGGGCAAGCTGACATTGAGGAAGGGAAAGATGAACTCATTGGAGATGGATGTGCTTTACATCTCATCTGTGTTTTATGGATCCTCATTCCAACATCTATGGATGCCACCTGACTGGTAAATATAGCAAAATAAATAACAAGGCAGAAGCTTAGGCAAACCATTATGTCAGTACACAGCACTGACCTACAGTATATTCTATGGCTTATTAAATGTGTGAAGAGCCGGATGTTACTGGCTGCGGCCTAGTTCTGTAGCCATCAAATATAAAACTAAATTGCTTTGCATTATACCAGAATGATCCATTTTCAGTTTATAACAGGCTCCTGACAAAATATTCCAACACATGCTAGTTACAAATTACAGCAGGCTGCATGTGTAACAGGGTTATGGAACAACCATCGCCCTTTCATACTGGGGGGACATTTAGGGGGCTATTTAAGAAGGGATAGCGCCAGCTAGTGCCTCGTAGCGGCAGGCAGCGTCTGGTGAACACTGGGCGCTGTACGCAAAACTACATGTAAGAAAGCAAATCTGGTGAGCGCTTCTAACAGCGCCATGTAGCATCATATGTATTATTACAGGCGTCTCAGCGTATAGCGCACCTGTCTCTCAGTGTTGCTCTCCCATACATTTCAATGGGGTTTCATTAGTTGTGTATAAATGGCGTGTTTGGCGATTTAATTTTTTTTATTTTTGCTCAAATCATTGTGTGACCTCTCCTGGCTGCAAACAAACACTTTTATACATTTTTTGACTTTTTATATTTTTATGCAGAATTCTATTTACAGGTCTGGCACTAAAATGTTATTGTCCCAGTGTTAAAACAATGTCATTCGGGGAGGCCGATTCATTAACAGCAGCAGGTAGCGACAGTTGAGCGACTGTAGCGGCATTTTCAGAGCGCCCGCTAGTAGTCGCTGTGCTTGGCCGTTGTTCGGTAGTTGATAGCGACTCAGTCGGTTTGCCGTAATGTTGAATATTGGGTGAGGAGTCGCTATTTGACAGGTTCCGCACTGTATGGGAGCGCATGATAACGACTGGCCATAGCGACCGGCTCCCACCATATTCATTAACAAATCACGCTCAAAAAATTATTGCGCTGTGAAATGCATGTTTAAACCCCAGAGCGCTGGCGGCGATGGGTTAAAAGTAGTTTTTTAACCCCCAAACCACCATATTTTTGGAAACCAAAAAAAACAAGTTTTTTTAATAATTTTGTAATATGAATATATTAATATCAGACCTGTAATATCAATTCTGTACAATTTTTTTTTTTTACCTTAAAAAAATTATCTAAAATGGCAGAAGTGGTCACAGAATTTTTCACATTTAAAAAAAAAAAAATCATAACAATTAATTATGAATATTTAAAGATTGTTACATTGAAATGCATTGGAGCGCGCCAGGAAGCGAGAGGTCATACCTGTCGCTGTTCAAGGTCGGACGCTGGCGCTGTGGGCTGAGGCTGGAATAATGATGAATGAGTGGCTATCTGGCGCTATCTCAGTCGCTAAGCAGGAGCGGCTTGATAAATGTGTGATTGTGGTGTGGAGCCGGCGTTCTCGTGGCGGGGCCCGTCATTACCGGTCGCTCACCAGTCGCTACCTGACGCTATTCCTTCATAAATAAGGGCCTAAGACTTACGGCCAGGGGTCTGGAAAATCACACTGGACTGATTTCCTAAAGGCTGACTGGCTGGTTGGAGTATTTCCCCCTCTGGAAGAGACAGGGAGAGCGGCCATTTTGCTCTCTCCAGGCGCTTTGAGCAGGAGAACACTGAGCCGGAAGCAGGCGACACTGAGTGTGAGGAGGGCCCACTGTGAATTGCCATGTAAATAACCAGCCAGTGAATAAAGATTGTATGTTTAACTTGAACCTAATACTGGTTTTCACCTTCAAGTGGACTCGAATTCTACAGGTGCTTGCCTACACCTCCCCATGCCCAGGAAGGCCATGCCTGAGGGTCTCCTTACCATCTCTGTTAACCCTTTCGCTGCTAGCCTATCTGGAAATGTTGTCACCCTTTGTTGCCAGACCATTTTGCACTATTTTGCTCTCCACATGTTCAACTTCTTGAAGGGATTTCCCAGGGAAATAATATATTGTTTTTTTCAGCAGTCTGGACTTTAACATGAAATGTCTTGTTTTTAATTTTTTAGGTGTATTCCCAATATTTTTGGGTAAAATATGTGCAAAAAAATATTTTTTTTTTACAATTTGTAGTGTTTTTTTTGTAATAAAAATTTAAATTTAAATTTGTAAATAAAATCTTATTGCGTGTAAAAGCCCCATGTGTCCTGGTTACAGTGGTACCTCATGTGTATTAGTAGACACCCTTTCCTACCCAGGAGATTCCTCCAAACTGAAAGATTTTCAGATAAAATACAACTGTGTTAGGTGCTATGCGCACCTTGCAGTTTTGCAAGAAAAACAACCCTTTACATACCGCCTACAAACTATGTATATCCTGGAAGTACACACCTCAAGCTTTCTAGGCGTACCAGGCTTGTTGATATGGGTACAGTTTTCTGGAAGTAATCCCTCAATGAATCCTTTGGTTGCACAGGGTTTCCCTAAAAAACAGAATCAAAGCCACATTTTTCTATAAAAAACAATATGCAAACAAAAAAAAACTAGTTAAATCTGAAAAAATAACATCCTTCGAACAGAACAATACCCAGCATGCATAGGTACTGTCAAGGGAAGAGTTGCCAAACACCACAAAGTAAAACATGTGCGTAAGGATAATTTTACTTGAAATTTTCAGCTCTGCAGACAAAGTGTGCACCATATATTCACCATGTACCTTATAAGTACAGACGTTAAGCTTTCTAAGTGTACCCAGCTTATTGTAGTGGGCTCATCTTTCTGGAAGTAATCCCTCGTAGAATTCTTAGGTTGCACAGCAGAATAAAAAACACCTTTTCCTAACATATCAATATGCAAACAAGAAAAGACAAACTAATCTGAAAGGACAAGGTCCCCCAGAGCAGAGCAATACCCAACATGCATAGCTACTTTTAACCCTTTTAATTGCCAGCCTATTTGAAATCTTGTCACCCTCTGTTGAAAGGTCAATTGCCATTATGCTCTTTGTTTAACTGTGGTTTTTGCAGGAATTTCCAGGAAAATTATATATTTTTTTTGCAACAGAGTTTAGGCTTTAACATGAAATGTCTTGTTTGTAATTTTTCTACTTTTGAAGTATTAAGCAAAAAAAAAACTAAAAAAATTAAACATTATTTTTTTTAAATTTTCTCATTTATTTTAAATAAAACATTTATTTTATTAAAGAAAACTATATTGCATGTGAAAGCCCAATTTCTCCCGATTACAACGGTACCACATATGCATCGGTAGCCCCCCGTTCCTGCCCAGGAGACCCCCCCAAACTGAAAGGAGCAATTTACAAATAAAATACAACTACTATCCACACTATAAAGAGTTAAATAAAAAAATGGCCTCCCCAGGGGGGACCCCATTTTTTGGGAATTTTAAGGGTTAAAATCCCCCAAAAATAATAAAAATAGCGTGGGTTCCCCCCTACCCAGCCTAATCAGCCCGGGGACCAGCTATGGAGGCTTGTAGAACAGGGTGCAGGGGCCAAAGATGGCCCCTGACCCTGCAGGCTAGAAGCCGGCATATCCTAGTGGCCACAGGCTCTTCCCTTTGGGGAGGCAGGTAATGGGGGGGGGGGGGGCTCGGGATTAATGGCTAGCTGCAAGTGACTTGCCAGACCCAGAGTGTAAGTTAGTGTCACTCTGCACTCTTCACAGCATCCCCAAATCTCTGCTATGTCAATTTTGAGCTTATGTGTTCTAAGTAAAGCCTCTTTCTTCTCTTCAGTTTCTGGGAGCTGGGAAGGGCATGTTATGGAGCAGCTTTGTAAGTAATGAGCATGCTTTGCTGTGGTCAGAGAAAGCCGAGGGACCACTGTGGCTTGCCATGCTTGCTCATGCTGAGAACAGCAAGGGACAGATTGGATGCTAGACTACTTTTTTATGTGGTCCTAGAATAATGAAATTGAATGGAGGGGCAAACCTTAAAGCCCTGCTATGGCTTCTATGCCAGCTGTTTGCTGGCTTATTAATCCCAGACCCTGTACATACAGATTGCTCACATTAAAAATCATTCTACCTGCATCTACTGCATGTTATGAGCCTTTAAACATTCAAGATGGCGGCGCATGGAGCATCAGGCAGCCTGCAACAGGAAGTGTCTTCTAACTGTGTCGCTCTGCATTCTGGGATTGCTGTCCTTTCCCTGACCCCAGCTCTGCTCTGTCTGAGCAAAGCACAGCTATAACCTCGTCCCCTGTATTTTATCCCTCTCTCCTGTCCTCAGTATGTGTGATAGTTCTGAGGCAAGATGGCGGAACCTATATCCTAGTGTCCTGAACAGAGTTGCAGCTGGTGGGGGAAAGAATAAGTGACTAAAAACTTGAAATATATTAATTTTAGATGCTGGGGAATAGTTTTTAAGGGTTTGGGCTTTTCATTAAATCATGCTGAAGGTCCGGTTTAATGGTTTATGCCATTCCCCTTGGTTTCTAGATGCTAGTAGATTGAGTTGCTGTCCAGATTACACTAATGTATATCCAACAGAAATGATAAGAAAATGCAACTTGTAGCAGGACTCACCTCACACAAATAAAATAAGTTAATGAAATGCTATAACAGGACATTTCTTAAAAATAAATTGCAAGGTGTAATAAAAACCAGCAGGATTATAGTATGGACTATAGCAAAGCCTGTACTAGGTACATGCCCGATTCAGGATATAACGATAGATTGACTGGACCTTTATCAGATGGAGATTAGGACAATATCCAGGGGAAATGCCACCCTAGGCACTCTTCATCCATCATAGCTGTCCCCCACCAGCGTCATTCTTTTTTGGGCCCATAAGTTTCAATAAATCAGAATGCTCTTAAAGTGGACCAATCACCAAGATTTTCACTATCCTGGTGATTGGTCCTTTTCCCGGGGTCATTACGATTTGGGACGCCCCACTGTGGGAAACACTCCAGATCGCCCACTCAACTTACCTCTCCACCATTCCCATGTGCGGGCTCTCGTCCAATCAGTGCTTTATGGTGTGCATAATAAAATAAAATGTTGTTTTGGACTGAGCATCAGCAGAGGGAGCAGTGGTGAGCGCATACCCATGATCAGCCTATCTGAATGGAGATCTGGATATCCCCCGCGCAAAGAAAAATTTGTGAAAAATCTGTGTTGCTTTGGTTTAACTTCTTTAAAACCTTGGTTTGTAAGGCTAAAGGTCCCCAATATTGAATGATGTATTTTTACAGTAGGAGAATAATCCCTATTTCATGCCTTTAGAACATCTGTAATATGTAATGCTAGTGGTTTAGTAATTTTAGAGAGCAAGAAATTCCCTTTTAATTATAGGAAAACATCTGTAGAGCTAGAGCGCTCAATGAAAATGGTAAAAGAAAGGTCCAAAAAGAAATATTATTATTGTTCATTTGGCACTGTACAAGGTAAATACTTCAGTGAACTTCAGTGATCTTCATCTTATTTAAGGGGGAGTCCAGTCACTACTGCTCTCCATTCAGTGCTAAGATTTGGGCATTAAAAACTACTTTCAGCACAACCTGCTGGTAGAATGCCCACTTCAACCGTGGCTAAGAGGCTGATTTACTACCAGCGCCACGTATCGGCATGTGAGCGTCTGTATAGCGGTGCTTAGAGCAACCGGTAGTAGACGCTGTAAGCAGGAATCAGGTGCTGTAACCTAGCGTTGTGGTCGCTTTAGTAACCTGGCCAGCATTGATGAATGTGATGTATGTTGGGCGCTCTAAGAAAAGTATAACGCTGCATCGAACGATAGGTAGCGCCAGCTCAGTGAGTCTGGCACTCAGCGCTCAACACCATACTTAAGAAAAAACTACACACACACACACACACAGCGTCGGCGCTCTAAACCTGGGTGCTGTAGCAGAGAGCGCCAGACGCTGTGTGATCAGAGTCTTGTTGTTGTGTTTTTGAACACATATACACCTGTAAGTGAAAACACATGGAATGACAATGTTTTAACACTGGGACTATAACACTTTAGTGCCAGACCCGTGATGACAATTCTGCATAAAAATATAAAAAGTCCCCAAAATGTATAAAAGTGTCTGTTTGCAGCCAGTGATGATTTGAACTAAAAAACAAAAATTGGCAAACACGCTTTTAACACAAACAAATGAAAGGCCATTGAAATATATGAGAGAGCGACACTGAAAGGTAATACCTGGCGCTCTTGAACCTAGAGCGCCAGCGCTATACGCTGAGCTGACTGTAATAATATATGTGACGCTACATGGCGCTGTTAGAGTTGCTCACCAGATTTGCTTTCTTAAATGTGGTTTCTCATAAAGTGCCTATCGTTCACCAGACGCTGCCTGCCTCTACGAAGCACTACCTGTCGCTATCCCTTCTTAAATAACCCCCTAAGTGTCTTGTCAGCTAATCGGTGCAGCAGCAGAGGGGCTACTGCAGCCTGATTGGCTGACTAGGCATTCCGTTACTAGGCGCTAGGGGTCACAAGAGCATTGGCTTCTACAAGGCCTGTGCTGTGCCCAGCAGCCGGCTGGAAGTGAGTGCACGCAGAGCACTGGCTGTCTCCAGCCGTCTGGGCACTGGGAGAGTCTCGGAAAAGACACTGATCTTGCAACCGCTAGAAATAATGATAGCTCAGGCTCTAAATGAGTATTCTTCTTTTACTCTCTAAAACCTCTATTTTTTATTTAACAATGCTCCCCAAATTTTTGATGGTCATCCTGTGCAATATTGAGATATTTGGCTGCTTTAGTAGGGTCCCAAAAAACATTCTGAATCTTTCCCCTTTAATGAGTTTTGTTGAATGCAGAACCAGAATATTGCAAATGATTTTGCAGAATAAGTATTATATTTTTCTTATGGGCTGATGCTAGTTTCCCAGGTTGGTGAACACATTGTCCTACAGTAATAGAGCAGGAGGCCCTTTGTTCAATGAAACACATTACATAATTTAAAGCCCTAACAAAATCATTACTTACAATAAATCCAATCTAACTTAAATATAAGACATCTGCCATTCGCATGGTGCATTCCGATTAAGTGTCATCAAGTCATAACCTTGGACGTGTCATGGAATCTCCAAGGTGACAGGAAGAAGATAATGAACTCCAGGGGGAAGGGATGTACATAAAAGATAAATACTAGGTACAGAAATAAAGCACAAAAGAGACAAAACAAGAGGTCATGTTATACAATGTGGGAGCAATAGGAGTATCTCAGAAATCAGGGCAGAGAAATTGCTCTTAATGGATGGAAGATGGATTCACAATATGGTTTCCAAGCAACAGTGGCCATCAGACCAATTTCATACATTTATTGCTCTTATCCCTATAATAAATACAAGCCAAATGGTGACGCTTCTTTTTCTGACGTGATATAATAAAAATAGAAGAAATATAAAATTACAATACAGAAATGTTTAGAAAGGAATATGGAATTTGATTCTTTTTACATATATATTTTTCTAGTTTCACTAGTGCAGTTTGGTAAACAAATTCAATTGCTGGCCTTGATTCAGTAACCTTTCCTACAAATATCTTTCTAAATTAAGGGTCATTTTAGGCTTTGTTTCAGAATAAAACATGAGATAGAATAAGGCATGGTTTAAAAATACAGTCCATTGTCTATAAAACCTCAAGTTAAATGAAATAAGTACACACATTGCTTTAGTGAAAGTTTTAGGGCCTGATTTATCAAGCACTATATGCCAGAATCCGCCACATTGATGAAAATTAGAATGTTGAAAAATATGTTTTAGAATTTTCTCTTTACACTGGCGCATGTTGCAGCATTGCAAGAAACACATTTATATTTTGGACTACTGTAATTTGCATCAATGAGGCCAGTTCTCAGTTTGTGCTTGATATATAAGCCCCCCTAGGTGCAAATACAGCTCTGACATCTTCCCTTCACTGAATCAAGAAGATACCACCACAGCCATCATATTCATTATATTATTTCAGGGTTGCCATCAGGGCAGTACAGGCATGATCCCATGCTTTCAAGGCATCAGGGTGCTCCCTACCTAATGCATATTGCTGCTGATCAGCTTCTTTTTGGTTTCTTGAGGAAGGCATCTGCCCTGCTTTTTAAAACGTTCTATTGCCCATAGTAAAATGGATCGCCAACTCCAACTCACCTTTCCCTGGTCCTCCAGTCCAATCAGGGCACTCAACTGCATTGTTGCGACCTCATCTAGGCTTGTTTATGGACTCCGCTTCAGCGCTGCTATCCTCTGACAGGGAGCATGCCCACGTTGGCCAATCACAAATGCCTGGCGCTGGTACACACCCTGCTAAAGGTATGTCAGGGAGTGGCCCCTGCTCGCGCATAAACAGTTGGATGAAGAAGGTGAGTTTACCAGGCAACCTGGAGAGTTTTACACACTGGGGTATCCCGAATGTGGATGCCCTGGGGGGGGAAATCAAGCGGCCCTGGGTTTTGGTCCACTTGAACGCTGTGGCAGCCATGCATGGTCCTGGCTGTGTCCAGAGTAGCTTCTCACTGTCACATCTATGTAAACCCATTTTCAAACAAGAAGGTGGCCTCTAGGAGGGGCTGACATACTAGGCTATGGCGTACTAGGTTCATGCTGGGCTCTTGTGTAAAGTGATTTAGAATACAAATAATAAATAAAAACTAAATGCACAGCAACCAAAATGAACCTTTCCATGCAGCTTGTTAGCACAGAAGACTACTTTGGCCACTGCAGATTGTTTTGACTCCCTGTCCCAGTGGCATCCATCACATTCATCAATGCCGGCCAGGTTACTACAGTGACTGAGACGCTCTGTTACAGCGCCCGATGCCCGCTTACAGCATCTACTAGTGGTCGCTCTAAATAATATTTAATGGTGAGTCCAGCAATCACCCAAATAGTACCAAATAACAGCGACCTAGTGATTGCTCTAAGCACCGCTATACAGACGCTCATCTGCTGATACCTGGCGTTAGTATTGAATCAGCCTCCGTGTGTAAAGTTGTAGCAGTATAGTAATATAGATTATAATAAAGTACAAAAGGAAAGATTTTTTTAAAAATAAAAAAAAATATATTGGTGAAATGTTTCTTTTTCTAAGGTCTATAATATAAGAACATAACATTTTCAGAGGTTTTGAATAATAGTGGTCTTTTTTAATATAACAGGCGGTGGAACAAGAATTTCTATATACATCGCTGGGGAGATGCAGCAAGCTAAGGAATGTCTCTTTCTTAATAGCTGCTGACTGAATGTTCTACACGTTTTATTACATGTTGTATGAGAAGTCCGTATAATGGTCTGATCATCTGGCTTCAAGTATAATTACTGCTCTTATCCATATTATATATGAAGATCTCTGTGCTTTTAATTCAGTGCAATTAATTGGAGGACTTTCATTGAAGTACTGTTTAGAGTACAGTACAGTACTGGTAGTTATTTAAACCGGACCAACACACGTTTTTTATTTAACTGGTGTTGGTCCCACAGCCAGCTAATCAAAACAAGCTTGAGGGGGGGGGGGGGGGGGCATCCAGAACACTGGAGTCCCCCCGGCAGACATAACCCCCAGAATGCACCTATATTGCCTATATTTTTTTGCAATTTATTCCTATAAAGTGAAAGGTAAGGTAATTTCTGACAAGTCTATCAGATGGCTAGCATAAACATACAGTAGCTTCACAAGGGTACTTCTGTGCCTATTAATAGACCACATGCAACTGTAAAAATATTGGATTAAGTTTGTCCAGCAGTTTATTAAAAATCACAGATGATGACAAACTGAGCTTCTGTAGGATTGTGTTCTTCAATTATGTATTCAGCACTGTATGTAGGGCAACATCTTTCTTGTATTCTTGAAATAAATGTGTCAAAGGTTAGCCTACATTCCAACCATTCATAAACAAGAGGACAACAAACAGTAAGATTATCATTTTTCTAAATGTTATTATTACCCCCAAGGTTGTGCTAAAGTACTGTATAGAAAAGTGAAATGATAATTAGTCCAAAGGACCTTTATCATGACAAAGCAAGTCTGCAATTTCATTGATGATCACCACGCTCAATACTCACAATCTTTTTCCATGGACTCTTGCGAGACACACTCTGCACCCACACTGCATCACCGGCTAAAAACAGTCGGCGCTCTACACTTGAGTGCTTCTGGCCATGCGCTGACTCTTAAAAATCTATGTGCTAGTGACCCCTAGTGCTGCTGGGAGTGCCGGATTAACATTGTATTTATCAGTGCTAATACACAGCACCTGCACAGACACTGTAAAAAGGTGATAACAGGCATACCCTGACTTTTTTGGGGGGGTGATGGCAGCACATTTCAGATGTGCAAACACCAGGAATTTCATTGGGGACACTTGAATGACATGACACAGGTTTTGCATGGCCCAAATCGCAAATTTGCTGTGCAACCCCAAAAGTGCAAAAAGGCATACAAAAACAATTCTAAATAGCCCAGGGATTCTGTGGCACATGCACCAGCGCTCCCCCCCCCCAACAAAAAAAATTCCAGCCCATGAAAATCTATGGAATAAGGCCACAGAGCGCATGGTGTGCCCCTGGTCTTATGTGGCAGTGTAGGGAACACAGCACTGGCACTGATATAATGGCTGGTGATGTTGATAGATGGGACACTAACTGGCACTATCACAGGCGCTATGGATATTTAACTTGATAAATACACCTCTTGCACTGGAGCCTGACATTCACCTGAAGTTCATCTGGCACTACATGGCACTAGAGCTTCCTAAATAAACCCCCATAGTCAGAGAGCATGAAATTAGAAGTTAGGTTAGAAGAAACAAAACTAGGAGCAAAGCCAGAGAGCATACTAAAGATCAATATGCAATAATCCACCAAGTATTGAATGCTAGAGAATTTGACCATAATGCAGTATCGGGTTCAAGTACATACCAATAAGCAAAAACTGAAATCTGTTATGTGCAATGGCCACGTTGGTCGCAACATTGGTAAAACAACTTGGACAATCATATGTACAGTAATATGAGAGAATCCATAGCTGAATCTAAATAGAATATTTATTTTTACCTAGATTGACAAGTGGTTGTGTAAAAGAACACCTAGCAAAAGTTATAGCTCTACAGCTGCCATCTGAAACTAGGGATTGCTTTTAGATGGTGGGCATTGCTCGTAGAACAACCAGGGAGGGCGGGCAGTGCATATGGCCGCGGACCCGCGGTGATCAATGGATGGAGACAGGAACATGGTCAGGCAAGCTGGGTCAGCAACAGATGACAAGATAAACATGGTTGGGCACACAGGGTAGGCAACAGGCAAGCAGGGGTTTACTTAGAGTCAGGCAAGAGTCAACAACAGGTGGACAAGGTTTAATCAGGGTCCATGCACTGGTTGACAACAGGCAGGCACGTTTTATTTAAAGTTGAATAGAAACATGGGATATGGATGTAATTTTGCTTCTTCACAAGGCACTGGTGCGCCCTCACCTGGAATATGCCATCCAGTTCTGGGCACCAGTTCATAAAAAGGATATTTTGATTATGGAACGTATGCAGGGAAGAGACACCAAACTTATAAGAGGAATGAAGGATCTTAGTTATGAAGAAAGAGGACATCTATTTAGTCTTAAGGGGCATTAAAGTAAATATCTAAATGGCCAATACACTATTTCAGGTGAAATCCTCTGTAAAGACAAGGGGGCATGCTCTCTGACTGGAAACAAAAAGAATCAATCTCCACAGGCGACAATCATTTTTTTTACCATAAAAACTATAAATCCCTGGAATAGCCTCCCACAGAAGCTTGTTACAGCATCAAAAAAGGATTAGATGCTTATTTAGAAGAAAATAATATAAGATAAAAATAGTTTTCTCCAACCCCATCCATTGGTTGAACCTTGAAGTCCATAGAAGATTGATGACAGAAAGAGACCATATGGTCCATCTAATCTGCCCTTGTGTGCATGTGTTCTCTATCTTTTTTAAGCTTTTATTTTTATTTATATATTTTGCAACAGAAAAAACCCAGGGCACGGAAGGAGCCAGTCCTCAGGTATAGACACAAGGACAGCTCACACATACCAAACACACATACAACAAACACTAGCTCATATGCAGCTTTAATCATATTGCACAACTTTGTCTTGTACAATGGGGAGATAGAAGTTGGGGAGAGAAGGTACAACTAGTATTCAAAGGAGGTGCTATTCAGCTTCAGAGGCAGATTATGAACATTGAATCCAGGAAAGCCAAACTTTCATAAATTTATTTGGGCAACCCCGAGCAGTAAAAGTAATTTTATATAAAGGAAGCTTTTGATTAATTAGTCTCTTCCAGGCCTATGTGGAGGATGAAGCTGGGTGCTTCCAGTTCAATAGAAATCACAAAAGAGACTGGATCACAGTCTCCTCTGAGATTGGTTCCACCACTCCCAGCAATAAAAAGGCTGATCTACTCACCGGAAAGCATCATGTCTAAGCTGTAGGTATCGAAATAATATCAAGGTACCACCTCAACTGTTCGAATGTTATGAGAAACCCATTATTGTATATCTGATCTAGCATAGCCACACCACTTCTTCCCCAAAAGGCCACATCTGGCAGCAACCCAAGCTCAGATGGGGATTGTTCCACAGAGGCGAAGAGCCTTCTAGCTCTGTTCCATATGTGACATCCCGTTCTCAGGCAAAGCGTGGTACAGGGGACCCACCTCACTGCCCTGTACATCAGGGCCTGCAGGAATTATCATGAGTCTAGCAAAGGAGTCTCCAACCTGGAGTTGACATAGCCACCAGTGTACATAAAGGAGTTGGGCATAACAATAAAGCAACATATAGGTGTCAAAAACCGCTTACCTGGTCCCCGTTCCAGCGTCGTCTCCGGGCGGCCAGCCGCCACAGCTGTCTCTGTGCGGCGGCCACGCCGGGCGGCGGCTCGGGCAGCGTCGGCTCGAGCGGCGCCCAGCTCAGCCACGCCCCCGCTCTCTCCTCCAGTAGACGCTAGCACTACACGAGCACGTGCCTGTTATGCTCTCCGGCGGTGCTGTTCTGTGCGCGCCCGCCGGAGGATCAATTAAAGGGCCAATGAGCCCTAGGGGATATGAGGACATCGCCCTCCTCAGTTGTCCAGCCAATCAGCCATTGTATCCTACGTGCACCAATCAGTACACTGTTTCCCTCAATCCTGTTCCTATAAAGGCAATTCCTCCTCAGTGGTGAATTGCCTGTGATAGCGCTCAGAACCCTGTGTTGCCTATTCCTGTCAAGTTAACCTGTTGCCGATTGGATTGTTCCGACCATTCTCGATCCTGAATCCTTGTTGCCGACCTCTGCCTGTACTGACGCCTCTCGATCCTGAATCCTTGTTGCCGACCTCTGCCTGTACTGACGCCTCTCGATCCAGAACCTCAGTTGCCGACCTTGCCTGTACCCCGACTACGTCTTGCCTGACCCTTGGTGCCGCTATTATCTCTGCCTTCCCGTTATTGACCTCTTGCCTGTCTCTGGACTTCCGTCACTCGCGCTCTAGCTATTGGTTCTCCAGACCTCTCACACATAAGCTTGCATCCTTTGAGCCATTAAGTCCTGGGGGCAACCAATCCCAGGTAGGTGTATCTTCGTCCCGGCAAGCGGGGGCTCCTAGGTGAAGCTGGCTGTGGAGATTGGGGGTTGTAAGCTCATCAAGAGGTCTGGAGTTACCCCCAAGCGTGACATTATCACAGGCCAAAAAGATGGATGACCTGGTACAGCAGGTGCAAGCTATGGCCACAGCGATCAACCAACTCGCTCAAAGAGTGGCCACTCAGGTGTCTCGTCAGGTACCGGCTACCTCTGTACCACCTCATATCACTGAACCCAAGATTCCACTGCCTGAGAAATTTTTTGGAGAGCGAGCAAAATTCTCCAATTTCAAGAATGCCTGTGAACTGTATTTCAAGCTGAGACCTATCTCCTCTGGCACCGAGACCCAACGAGTAGGCCTAGTTATTTCTCTGCTTCAAGGAGACCCGCAGTCCTGGGCCTTTAGTTTACCATCTCATGATATTGCCCTACTATCAGTAACTGCCTTCTTCAGTGCTATGGGCGTTCTATACGCCGACCCTGATCTACAGTCAACCGCAGAGAATAGGCTTCGGGACTTAAAACAAGGGCGGAATTCGGCTGAAGATTATAGTGCTGAATTCCGCCGCTGGGCTATCGAAGCTAGGTGGAACGATCCCGCTCTGTGTAGTCAGTTCAGGGTGGGGTTGTCGGAGAGCATCAAGGATGCTTTAGTCAATTTCCCTCCGCCAGCGGACCTGGATCAAATGCAGGTCTCCATTAAAATAGACCGACGGCTTAGAGAGAGGGCTAGGGAGAGAGCCAGCGCTCCCACGTCCTTCAGGCCATTCCAGAGTCCTAGTTCCCCGGTTCCCCGTGGGGAAAGTACCTCATCATCTTCCCAGGAAGAACCCATGCAATTAGGGAGAACCCGCTTATCCCAAGAGGAGAAACAATGTAGGCGATCCAAGGGGTTATGCCTATACTGTGTGAATTCTGGTCATTTCACTGGGTCCTGCCCAAACAAGGGGAAACCGGCGGAAAACTTCTGCACCCAGATCAGGTAGAGAGTACTGATCTGGGTGAGACAGTTTGTAACTCTCGCCAGAATAAGATGCTGGTACCTATTGATTTGTTTTGGGGGTCCTCTAAGCAGACAGCTTCCGCCTTTATCGACAGTGGTGCGGCTGGAAACTTTTTGGACAGGAGCATGATCTCCACCTTAGGGATCCCTTTAGTACCTCTTGAAAGATCCCTGCAAGTTTTAGCTATCAATGGGAAGGCAATCCAGGGGGGCCCTATAAATACCAAGACCCCACCTCTCAGACTTATTGTCGACTCTTCCCACTCTGAATTCTTAGAATTCTTTATCTTTGATTGTCCAGAAACTCCGGTGGTTTTGGGATACCCCTGGTTGCAACTTCATAACCCGGTGTTAGATTGGCGGGCTGGGGAATTGATCAAGTGGAGTGATCATTGTAAAGACCACTGTTTTACTACTGGCCTCAAAAGCGTTCAAGTCTTACCACAGGAATTACCTCAGCCATATGCTGAAAGGATCGATGTATTCTCCGAACGCTGTGCTGACACTCTTCCTCCACATCGGTCCTATGACTGCCCAATTGACTTGCTACCTGGCACTATTCCCCCGAGGGGAAAGATTTATAACCTTACTCTGCCCGAGGAGCAAGCAATGAGGGAGTATATTACTGAAAATTTAAGGAAAGGATTTATCCGTTCTCTTTTTTGTAGAGAAAAAAGATGGTGGCCTGAAACCGTGCATAGATTATCGAGCTTTAAATAAAATCACTGTAAAGAACCGATACCCTTTACCCTTGATCGGGGATCTGTTCAATCAAGTCACGGGAGCCCGAATTTTTTCCAAATTGGATTTAAGAGGGGCATACAATTTGATTCGCATCCGGCAGGGGGATGAGTGGAAAACTGCATTTAATGTGAAAGATGGGCATTACGAGTACCTGGTCATGCCCTTCGGTCTTTGTAACGCGCCAGCTGTTTTCCAAGATTTTGTCAATGATGTATTTAGGGAATATGTCGGTAGATTTGTAGTCATCTACTTGGATGATATTCTTATTTTTTCTAATTCTTTGTTGGAGCACAGATGCCATGTTAAGTTGGTACTACAAAAATTAAGAGAGAACAACTTACTTGCTAAACTTTCTAAGTGTATGTTTGAAGTCACCACAGTTCCCTTCCTAGGGTATGTTATTACTAACCAGGGATTGGAGATGGATGCGGGGAAGGTTTCAGCGGTTCAGGATTGGGTTCAACCCAAGACTCTCAAGGAATTGCAACATTTTCTGGGTTTTGCAAATTTTTATCGGCGTTTCATCAAGGGCTTTTCCCATGTTGTAGCACCTCTTACCAACCTTACCCACAAGGGGGCTTTTACTGCTAACTGGTCTCCCTCTGTCTGTGAGGCCTTCCTGACCTTGAAACGGGCCTTTACTTCGGCACCTGTGTTAGTTCATCCAGATATTCATAAAGCCTTCATTATTGAAGTGGATGCTTCGGAGTTGGGGGTAGGTGCAGTTTTGTCACAATATTCTGGTAACCCTGAGCGTCTCCATCCATGTGCTTATTTTTCACGAAAATTCAGTACCGCAGTACAAAATTATGATGTTGGCAATAGGGAACTATTAGCTATTAAACTGGCATTTGATGAATGGCGACATTGGTTGGAGGGTTCATTACATCCTATAACTGTGTATACCGATCACAAAAATCTCGAATATATAGGTTCTGCCAAGAGGCTGAACTCTCGTCAGGCATGTTGGTCATTGTTTTTCTCACGCTTTAATTTTATTATCACTTTCAAGCCGGGTGTAAAAAATACTAAAGCTGATGCTCTATCTCGCATGTTCGGTGAATGTAAGGATCGAGGTGATTCTGGAGAACCCATTTTACCCACGGGTTGTGTGGTCGGGGCGTTACTTCCTGATCTCTCTAATACCTTGGCGCCGTTTCAAGATGAATCTCCTAGTGATGTACCCTTGGGGTGCCAGTTTGTGCCACCGCACTTGCGTTCGGATGTAATTCGCGAATTTCACAATGCTAAAACTGCTGGTCATGTGGGTTGCCGTAAGACGTTTTTGCTTGCCCGTCGGCATGTATGGTGACCTACCATGAGACGCGATATTACTGCCTTTATCGACGCTTGTTCTATTTGTGCTCGAAGTAAAGGGGTTCATAAGGCTCCTAGTGGCGGTTTGGTTCCTCTTGAAATTCCTGCTGAACCATGGACTCATATTTCTATGGATTTTATTGTAGATTTGCCTTTATCACATGGGAATACCGTAATTTGGGTGGTCGTAGATCGTTTCAGTAAGATGGCACACTTCGTTCCTTTGGCCAAACTTCCTTCAGCGCCTGAGTTTTCGCGGCTGTTTACTTCGCATATTTTTCGTATTCATGGTATTCCGTCCAATATAGTCTCTGATCGGGGTGTCCATTTAACTTCCCGTTTTTGGAAACACTTCTGTTCGCGGTTGGGAATACAGATCTCTCTTTCTTCTGCCTACCATCCCCAGTCTAATGGGCAGACGGAAAGGACTAATCAAACTTTGGAACAATACTTAAGATGTTATGTTTCAGATGCACAATGGGCGTAATTTATTGATTTCGCCGAGTTTGCTTACAATAACGCGCCTAGCGAGAGTACCAAGGTGTCTCCTTTTTATTGTAACTTAGGGAAAAATCCTAGAGCTTCTTCCCTTTCGGGGTCACCTTCCAATTTGCCGGCGTTGGAGGAGTGGCTTCAAGAACGGAGGAATATCTGGACACGCGTTCAGGAGATTCTTAAGACCACGGGTTTGAGGTATAAGAAATTTGCCGACCGCCGCAGATCACAGGAACCTATTCTTCGAGTAGGCGATCTAGTTTGGGTCTCCACTAAAAATATCGCGCTCCGTCAACCCTCTAGTAAATTAGGTCCAAAATGTGTTGGTCCTTTTCCGATTATCAAGAAGCTGAATAATGTGTCTTTTAAACTTCAACTCCCGCCGACTATGAAAATACATAATTCTTTTCACGTTTCATTGTTAAAACCGGCGAAAAATGCTCCTCTTGCTGGTCTTTCACCTATTCTTGTTGATAATGAGCCTGAGTACGAAGTGAATAAGATCTTGGATTCACGTAAAGTGCGTAATTCTTTGCAGTATTTGGTGGACTGGGTTGGCTATGGTCCGGAGGAAAGATGCTGGGTGGCAGCGAGGGATGTTCATGCCAAGGCTCTTGTAAAGAAGTTCCATCGTGACAATCCGGGGAAACCGGGTGAGGGTCCGGAGGCCCCTCATGAAGGGGGGGGTAGTGTCAGAAACCGCTTACCTGGTCCCCGTTCCAGCATCGTATATGGGCGGCCAGCCGCCACAGCTGTCTCTGTGCGGCGGCCGCGCCGGGCGGCGGCGGCTCGGGCAGCGTCGGCTCGAGCAGCGCCCAGCTCAGCCACGCCTCCTGCTCTCTCCTCCAGTAGACGTGCTCGCGCGCGTGCGCGAGCACGTGCCTGTTATGCTCTCCGGCGGCGCTGTTCTGTGCGCGCCCGCCGGAGGATCAATTAAAGGGCCAATGAGCCCTAGGGGATATGAGGACATCGCCCTCCTCAGTTGTCCAGCCAATCAGCCATTGTATCCTACGTGCACCAATCAGTACACTGTTTCCCTCAATCCTGTTCCTATAAAGGCAATTCCTCCTCAGTGGTGAATTGCCTGTGATAGCGCTCAGAACCCTGTGTTACCTATTCCTGTCAAGTTAACCTGATTGGATTGTTCCGACCCGATTGGATTGTTCCGACCATTCTCGATCCTGAATCCTTGTTGCCGTCCTCTGCCTGTACTGACGCCTCTCGATCCTGAATCCTTGTTGCCGACCTCTGCCTGTACTGATGCCTCTCAATCCCGATCCTCAGTTGCCGACCTTGCCTGTACCCCGACTACGTCTTGCCTGACCCTTGGTGCCGCTATTATCTCTGCCTTCCCGTTATTGACCTCTTGCCTGTCTCTGGACTTCCATCACTCGCGCTCTAGCTATTGGTTCTCCAGACCTCTCACACATAAGCTTGCATCCTTTGAGCCATTAAGTCCTGGGGGCAACCGATCCCGGGTAGGCGTATCTTGCGTCCCGGCAAGCGGGGGCTCCTACAGGTGAAGCTGGCTGTGGAGATTGGGGGTTGTAAGCTCATCAAGAGGTCTGGAGTTACCCCCAAGCGCGACAATAGGGGACCACTAGTCCACCTGATACTACCTGTGTTGCCATTATTTGTTTATTTAATCTAGGTGTGGTTTAGCTCCAAATGAATCTGAAGACTGCCAAAACATCTTTCCCTAGATTTTCATCAAACACTTCTGGGGCATTCCCCTCTGATCTTCCAAGTAGACACAAGGCAGAACCGTCAGGTTTTAAAAAGGTGATTTTCTCAGATGGACTTGCGGAGGTGGAATGTGCGTGATGGAAAATCAGTCCCAGAAAGCGGATATCTTCAAGGGAGTCTGGCACAGGGATTTAGAGTCTGGCTTAGGGCAGCAGAGGACATATGGGCTTCAGTAATGGTGCTTGGTCCAAGACAGGAGCTACCAGTCTCTCCCCCAAGGTCTCATCATTCTAGATGTTGGCAGAGAAGGGCTCAGCAGGCCTTTCCAAGGCCTCAAGAGGTTTTATGAAGGCAGCAGCCCCTTAGTCTTGGGGAGGGCGGGATTTACTGGGGTGATAGAGGGTTCCCCTGCAGACCTAACAGCACAAAAATGCTGTTCCCAGACACTTAGCTCACCTCCTTGGAAGTTGGGGGCATAAGGGCTGGTACGCCTGCATGTCCACTTGGTCTATGAACCAGACTCTTGGTCTGGTACAGCAGGCTAGTAAAGCTGAAGGAAAGGGGAGGGGGCAGGGACAAGTTTCTTTTTTGGTAAGTGAAAAGGTCAAGTCAAATTGGACAAGCAGAATCTGGGGCAGGTGCAACACAAATCTGAAACTCTTTGATATGATTTAATAATGTGAGTCATGCTAATGATTTGGTAAATCAAGTTCACCTTTTTGTTTGCCTTTGGGTGAGAACTGAAGTCTAAAAAATGTTTTGTTCTAACTTATCACATACAACATATGCAATGGGGCATTTTTACAGGGGAGGTGTCTAATTTTGGAACAAGGTAAGGATTTCTTTTTTTAAAGTTTGGAAACAACAGCACCCTATGGGCTATGCAAAATGACTTGCTAATTTTTTTAGCATACCTCATGATGTAAGGAAAAATCCTTACATCATTGAAAATGCACCCCACCTGTAAAAATGTCCCATAGAAGGGGACTGTGATTTATTAGGATTAGTTAGAACAAACAGTTTTTTTTTCAAAAACAGATTTTTGTTCAAAAGCTCACTCAGATGTGAGTTTCAATTCACACCCAAAAGCAAACCCAAATATAAACTTGATTTACCGAATCTTTAGCATGACCCCTTCTATGATGTTACTAAGGCGCAGAATAATTTAAACCGGACCAACAGCCTGGCACAGTTGGAGAATAAAGGTAGCAGCCATTTTGGAGCTTCCCAGCATCTCAGCCATGCTGCTTCCTGGATTTAACTGACATAAATGACAGCCCAGCAGCACTTCCTGTTTGCCGGGGGCCTGCAGATGCATGAGCCGCCATTTTTTTTTCTAAAATTTGCTACAGCAGAAGTTAGAAAAAGGTAAATTATTTTTTATGTGCAGCAATCTAAATAGTCCTGGAGAGGGATGTATATGAGCACTGTTTGTTGTGTTGGTCTGGTTTTAGTCATTTTTGACTGTTGGTCTGCTTTAAAGTGGACCAACACCCAGGATTTTGACTATCCTGGGTTTTGGTCCACTTCGGGGGGCACCCCGATTGGGGGTGCCCCGCTGTGTGAAACCCCCCAGAAAGCCCCAAAAACTCGCCTCACCACGCTCCCACGTGACCGCGCCGTCCGATCCCCGCCGACGGACAAGCGGGTGACAGCGACGGACAAGACAGCGCGTCCGCCGCCGCCTCCCGCACGTCACTCTTACAGTGGCGGCGGTAGGTATAAGGTAAGGTTTTTTGGGGGTTTTGGGGGGGGTTTCACCCCGCGGGACATCCCGATCTCGGATGTCCCGCGGTGAGGGAGGTGATCGGCACAGGAATCTTATAGATTCCCGGGCCGATCACCCCTGGGTGTTGGTCCACTTTAAGGACCGTTTCAATCAGCTAACCCAGCTAACTCTTTCTTTCTTCAGATGATGGAATTTATAGCCTTCTTTCTGATAAATGACCTTTTGCAAGTCACCAATTACCAATCCCACCAACTGCAGTGTATAATACTTTTAATTAGTAGCAGTCTCTATAAAATAGGCACATAATGAGGATTTTCTCATTTCATCTTCAAACATAATATATAGGGGGTGCACCAAATTATGCAAATATCACTAGAAATTGAGTTTTTCTTCAAAGCAACTCGTTCAAATTGTTCATACATAAATTGAAAGCTAAGTCATAGTAGGATTACTGCCAGTTATAGAATGATTGAGCTAAATGATGGTGGGAGATGTAGCATATTAATAGCTACGTATTCCCAATACCTTGACCTTGATGCGATAGCTTTCCCAATATGCATGCAATACATTTTGCTTAGTTACACATGTCTATCCTTACCTTAAAGCGCTGTACGCAAAACCACATTTAAGAAAGCGAATCTGGTGAGCATCTCTAACAGCGCCATGTAACATCACATGTATTAATGCAGGCAGCTCAGTGTATAGCGCTGGCGCTCTAGGCTCAGAAGTGCCATGAAATACCTGTCGCGCTGTAGCGCTCCCCCATAGATTTCAATGGGGTTTCATTAGTTGTGTATAAATAGTGTGTTTGGCAGTTTAAAAAAATTTTTTTTGCTCAAATTTGACCTCTCCTGGCTGCAAACATTTTTATACATTTTTTGGATGTTTTATATTTTTATGCATGTGTTTTCGCTTTGTTACTGGTGTATATGTGTTCAAAAACAGACTTTAATCACACAGCATCTTGTGCTCCATGCTACAGCGCCCAGCTTTAGAGCACTGACGCTATGTGTGTGTAGTTTTTTGATAAGTATGGTGTGGAGCTGGAGCTACCTCTTGCTCGATGCAGTGTTATACTGTTGTTACAGCACCCAACACACATTATATTCATCAATGCCGAGCAGGTAACTTCAGCGACCGCAATGCTAGGTTACAGTGGCCGATACCCACTTACAGAGTCTACTAGTGGGCGCTCTAAGCGCTGGTAATGAATCAGCCTCTATGTTTGGATGACACATGCTGGGCATTCATTCTGTGCCATGGACCCAAGGCCATAAACAGACTTGCCTAAGGTCTGTAGGTGAGTGAGACCATCTACAGAGAGGGTTTCTGTGGTGTTCGCCCGAGGCTGCTGCTTGCTCTCTCTGTCCTGCATGTCATTTTTTTTTTACATAAAAAGCCTTTAGGACTTTCAGTGCTCAGTTACAGTGCTCTTCCAAGGGTATTCCTTAACAAAAATGACTTGCAGACTGATTCATTACTAGTGCCAGGTATCGGCAGATGAGCATCTGTACAGAGGCGCTAAGAGCGACCGCTAGTAGATGCTGTGATCGGCTATAGGGCGCGGTAGAGCCTCAGTCGCTGTAGTAACCTGGCCGGCACTGATGAATGTGATGTATGTTGGGCATTCTAACACTAGTACAGCGTTGCAGGGAGCGAGAGGTAGCGCCAGCTCAGTGCGACTGACTCTCTGCGACTCACACCATATTCAGCAAAAAAACAGATTCACGGAGCGTAGGCTCTCTGGATCTGAGCGCTGTAGCATAGAGCGCCAGATGCTGTGTGATTATAGTCTATTTTTGAACACATATCCACCAATAACAAAGAGAAAACACATGGAATGACATTGTTGTAACATTGTGACAATAATACTTTAATGCCAGACCTGTAATTACAATTCTGCATATAAATATAAAAAATCCAAAATGTTTTCAAAAATGACTTTTTCTAGGTCAGGAGACGTGACACAATTATTTGAGAGAAAAAACCCTGTTTGAACAGAAGAAAAGGAATGTCCATTGAAATGTATGGGAGAGCAACAGGTAGCGACAGGTAATACCTGGTGCTCTGGAAGCTAGAGCGCTGGTGCTATACGCTGAGCTACCTGTAATGATGAATCGTACGCTACATGGCGCTGTTAGAGTCGCTCACCAGAATCCCCTTCATAAATGTGGTATCGCGTACAGCGCCCTGCGTTCACTAGATGCTGCCTCCCGCTACAAGGCACTACCTGGCACTATCCCTTGATGAATCAACCCCTTTGGCTCTATTCACACCTCTCCACTCGCACTGCGCTGGGCAATGCAGTCACAACGCAAAGAAAAATGCTTCCCATTATTTTAATGGGCCAGTTCACATATATACACAGCCATTAAATGGGCAGCATTTTTTCTTGTGCTGTGACTGCATTGCCCAATGTAGCACAAGCGGAGAGGTGTGAATAGAGCCTAAGGCCCCTTTCACACCCAGCCATTTGCTTTGCATGCTGAGAGGCTGATTCATTAATAGCGACAGATAGCGACAGGATGTTCGCTGGCGCTGTGGGATGAGGCTGGGATAATGATGAATGAGTTGCTAGGTGGCGCTATCTCAGTCGCTAAGCAGTATCGGCTTGATAAATGTGTGATTGTGGAGGGGAGCCGGCGTTCTAGTTGCGGTACCTGGCTTTACTGGCCGGCTCCCCAGTCGCTATCTGTCGCTATTCCATGATAAATAAGGCCCGAGTTTCTGGAGTCTGGATGCAATAAAAACCCTTAAGCATTTACGCCTGCTTTTGTTGTAAGAGATGCACTAATTTGCCTATTTTCAGGTTTGTGGGATTCAGCAATGCCTTTGTTAATTTTGATATTTGACATTACATAAGAGCATACACTGAGCAAAAATTAACTTTTTTTATGTTTTTGATTGTTGTATGTAAGTATAGATTGTTAGATAAACTTATACAATTCATTAACTCAAGCATATTTCAGTGAAATATTTGAATTGAATAGTCTATACCAGGGATCTCCAACCTTTCATTCTATGAGAACCACTTTTAGTAGTGAGAGATGATTGGGGGCCACTTTTAACGCTAATAGGTAATAAATGTTATATACTGTAACTCTTATAGAAAAAGAAAATATTTAAAATTATTCCGAATAAAGTGAAAGACTTAAAGGCATAAAACACAATGGTTTATTGAACATGGACCTCCCTAGTACCCGACAAAAATCTTCCACATATCTTCTCTGCCTATGATATACCTACACCACAGAAGTGGATATCCCCACAGCCTGGCACAGTTGGAAAAGAAAGGTAGCAGCCATTTTGGAGCTTCCTTTCCCTGTATCTCAGCCATGCTGCTGCCTGGATTCAACTGACAATGCGCAGTAACAGGAAACCCAGCCGCACTTCCTGTTTGCAAGGGGCCTGCACATCCATGAGCCACCATCTTGTTTCTAAAGTTTACTACAAAAAAAAAAAAAAGTAAATGAAATGTTATCTGCAGCAATCTAAATTGCCCTGGGGTGAGATGCATATGAGCACTGTTGTGCTGGTCTGGTTTAAGTCATTTTTGAATGTTAGTCCACTTTAAAGTGATACTGCAGGCAAAGGTCATCGTTACACCATTGTGTCGGGCTTCATTTGCCACTGTCCTAAACGGTTTTCCGTTTCTGAATTTAAAAAGAAATGGCCGAGATATTAGGGTTTCCATGTTCAGCCCTTGGATCTGTGATGCGGAATAAGAACCAGCTATCTGCACTGAGAGCAATGTGATGAATTTGGAGGAGGAGGGAGGGACTAGCAATCCTGTCCCACCCTGCTGAGCTGATTGGGGGACGGGATGACAAAAAGAATGTCATTGGTTGAACCTGTAAACCTTGATATCTTGGCCATTTCTGCTTCAATTTAAAAACAGAAAACTTACTGTTGCCTGCAGTATCACTTTAAATGTCAGATCTGGGCAGAAAAGGCATGCTGGCCTCTTGCACTCTAATTTCCAGCTTTCTTCTTCTTCAATTACCAGGAGGGTGGGGAAAGAAAGGATTATGGCACTAAATACTGGAAAACTGGGTGACATTTGCCAATTTCTCCAACTGTTGAATCTATATTAACCCCTGCATAGTACTGCAAAGCCTAATCCAGGGAGCTATGTATCCCCCAAGCCTCAAGCGTGTGCTAGACCTCCACAAGTGTTTGGGTCCAGCATACAGTTTATGAGCCACACAGCAAAGGTCATCGAGCCACATGTGGCTACCAAGCTACAGGTTGGGGACCCCTGATCTATACTCACTGATCCTTTTATGGGTTTTTGCTTGATTTATGTATCCTACGGTGTAGGAGCAGAGGTAGGTCTAAACATTATGAAATACTTCTATTTTTCAGTAAACTTGGTCAATATTTTTATATTTAAAAACAGTTTGTGCAAATTATTTACATAGTATAATATATATGTAAATTGCAAATTCATTAATGGCTACCCCTTAAACCGGACCAACAGCCTGTTACAGTACCAAAAGAGAGGTAGCGACCATTTTGGAGCTTCCACTCCCAACAGACCAAGCACAGTAACAGGAAGCCCAGCAGCACTTCCTGTTTGCAGGTGGCCTGCAAATGCATGAACCGCCATCTTGTCTTAAAAAATGGTGCCGGCAGGAGTAATTTTTATACGCAGCAATCTAAATTGCCCTGGGGAGGGTAGCATATGAGCACTGTTGTGTTGGTCTGGTTTAAGTCATATTTGGCTGCTGGTCTGCTTTAAATTTGAAAGAAATTTTATAACAGTTAAAGGGTATCTCCACTTTTGATGGCACACAGCTTTATGTTATATCCCAGAAGAGAAAAGCAACAATACAGAACACCAAAAACCTGACAAAAAGGTGAAGTTGAAAGATGAAACGTTAGGAATAAAATAATTTTGGGCAATAGAAAAAATATACTTTGTACTAGTACTAATATAGTGTCATTTGTTTTAGTTATCTGGCTATATATATATATAGTGTGCATATCATGCACATGACATATCCTATGTTGCTAGGAGACCGCCTCATGCTAAACTGTAAGTTACAAGAATGGCACATTTACACCTTATCAGGAAAAAGGACAAACGAGTCACATCCTTATTGCTTTAGAAAATCTCCCTAAACATAACTGTAGTTGACTGTGTGCATGTAATTCTATGGCTATTTAATCACTTCAATGATGTTTAATTAATACCTAATTAAAATGAAGAGCTCTGACAGCTGGCAAATTGGGAATCATTCTGTCACAGGCAAGAAGCAGAAATAAATAAGTTCCCGGTATTTGGGGTAATTTATCATTTTCATCGCAAAGGAAGAGTGTGACTAAAGGGATGGCCCTTGTGGCATCAGGGCAGCCAATTATAAGTCAACATAAAAATAGTGGCTGATTAATTATTCTAAGCCATGTACTTATCTGGACACACCATATATATACTGTACACAATATTCCCCTTTGTACTTCTTATGTTATTGTTACAGGACTTTATATCACAGAGGATTTTTTATAGGAAGATTTATAGCTATGTCATACATTTTCTAATGATTGATTCCTCTGCCTTTATTCCTTCTCCCTAATGCTTCTATACCTGATGTTGTGGTCTACTATGCCCCACAGGTTAGGAGGGAGGTCACTCTGTGTCCAGGCTCAAGGTCCCAGTCTTAAAGCAGCAGAAAGGGTATTTTGGGTCTCCTCATGCCACCCATGCCCCCTCCCGATCCGAGTACCTAGGGCCATGAAGCCCGTGAAACAGTGGCCCAGTGGACCATCCCAATTTTGGATGCATCCCAGAGGCACCCTAGCAGCAAGTCCGTTTAGACTCCAGAATGGTGGTGCGTGGCTTTTGAGCCACTTTAAGGTGGATATTCACTCTGAATTAGAGCCTATCTTATATGTTTCTCACACCCTGTACATACAGATTGCTCACATTAAATATCATCCTAACTGCATCTACTGCATGTTATGAGCCTTTAAACATCCCAGATGGCGGCTCATGGAGCATCAGGCAGCCTGCAAACAGTCTTCTGACTGTGCTGCTCTGCATTCTGGGATTGACCTTTACCTGACCCCAGCTCTGCTCTGTCTGTGCAGAGCACAGCTATAACCCACCCCCTGTACCTTATCTCACTCTCCTCTCCTCAGTATGTGCGATTCTTCTGAAGCAAGATGGCGCCTGTATCCTAGAGTCCTGAACAGAGTTGCAGCCCATTGGGGGAAAGAATAACAAATAAGTGACTAAAAAGTTAAAATATATTAATTTTAGATGCTGGAGAATCTTTTTTAAGGGTTTGAGCTTTTCATTAAATCATGCTGAAGAGTTCTGATGGGTGAGGAGTAGTTTGTTACCAATACTTCAATTCCTCGAATCTACAGAAGATCCTGGTCTTCAATTCCCAGAATCCACAAAAGATCCGAATTGCTGGAGCTTTTGAATAACCGGGTTAGATAACTTGCCAAAGTTGGGGCCAGCAGCAGAGATTTAGAAATACTGAAAATGAGCAGGAGTTTGGGCAGACAGCGACAGGTAAAAACGGTCAGAAAGCCAGGGTCAAGCAAAGCAGTCAATCTGATGGAAAAAAATACAACCAAGGTAGTCCCTCTCCGTCTAGTTTATGGTGTATTTTTTCCTGTTTAAATCTCTTGAATTTATCCTGAAAGTTTTAAATTGACTGAATTGAAATTGAGTATTGTATTGTTCACTAAGCAGTGGCTTGTACATGTACTTTTCATCATGTTTTATGCCTTGTAATAAGGGTCTTGCAATGATCACATGCCATTCAGTGTATTTAAGGCCACAATGTCACAATTAATACATTAAATTGGACCAATCACCAGGATTTTAACTATCCTGCTGATTGCTCCCCGACCCGGGGGCATCCTGATGTACGATTCCCTCCTCTGAGAATCCCCCAGATCGCCCACGTTCACTCACCTTTCTGCTGTTCCCACAGCGCTTGTGCAGGTGTTTGTCCTCTGTGGAGTGCGCAATCCCACATGTCTGACCTATCTGAATGGCCGGGGTCGAGGAGCGCGCAAAACTACAGGAAAGATGGGGATGAGACTGCTGGTGAAGACAGCGTCACAGGAGCCTCCGGGATCAGGTAAGATTACTGGCGCTCCGGGGGGTTTCCCACAGCATAGGATGCCCTGGGGCAGGCTAGTGGCCGGCCCTGGAATCTTTAAGACCTAGGGGGTTATTTAAGAAGAGACAGCGCCAAGTAGTGCTTCGTAGTGGCAGGCAGCATCTGGTGAATGTCGGGCGCTGTACGGGAAACCACATTTAAGAAAGCGAATCTGGTGAGTGACTGTAACAGCGCCATGTAGCGTCCAATAGCTCTATGCTATAGCGACCAGATTAAGAGTGCCAACGCTGTGTGTGTGTCCTTTTTTGATAATTATGGTGTGGAGCGCCGAGTGCTGGAAGCACTACCTATCACTCGCTGCAGTGTTATACTGTTGTTAGAGCGCCCAACACACATCATTTTCATCAGTGCCGGCAAGGTTAGTACAGCAGCGCGAGCAGGCTGATTCATTACTATGCCAGGTAACGGCAGATGAGCGTCTGTACAGCGGCGCTAAGAGCAACCGCTAGTGGTCGTTCTGATAGGCCGTGAGTCACTTTTACAGAGCGCCTCAGTTGCTGGCCAGCATTGATGAATTTGATGTGTGAGTTGCTATAACACCAGTACAGAGCTATATGGGAGCGAACAGTAGCGACTGGTTAGTTTAAGCGACTCAAACCATATTCCTAAAAAAAAAAAAAAAAACAGCCTCACACAGCACTGGCGCTCAAAATTGTGTCGCTGTAGCCCAGAGCGCCAGAAGCTGTGTGATTAAAGTCTGTTTTTGAACACATATCCACTAGTAACAAAGTGAAAACACGTGGAATTACATTGTTATTACATTGTTACATTAACTCTTTCATGCCAGACCTGTAATGACAATTCTGCATAAAAATGTAAAAAATCAAAAAAGTTTTCAAAAATGGCATTTCATAGGCCAGGAGAGGTCACACAATGATTAAGAAAAAAAATTTAAAAGAAATTCTGTTTAAAGTAAAGAAAAGTATTGTCCATTGAAATGTATGGGAGAGCGATGGGAGAGCGACAGGCAGCGACAGGTAATACCAGGCTCTCTGGAAGGCAGAGCGGCAGCGGGATCCACTGAGCCGTCTCAGATGATAAATTGGACACTACATGGCGCTGTTAGAGTCGCTCACCAGATTCGCTTTCATAAATGTGGTATTGCATACAGTGCCTGGCTTTCACCGTTCGCTACCTGTCGCTATGAGGCACTACCTGCCGCTATCCCTTGATGAATTAACCCCTAGGTTACAGCGCCCGATAACCGTTTAAAGCATTTACTAGCGGTTGCTCTAAGCGCCGCTATACAGAGGCTCATCTGGCAATACGTGGCGTTAGTAGTGAATCAGCCTCCTGATACACATTTCCATGTGTCTGAGCTCCCCTTATTTTTTTGCCAGCCATGATAAATGCATGACAGGGAGAGTTAAAGATAGGGAGGGTCAATACAAATTGCGTTTTTTGGAGAGGTTGAATTTTGACAGTCATTGAGATATTTTCTCACCAAAAACATGTTGAAGCAGAAATATTTTTCTAGTTTCTTTTTCAATCTTGATGCGCCCGCTCCATTGCAATAAATGGAGGAAATGTGCCATAATCGTTGTGATGGATGGTACGAGTGGTCCATTGTCAATACTGCAGAAGTGGCAGGCGCTTGTTGTGGGGAGCCTAGGATCTGGAGCGGGCGATCAGGTGAGAGGCCGATTTATTAATAGCGCCAGGTAGCGACAGATGAGCGACAGTAGCGTTATTTTCACAGCGCCCGCTAGTATTCGCTGTGCTTGGCCGTTGTTCGGCTGTTGACAGCGACTCAGTCGGTGTGCGGTAATGTTGAATACGGGGTTAGGAGTCGCTGTTTGACAGGTTCCGCGCTGTATGGGAGCGCATGACAGCGAACGGCCATAGCGAACGGCTCCCAGCATATTCATTAACAAATCACGCTCCAAAAATTCTCGCGCTGTGAAATGCTTGTTTAAACGCCAGAGCGCTGGCGGCGATGGGTTAAAAGTAGTTTTTGAACCCCCAAACAACCATATTTTTACAAAAAAAAAAAACATGTTTTTCAAAACATTTTGTAATATGAATTCATTAATATCAGACCTGTAATATCAATTCTGCACAAATTTTTTTTTTTTTCTTTTTACCTTTAAAAAAATATCTAACATTGCAGAAGTGGTCACAGAATTTGTGACATTTAAAAAAAAAAAAAAAAAAATTAATAGCAATTAATTATGAATATTTAAAGATTGCTCCATTGAAATGCATTGGAGAGCGCCAGGTAGCGAGAGGTCATACCTGTCGCTGTTCAAGGTCGCTCGCTGGCGCTGTGGGGTGAGTCTGGAATAATGATGAATGAGTCGCTATCTGGCGCTCTGTCAGTCGCTAAGCAGGATCGGCTTGACAAATGTGTGATTGCGGAGGGGAGCCGGCGTTTCTCGTGGCGGTGAGCGTCATTACCGTTCGCTCACCATTCGCTACCTGGCGCTATCCCTTGTTAAATAAGGGCCTGAGCGTCTATGGTTTTAAAAGGTGAGAATCATTTTTATTTTTTTTTGATGCCTGGACAATTACTTTAAAAGCTATAAGATAGTGTTTTTTTATTTTTAACTTTATAGTGCGTTGTGTTAGAAAGGACATTCTCAAAACCCAGCCTCTCCAGAGACTCTCAGATTCTTATGGATACACCCCCTAGGCTTTCAGGCATTTTATGGAGCTGGAGTGTGTTCACCAGCTCTGCTCGGGCTGTAAAACAATAATTCTAATAGATCTTTAGGGAGACAATGGCTGGAGTCTAAATGACCTTGAATACGTTAATCCTGTTCTCTGATATGAAAGAAAAAAATACAGATTACAGTTCTATTAAGGTAATATCTGGTACATCCAGAGCGACTGGGCAAATATTGAAATGTTCTTCCACAGGAAAATAATATATTACAAAGCTTCTGTGAGGTTGAGCTATTTCAAACAGATAATACTGATTTGCAAATTTTTCGAAACTCCAAACGTTATATTTTAAATTTGATATTTAAACATTAGAATGAGCCAGCTAATGTAACTAGCAAGTCTATCACAATGAAAAATAATGGAAATCCAGACAAAAGCCATAGGCCAATAAAATTGCAAGGGTTAAAACAAGCATGGATTTATAAATGTTTGACAAGGAGGAAAATGTATTTTAGAATTATTTAAAAGATTTTTCTTGTAAAGCCCGACTCAAGACAAATATTTGTAGACTCAATAATGAGAAAAGATTACAAATAATTGTATTATTCTTTTTCATTGGCTATAAATGATTTCGGAAGATAGAGCCTTATCACATATTCTAATGAACACTGTTATTGGAGACATCATCACAATAACTTGCAAGTGTTCTGTTAATAGCCTACCCACCACACACAAGGCGCTTTAGGGAGAAACTCATGCTATGCTAAATATTGTGGACTTAACAAGACCAAAGTAAAGACCGAAGGGTAAACATTAAAAAAGTTATTTCCCAAAGCAGAAAGCATTTACATGGCATACAAGCCAAGCACAAAACTATAATGATTCTTAGGCCCTTATTTAACAAGGGATAGCGACAGGTAGCGACTGGTGAGCGGCCGGTAATGACGGGCCCGTCACGAGAACGCCGGCTCTCCACCACAATCACACATTTATCAAGGCAATCCTGCTTAGCGACGGGGAGGCCGATTCATTAATAGCGACATGTAGCGACAGTTGAGCGACTGTAGTAGTATTTTCACAGTGCCTGCTAGTAGTTGCTGTGCTTGGCCATTGTTCGGTTGTTGATAGCGACTGAGTCGGTGTGCAGTAATGTTGAATATTGGGTGAGGAGTCGCTATTTGACAGGTTCCGCGATGTATGGGTGCGCATGATAGCGACTGGTCAGAGCGACCGGCTCCCACCATATTCATCAAAAAATCAAGCTCAAAAAATTCTCGCGCTGTGAAATGCATGTTTAAACCCCAAACCACCATATTTTTGGAAACCAAAAAAAAATGTTTTAAAGAATTTAGTAATATGAATACAATAATATCAGACCTGTAATATCAATTCTGCACAATTTTGCCAGAAGTGGTCACAGAATTTTTCACATTTAAAAAAAAAAAAAAAAAAAACATTAATAATAATTAATTATGAATATTTAAAGATTGTTCCATTGAAATGCATTGGAGAGCGCCAGGTAGCGAGAGGTCATACCTGTCGCTGTTCAAGGTCGGACGCTGGCGCTCTGGGCTGAGGCTGGAATAATGATGAATGAGTGGCTATCTGGCGCTATCTCAGTCGCTAAGCAGAATCGGCTTGATAAATGTGTGATTGTGGTGGGGAGCCGGCGTTCTCGTGGCGGTGCCCGTCATTACCGGTCGCTCACCCGTCGCTACCTGTCGCTATTCCTTCATAAATAAGGGCCTGAGATAGCGCCAATTCTGTGACCACTTCTGCCATTGTAAATAATTTTTTTACGGTAAAAAAATAAAAAAAAAAATATACAGAATTGATATTACAGGTCTGATATTATTGTATTCATATTACAAAATTATTTTAAGAACTTGTTTTTTTTGGTTTCCAAAAATATGGTTGTTTGGGGGTTAAAAAACTACTTTTAACCCATCGCCGCCAGCGCTCTGGGGTTTAAACAAGCATTTCACAGCACGAGAATTTTTTGAGCGTGATTTGTTAATGAATATGGTGGAAGCCGGTCGCTCTGACCAGTCGCTATCATGCGCTCCCATACAGAGCGGAACCTGTCAAATAGCGACCCAATATTCAACATTACGGCAAACCGACTGAGTCGCTATCAACTACAGAACAACGGCCAAGCACAGCGACTACTAGCGGGCGCTCTGAAAATGGCGCTACAGTCGCTCAACTGTCGCTACATGTCGCTATTAATGAATCGGCCTCCCCGTGGGTAGGCAAGCAGCATATAAAAAAATTTCTTTACACCTCTTTGGGTTATTTGCTAAGCTCCCAGATGCTGTCGGGGGATGTATTCTTGGGTAAAGCTAAGAATAATTATGCAGCTATCCACTTCACTTACACCTGGAAACACATTTCCACAAGTAATTATTATAAGTTAGACCCAAGCATAGCGCCCTCCAGTGGCTTCTGTGAGCTCAGGAAATAACCTAAAGAAACATGAGGAGCCAACACTGCCAGATGCCCCCCAGCAGGCACACCAACACTCCCCAATCCCCTAAGCAGCCAAACAACCCCCCCCGATCCCCCCAGCAGCCACACCAACACTCCTCATCCCCCCCAGGAGCCACACTTACACACTGCACTCCCCCCAGCAGTCCCACCAACACTCCTTGATTCCCACAGCAGTCACACTTACACACGCCACTCCCCCTAGCAGTCCCACCAACACTCCTTGATGCCCACAGAAACCACACCAACACCCCAGTGCCCCCAGCAGCCACACCGACACCCCGATCCCCCCAGCAGCTACACCAACAACCCTGATCCCCCCAGCAGTCACACTTACACACCCCACTCCCCCTAGCAGTCCCACCAACACTGCTCGATCCCCACAGAAACCACACCAACACCCCGGTGCCCCCAGCAGCCACACCAACAACCCTGATCCCCCCAGCAGCCACACCCACACACTCTACTCCCTCCCAGAAGCTACACACCCCACTCCCCCCCAGCAAGCCACACTAACACTCCCGCCTATAGCCACACTTACACACCTCCATCCTACTGGTTCCCTGTTCTTTCTCTAGCACCTGGGATGCCAGTCCTGCTGAGTCACATCAGCTTGCATTCTGCCCACTTTTGATTTCCACTGCCAGCCACCCTGCATTTTGTTCTGCTTTAAAATCGGTGTGAGATACCGATTTGGGATGCCCTGCTGTGTGTATCCCCCTAAACTGCTCATAAACTCACCCTTTCTTTCAATCACTGGCGCTCATTCCATTCAGCCTTTGTCCACCTTTCATTTCACCCTCCAGCGAGCCATCCATGCAGTGGGGTAACTAAATGTGATTGGATGCAGCTAGGCAACTAAATACTGAAAGAGCAGAGACGAATGGTGCCAGTCATCCTGTCACAAACCTTCCAACTTTTCAGGGTGGGAAAGAGAGACAATTTTTAAATTAAGCCACACACCCTCATTGATTGATGGATAAGAGATAGGTTGTAACACAAAAAATATAAACACTTTGATTAGGCAAATTAATTATTTATTGATACAGATCTGCATGTCTACCATCCAGCCATCCTGTCACCCCCTGCCATCCATCCATCCAGCCATCCTGTCACCCCCCCCGACAGCCATCCAGTCATCCTGTCACGCCCCTGCCATCCAGCCATCCAGTCATCCTGTCACGCCCCTGCCATCCAGCCATCCTGTCACCCCCCCCGACAGCCATCCAGTCATCCTGTCACGCCCCTGTCAGCCATCCTGTCACGCCCCCTGCCAGTCATCCAACCATTCTGTCACCCCTACCAACCATCCATCCAGCCATTCCTGCTGTCACCCCCCTGTCAGCCATCTTGTCACCCAGCTGCCAGCCATCCTGTCACCCCCATGACAGCCATCCATCCAGTCATCCTGTCACCCGGGTCCTGAGGGTTTGCCCCTGCTTCTGCGTTCCCTATTATGACTGGCAATCAGTCAATCAGTAGGGGTTCACCACCCAACCTGCCCATCACTGTGCACCCAACAGCCCAGTGAGTCCCATAGCTTTCTGCCAGTCCAGTTTTCGGCATGCACAATTCAGTAGTCCATTTTTTTGTCTATATCAGTTTTTAATTCATTTATTTGCTGAGTTCTCTCCCGATGTGTAAGGAGTTGTGATAGGGGAGCAGGTGTGACATAAGCAAAGCACTGCTTCTCTGTACGTGGAAGGCAACTGGCACATTGTGATGGAGCAGAAGAGCTGCTGATGGATTACTAGGCAAAGCTCAAAAATCTGCCATGCATAATACATTCTCTTGACTGGCTGCTGATCAGGAGCAGGTGTGTGTAGTTAAGAACTGGGCACATTGTTGGGTCCTTTGTACAGAATGCTAGTGGCACAGGCAGGACCTGTCACTTCCAATTTCCAGGGGACAACTGAGCGTCTTAAAGTTGTTTATGTGTGTTACAAATGCACTACAGACATGCTATTGTTGGATGTAAAGTAGTAAATGCTGGGCTTAAATATAAGCATAATATACAATTTATCTCTCGATAGATAGATAGATAGATAGATAGATAGATAGATAGATAGATAGATAGATAGATAGATAGATAGTTCGTTCACTGGTTCTTAAAACTCTTTCAATTTACAAATGTAATAACCCATAAAATATGTGTAACTGAAATAAGTCAGCAAGCATCTCTAAAGAATAAAATTAAGATTATTTACCCCCTTAAAGTAAGTATTGTATTTAGTTGGTAAACCTTGAACAGCATTGAAATGTTGTGTATTTTTTGTTTCATTTTAACAAGTGTTACTTATTTCTTTTTGCAAATTTGAAAAAACAAGGAGGGCACCACAAATCACCTAAAGAAGGAAAATGAAGTGCAATCAATATTCCCCTTGGGGGTGCTCCCCGAGTCCCAGACAACTCATAACCTACAACAAAAACTCTTAAGGAACTTGGAACATATGGGCACTCCAACCAAGCTTAAAGTATAAAATATTTAATTTGATTGATGGCCACAAAAAGACCATTAAAAAAACAAACACACCAATACACAAGACAACACCCCCTCCCTTCCCTGGAACTAGAAAATACATACAATGATTTAATATTGAATATGATTTCTTAAATAATAAAATTAATTTGGGCGGTAAAGATTAGAGATGAGCGAAGTTTTGAAAAATTCGATTCGGCTGATTCGCCGAATTTTCTGACAAAAATCGTTTCGATCCGAATTTATTCGCGGCGAATCGCTATTAACCACCCTTGATTTCCCCGCTGCTAGTAAAAAAATAACTGTACAAAAATACTCACCTGACCCCTCTATCGAATTGGCCGGGTATCCTCTTTCATTTGGTGCCATCCGATCCCCCCTAGTGGCTCGGATGGCCCCAGGAAAGCCCCCGGAAAAGCCCCCCCCCCCCCGATTTTCTGTCATTTGAAAAAAAAAGCCCAGCCGCAAAGTTGGGCGGGCGGGAGGGAGGTAATAACAGCTTGGAAAGAAAGCGGGCGGGGCAGGAGGGAGGAATGACAGCCGGCGGGGAGGTAATGACAGCTTGGAAAGAAAGTGGGCGGGAGGGAGGAGTTACAGCGGGCAGGGAGGTAATGACAGTTTGGAAAGAAAGTGGGCGGGGTGGGAGGGAGGAATGACAGCTTGGAAAGAAAGTGGGCGGGGCGGGAGGGAGGTACTGACAGCGGGCGGGGAGGTAATGACAGCTTGGAAAGAAAGGGGGTGGGAGGGAGGAATGACAGCTTGGAAAGAAAGTGGGCGGGGCGAGAGGGAGGAATGACAGCTTGGAAAGAAAGTGGGCGGGAGGGAGGAGTTACAGCGGGCAGGGAGGTAATGGCAGTTTGGAAAGAAAGTGGGCGGGGTGGGAGGGAGGAATGACAGCTTGGAAAGAAAGTGGGCGGGGCGAGAGGGAGGTACTGACAGCGGGCGGGGAGGTAATGACAGATTGGAAAGAAAGTGGGCGGGGTGGGAGGGAGGAATGACAGCTTGGAAAGAAAGTGGGCGGGGCGAGAGGGAGGTACTGACAGCGGGCGGGGAGGTAATGACAGCTTGGAAAGAAAGTGGGCGGGGCGGGAGGAATGACAGCTTGGAAAGAAAGTGGGCGGGGCGGGAGGAATGACAGCTTGGAAAGAAAGTGGGCGAGGCGGGAGGGAGGAGTTACAGCGGGCGAGGAGGTAATGACAGCTTGGAAAGAAAGTGGGCGGGGTGGGAGGGAGGAATGACAGCTTGGAAAGAAAGTGGGCGGGGCGAGAGGGAGGTACTGACAGCGGGCGGGGAGGTAATGACAGATTGGAAAGAAAGTGGGCGGGGCGGGAGGAATGACAGCTTGGAAAGAAAGTGGGCGAGGCGGGAGGGAGGAGTTACAGCGGGCAGGGAGGTAATGACAGTTTGGAAAGAAAGTGGGCGGGGCGGGAGATAATGACAGTTTGGAAAGAAAGTGGGCGGGCGGGAGGGAGGAATGACAGCTTGGAAAGAAAGTGGGCGGGGTGGAAGGGAGGAATGACAGCTTGGAAAGAAAGTGGGCGGGGCGGGAGGAATGACAGCTTGGAAAGAAAGTGGGCGGGGCGGGAGGAATGACAGCTTGGAAAGAAAGTGGGCGAGGCGGGAGGGAGGAGTTACAGTGGGCGAGGAGGTAATGACAGCTTGGAAAGAAAGTGGGCGGGGTGGGAGGGAGGAATGACAGCTTGGAAAGAAAGTGGGCGGGGCGAGAGGGAGGTACTGACAGCGGGCGGGGAGGTAATGAAGATTGGAAAGAAAGTGGGCGGGGCGGGAGGAATGACAGCTTGGAAAGAAAGTGGGCGAGGCGGGAGGGAGGAGTTACAGCGGGCAGGGAGGTAATGACAGTTTGGAAAGAAAGTGGGCGGGGCGGGAGATAATGACAGTTTGGAAAGAAAGTGGGCGGGCGGGAGGGAGGAATGACAGCTTGGAAAGAAAGTGGGCGGGGTGGGAGGGAGGAATGACAGCTTGGAAAGAAAGTGGGCGGGGCGAGAGGAATGACAGCTTGGAAAGAAAGTGGGCGGGGCGGGAGGAATGACAGCTTGGAAAGAAAGTGGGCGAGGCGGGAGGGAGGAGTTACAGCGGGCGAGGAGGTAATGACGGCTTGGAAAGAAAGTGGGCGGGGCGAGAGGGAGGTACTGACAGCGGGCGGGGAGGTAATGACAGCTTGGAAAGAAAGTGGGCGGGGCGGGAGGAATGACAGCTTGGAAAGAAAGTGGGCGGGGCGGGAGGGAGGAGTTACAGCGGGCGGGGAGGTAATGACAGCTTGGAAAGAAAGTGAGCGGGAGGAATGACAGCTTGGAAAGAAAGTGAGCGGGAGGGAGGAGTTACAGCGGGCAGGGAGGTAATGACAGTTTGGAAAGAAAGTGGGCGGGGCGGGAGATAATGACAGTTTGGAAAGAAAGTGGGCGGGGCGGGAGGTAATGACAGCTTGGAAAGAAAGTGGGCAAGGCGGGAGGGAGGAGTTACAACGGGCGGGGAGGTAATGACAGCTTGGAATGACAGCGGACGGGGCCGGCAGGCAGGAGCCCACTTTCTTTCCAAGCTGTCATTCACAAAAATCATCCTCCAAATTCATACTCTATTATCATCCGCCAAATTAATTCTCTATTATCATCCATTAAATTCATACTCTATCAATTAACTAAACAAAACGAATTCCCGCTAATCAACTAAATAAATCAGACCACAATCAAGTCCCCGAAACTTATATTCCTTTCCATTTGACTTTCATTTTATTTTCAATCATCAATTTAATTTTAATCATCAGTTAATTAAGTAATAAATACATAAGGTTTGTCCTATTTCCACTACAAAACATTACCAAGTTTTTTTTATGCTTTTAATAAGGAAAAGCCGACAATTGAACTAATAAAGTAGAGCCGGCAATAGAGCTATCAAAGAAAAGCTGACAATAGAACTACTGCCTACAACTACATTTCCCAGCAAGCACTGGGAAACACCTGGTTCAAAAAGACAGCAAGGGCATTCCCGCCCCTTCTTGAAATAGTTTTATGAAATTGGTTTAAGATTGATTTAAAATTAATTAGTTTGAGAATATGAATATGCCAGAAAATCGATGGAGTGAGAGGTTATATATATATATATATATATATATATATATATATAACTTATATAAAGTGAATTTAAACTATTACCTCTAGACTCATCAATTTATTGCTACCTTTCTATGAGCATTACCATCAATGATATCACCGGTACAATTATATACACATATATCTCTTTCATATCAATTTAATATAACTCCATCTACTGACCACTGTTTATATTAATTTTTATATAATTGTATTACTAGTTATTACTATTGAATACCGATTTTATACTCATATATATATATATTTTTGAATTTTTGAATTAAACACACTCTCACCACATGGACAAAATATAGATTTGGATTTTAATTGCTTTTTAGAAAACAACTAACTAGATTGGTTCCCCTTCAATATTGATCTGTTCCTTAGAAAATATTTGTCTGGACTTTCCCCCTACTCATCAAACTTATTAATTTACTCCTTTACCGCAATGTTCGACTACACTATTTCCATTAACATTAACATTACTATTCAATCATAATTAATTAACTTTTACATTTTTACACCCTTACATCCTTAATGTCACCACCTTTTTATCATTTTCATATCATATCAAATCATTTTGTATCAATTACTTTTTACTAATCCTCTAATAATTTATTCCTCATCAACCATGATCTATATATTTATAGTCTTATCTAGTGAAAAGCCGGTTACCGGCTTTTTTTCTGCTGTACTTGAGTATTTCAGTTCACCGACGCTTTCAAGGTGAAGGCGGGGTCTTCTTTGGTGGTATTATAGTTATAATTATATGGTTAATCAAAAATGAATTGAATGAAATAATCAATTGTTTAAATAGAGGACTGTGAATTGTGACAGTTAATTGTACTATTGATTCAAATAAATAAATGATTATCATAATTATGATTATATAATAAATAAATGATTATCATAATAGATAATTGGGAAAAAAATAGTTGACGCAATTAACAAATTGGTTATAATGATTAAGGCAATACCACGCTGAGAGCGGAGAGTTGCCACCCTGCCCACACTATTAAAGCCATCCCGGTGGGAGAGATGATTAGGGCTCGTAGGAACTGTACTGAGGAGGGTGTGTTTGAGAAAGAACTAGAAACCATATCACATAGATTGTCACAACGTGGCTATAATAGGAATCTATTAGAAAGAGCCAAAGGAATAGCAAGATCTAAAAAGAGGGATAATATGCTGAAAGCGGATCAGATATGCAGTCCACGTAGAGGTGGGAGACAAAGAAATGAGGTTATCGGTAACCATATTCAAGACAGAGCACTTGTTGTCTCCACTGCCTATAGTATGTCATTTTCCAAGATCAAGCAAATTATTTATAAGCACTTGCCATTATTGCAGTGCGATCCCCAATTGAAACAGATTATTGGTAATGGTATCAAGGTGGTAAGTAAGCGGGCTCCTACCTTAGGACAAAAGTTATCCCCGAGCCTTTATAAGAAAAGGGACACCTGTAATAAAACCTGGCTTTCATGCAAAGGTTTTTATAGATGTGGGGGCACACGATGTGGTCTGTGCAAATTTGTAGCCGGAGGCACACATTTTTCATCCCAGGTTACCAAACAGATGTATGAAATTAATAGTTTCATTAATTGTAATACCTCATATGTGGTCTATTTGGTATCCTGTGAAAGTTGCCAGATTCAATACATAGGCTGCACGATCAGACCTCTAAAACGCAGGATATGGGAACATCTTTCAGGAGCACAATCAGATCGTATGACCTCCTCCCCCTCCAATGTTCGTAAACATTTTAGAGACATACATGGGGGGGATACCAGCAGTTTTAGATGCAAGGGGATAGAGAAAATAACACCAAATATAAGGAGGAGGTGATATCCGAGAGAAATTACTTCAGAGAGAAGTTTATTGGATTTTTCATCTCAGAACACGCATCCCTAATGGGTTAAACTCACGATGGGATGTCGATTTATTCTTGAAATAGAACATGCTTCCCCCTTTCCCTGAAATATAACAGTATAATGGAATGAAACTTGGAGTATTCAATTGTATATATGAGAGTTAGGGTTATTAGAACAAAATAGTGTAAAATATAGATTATAATGATATTCACATATTAAAATGTTTTTAAATAATATATTCATAAAATGCTTTGCTAATAATAAATGACTACAGCCTAACTAGACTAAGAAAATATAGGAATTTAGAGATAATGTAAAGATTAAGACACAGAAAGCCGCCATCCTTTTGCCGTTAAATGTACTTTCATTCATTCACCTCTGTATGTGAGCGAGTAAAACTCAATAAGGAGCTGTCTGGGCAGACTGCCAAGTACAGACTAGTAATCTTTGAATGTTACAAGTGATGTTTAAATGTAACAAGTTCTGCTGGAATCTCCTTTAGAAATGTAGCAGCAGCTCTTAGAGCCCTTTGAATGAATGTATCTCATCTCTGCAGTGTTGATTTAGCTGTAGAAATGAGATACATCAATATGTCAACAGCAGTTACAATGTAAAGACATCTTGTTACAATCTGCGGTTTGTTATTTGCTTTGACCAGAAGTATATTACTGTCTCTTCTGTAAAGACTGTGGCTGACTGAGGTGAAACACAGCTCAGCCGTTTCATTAAATATGTCTCCGCTTTTTAATATATAGGAGTTTAATTGTTGTGTAGTGTATTTAATGAAATAAAGATTAAATGTATAGTGAAGGCATTTTGAAGAGAAAATAGTTTAAGAATACAGGGGTCATTTTATATTTTAACTCCATTCAGCCATGTGCTCTACTATTATAAAGATAGGGATTATTAATCCCATATAAGAATGTGGATCCTATGGAGTTAATTGGGTGATCCCGGGTGTTACGCCCGGGACAGAATAATTATCCTGATTGACCACAGGTTATCCTGAGAGCGCATGACTGGTGGGAGTGTCCCCTTTATGGTATTGGATAAAAAGGTTTCTACTCATTGTTACCATTAGATGTCATGATTAAGGACCTATTGTCCGAAACGCGTTGGCGTTAGGGCCCATATTGTACATATCTATCATTTTGAAGTTGTTGGATTACTGATTTTAATGGAAGAAAATAAAAGCACAAGATTTTACGACATTTTTGGGCTGGCTCAACATTTCTTATTATGATTGTCTACGGAGTGAGCTTCCGCGGCCGCAGACCCATGTGTTGTTCACCGCCACAGGATTGAAATACAGGTAGAGCTGACTTTATCTTTTTTCTATAATGATTAAGTGTTTAAATGATTCAATAAATAAATACATTATTAAATAACTGGATGAATTAGATCTGGATGAATGGAACTGATAAGAATGAATAAATTAATGAAAGTGAATAAAATTGATATGATTAAAAATTTAATAGAAGTTGGATAAAAAATGAGAAAGTGATCAAAGAAATTGTTTAGAAAAGATTGTTTATGCACTAGAGGATGTATATAATGAAAAAAAAAATAATAATAACAACACTTATATTAATATCATTATTATTTTTATCATCACTATTAATAATATTAGGAGAATAATATAATATCATGATCCAAGTAAAATGTATGTGGTAATTTGTGAGTGGGACATGAAAGAGATGTCTGGATTAATTTATGTTCTTATTAGTCTATGGAATTATTAGTAAAATATATATATATATATATATATATATTATTAAAATATGGACTTTATATGGCTGTGGAGGTAATTTGAATAAAATAAGTGAAAATTATGTAAGAATGTGTGAACAGTGGATATAAAATAAGTTATTTATAGGTAAATTGATTATTTATAGGTAAAAAAATAATTACAGCGGGCGAGGAGGTAATGACAGCTTGGAAAGAAAGTGGGCGGGGTGGGAGGGAGGAATGACAGCTTGGAAAGAAAGTGGGCGGGTCGAGAGGGAGGTACTGACAGCGGGCGGGGAGGTAATGACAGCTTGGAAAGAAAGTGGGCGGGGCGGGAGGAATGACAGCTTGGAAAGAAAGTGGGCGGGACGGGAGGGAGGAGTTACAATAATTAAATAATTACAGCGGGCGAGGAGGTAATGACAGCTTGGAAAGAAAGTGGGCGGGGTGGGAGGGAGGGAGGAATGACAGCTTGGAAAGAAAGTGGGCGGGGCGAGAGGGAGGTACTGACAGCGGGCGGGGAGGTAATGACAGCTTGGAAAGAAAGTGGGCGGGGCGGGAGATAATGACAGTTTGGAAAGAAAGTGGGCGGGGCGGGAGGTAATGAATGACAGCTTGGAAAGAAAGTGGGCGAGGCGGGAGGGAGGAGTTACAGCGGGCGGGGAGGTAATGACAGCTTGGAATGACAGCGGACGGGGCCGGCAGGCAGGAGCCCACTTTCTTTCCAAGCTGTCATTCACAAAAATCATCCTCCAAATTCATACTCTATTATCATCCGCCAAATTAATTCTCTATTATCATCCATTAAATTCATACTCTATCAATTAACTAAACAAAACGAATTCCCGCTAATCAACTAAATAAATCAGACCACAATCAAGTCCCCGAAACTTATATTCCTTTCCATTTGACTTTCATTTTATTTTCAATCATCAATTTAATTTTAATCATCAGTTAATTAAGTAATAAATACATAAGGTTTGTCCTATTTCCACTACAAAACATTACCAAGTTTTTTTTATGCTTTTAATAAGGAAAAGCCGACAATTGAACTAATAAAGTAGAGCCGGCAATAGAGCTATCAAAGAAAAGCTGACAATAGAACTACTGCCTACAACTACATTTCCCAGCAAGCACTGGGAAACACCTGGTTCAAAAAGACAGCAAGGGCATTCCCTCCCCTTCTTGAAATAGTTTTATGAAATTGGTTTAAGATTGATTTAAAATTAATTAGTTTGAGAATATGAATATGCCAGAAAATCGATGGAGTGAGAGGTTATATATATATATATATATATATATATATATATATATAACATTTATAAAGTGAATTTAAACTATTACCTCTAGACTCATCAATTTATTGCTACCTTTCTATGAGCATTACCATCAATGATATCACCGGTACAATTATATACACATATATCTCTTTCATATCAATTTAATATAACTCCATCTACTGACCACTGTTTATATTAATTTTTATATAATTGTATTACTAGTTATTACTATTGAATACCGATTTTATACTCATATATATATATTTTTGAATTTTTGAATTAAACACACTCTCACCACATGGACAAAATATAGATTTGGATTTTAATTGCTTTTTAGAAAACAACTAACTAGATTGGTTCCCCTTCAATATTGATCTGTTCCTTAGAAAATATTTGTCTGGACTTTCCCCCTACTCATCAAACTTATTAATTTACTCCTTTACCGCAATGTTCGACTACACTATTTCCATTAACATTAACATTACTATTCAATCATAATTAATTAACTTTTACATTTTTACACCCTTACATCCTTAATGTCACCACCTTTTTATCATTTTCATATCATATCAAATCATTTTGTATCAATTACTTTTTACTAATCCTCTAATAATTTATTCCTCATCAACCATGATCTATATATTTATAGTCTTATCTAGTGAAAAGCCGGTTACCGGCTTTTTTTCTGCTGTACTTGAGTATTTCAGTTCACCGACGCTTTCAAGGTGAAGGCGGGGTCTTCTTTGGTGGTATTATAGTTATAATTATATGGTTAATCAAAAATGAATTGAATGAAATAATCAATTGTTTAAATAGAGGACTGTGAATTGTGACAGTTAATTGTACTATTGATTCAAATAAATAAATGATTATCATAATTATGATTATATAATAAATAAATGATTATCATAATAGATAATTGGGAAAAAAATAGTTGACGCAATTAACAAATTGGTTATAATGATTAAGTGTTTAAATAATTCAATAAATAAATACATTATTAAATAACTGGATGAATTAGATCTGGATGAATGGAACTGATAAGAATGAATAAATTAATGAAAGTGAATAAAATTGATATGATTAAAAATTGAATAGAAGTTGGATAAAAAATGAGAAAGTGATCAAAGAAATTGTTTAGAAAAGATTGTTTATGCACTAGAGGATGTATATAATGAAAAAAAAAATAATAATAACAACACTTATATTAATATCATTATTATTTTTATCATCACTATTAATAATATTAGGAGAATAATATAATATCATGATCCAAGTAAAATGTATGTGGTAATTTGTGAGTGGGACATGAAAGAGATGTCTGGATTAATTTATGTTCTTATTAGTCTATGGAATTATTAGTAAAATATATATATATATATATATATATATTATTAAAATATGGACTTTATATGGCTGTGGAGGTAATTTGAATAAAATAAGTGAAAATTATGTAAGAATGTGTGAACAGTGGATATAAAATAAGTTATTTATAGGTAAATTGATTATTTATAGGTAAAAAAATAATTACAGCGGGCGAGGAGGTAATGACAGCTTGGAAAGAAAGTGGGCGGGGTGGGAGGGAGGAATGACAGCTTGGAAAGAAAGTGGGCGGGGCGAGAGGGAGGTACTGACAGCGGGCGGGGAGGTAATGACAGCTTGGAAAGAAAGTGGGCGGGGCGGGAGGAATGACAGCTTGGAAAGAAAGTGGGCGGGGCGGGAGGGAGGAGTTACAGCGGGCGGGGAGGTAATGACAGCTTGGAAAGAAAGTGAGCGGGAGGAAGGAGTTACAGCGGGCAGGGAGGTAATGACAGTTTGGAAAGAAAGTGGGCGGGGCGGGAGATAATGACAGTTTGGAAAGAAAGTGGGCGGGGCGGGAAGGAGGAATGACAGCTTGGAAAGAAAGTGGGCGGGGTGGGAGGAAGGGAGGAATGACAGCTTGGAAAGAAAGTGGGCGGGGCGAGAGGGAGGTACTGACAGCGGGCGGGGAGGTAATGACAGCTTGGAAAGAAAGTGGGCGGGGCGGGAGATAATGACAGTTTGGAAAGAAAGTGGGCGGGGCGGGAGGAATGACAGCTTGGAAAGAAAGTGGGCGGGGCGGGAGGGAGGAGTTACAGCGGGCGGGGAGGTAATGACAGCTTGGAAAGAAAGTGAGCGGGAGGGAGGAGTTACAGCGGGCAGGGAGGTAATGACAGTTTGGAAAGAAAGTGGGCGGGGCGGGAGATAATGACAGTTTGGAAAGAAAGTGGGCGGGGCGGGAAGGAGGAATGACAGCTTGGAAAGAAAGTGGGCGGGGTGGGAGGGAGGGAGGAATGACAGCTTGGAAAGAAAGTGGGCGGGGCGAGAGGGAGGTACTGACAGCGGGCGGGGAGGTAATGACAGCTTGGAAAGAAAGTGGGCGGGGCGGGAGATAATGACAGTTTGGAAAGAAAGTGGGCGGGGCGGGAGGTAATGAATGACAGCTTGGAAAGAAAGTGGGCGAGGCGGGAGGGAGGAGTTACAGCGGGCGGGGAGGTAATGACAGCTTGGAATGACAGCGGACGGGGCCGGCAGGCAGGAGCCCACTTTCTTTCCAAGCTGTCATTCACAAAAATCATCCTCCAAATTCATACTCTATTATCATCCGCCAAATTAATTCTCTATTATCATCCATTAAATTCATACTCTATCAATTAACTAAACAAAACGAATTCCCGCTAATCAACTAAATAAATCAGACCACAATCAAGTCCCCGAAACTTATATTCCTTTCCATTTGACTTTCATTTTATTTTCAATCATCAATTTAATTTTAATCATCAGTTAATTAAGTAATAAATACATAAGGTTTGTCCTATTTCCACTACAAAACATTACCAAGTTTTTTTTATGCTTTTAATAAGGAAAAGCCGACAATTGAACTAATAAAGTAGAGCCGGCAATAGAGCTATCAAAGAAAAGCTGACAATAGAACTACTGCCTACAACTACATTTCCCAGCAAGCACTGGGAAACACCTGGTTCAAAAAGACAGCAAGGGCATTCCCGCCCCTTCTTGAAATAGTTTTATGAAATTGGTTTAAGATTGATTTAAAATTAATTAGTTTGAGAATATGAATATGCCAGAAAATCGATGGAGTGAGAGGTTTTATATATATATATATATATATATATATATATATATATATATATATATATATATATATATAACTTATATAAAGTGAATATAAACTATTACCTCTAGACTCATCAATTTATTGCTACCTTTCTATGAGCATTACCATCAATGATATCACCGGTACAATTATATACACATATATCTCTTTCATATCAATTTAATAAAACTCCATCTACTGACCACTGTTTATATAAATTTTTATATAATTGTATTACTAGTTATTACTATTGAATACCGATTTTATACTCATATATATATATTTTTGAATTTTTGAATTAAACACACTCTCACCACATGGACAAAATATAGATTTGGATTTTAATTGCTTTTTAGAAAACAACTAACTAGATTGGTTTCCCTTCAATATTGATCTGTTCCTTAGAAAATATTTGTCTGGACTTTCACCCTACTCATCAAACTTATTAATTTACTCCTTTACCGCAATGTTCGACTACACTATTTCCATTAACATTAACATTACTATTCAATCATAATTAATTAACTTTTACATTTTTACACCCTTACATCCTTAATGTCACCACCTTTTTATCATTTTCATATCATATCAAATCATTTTGTATCAATTACTTTTTACTAATCCTCTAATAATTTATTCCTCATCAACCATGATCTATATATTTATAGTCTTATCTAGTGAAAAGCCGGTTACCGGCTTTTTTTCTGCTGTACTTGAGTATTTCAGTTCACCGACGCTTTCAAGGTGAAGGCGGGGTCTTCTTTGGTGGTATTATAGTTATAATTATATGGTTAAATTGAATGAAATAATCAATTGTTTAAATAGAGGACTGTGAATTGTGACAGTTAATTGTACTATTGATTCAAATAAATAAATGATTATCATAATTATGATTATATAATAAATAAATGATTATCATAATAGATAATTGGGAAAAAAATAGTTGACGCAATTAACAAATTGGTTATAATGATTAAGTGTTTAAATAATTCAATAAATAAATACATTATTAAATAACTGGATGAATTAGATCTGGATGAATGGAACTGATAAGAATGAATAAATTAATGAAAGTGAATAAAATTGATATGATTAAAAATTGAATAGAAGTTGGATAAAAAATGAGAAAGTGATCAAAGAAATTGTTTAGAAAAGATTGTTTATGCACTAGAGGATGTATATAATGAAAAAAAAAATAATAATAACAACACTTATATTAATATCATTATTATTTTTATCATCACTATTAATAATATTAGGAGAATAATATAATATCATGATCCAAGTAAAATGTATGTGGTAATTTGTGAGTGGGACATGAAAGAGATGTCTGGATTAATTTATGTTCTTATTAGTCTATGGAATTATTAGTAAAATATATATATATATATATATATATATATATTATTAAAATATGGACTTTATATGGCTGTGGAGGTAATTTGAATAAAATAAGTGAAAATTATGTAAGAATGTGTGAACAGTGGATATAAAATAAGTTATTTATAGGTAAATTGATTATTTATAGGTAAAAAAATAATTACAGCGGGCGAGGAGGTAATGACAGCTTGGAAAGAAAGTGGGCGGGGTGGGAGGGAGGAATGACAGCTTGGAAAGAAAGTGGGCGGGGCGAGAGGGAGGTACTGACAGCGGGCGGGGAGGTAATGACAGCTTGGAAAGAAAGTGGGCGGGGCGGGAGGAATGACAGCTTGGAAAGAAAGTGGGCGGGGCGGGAGGGAGGAGTTACAGCGGGCGGGGAGGTAATGACAGCTTGGAAAGAAAGTGAGCGGGAGGAAGGAGTTACAGCGGGCAGGGAGGTAATGACAGTTTGGAAAGAAAGTGGGCGGGGCGGGAGATAATGACAGTTTGGAAAGAAAGTGGGCGGGGCGGGAAGGAGGAATGACAGCTTGGAAAGAAAGTGGGCGGGGTGGGAGGAAGGGAGGAATGACAGCTTGGAAAGAAAGTGGGCGGGGCGAGAGGGAGGTACTGACAGCGGGCGGGGAGGTAATGACAGCTTGGAAAGAAAGTGGGCGGGGCGGGAGATAATGACAGTTTGGAAAGAAAGTGGGCGGGGCGGGAGGAATGACAGCTTGGAAAGAAAGTGGGCGGGGCGGGAGGGAGGAGTTACAGCGGGCGGGGAGGTAATGACAGCTTGGAAAGAAAGTGAGCGGGAGGGAGGAGTTACAGCGGGCAGGGAGGTAATGACAGTTTGGAAAGAAAGTGGGCGGGGCGGGAGATAATGACAGTTTGGAAAGAAAGTGGGCGGGGCGGGAAGGAGGAATGACAGCTTGGAAAGAAAGTGGGCGGGGTGGGAGGGAGGGAGGAATGACAGCTTGGAAAGAAAGTGGGCGGGGCGAGAGGGAGGTACTGACAGCGGGCGGGGAGGTAATGACAGCTTGGAAAGAAAGTGGGCGGGGCGGGAGATAATGACAGTTTGGAAAGAAAGTGGGCGGGGCGGGAGGTAATGAATGACAGCTTGGAAAGAAAGTGGGCGAGGCGGGAGGGAGGAGTTACAGCGGGCGGGGAGGTAATGACAGCTTGGAATGACAGCGGACGGGGCCGGCAGGCAGGAGCCCACTTTCTTTCCAAGCTGTCATTCACAAAAATCATCCTCCAAATTCATACTCTATTATCATCCGCCAAATTAATTCTCTATTATCATCCATTAAATTCATACTCTATCAATTAACTAAACAAAACGAATTCCCGCTAATCAACTAAATAAATCAGACCACAATCAAGTCCCCGAAACTTATATTCCTTTCCATTTGACTTTCATTTTATTTTCAATCATCAATTTAATTTTAATCATCAGTTAATTAAGTAATAAATACATAAGGTTTGTCCTATTTCCACTACAAAACATTACCAAGTTTTTTTTATGCTTTTAATAAGGAAAAGCCGACAATTGAACTAATAAAGTAGAGCCGGCAATAGAGCTATCAAAGAAAAGCTGACAATAGAACTACTGCCTACAACTACATTTCCCAGCAAGCACTGGGAAACACCTGGTTCAAAAAGACAGCAAGGGCATTCCCGCCCCTTCTTGAAATAGTTTTATGAAATTGGTTTAAGATTGATTTAAAATTAATTAGTTTGAGAATATGAATATGCCAGAAAATCGATGGAGTGAGAGGTTATATATATATATATATATATATATATATATATATATATATAACATTTATAAAGTGAATTTAAACTATTACCTCTAGACTCATCAATTTATTGCTACCTTTCTATGAGCATTACCATCAATGATATCACCGGTACAATTATATACACATATATCTCTTTCATATCAATTTAATATAACTCCATCTACTGACCACTGTTTATATTAATTTTTATATAATTGTATTACTAGTTATTACTATTGAATACCGATTTTATACTCATATATATATATTTTTGAATTTTTGAATTAAACACACTCTCACCACATGGACAAAATATAGATTTGGATTTTAATTGCTTTTTAGAAAACAACTAACTAGATTGGTTCCCCTTCAATATAGATCTGTTCCTTAGAAAATATTTGTCTGGACTTTCCCCCTACTCATCAAACTTATTAATTTACTCCTTTACCGCAATGTTCGACTACACTATTTCCATTAACATTAACATTACTATTCAATCATAATTAATTAACTTTTACATTTTTACACCCTTACATCCTTAATGTCACCACCTTTTTATCATTTTCATATCATATCAAATCATTTTGTATCAATTACTTTTTACTAATCCTCTAATAATTTATTCCTCATCAACCATGATCTATATATTTATAGTCTTATCTAGTGAAAAGCCGGTTACCGGCTTTTTTTCTGCTGTACTTGAGTATTTCAGTTCACCGACGCTTTCAAGGTGAAGGCGGGGTCTTCTTTGGTGGTATTATAGTTATAATTATATGGTTAATCAAAAATGAATTGAATGAAATAATCAATTGTTTAAATAGAGGACTGTGAATTGTGACAGTTAATTGTACTATTGATTCAAATAAATAAATGATTATCATAATTATGATTATATAATAAATAAATGATTATCATAATAGATAATTGGGAAAAAAATAGTTGACGCAATTAACAAATTGGTTATAATGATTAAGTGTTTAAATAATTCAATAAATAAATACATTATTAAATAACTGGATGAATTAGATCTGGATGAATGGAACTGATAAGAATGAATAAATTAATGAAAGTGAATAAAATTGATATGATTAAAAATTGAATAGAAGTTGGATAAAAAATGAGAAAGTGATCAAAGAAATTGTTTAGAAAAGATTGTTTATGCACTAGAGGATGTATATAATGAAAAAAAAAATAATAATAACAACACTTATATTAATATCATTATTATTTTTATCATCACTATTAATAATATTAGGAGAATAATATAATATCATGATCCAAGTAAAATGTATGTGGTAATTTGTGAGTGGGACATGAAAGAGATGTCTGGATTAATTTATGTTCTTATTAGTCTATGGAATTATTAGTAAAATATATATATATATATATATATATATTATTAAAATATGGACTTTATATGGCTGTGGAGGTAATTTGAATAAAATAAGTGAAAATTATGTAAGAATGTGTGAACAGTGGATATAAAATAAGTTATTTATAGGTAAATTGATTATTTATAGGTAAAAAAATAATTACAGCGGGCGAGGAGGTAATGACAGCTTGGAAAGAAAGTGGGCGGGGTGGGAGGGAGGAATGACAGCTTGGAAAGAAAGTGGGCGGGGCGAGAGGGAGGTACTGACAGCGGGCGGGGAGGTAATGACAGCTTGGAAAGAAAGTGGGCGGGGCGGGAGGAATGACAGCTTGGAAAGAAAGTGGGCGGGGCGGGAGGGAGGAGTTACAGCGGGCGGGGAGGTAATGACAGCTTGGAAAGAAAGTGAGCGGGAGGAAGGAGTTACAGCGGGCAGGGAGGTAATGACAGTTTGGAAAGAAAGTGGGCGGGGCGGGAGATAATGACAGTTTGGAAAGAAAGTGGGCGGGGCGGGAAGGAGGAATGACAGCTTGGAAAGAAAGTGGGCGGGGTGGGAGGAAGGGAGGAATGACAGCTTGGAAAGAAAGTGGGCGGGGCGAGAGGGAGGTACTGACAGCGGGCGGGGAGGTAATGACAGCTTGGAAAGAAAGTGGGCGGGGCGGGAGATAATGACAGTTTGGAAAGAAAGTGGGCGGGGCGGGAGGAATGACAGCTTGGAAAGAAAGTGGGCGGGGCGGGAGGGAGGAGTTACAGCGGGCGGGGAGGTAATGACAGCTTGGAAAGAAAGTGAGCGGGAGGGAGGAGTTACAGCGGGCAGGGAGGTAATGACAGTTTGGAAAGAAAGTGGGCGGGGCGGGAGATAATGACAGTTTGGAAAGAAAGTGGGCGGGGCGGGAAGGAGGAATGACAGCTTGGAAAGAAAGTGGGCGGGGTGGGAGGGAGGGAGGAATGACAGCTTGGAAAGAAAGTGGGCGGGGCGAGAGGGAGGTACTGACAGCGGGCGGGGAGGTAATGACAGCTTGGAAAGAAAGTGGGCGGGGCGGGAGATAATGACAGTTTGGAAAGAAAGTGGGCGGGGCGGGAGGTAATGAATGACAGCTTGGAAAGAAAGTGGGCGAGGCGGGAGGGAGGAGTTACAGCGGGCGGGGAGGTAATGACAGCTTGGAATGACAGCGGACGGGGCCGGCAGGCAGGAGCCCACTTTCTTTCCAAGCTGTCATTCACAAAAATCATCCTCCAAATTCATACTCTATTATCATCCGCCAAATTAATTCTCTATTATCATCCATTAAATTCATACTCTATCAATTAACTAAACAAAACGAATTCCCGCTAATCAACTAAATAAATCAGACCACAATCAAGTCCCCGAAACTTATATTCCTTTCCATTTGACTTTCATTTTATTTTCAATCATCAATTTAATTTTAATCATCAGTTAATTAAGTAATAAATACATAAGGTTTGTCCTATTTCCACTACAAAACATTACCAAGTTTTTTTTATGCTTTTAATAAGGAAAAGCCGACAATTGAACTAATAAAGTAGAGCCGGCAATAGAGCTATCAAAGAAAAGCTGACAATAGAACTACTGCCTACAACTACATTTCCCAGCAAGCACTGGGAAACACCTGGTTCAAAAAGACAGCAAGGGCATTCCCGCCCCTTCTTGAAATAGTTTTATGAAATTGGTTTAAGATTGATTTAAAATTAATTAGTTTGAGAATATGAATATGCCAGAAAATCGATGGAGTGAGAGGTTTTATATATATATATATATATATATATATATATATATATATATATATATATATATATATAACTTATATAAAGTGAATATAAACTATTACCTCTAGACTCATCAATTTATTGCTACCTTTCTATGAGCATTACCATCAATGATATCACCGGTACAATTATATACACATATATCTCTTTCATATCAATTTAATAAAACTCCATCTACTGACCACTGTTTATATAAATTTTTATATAATTGTATTACTAGTTATTACTATTGAATACCGATTTTATACTCATATATATATATTTTTGAATTTTTGAATTAAACACACTCTCACCACATGGACAAAATATAGATTTGGATTTTAATTGCTTTTTAGAAAACAACTAACTAGATTGGTTTCCCTTCAATATTGATCTGTTCCTTAGAAAATATTTGTCTGGACTTTCACCCTACTCATCAAACTTATTAATTTACTCCTTTACCGCAATGTTCGACTACACTATTTCCATTAACATTAACATTACTATTCAATCATAATTAATTAACTTTTACATTTTTACACCCTTACATCCTTAATGTCACCACCTTTTTATCATTTTCATATCATATCAAATCATTTTGTATCAATTACTTTTTACTAATCCTCTAATAATTTATTCCTCATCAACCATGATCTATATATTTATAGTCTTATCTAGTGAAAAGCCGGTTACCGGCTTTTTTTCTGCTGTACTTGAGTATTTCAGTTCACCGACGCTTTCAAGGTGAAGGCGGGGTCTTCTTTGGTGGTATTATAGTTATAATTATATGGTTAAATTGAATGAAATAATCAATTGTTTAAATAGAGGACTGTGAATTGTGACAGTTAATTGTACTATTGATTCAAATAAATAAATGATTATCATAATTATGATTATATAATAAATAAATGATTATCATAATAGATAATTGGGAAAAAAATAGTTGACGCAATTAACAAATTGGTTATAATGATTAAGTGTTTAAATAATTCAATAAATAAATACATTATTAAATAACTGGATGAATTAGATCTGGATGAATGGAACTGATAAGAATGAATAAATTAATGAAAGTGAATAAAATTGATATGATTAAAAATTGAATAGAAGTTGGATAAAAAATGAGAAAGTGATCAAAGAAATTGTTTAGAAAAGATTGTTTATGCACTAGAGGATGTATATAATGAAAAAAAAAATAATAATAACAACACTTATATTAATATCATTATTATTTTTATCATCACTATTAATAATATTAGGAGAATAATATAATATCATGATCCAAGTAAAATGTATGTGGTAATTTGTGAGTGGGACATGAAAGAGATGTCTGGATTAATTTATGTTCTTATTAGTCTATGGAATTATTAGTAAAATATATATATATATATATATATATATATATATTATTAAAATATGGACTTTATATGGCTGTGGAGGTAATTTGAATAAAATAAGTGAAAATTATGTAAGAATGTGTGAACAGTGGATATAAAATAAGTTATTTATAGGTAAATTGATTATTTATAGGTAAAAAAATAATTACAGCGGGCGAGGAGGTAATGACAGCTTGGAAAGAAAGTGGGCGGGGTGGGAGGGAGGAATGACAGCTTGGAAAGAAAGTGGGCGGGGCGAGAGGGAGGTACTGACAGCGGGCGGGGAGGTAATGACAGCTTGGAAAGAAAGTGGGCGGGGCGGGAGGAATGACAGCTTGGAAAGAAAGTGGGCGGGGCGGGAGGGAGGAGTTACAGCGGGCGGGGAGGTAATGACAGCTTGGAAAGAAAGTGAGCGGGAGGAAGGAGTTACAGCGGGCAGGGAGGTAATGACAGTTTGGAAAGAAAGTGGGCGGGGCGGGAGATAATGACAGTTTGGAAAGAAAGTGGGCGGGGCGGGAAGGAGGAATGACAGCTTGGAAAGAAAGTGGGCGGGGTGGGAGGAAGGGAGGAATGACAGCTTGGAAAGAAAGTGGGCGGGGCGAGAGGGAGGTACTGACAGCGGGCGGGGAGGTAATGACAGCTTGGAAAGAAAGTGGGCGGGGCGGGAGATAATGACAGTTTGGAAAGAAAGTGGGCGGGGCGGGAGGAATGACAGCTTGGAAAGAAAGTGGGCGGGGCGGGAGGGAGGAGTTACAGCGGGCGGGGAGGTAATGACAGCTTGGAAAGAAAGTGAGCGGGAGGGAGGAGTTACAGCGGGCAGGGAGGTAATGACAGTTTGGAAAGAAAGTGGGCGGGGCGGGAGATAATGACAGTTTGGAAAGAAAGTGGGCGGGGCGGGAAGGAGGAATGACAGCTTGGAAAGAAAGTGGGCGGGGTGGGAGGGAGGGAGGAATGACAGCTTGGAAAGAAAGTGGGCGGGGCGAGAGGGAGGTACTGACAGCGGGCGGGGAGGTAATGACAGCTTGGAAAGAAAGTGGGCGGGGCGGGAGATAATGACAGTTTGGAAAGAAAGTGGGCGGGGCGGGAGGTAATGAATGACAGCTTGGAAAGAAAGTGGGCGAGGCGGGAGGGAGGAGTTACAGCGGGCGGGGAGGTAATGACAGCTTGGAATGACAGCGGACGGGGCCGGCAGGCAGGAGCCCACTTTCTTTCCAAGCTGTCATTCACAAAAATCATCCTCCAAATTCATACTCTATTATCATCCGCCAAATTAATTCTCTATTATCATCCATTAAATTCATACTCTATCAATTAACTAAACAAAACGAATTCCCGCTAATCAACTAAATAAATCAGACCACAATCAAGTCCCCGAAACTTATATTCCTTTCCATTTGACTTTCATTTTATTTTCAATCATCAATTTAATTTTAATCATCAGTTAATTAAGTAATAAATACATAAGGTTTGTCCTATTTCCACTACAAAACATTACCAAGTTTTTTTTATGCTTTTAATAAGGAAAAGCCGACAATTGAACTAATAAAGTAGAGCCGGCAATAGAGCTATCAAAGAAAAGCTGACAATAGAACTACTGCCTACAACTACATTTCCCAGCAAGCACTGGGAAACACCTGGTTCAAAAAGACAGCAAGGGCATTCCCGCCCCTTCTTGAAATAGTTTTATGAAATTGGTTTAAGATTGATTTAAAATTAATTAGTTTGAGAATATGAATATGCCAGAAAATCGATGGAGTGAGAGGTTTTATATATATATATATATATATATATATATATATATATATATATATATATATATATATATAACTTATATAAAGTGAATGTAAACTATTACCTCTAGACTCATCAATTTATTGCTACCTTTCTATGAGCATTACCATCAATGATATCACCGGTACAATTATATACACATATATCTCTTTCATATCAATTTAATAAAACTCCATCTACTGACCACTGTTTATATTAATTTTTATATAATTGTATTACTAGTTATTACTATTGAATACCGATTTTATACTCATATATATATATTTTTGAATTTTTGAATTAAACACACTCTCACCACATGGACAAAATATAGATTTGGATTTTAATTGCTTTTTAGAAAACAACTAACTAGATTGGTTTCCCTTCAATATTGATCTGTTCCTTAGAAAATATTTGTCTGGACTTTCACCCTACTCATCAAACTTATTAATTTACTCCTTTACCGCAATGTTCGACTACACTATTTCCATTAACATTAACATTACTATTCAATCATAATTAATTAACTTTTACATTTTTACACCCTTACATCCTTAATGTCACCACCTTTTTATCATTTTCATATCATATCAAATCATTTTGTATCAATTACTTTTTACTAATCCTCTAATAATTTATTCCTCATCAACCATGATCTATATATTTATAGTCTTATCTAGTGAAAAGCCGGTTACCGGCTTTTTTTCTGCTGTACTTGAGTATTTCAGTTCACCGACGCTTTCAAGGTGAAGGCGGGGTCTTCTTTGGTGGTATTATAGTTATAATTATATGGTTAAATTGAATGAAATAATCAATTGTTTAAATAGAGGACTGTGAATTGTGACAGTTAATTGTACTATTGATTCAAATAAATAAATGATTATCATAATTATGATTATATAATAAATAAATGATTATCATAATAGATAATTGGGAAAAAAATAGTTGACGCAATTAACAAATTGGTTATAATGATTAAGTGTTTAAATAATTCAATAAATAAATACATTATTAAATAACTGGATGAATTAGATCTGGATGAATGGAACTGATAAGAATGAATAAATTAATGAAAGTGAATAAAATTGATATGATTAAAAATTGAATAGAAGTTGGATAAAAAATGAGAAAGTGATCAAAGAAATTGTTTAGAAAAGATTGTTTATGCACTAGAGGATGTATATAATGAAAAAAAAAATAATAATAACAACACTTATATTAATATCATTATTATTTTTATCATCACTATTAATAATATTAGGAGAATAATATAATATCATGATCCAAGTAAAATGTATGTGGTAATTTGTGAGTGGGACATGAAAGAGATGTCTGGATTAATTTATATTCTTATTAGTCTATGGAATGATTAGTAAAATATAATATATATATATATATATATATATATATATATATATATATATTATTAAAATATGGACTTTATATGGCTGTGGAGGTAATTTGAATAAAATAAGTGAAAATTATGTAAGAATGTGTGAACAGTGGATATAAAATAAGTTATTTATAGGTAAATTGATTATTTATAGGTAAAAAAATAATAATAGATAAAATAATGAGACAATGATAACCTATTAATAGGATTTTATTCAAAAAACGTTCTGGATTTTTGAATTAAACACACTCTCACCACATGGACAAAATATAGATTTGGATTTTAATTGCTTTTTAGAAAACAACTAACTAGATTGGTTCCCCTTCAATATTGATCTGTTCCTTAGAAAATATTTGTCTGGACTTTCCCCCTACTCATCAAACTTATTAATTTACTCCTTTACCGCAATGTTCGACTACACTATTTCCATTAACATTAACATTACTATTCAATCATAATTAATTAACTTTTACATTTTTACACCCTTACATCCTTAATGTCACCACCTTTTTATCATTTTCATATTATATCAAATCATTTTGTATCAATTACTTTTTACTAATCCTCTAATAATTTATTCCTCATCAACCATGATCTATATATTTATAGTATTATCATATTTTTATAATATCATTACTTTATATATCCATCAAATCGTTTTTTATCAATTACTTCTTACTAATCCTCTAGTAATTTATTCCTCATCCACAATGACCTATATATTTATATATTTATACTCTTTTCATATTTTTATCATATCCTTAGTTTATATATCCATTCTATCTATTCACGTCTACCCAGTTTCAATTTTACATCCCTCCATCTAATTATTTAATGAATTGTCCCTCTACTAATGATTTAATCATTTTCTATTTTTTTTTATTTGATCAACCAATAACTAATTATTTAATTATGAACTTACAGTACCCACTATTAATATACACTAATTTATAGTATCTAACTTTCTAATGAATTGCCCCCCTACCAAAATTTTAATAAAATTATTGTTTATTTATTAGATCAATCAATAATTTATTATTTAATCATTAATTTATACTATCCACTATTAATTTATATTATCTACAATTATTTAAGATGTTCCACTATATTCAGTATATCATATTGGTACTTCTTTATTTTTTTTTCCATGATAAGTTATCATCCTACTACTTTTAATCTGTGATAATACATTCTATCACATGTAATGATTCAACCAACCTTTGTGTATCCACAGCGCTCCTACACCAATCTTTTTCCTTCTAGGGCTACACCTAAATTGAAATTGATTAACACACTACAATTTTTCCTGGGAATCACAGGTTTTCCTGCTGTAGGAGCCGCTCATATTATCCAGTTGCGCTTTATCCTCAAAACCAACTTGTACTATCTATATAGATATATATATATATATCTAATTAATCTATCTATATATCTAATTAATCTATATATCTTTCTAATTATAATAAATAATATTTATATTATATTTATATTTATCCTATGCTTGTAGTTGTAACTATATATTTTTATAAAAAAAAAAAAAAAAAAAAAAATATATATATATATATATATATATATATATATATATATATATATTTATATATATATATAATGTATAACATTTACCTATATATAGGTATTTATATATATATATATATATATATATATATATATATATATATATATATATTTATTTAAATCTAAGTTCCCTCACACAAATATAACACTTCTATTTATATACAGAATTTATAAACATGATTCCCCTTTTTCCACACACAAGCAGGATCCAAAATAGAGTACAAACACAATACTTTTATATGCGCAGAATCTCTGCAGAAGAGTCGGGTGCACAGCTGAACACGGGGAGGCCGATTCATCAATAGCGCCAGGTAGCGACAGATGAGCGACTGAAGTATGGCGCTATGAGCGCCGCTAGCGTCAGCCGCGGGCGTTAGCGATTCGCTATAGCAGGCCTCCTCAGTCGCTACCTGGCGTTGTTGCGAACAACGCCTACATTGCTGAATATGATGTTGGCCCTCAGCTTTGTTGGCGCTGTCAGTCAGTGTGACCACGCTATTCTACACAGCGCCTGTTAGCTTTGCTGTGTCCTGGCCATCCAGTACCTTCTGAATAAAACACATTGCCACATTTGTTTTAAAATGTAAAAATTTTTTTATTTTGTGTTGAAAAGGAAATTAAATTCTACCAGATCTTCGAATATAAATGGAAAATAAAACATAATTAAACACATAGCCACAATTTTTTTTTTTTTTATTTATTACCTAAAAAGGAAATACAATTAAATCACCAATGAGAAAGAAAAGGAAAATAAAAACAGAACAGAGAAAGAAAAGGAAAATAAAAACAGGACAGAGAAAGAAAAGGAAAATAAAAACAGAACAGAGAAAGAAAAGGAAAATAAAAACAGAACAGAGAAAGAAAAGGAAAATAAAAACAGAACAGAGAAAGAAAAGGAAAATAAAAACAGAACAGAGAAAGAAAAGGAAAATAAAAACAGGACAGAGAAAGAAAAGGAAAATAAAAACAGAACAGAGAAAGAAAAGGAAAATAAAAACAGAACAGAGAAAGAAAAGGAAAATAAAAACAGAACAGAGAAAGAAAAGGGAAATGAAAACAGGACAGAGAAAGAAAAGGAAAATAAAAACAGAACAGAGAAAGAAAAGGAAAATAAAAACAGAACAGAGAAAGAAAAGGAAAATAAAAACAGAACAGAGAAAGAAAAGGAAAATGAAAATAGGAATTAGAATGAAAAGGAAACTTACAACAGAATTAAACACATAGCCACATGTATATATCTAATTTTTTTTTTAATTTTTCTCAAACAAAAAATTAATAATAAAACATAAATGAAATAGAAAATGAAAAGTCCAGCAGAAATGCAAAAGAAAAGTAAAGTCCAGGAAAGGGTTGGAAAAGGAATGTAGAGATCATGGTGCATCTCTTTGTGCCTGAAAAATTAAGAAAAGTGCAGTTAGTATATATCTTTATAGTTGTTTTGTGTTTTCTTTTAAAAAAATGCATAACTTGATAACCAACATTGGCGTCTTACACCCCCCTTAGAGTGGTTTGGGTCATCTTAAACCCCCCCTTAGAGTGGTTTGGGTCATCTTAAACCCCCCTTAGAGTGGTTTGGGTCATCTTAAACCCCCCTTAGAGTGGTTTGGGTCATCTTAAACCCCCCTTAGAGTGGTTTGGGTCATCTTACACCCCCCTTAGAGTGGTTTGGGTCATCTTAAACCCCCCTTACAGTGGTTTGGGTCATCTTAAACCCCCCTTAGAGTGGTTTGGGTCATCTTAAACCCCCCTTAGAGTGGTTTGGGTCATCTTAAACCCCCCTTAGAGTGGTTTGGGTCATCTTAAACCCCCCTTACAGTGGTTTGGGTCATCTTACACCCCCCCTTAGAGTGGTTTGGGTCATCTTAAACCCCCCTTACAGTGGTTTGGGTCATCTTAAACCCCCCTTAGAGTGGTTTGGGTCATCTTAAACCCCCCTTAGAGTGGTTTGGGTCATCTTACACCCCCCCTTAGAGTGGTTTGGGTCATCTTAAACCCCCCTTACAGTGGTTTGGGTCATCTTACACCCCCCCTTAGAGTGGTTTGGGTCATCTTAAACCCCCCTTACAGTGGTTTGGGTCATCTTAAACCCCCCTTAGAGTGGTTTGGGTCATCTTAAACCCCCCTTAGAGTGGTTTGGGTCATCTTACACCCCCCCTTAGAGTGGTTTGGGTCATCTTAAACCCCCCTTAGAGTGGTTTGGGTCATCTTACACCCCCCCTTAGAGTGGTTTGGGTCATCTTACACCCCCCCTTAGAGTGGTTTGGGTCATCTTAAACCCCCCTTAGAGTGGTTTGGGTCATCTTAAACCCCCCTTAGAGTGGTTTGGGTCATCTTAAACCCCCCTTAGAGTGGTTTGGGTCATCTTAAACCCCCCTTAGAGTGGTTTGGGTCATCTTACACCCCCCCTTAGAGTGGTTTGGGTCATCTTAAACCCCCCTTAGAGTGGTTTGGGTCATCTTACACCCCCCCTTAGAGTGGTTTGGGTCATCTTACACCCCCCCTTAGAGTGGTTTGGGTCATCTTAAACCCCCCTTAGAGTGGTTTGGGTCATCTTAAACCCCCCTTAGAGTGGTTTGGGTCATCTTAAACCCCCCTTAGAGTGGTTTGGGTCATCTTAAACCCCCCTTAGAGTGGTTTGGGTCATCTTACACCCCCCCTTAGAGTGGTTTGGGTCAGCTTACACCCCCCCTTAGAGTGGTTTGGGTCATCTTACACCCCCCCTTAGAGTGGTTTGGGTCATCTTAAACCCCCCTTAGAGTGGTTTGGGTCATCTTAAACCCCCCTTAGTGCGTTTGTTTGCTCTTTTGGATGGGAGGTCAAAGACATTTAAACAGGAGTGCAGTACTTGCATTAGAGTGAAGGGTAGTTAGCTTACCGCAAAATAAGAAGTGATCAGCCTTTCCCTTAGCTCATCGCCAGTCTGGGTGTCCTCACTTCTATCTGCGGGCAGGTTGGGGATTTCTGGCACCAGTGCTGTCTCCTCGGGGGCTTGGATTCGGTGACATATACAGATATTGTGTAACACACAGCAGGCAAGGATGATTTTGGAAACCTTCTGTGGGCTGTAGAGCATCTCTCCTCCTGGCCGTGCCAAACAGAGAAAGCGTGCTTTCAGCAGGCCGATGGTTCTTTCCACAATGCTTCTGGTCTTGCGATGCGCTGCATTGTAGCGTTCATGGGCAGAGGTCCGTGGGTTCCTGACCGGAGTCATGACCCACGTTCTCTGCCCATATCCCTTGTCCGCTGTAGAAAAAACACAAGGAGAGAGACAGCAATTAGTACTAGTACATGTTTTTGGGTGGTAGTTTGTTTAAAATTGCCTTACTAGGCCACATATTAGCAAAATACATAGACATGGTTAATTTATTACCCAGTAGCCAGCCAGCTGGCATTTCGTTGTTATCAAACTTCCGGCACAGGACTGTCCGCTGCAAGACGTAAGAATCGTGGCATGAGCCGGGGAACCCCGATCTCACCGCCCGCAGCTTCATCTCATGGTCACAGACCACCATGATATTAAATGAATGGAACTGCTTCCTGTTTCTGTAGGACAGCTCCTGTGCACGGGGAGGGCGGAAAGGGATATGTGTACCATCAACGCACCCTAGCACATTCGGGATCCCTCCCATCAGATAGAAAGCATGTTTTATTTTGGCAACCTCTTCCTCATCCTCAGGAAACTTGATGTAAATTGGGATTAAATCACAAATTGCCAGAACTACCTGGATTAGGATGCGGCTCATAGTAGCCTGGCTTATCCCGCTGAGGAGGGCTGAGGTTGCCTGGAAGGTCCCTCGTGCCAACACATTAAGAGTGGCACACAGGCGTACTATGCCTGGAATGGAGTGAGTGCGTTTGGTGGATGGCTCGATTTTGGTCTTAATCTGATCATATAGGGACTGTAGTGCAGCACGATTCAGACGGAAGCGGCTCCTGATCTGCTCGTCACTTAAGTCCCATACTGAAAGGCGGATTGCAAAGGAGCGGGGTGCCCTAAGCCTCACAACACCCCGCTCCCTTTCCTCCTGCTCTTTCAGCATACACATACATCCATCCACCCAGACACCATACATCACCCTCTTATCCATCACACACACTAAAGATATATACAAAAACAAAAATAAACAAAAAAAAACACTAACACACAACACACACACAAACAATCACACTACACACACACCCGCTACAATGCAGCTCACCACAAAACCAGAACTATAGTGGTCCAAACCACCAGCCTGCTGAAAACCAGCTTTCTAAGTTAAGCACAACCAAGAGGGGAGTTGCTGCACAGCCCACAAAAGGCCCCAAAATCAAGCCTCACTTGCTGTATGCTACACAATATTTGCAGATGCCACCCAAACCAAGCTCCTAAAGAAACAGCACTGATGTCAGAAATCACCCAACAAGCCACAGAGAGTGAGGACAGAAACCAGACAGAGGCTCAAATGAGCTAAGGGAAGCGAGCACAGCACCACACCACAGCCTTTGCCACAGTGTAAGAATAGCAGAACCTAGTTCATTCCTTCCTTTTATACTTCATTTTCAAAAGTGACAGGTCCGCTTTGCCGCCTTTTGCGTCGCTCTGCTATTTCCGGGCGCCAATTAGCCGACCCAGGTGTGCGTAAAACAGAGTGCGCACGCGCACGCTAGTAGCGCTACTAGCGTACTTGAGCCGTAACGTGCGTGCATTAACGGACATGGGCCAAAAATCAGGTGGGGACCAATGAAAGTGAAGCTGTTGTTTTTTTAAATAGCCGTTAGGCTAAGCACATGTCACAAGGGTTGCAGATACATCAGTCCATTGTTGGATTTGGGTGTGTGTTGTTTGTTTAATGAGGTCTGTAATGAGTTAATTGGCTAACACACATGCTTCTGTCAGTGCAGTGGAGGTGTGCCTAGAAGGAACTGGGCTGTATGTGTGAATCAATTAAGTGGGCTGCTTTTGGATTGGCTGTTAGAGCACATAAAACCTGCCCAAGCCTAAGAGATTGCGATGCCATTCTGTAGTGTGCATGCGTGCTTGTGGGGTGTTGATTTGTGTGTGTGTGCAGCTACAGGATGGAGCCAAATACAGGACATCTGCCGGCCACAGCAGGCCCGAGTAGGAGTTTGGTGGGTGCTGTGCGCAGACCTCCCTTACGGAAAAGGGCACAGCCTGAAGGTGGGGCAGCACCCCAGGCTAAGCGCCCAGGTGCCAAGAGGGAGCCTGAATTTAATTTGGCTGAGAATAATCATCTTGTGCGCCTGACACTTGCGAAATGGGAGCTGATATTTGGCTCCCAAAGCAAGTCCCTAGGCAAACAAGAAAGAAGCAAACTGTGGGATGCCATTGGTGTGGAGCTTAGTAGCACAGCTCAACACCCACGTAGTGGCCCATCCTGCAGGAAACGCTTCTACACTTTGCGAGGGGCCCTTATGAAAAAGATGAATCACGATCTTGATGTGGACAGTGGGTTCATCCAGGCTCCAAAGAGTACCTACAGGCCGTATGAGGAGATGCTGAAGGCCAAAATCCCACTGGCTCGGCTGCAGGGTGTGGATCCTGGGGATGACACCACCGGTTGGGCTGAAGGTACATATTTTCTGGCTTTTACAATAACCTAATGTTAATGTCTGTGATTAGCATTTTTACATTTTGACCAACTAACTGTAGGACCTGTGAAGTATTACATTATAGCTCAAACATTTGTAACTTTTCTGTCTGTTGCTTTATGCATAGGTGCACATGCTGCTGTCCGGGATGTGGCTCCGGACACCCAAGCTCCTGCCCTTCCAGCAACCTCAAGGCTACCCCAGTCTGCCATTGAAGGTATTTACCCATAATTTGTTTGCTGGTTTTTTTCTAAACAAATGGGTGTGGGAGCAGCTCAAGCAATAAAGGTTTGCCCTGTTGACTATTAATAATATGTGCGTGCGGCCTAATTGCACGCCCACTGTAACACTCACAGCCAGTAACTAACAAGGCCCTAACATGTGTAGATATGTAGGATGCCAGAGATGTGTAGCCATATATCGGCATATCAATGTGTGAGCCACACTTGGCTTGATTAGTCAATATTAGTGAAAGAGCTGCTCACACACCTTAATGCATGTTTTTTTTTGCTACGCACATTAGCTATGGCTCAATGTTGGTTTTATTTTGGCCTAGCTCCCATGCCCTTGGCCCCAGCATCTCCTCCGGATCCCACCTACTCTTTGGATGTCGGTAAGTGCATGTGTTCACCTTGCTTGATCCACTTTGACTCAAGTGCATGTGTCTCATTTGTCTTTTTTCTTGGTAGGCCAAGTGACTGGTTCATCTTTGGACCCCACTTCCGATGTTGCCGGTCAACAGGACCCTGTTGGTGTGTAGAGCAATACATAATGTATCCTTTCTGCTGTTTAGGTTACACTGGTTCAATTTGGTTAGTCTACTAAGCTACATGTTTGCTTGGTAAACTTGAAGATGCCTCTTGGGAGTGCTGGTTGCCTCCCCAGGGTCAGTCTCTTAGTTATTTGAGTGATAGCAATGTATCTTTGCGGACATATTTTTAGCCACACATTCCCTGTAGTAGTTTGCTGATTATTTAGACACATTTTTTTGTTTTTTTTAGTTGACCCGAATATCGGAAGTGGCTGTCCAGAAAGGGCCCCTCAAGTTCCAGCTGCCAGAGATGAGGGTAAGTGGTTTTGCCTTGCTCTAGTCTGTATTTTGGCTCTAATGTTGTGCCACTTGCTTCTGGCAACTTGTGTGTCCACATGTATTTTCAAGGTCCAAGCTCGAGTGAGGACCCCACTCCAGACATCTGGGATATTGCGGGTATGTTTAATTTAAGCAATGTTTATGATGAGATTTGCAGAAATTAGTGCGTCTTAGTCCTGTAACATACATGTTAACAATCTGAGTTTAACAGAGACCTTTGGTCTAGTGTGTATTTTTAAACTTTTTAGAGGTATGGCCTCGCTAGCCTAACCAGGTTACATTAGAGTTTGGCCCACAGACCTACTAACCTGATTTTCCTGTTTAGCATATGCCAACTTGCCCGACATCTCGGATGTTGAATTGCGACTCTCTGGCAGCGAGACCTCGAGCCTACCTGGGCCGGAGGACACGCAGGTAACATGGCTGATGTAGACGACCTCGAAACCCATTGGCATATTCGTGGGTAGTGGAAGAAGCAACATGTAACATTTCCTTTCATTGTTGTTTTGGCAGGAGGTGGAACCAGAACCCCAAGCTGGGACCTCTTCCCAAGTCCCATGTGGCCAAGCTTCAGAGGCTCAGACAAGGGTAAGTTGTCTAGTGAGTGTTTATGTTAACTTTTGGGAGGGGCATAACTGCATTTGTTCCGTTTGACTAAAATGTGGTTTACTATTTGTTTAGCCTCCAACCACAGCAAGAGGAGGTGTGGCACCAACCAGTGCCGATTTCTACCAACTAGGGGTCCGGATGCTGGAGGACTACAGTCGCCAACAGCCGCGTGATGGAACTAATGAGCGCATTGCGGCGTTGGAAAATCAGGTGCTGATGTGTCAGCAACAAAATGAGGGCCTGCAGCGCCAGGTGGACCAGTTAAGGCAAAACCTACAACAGAACCAGGACCTTGGTCGCCTTGCAAATGTTATCGAGCAATCTGTACAGCGCCAGGAAGAATCAATACAGCGCCAGGAAGAAGCAATACAGCGGCAGGACCAAACTTTGTTGTTGCTACAACAGCTCATACAACAGCAGTCTATATTTTTTACTGCACTGTTGTCCCCCAACACCGCCCCTAGCAATGACTCCCAACCTCCCCGGCCACCCAGCCAAGAATATTAATTTTGTATCTTTTTGGTTATGTAAATATATTTGCTTCACCCACCTCTAAATTGTGTGTTTCCTAAGACCTCGCTAATAACACAGTCAGGGATGAGTATCTGGATCTACATATGTCAATGTATTGGTCAATGTAGCCCACACATTGGAGCCCATAGCTTACTATGGTTAACACCTGAAATGGCTCAAAAGGTATGGCTACATTGACCCACAAATGTTTTGGGAGACAGCTAAACTAGGCTTTGCAATGCAACACACTGTAATGATGTGAATCAAAAATGTTTTAATATAAACAATGGCCAACACGGCCAACCTTGGCCAACAACGGCCATCAAGAGACCAGCCTTCCCCCCACCCTAACGACGCCGTCGGCGCCTCTTCCTGGCCAGCAGCATCAGCTTCAGGAGCCGGATCTCCCGCCACAGTCTGCGATGCTGGTTTTCACAAGCTGTAGAAATGTAGAAACAACAATTTATTAATAATTTGGCAGTGACCTCAACAGACACAGATGTAGCAATGTAATGTCATTGTGTCCAATTAGGTGACACTCACATTAACATTGTTGACCACTGTGTGCTTATTGGTTAACATTATATGAGTACTATTGACTGGCAGGAATGTGAACAACACATCCCAAGCATACATTTTAGCTTAAAGTGTACCAACACCCACGGGTGATCGGCCCGGGAATCTATCAGATTCCCTGCCCCATCACCTCCCTCCCCGCGGGACATCCAAGATCGGGATGTCCCTGGGTGTGAAACACCCCCCAAACCCCAAAATACCTACCTCAGTTTCTGTGTGGCAGTGCCGCTGGGCCCTCCCTGGTGCCCCTCTAGACGTGTGCGTGCCTGCGCCGGCCGTCTGTGAATTGCCGGCGCAGGCACGCCCCCGTAAAAAGGGGCGCGGGGGAGGCGGAGGAGGAGGCAATTTGCAATGGCTTGTACATTTTTTGGAGTCAACGTGAGTTCAGGGGGTTGTCACACAGCGGTGCCGATCAGGGGTGCCCCACTGTAGTGGAACAACACCCAGGAAAGTCAAAATCCTGGTTGTTGTTCCAGTTTAACTCTTGGGAAGCAAAGAAGGTCTAATTCCCTGTGTGTCCATTTTTGTGTTTAGTAACAGCCAAACATCAGGGCCTAAGTCCGAACGAGTCCACGAGTTTACCCTATAATGTTACAGGTCCAGACCTAATCGGGCCCATTTGGTTGTGTCTAACGCAAAAATAGTCTCTATGGGGCCTAATGAAGGATGTGAGCCAACAATCAAGCATGCAAACAGGCATGTTGGATTATTGTGCCAACACATTGAATAGAGATGTGTGTGAAATTAACACATAGGTAAATTTAAATTGGCTGCTGATGTGACTAGAAGACATAGGTTTCACAAGTCTTTAGGCATATGAAGTGTGATGTACTCACCATCGCAGCTGTGGCGGGGGCCCATGCTGCTGGCCGTCCCTGGAGCTGGGGTGGGGAGGAGGGTCTCTGGCTCCGTCTGCGTCGCAACATCTGTCAACATAAAGCAAAAGGCAAAAACACAATTAGTGGGCAAATGACACATGACTATTTGACATCCATCTGGTTATTGAGTCTGAAAATGCAAAGGCTTGCATGGTTACATACAGGTTGACCTAAATTAGCATATTTCCTGGACCATGAGTTAATGTCAATTTGTAAGGCTTCACACATGTATCCCTAAAGAGAATGTGCAAATAACATAGACAGTGCTATTTAAAGGAATCATTTGCAGTTGTTTGGCTAATGTTAATAGTGGGCCACATGTTGGAGCGGGAACAACTTAACCCAAGAAAAGAAATGCATCATGGTGTTGCCAGAAACATAGGGGTGGTTGACAGTTGGCTAGCACTGTAGTGGGGTTTGTGAGGTTAGGGTACCTTATCAAACCAGCTGTGACAATGGACCAGGAAACGTGTCTGTTACAAGTGGGCCTATACACAGGATTGCTGCTAATCTTGGTTTGGGTCCACTTTGGCCGAGCCACACAATTTGCATGAGCCAACTTACTCCGCGCCCGCTGCCTTCAACACATCACTCCTCGAGTGTGTGCGGATGCGCAGGCCATTTTGAAAAAGAGCGCAGGCGCACACACATCTACAGTGTCACACAGGAGGCTTGGACGGTGGCTTTGCCAACCCCCAAAGAGGTAAGGAGTTTTGTGGTTTTGTTTGGGTGTGGGGGGCCCTGGGTGAGGGATGTGATTGGTCCTGGAAGCTTACAGAAACCGAGCACCATCAATGTTTTTGGGTGCACTTGAATGAATGTAATAACATTGGGAATGTGATGGGTAACCAATAACACTTACCATGACTATGCCCGTGGAGAATCCTACGCCAAAATGCCATGGAGGTGCCGCCTATATGATGCCCTGCAAATTAGAGAGGAATGGCAAGGGCTAAGGACACATTGCAAGATGAAACCTGTCACAGACTAACAATTAAAAAATGTACACTCACCAGGGGATGAAGCGCCACTTGAAGCCCAGGGAGGGCTCTGAGGAGGAGGCGGGGAGCCTCGGCTCCTCACACTCTGGTCGGAAGATCCACCAGGCAAAGGGCCACCCTCCTCCCTCTCACTCCCTGCTTGAGAGTGGCCCCTTGCCTGGTGAGATTCCTCACACTCAGAGTGTGAGGAGCTGAGGCTTGATCCAGCCAGCCCCCCAGCAGCACACTCCTCTGGGGCGTCATCCCCTTCCTCCCCTGGGTCCTCTAAATAGGACCCGCGGGAGGGACCCTCCCCCGATGACTCCCCCGAGTCCGCCTGCCTGGTTCGGGGGAGGAATCCCTTCCCACGTTTCCCCAGGGGAGGACGCTTATCTGTGTGGAGGGGGTGAAAGAAAATAATTAATCTAAAGAGCACAAATGGACAGAGCTTAGCAGATGATTCTGCACAAAGGCAAAACATAACATAAGCTTTAACTTACCTGATGCGTAGGCATCATATAGGCGGTACACGCCTTCAGGGTCCCGGCGCTTGAAATCCGACCACTTTTGTTGGATGGAGCGGATGGTCAGCTCAGTCTTGAAGCGCCGGGACACTGTGGCCTTCACCTCCATGGCTATGCGTTTCTTTCCTCCACGGGCATAGTCATATTCGGCGAGGCAGAAGTCCTATGAAAAATTTAAAAAAAAAATAACATAAATACATGACATCAGAAAACAGTCATAAACAGTTATACATAGACCACATCAAAGTGGACCCACACCCAGGATTATGACTATTCTGGGTTTGTGTGCACTTTGGTGGGCCACACCAATTGTGGGTGGTCCGCTGTCTGCAACCCCCTTGGAAGGCCACAAATACACCACTGAGGCCACTCCCACGTCACTCCCCCAGCAAAACACAGGGCTCTGCGCCACTGTGGCATGCGCATACAAGGCCGTTGGGACGTGCATACCAGCTCAGCTGGGTATGCACGGCAAAGTTGGCATGTGGCGTTTGACTCTAACAGGGAGTGCGCCTGCACCCAAAATTACAATATGTCTGGTGCAGGGGTACACCCTGCTAGAGGTACGCGCAATAGGCATCCGCAGCTAACGCATGCACAGATGGGACGGGACTGAGGTAATATTTAGGGCCCTCCAGGGGGGGCATCCCAGCAGGACATCCACAATGGGGATGCCCCACGGGGATTGCTGAAATGTGTTATTCAAAGCAAAATTTTTCATAAACAATCCCCCCTGTGTGTTCTGAAACTTTTCAGCTAAAAAGACAAACAAAAAAATACTCACTTTTACTACCTGGCCATTGACCCGACTATCCACCCGGGTGCGCTTGGCCTTCAGAGGCCCAGGAGGGGAAGGGGTGGGAGGGGTGGTGCTTGAGGAAGGTGAGGTAGGTTGGGGAGGTGGGGGAGGGGTGGTGGGGTCGGAGTCTGAGGAGGAGCTGGGGAGGCGCATGACTCGCCTTCTGGGCATCATATTGGAAACGCTAAGGAGGAAACAGGAACCGGAAATGACCCAAGCGACATTGGGAAAAAGTTTAAAAAAAAAAAACGCTCCGCGCACCAGCAACAAGCTATTCGCAGCTATGTGCAAGCTAAGTGGCGGAAAAACTAAAATGACGCTTGAAAACAAGCTAGTGGCATAAGCGCTAGACAGTTTTACCTTAAGGTGGCGTTGAAACGCAAAGGAGGAGCCCGGAACCGGATATGACGCTAGCAACTGTGCTTCAAAATTCTAACACAAACATGCGCGCAACAGGGCCAAGCTAATATCAGCTATGTGCAAGCTAAGTGGCGGAAATACATTAAAATGACGCAGAAAAACAAGCTATTGGCATAAGCGCTAGACAGTTTTACCTTAAGGTGGCGTTGAAACGCAAAGGAGGAGCCCGGAACCGGATATGACGCAAGCAACTGTGCTTCCAAATTCAAAAGCAAACATGCGCGCAACAGGGACAAGCTAATATCAGCTATGTACACGCTAAGTGGCGGAAATACATTAAAATGACGCTGCAAAACAAGCTAGGGCCAAAGGCGCCAAGAATTCTTAGCTTGATTTAGCAGGGGATTCTACATACTGTAATGCATAGGTCCTTCTAAAGCATACACCGTGGGCCTTACATATACAAATCTGAATCAATCCAAAAGTCATCACACAATCAAAGTAGACAACTACCTGAAAATGTGGCACACATGAGAATGCATAACGGGTTGTTATGAGCTGGTACGACTGAATGTTATCCTGCAATCTGTGGGCAGCCACGCTCACAACTACAGTGTATTCATTAACAACGACTGGGGTCGCGGGAAGTGAATTCCTTGCAAATGGCAGAAGGGCACATGTATGAACAGCACAGCGCCGCACAACGCAGCGCAGCGAGGCACAGCGACGCTCGCGCCGCCACATAGCGAATTAAAACAGCGACTGCACAAACACTGACCAACACAGATTCATCAAAGACAGGGCTGCCGAATAGCTTGGGCGCTGACAATTTCGAAGAGCGAACGTGACCGCCCAACCTGACAGGCTACAAAATAGCTTTACAAGCCCCGTTTGAGTTGAAAACAAGCGATTTTGATGCCAATGAGTTTGGGTGGAGGAGATGCAATACCCATGTCACTCACAACATTACATTGTGAAAAATAATAAAAAGTTCAAATACATGAAAATAACCAGCCAGATTATTAAAACATATCAATATAAACATGTGTTGAATTTGGGACCAAAGAAAAGAACACAAAAACCACTAAAAACAATCATTGCAGCGTCTGCCATTGAAATGTATGGGAGAGCGGCAGGTAGCGCCAGGTAATACGTGTCGCTGTGAAGGAATTTGCAGCGGCGCTGTTCGGTCCAGGCGGCTTCATGATGAATGCCGCGCTAGCCGTCGCTCTCGCCGGCGCTAGCCTCATTTTGCTTGATAAATGCGTCATTGTGACCGCCGCCGGGCGTACTGGAGTCGGTAGTCGCCGTTAGCTGCCGCTACCTGGCGCTCGTCAGACACTACCTGGCGCTATCGCTTGATGAATAAGGGCCTAAATTACAATACCTTGTATATATATATATATCTAATTAATCTATCTATATATCTAATTAATCTATATATCTTTCTAATTATAATAAATATTTATATTATATTTATATTTATCCTATGCTTTTAGTTGTAACTATATATTTTTATAAAAAAAAAAAAAAAAAAAAAAAAAATATATATATATATATATATATATATATATATAATGTATAACATTTACCTATATATAGGTATATATATATATATATATATATATGTATATATATATATATATATATATATATATATATATATATGTATATATATATATATATATATATATATATATATATATATATATACCTATATATAGGTAAATATAAATATATATATATATATATATATATATATATATATATATATATATATATATATATATTTATATATTTATTTAAATCTAAGTTCCCTCACACAAATATAACACTTCTATTTATATACAGAACTCCGCTCCCACCATACCGGCATGTAGGTAAGTGTGTGCTACATGCCGTTATGGTGGGAGCCGGGGAGGCCGGCTGCACTGTCAGCGGGAGGCGGAAGCTGGTTTGCACAGCTGACAGAGTAGCCGGCCTCCTCGGCTCCCACCAGGCCGGCCTTTTTTTTAAATTTCAGGAAAACTTCGATCGATCGAATCGCGGGGAAATTCGGATTCGATCCGAATCGAATTTTTCATGAAATTCGGATCGAATCCGGGTTCGTCCGGATCGATTCGCTCATCCCTAGTAAAGATCAAATAATTATATAATATGTACAAAAGATAATCAACCCTTATTGTGCCAATAATAATAACTATCCCTCTAGGTGCTATAATCAATATACAATCTATAAATAATGAATAATTTACCCCTTACTGCATACAAACGTGCTAATTAATAATAAAGTGTCAAAAGCACTGATCCATAATAAAGTGTCGACGTGCTAAATACTCCTACTTATAAGGTGCTTATGTGCCAGTCAATGTAAATATAAATCCAAAAATCAATATCCCCAATATGGACACAAGACATGCAAAACTGTACATAAAACTTTAAATGCCAAAGAATCAATCAATAGCGTTACCGCCCGTAGCAATAATTTAATAATTTAGTGGTCCAGGTTGGTGAGCCCCTGCTACCCATGATTTAAGAAATCATATTCAATATTAAATCATTGTATGTATTTTCTAGTTCCAGGGAAGGGAGCGGGTGTTTTTTAACCTTGTCTTGTGTATTGGTGTGTTTGTGTTTTAATGGTCTGATTGTGACCACCAATAAAATTACATATTTTATACTTTAAGCTTGGTTGGAGTGCCCATATGTTCCAAGTTCCTTAAGGAGTTTTTCATTTTGCAAAATGTTGCACGACACACGTCAAACCTCACGCTGCCTTTTTAGATACGTTGAATACCATTCAATGTTTGCTGCAAAGAAGTATTCACACAACATGTGCATAATATGTTTATGCTGAGGTGATGGGCTTACCTCTAGCATTGGTTTTGGACAGATAGCCAACAAGCTCAATTTTGGTTTCTCGTGTAGGACAGAAAATCTATATAGTTGACTTCAGAGTCGACCAGTTGATACATGTAGATTGTAGATTAGATGCCATGTCCCTTTAAATTGAGGACATTTTAAACCACTGGGAAAGAAAAGTTGGGTATAGGTCAAACCCACACAGCTGCGACCTCCATGTGTGACCACGCCATTAGCACAAAATTAATTCCACCATTCAAATGTTTAATACAAAAAGGCTTTATTTCTGCTAATTTAGCAGTTGCTAAAAAAGATTAAAAGGTAACAGGAGGGGCAACATGGCCTCCCCCTACTACCACATGTACAGTAATATCAATTAGTTATCATGGGTTTCAAAGGCCCATGATTGGAAGGATACATGCAGTGGGCTATAACATGATTGATCCAGTCCTCACAGACAATGGACTTGGTCAGTATTGAACAGCAAGCGACACAAATTAGTATTATGACATATACATACTGTTTACATAATATTGATCACACTAAGGTCAGTATGGAATCATTCAAAATTCCTCAATGGTAAAACGAGGTAGACTAGTTTCGCCCACAAACAGGGCTTCCTCTGCACCTCAATTCATCAATACATTTTAAACCACTCTAATATAATACTGTCCAGAGGAGTACCTAAATGTGACAGGGCCCTGTGTAAGCTTTTTAAAGGGCTTCATTATGGCTTATACAGTAATATTTGTACTTTTCCTGTAGAATTAGAGGCAGTTAGACTACCTAAAATGGGAACATGAGAGAATGGCTCTGACATGGCGGGATAAGGAAGTGTTTCCAACAAGCTCTGACCTCATCTGGGCTGGATTCCTGAGATTTATGCACTGCTCCGACCACAAAGCATTCCAGACAACAAAGAATAAAGCAGAGGAGCAGAAGGAGGCTCCCACAAGAAGGAGGCAGCTCAGATCAACCAGTTACTGTGACACCTGGATACAGAGGACTTTGCTACAGGTTAAATTAAAATAGCATCTGCCCTCTTCACACATTCCAGCAAGGACACGATGGCTCCCAACCTCACCACAGTTGGAGGAATCAGTGGTGGCTCCATCCCCAGGCTTTTCTATGGATGTACTTCAAAGCCTGCAGCAGATCTCTTCCTGCCTGTCTGCGCTTCAGTCTGTGACAGAGGGGAGCCAACAGTTTTCTCTACAAGATCAGGACTTGGCCCTGTATACCTTATCTGGTAGTTCAGAGAAGCAGAGCCCTGCGCCAGAGGCCCAAGAGCTGCATGCTTTGCATACTGGACCTGACAGTTCTCCACTACTATCTGACTCACCAGGAAGCTGGCTTCTTAGGTCAGTGGTGTTCCAGTCCTGAGAGAGGTGAAACTCTCTAAGCAACATATACTGCCCAGGTGCCTCTGGGGATCTCATCCACCCACCCTTCCCCCAATCTCAGAGGCAACTGATGAGACACTGCTAGTTCAATGTCCCCGGGGTCATCTGTAGTGGGCACTATTGGGGGGGTTTACCCTAGCTAAATGACCCATGCCACGGTCCAGTAACCCCTTCGGTGACACTTCATTAGGTGTCCCTTTATGACAACAGAGAGTAAGAGAGATCATGCTACCCTATAATGCCTGCGCAGACCTCAGGGAACCTTTCATCTAGGAACCAGAGGACCAAGAGGTCCCAACCAGAATGGAAACACGGGGCGCAAATGGAAACTGCTAGTAATACCCTGGCCCTATGAAACAGCCTTATGCTGCCTAAATATAATATTGTGTGATTGGAGGAATATAAGTCCCAATGCAGTCCCCTATTCGGTCTCCAATTCACTGCAATTCTAAAAAAATCGAAACTAACCCAATCTTTTCAAGGACTGCCAATATATTAACTAATCACAGAAAATACATTTAGAAAAAATAATAAAGTTTATTTAATTAGCATAGATATTAAAACTTGCATGGATACACATACATACAACAACACAACACAAGAACAATCCCTAAAGTGCGGCAATGTCTAATTAGTTATCATTACAAATAAATCTCCTAACTTTCATTTACAAATAACTGTGCAAGAAGCAACCCCCAATAAGGCAGATGTTCCACCCAATAGCACCATAATATAATATCCTCACCAGAGCATATGTAGCTCCTATGGTCTCGCAGTCCATCCTGCTGCTCCCATGTGAAAACCAAGGTAGAACATCTGCTTTATATGGGACTGCTTCTTGCACAGATATTTGTAGGGCTCTATTCACACCTCTCTGCTTGCTCTGCATTGGCCAACGCAGTCACAACACAAGTGAAAATGCTGCCCATGGTTTTCAATGGGCCAGTTCACATATGTACGCTGCATATAGAAATGGCCCATAAAAAATAATGGGAAGCTTTTTCACTTGTGTTGTGATTGGGTTGGTGGGTTGGCCAATGCAACACAAGCGGAGAGGTGTGAATAGAGCCTAAATGACATTTAGGAGATTTATTTGTAGTTTGTCGGCTGTCCCGTGGACCTGCTCTGTAATGCTTCCTACCCCTGTTAACACTGTAACACTGACAATACATGATCGGGATCACACCACCTCTACAGCCTATCAATAGGTATATATATATATATATATATATATATATATATATATATATATATATATATTCTGGTAACTTACGTTTCTATCACATGCTAAGACAACTTAGGCAAAAGATGAACTGGATGCTACACATATTCCAATTGCATGAGGACAAGAATATATATATATATATAGCTATTAAGCACAAATGGTGCTAAAGGGAGATTGTATATAACTTGGGAGTAGGGAAGAGGAGTAAAGGAGCTCTTATCTGTTCTTAGGAGAAATAGGAGGATAAGGAAGCTCAGGTAGATTCTACTAGGGGGGGAATGTGTGTACAAGTGGGCACAGGTTGGTGTTTTAGGGAGGGGTGAGCACATATAAATCCATTACCAGGAGTGAAGGGGCCAAAAGTGCATTGATCAGGTGTCCCATGATCCCCTGCAGAGCTAAATCTACAGAAGCAGGACATACAAGGTTGGCTTCAGTACGTCGATTCACAAATGCCTGGCGCGGTCACACGCCCTGCTAGAGGGATAGCAGGGATGCGCATGCATGTACTGTTGGACTGGGAGACAAGGTAAATGTATGGGGTGAGGAAAATAGAACACAAGCGCAACTGCATTTAAAAGAATGGTATTTTAATGCTGGTGAAAGTAATAACAAGAATAATAAACAACATGTGAGATCACACTATTATGGTGTATATACAGCATTATATACATATGTAATTAGCACAGAATATATGACAAACAATATATCTACAAGATGGACCGCTTAATAAAGAGAACTGGTGCTATACCCAGCATTGTGAGGCACATTGAACCAAATTACAATGGGATATGCTAAAACAGATGAAGACCAGTATTCAAATGTAGTGAGGATAAGGAATTGCCCAAAGGTAAAATGGCAGACTGTCCCTCAGTTCATTCGACGGAATGCAAGACATGTTGTTTATTATTCTTGTTATTACTTTCACCAGCATTAAAATACCATTCTTTTGAATGCATTTGCGCTTGTTGTGTGTTCTATTTTTCTCATATATATATATATATATATATATATATATATATGTTTGGTGTGCAAAGAGTGGACGCACCTAGGAATTTTTGAACCCCTCATATTTTTCACTAATATATGATCTTTCCTATGATCCTTGCTTAAAAGTGTGCAACAACCTGGAATTAACATAGTGACCAGGGGGGTTTCACACAGTGGGGCATCCCGATTTTGGATAACCACGGGGAAGGGAATCGATCTTATAGATTCCCGAGCCGATCGGCGTGGGTTTTGGTCCATTTTTAGGCCTCTGTTTTTATTTATTAATAAATGGAACCCATTTACCAATTCTTTATCGTTTTGAGGAGGAACACAATGCAAATAAAGAACCCCTAGGCTTGCATTTGGACCCCTTGTGTAGACTATAAAATGAATATACTTTTTCAGACAGGGAAGGGTAAAATAAGAAAGTGATGGTGATGCACAGGTGAGCCAGTGTTGTTTGAAATGCAGCATGAGCGCAGGTGGTTAGAAAATGTTTCAATTTCCAGCAGGCCTGGAATCTGTCACAGGTAAAATGATCGGCACAGTGTGTCTCCCTGGTGTTATCCACTGATAATTGCCACATATTTGCAGGCCTAAGCATCTGCAAAACACAGGTGAACATATGCTGCGCCTGCAATATTATATTAATGTATTCCTGGCCTTGATTTCTTCCAGAGCTTAGGCCCGGTGTGGCAGCTACAATGTTTAAATATCATCCTTTATTTATTTACTGTGGGCAAATTACAGCATTTTACCATACTAAAAGGAGCGATCCTCCGTCACTGCTGCCCGGGGAAAGGCACACAGCCGTAAGCAAACATTTTAGTGAATTGCTGCCAGTAGACTGCTTAAGAAGAACATCTCATTATACCTTCAATAGCTATGGTTTAAAGGTATTCAATGAATATATATGTGTGTTGTGTCTTCCTTGTATGTTACCTCTGGGGTCTGTTTGCCGCAGATGAATGCTCCCTTACCTGTCAATTTTGGTCCGCAATGAGTCTGTAAAATAACAGTAAGACTGTAAGAGCTACAGCTTGAAGTTCAGGGGCCCTTGTGCCAAAGATGACCTGAACAAACATTTTTGTGAGTTGTTGCCCGCTAACTGCTTAAAGTGGACCAAAACCCATGCCCTGACAGCTCTGGAATCTATAAGTTTCCCGGGCCGCTTGATTACACTTCCCTGGGGGCATCCAGATTTGGGAAGCCCCTCTGTGGGAAACCCCCCAGGTCGCCCTCTACCTCGCTCCAACGGCGCATGTGCAAGCAGTGGCCTCTCCCTGTGTGCATCCATGACAGGCATCTGTGAATTGCTGGTGCGGGCACGCTGCCTTTTAGAGGGTAGCAGGGGATGCGGCCACAGACATGTTCAGGTCTACTCACGTGGAGGCTGATTCACTACTGTCAGGTATCGGCAGATGAGCGTCTGTATAGAAACATAGAAACATAGAAGGTTGACGGCAGAAGGAGACCATACAGTCCATCTACCGTTTTTCCCCGAAAATAAGACCTACTCCGAAAATAAGGCCTACTGTGCTTTTAGCATGAAGGCTAAATATACGACCTCCCCCGAAAATAAGACCTCCCCCGAAAATAAGACCTCCCCCGAAAATAAGACCTCCCCCCGCAGCAAGAGTCCTCAGTCAGCTGCGGCCGGCTCTCTCTGATGACGAGTGACGCCCCTGACGTTGCGCATAGGGGGACGTCACTGGGGGACGTCACTCGTCATCAAAGCGGCCGCCACCAAAGTGAAAGCTGCTGTCTGCTGCTCGCTCTCTGACAGTAAGTTAGTGAGTAGTGGCAGCAGACTGTGAAGAAGAAAAAAAAAAGAATTTCTATGGGGGAAATGCCAGGTGAAGTGAGGGGAGGGGGGGATGGAAACTAGAGAATTCCCTGGATTCTCTAGACTCTACCCCCACCTCCCCCACCTTCACCCACTGATGATGAGGAGGGGGGCTTGTATGTTTTGGATTCCCCACATATGCCACTACCGGTAGTACAGGAGAAGGGGGGTAAATTGGGATAGGAGGATCGGGGGGGGGGGGAGGTAACATGAAATTTTGACAGGAGTCACATTTTGTCTGGTTATGCTGGTTTGTGATGGCAACTACTACTGTTTAACAGTTAATAAATTTCCTTTTTTTGTGAATGCATGTGAATTCTTCTTCATGGAAAAATGTAAGACATCCCCTGAAAATAAGACCTAGCGCATCTTTGGGAGCAAAAATTAATATAAGACACTGTCTTATTTTCGGGGAAACAGGGTAGTCTGCCCTTATGTGTATACTGTATGTACTCTTTATCTTAGGATAGATGTGTGCTTATCCCAGGCATGTTTAAATTCAGTGACTGTTGATTTTTCAACTACCTCTGCTGGAAGTTTGTTCCAAGCATCTACTAATCTTTCTGTAAAATAATATTTTCTAACATTGCTCCTGATCTTCCCCCCGACTAGCTTCAGGTTGTGCCCCCTTGTTCTATCATTAAGCTTCTTCTTAAAAACACTTCCCTCCTGAACCTTATTCAATCCTTTCACATATTTAAAGGTCTCTATCATGTCCCCCCTCTCCCTTCTTTCCTCCAGACTGTACAAATTAAGTTCTTTAAGTCTCTCCTGATAAGTTTAAGTCCTTCCACCATTTTTGTTGCCCGCCTTTGGACACGTTCTATTTGAATAATGTCTTTTTGCAGGTAAGGTCTCCAGAACTGCACACAGTATTCTAGCTGTGGCCTTACCAGGGCTCTATACAGTGGCATCAATAGTGGCGCTTAGAGCGACCGTTAGCAGATGCTGTAAATGCTGTAACACAGCGCCTCAGTCGCTGTAGTAACCTGGTCAGCATTGATAAATGTGATGTATGCTGGGCGCTCTAACACCAGTACAGAGCTGCAGGGAGCGAGACGTGGCACCAGCTTAGTGCTCTACGCCATACTTTTCAAAAAAGGACACACGCACAGCGTTGGCGCTCTAAATCTGGTTGCTATAGCATAGAGCGCCAGACGCTGTGTGATTAAAGTCTGTTTTTGAACACATATACACCAGTAACAAAGCAAAAACACATGGAATGACATTGTTTTAACACTGTGACATTAACACTTTAATGCCAGACCAAGTCCAAAAAAGTTTCAAAAAATGTTTGTTTGCAGCCAAGAGGTCATTGAAATGTGTGGGAGAGTGACAGTGAGTGAAAGGTAATACCTGGCTCTCTGGAAGCTAGAGCGCCGGTGCTATACACTGAGCCATCTGTAATAATACATCGGACGCTACATGGCGCTGTTAGAGTCGCTCACCAGATTCGCCTTCATAAATGTAGTTTCCCGTACAGCACCCAGCGTTCACCAGATGCTGCCTGCCACTACGAGGCACTACCTGGCACTATCCCTTCTTAAATAACCCCCTTAGTCAATTAGAAGAAGGGGTGAGAGCAGATCCAAGCGCACTGATTGGAGGCAAGGCCACACATGTGCCGTAGGACCGAGGAAAGGTAAGTTAGATTGGGCAACGTGGGGAGTTAATTAAGGTTAATCAAAATCCTGGATTTTAGTCCACTTTAAGAATAACATCTCATTACGCTTTTAGTAGCTACATTGCCTTGAAAAAGTATTCAAACCTCTTGAACTTTTCAACATTTTTAGACGTTACAGCCACTAACGTAACTCTATTTTATTGATATTGTGGCTAGTTGGAAAGAGGTGAGTACCTACAAAAGGGGAATATTAGAGCCCCCTCAGAGGAGTAGCCATGAGAAAGACCTTTGTTTAGTAAATTTTGTGAGTTATTGCCCATATGGGTAATGTAACAATGGGAGCAGTTACCGTATATTATAATTCTGACAATGGATGGCAGCAGAAAGATACTCCCCATAGAGAATAATGGTTCCATAGACAGCAATGGTCTTGGTGTCAACTAAAGGCACTGGTGATTTTTTGGGGTGGGGGGACTGTAAGCAGATAGCTCTAGCTCAAACCAGTCAGGACCTGTTGAGCTAAGTACCCTTTGTCATGCTCGCATGGAGCTCCAGCATGTGAGGCATGTGACTGGGAGGAGTTAGGGGGTGATCTGATAGCTATATAGATACATAGATACCAGACATTTGCAGCACATTGTTCTGTAGGTATATACTAGTCATATTAGTTCTCAGTGGGTGTTCTGTCCTATAAGGGCCGATTTATCACTGGTCAAAAAAATCTAGGTTCCGTGCGAGATCATTCGTGAATGAAAGAATTCTCACTTTCTTGCATGGTTTAGGGGACACATGCAAGATAATCTCACATCAGAAAGCATGCAAGAAAGTCCCAGGAAAGTTTTCTCTTCCAAGCAAGTTTTTCTACTTGCATGATATCTTTGAATTGACAGACGTTAGTGAGCTGTGGCTTTTTATTGAATGTTCTTGTTTTTTTTGTTTTAAATTGTTAAAATGTTTCATAAAACTTTATCCCCCTCCCAGGGCCACCAGCTCGGGAACCACTGTTAGGGGCTGGTAACCTAGGGCTCAGAGGCCAACTGGACAGCCCTTGGCCCTGCAGGTATATCAGCCCCTATACTGTGGGCACCCCTGGAAGAACACCAAGACCATACTGATGGGCACTAGGCTCTTCTGCATCCTTGATACCCCAAGAGGGGGTGCAGGTTATTGGGTGGGGGTACTGCAATGTTACCTACCACTGGCAGTCCCTCTGTCCTCAGAACTGGACCCCTTACCAGTACTGTAAAAAGAGTTTTCCTGTGGAATCCCCCATACTTCTCCCCTCCAGTGACGTCCAAGTCACACGGTAGAGATTCCAGAGAGGTTCCATCTCAGCATAAAAGCCCTGCTTCATTTCTTACAGTGCCAGTGTGGGACAGATTTCGGGATTAGGAAAGCAATGGTTAATTATAAATAAAAAAGATGTTTGTGGTGCATTTCTTTAATTTTGCATAATATTTGAACTGGTAAGGGGGACCCCTATACCAGTTCAAAGGGCCACAGGACAGCAAGCCACCTGCCCAACATCCCATGGGTGGCTTGCAATCCCACACCCCCAACTGGCAGGGGGGTATGGAAAGGCCCGGTACCCAACAGCATGGACCCAGTGCTTAAGGGTTACCAGCCCCTATGCTTGGTGTGCCAGCCTGGTACACTACAAAGGTGGGGGCAAGCTTTTTTGTGTGTTTTTGGATGGAAATGTTTTGAGAAAAAAGTCTGTCCCTCCCTCTAAAGCTTACTAGTCCAGGACACCAGACATAGAGGCTGGTAATACATACCACATCCTGGTATGTATTGGTATCCTCCAATTCCGGCTATTTAAAAATGCTGACAGTATTAGAAGCCCCACCGGCATCTGGAGAGAAGGGGGGTAGGTCTGTCTCCCTCCCTCCTGTCTTAGTTTTTAGCAATGGGTAATTAATTAAGCGGGGTAGCAGGGATTTTATACTAGAGAGATGGGACCTCTCTGGAATCTGTATCATGTGACCTGGACATCACTGGAATGGAGGGGTATTGGGGGATTACCCAGGAAAACCCTTCCATACCCCTTCCCTCCAGTGATGTAGTAAGTCACAGGGGAAATCCTTAGAGGCTCAGCCTCTGAGGTATAAAGGTTTACTTCACCTACCATCAATCTTTAATGCTGGCTGGGAGCCAGGTTCAAAGAAGGGAGTATCTGTGTCCCAGAGTTCCTAAGAAGGTGGCAGCAGTGGTGGCAGCTCCTGACATCGCCGCTGCACGGGTAAGGGGTCCATGGCCCACAGCACACCTGGAAGAGCAATGGACTCATACTAAAGGGCATGGGGGCTGGTATACAGCAGGCCTCTGAGCCCTGGTTACCAGTACCTATGCCTGGTGCCATGAGCAGGGGTACACATTGTTTAAATTGTTTTTATTGACCCTATTGTTCTGTCCAGAACTAGTTCATTTTTCTAAATCAGTAGATAGGCAGACTGATTCATTATTAGCGGCAGGTAGCGACAGATGAGCGTCTGTAGCAGGCATTTCAGAGCGCCCGCTAATATTCGCTGTGCTCTGCTGTGGGTCGCTAGTTCAGAGTGACTCAGTCGCTGTGCAGCAATGATGAATAGATTGTGGGGAGTCGCTATATGACCAGTACAGCGCTGTATGGGAGCGAATGTTAGCGACTGGTCAGTGCGACCGACTCACAACATATTCATCGAAAAAACAGCCGCACACACCTCCGTCGCTCAGAAATGCTTTGCTGTAGCTCAGAGTGCCGGAGGCTGTGTGATTAAAGGTTGTTTTTTATCATGTATTCACCAGTAACAAAGCGAAAACATATGGAATTACATTGTAATAACATTGTAACATTAACACATTAATGCCAGACCTGTAATTTCAATTCTGCATAAATATATAAAACATGAAAAATATTTTCAAAAATGGCTTTTTCTATGCCAGGAGAGGTTACAACATTATTTGAGATAAAAAAAAAAAATAAAAATGATAAAAACCCCCTGTTTAAAGAGAAATAAAAGAACGTCCATTGAAATGTATGGGAGAGCGACAGGTAGCGAGAGGTAATACGTGGCGCTCTGCAAGGCTGAACGCCGGCGCTGTATGCTGAGGCTGGGATAATGATGAATCGGACGCTACATGGCGTTATCCCAGTCGCTCTACAGAATCTGCTTGATAAATGTGTAATTGCGTGCCGTGTCCGGCGTTCACCTGACGCTACCTGTCGCCACCTGTCATTTACAAGGCACTACCTGACGCTATCCCTTCATGAATAAGGGCCCGAGTCTGTGTGACATAAACAAAAAAGCTTGGCAAGATGTAAAGACGTTTTAAAATATTAACCTAAAATGACTACTTACCTTAAACATACTCATAGCTGTGTAGCCAGCGTCTCTGCTGCCCACGTGTCCTTTCCCCCCAGAACCCCTCTTTTGTCTTTCTGTTCTATGTATAAGGCAGTTTAACATAGCTGATGTTTAATGTGTTACCACCATATCATTATCTCAATGCAGGTAGTGTTTTGGCATTGTAAAGCTTTGTAAATTGATTTTTTTGGAGGAGTGAAACGTATCCACGGGCTTCTGGGTGAATACAGCCATTAAATGCTACAAGCATAAAAGAAGTACTAAGGAACTATGTTGAAGTTCTCATATTGTTCTACCCTCTGCGCAGATGAAAAGCATATCCTCCGGCATATTTTGTCTTGACTTTGGGCAACCCACTCTGGTCCCCTCATACACACCTCGGCGTGAAGCATATTTTCTCTTGTGAGAAAGAGGAAATACAATATTATTCTCTTTTATCTGCACAACATGTAAATATGATTTACATTACAAGCTTAAAGTTGCGGCTCATTCAAAAGCCATAGTTTCTATTGTGTTTAATATGGAATAATAGGGAAAAGGTTACATTTATTCTATTGTTTACCTTTTGAATAAATGTCACATAAAAATCCTTAATATTTACATATTTAGTCAGCAGATGGCAGTGTTTCAAGAGAGCTGATCAAGTCTTCTGGCTGGCAGCTGCACAGTGCTTTGCACAATTGCTGAGCAAACCTGGTTGTGGTCACATGGGCAACTAGGAACATGGAAGAAAATGAAGTGCCAGCCATGAAGTATAAGCGTTAAAATCATCCATCCTTTATTGTAGTCACTTTAAAAAGCCATCACAGCATGCAGAGCAATAAAAAGCATAGCCAGAGCAGACCCCGCATCAACGCGTTTCGAGCAGTAGCTCTTAATCATGACAGTGAGGTAACTGGAATAATCACAATTTAAACATATGCTGCTAAATGCTAATTGATTAAATCATTAAACCTGAGACAAAAAACAAGCATTCGGTAACATCTAAGTTGGGGGTATTATTAGAATCACCTACCAATGTCCAAAGATTGAAGCCGTGGCTGAGGAGCATGGAAGAGGTGAGTGTCGGCATGGAGGGGACTGAGCTGCAGGGTGGTGCGTGTTTATAGCAATAGAACCTCCATTTTTGAGTGGAGCTCCTACTTAAATGAGTCTGTCCACCCTAAGTTGCATTTTTTACATGTAGGTGGATAGCAGGGGTTTCACACAGTAGGGCATTCTAAATCGATATGCCCCAGGGATGAGGAGATAGGCCATTGTTCCTGTTTAAGACAAATGGCACATGAACTGTATGGGGTTATTTATTAAAGCCTCTTCAGGTCGCTATTTTAAAATTAAATCAGACCAACACCTGTTATTGGTCCGCTTCTGCCCGCATTGAAATTCGCTTGGAGGAGCATCCAGAATACTGGAGCCCTCAATTCTTACCTATCCATCAATCCTCGGCTGGGAATGGCGTCCTGTGATTGGCCACCAGCGCTCACGTGGGTAGGACCTTTCAGTGGCTGGAACAGGGGAGGAAGTGACCCTGACCCACGTCATTCCCAGCCGAGGATCGATGGACAGGCAAGAATTGTGGGCGTTCTATGGGGTGATGCTCCTCCGGGCCTGTTTGTATATGGCTAGAAGCAGACCATACAAAGATAGTTATCAATTGCTTTTATTGCCTTATACAAGTAATCAAAATAAAATATATTAAACCTACAGTAATTCAGTAAATGATATATGTCAATAAAGGATAGACATTCCAAATGGGTTAATACTTTTTATGGGCTCTGTATAAGGCAGCAGATGTTATCTGGGAATGCTTCATGCTTTCCTCCTGTAGAAACATGTTTGGGGTTCTTCAGTAAATTGTAGTGGTCTGCACTGTGTGCCAATTTTTTAAATGTAAAATTTGGCTTGACTAAGCAAGGTACAGAATGTTAGTGAGACCACGCCAAACAAATAAATAATGTTGGGCAAGCCGCCCTAAATTTTGATTGGTATTAATGGTTTATAATAACACTCATATACACCCTACTCAGAACAAGTTGGAGCATTGCTGCAAATAATAAAACACATTACTTGCCTGGAAAGCTGGAGAGCTGATAAGAGCACCTCACAACGGGTGGTACTACCAGCAATGAGGATCAGGTGCATAGCGAATAATATCTTTATTATTGTGTCATTAAAGAACATCTTAAAAGTATCTATTTTACATCATACTGTTAGTGCATAAAATACATTGAACTATGCCAGAATCATCACATATCTAATTAGATAAAATTATAATACAATGGCAATATTACTACTACTATTATAATAATAATTATAATAGTAATATATCAGATTGTTGACATGTAAAATTTAGCTTGATGGGGTGGAAAGATTTCCCATAAATTAGTAAGTAATTCATTTCATTTTGATCTTCTCTTATAAATATCTCAAACCATTTACCATGTGTCAAACCTTCACCTTTAGCCACGGTTGCACCTAGGACTTATTAGCTCAAAGGATGTAAGCTCACGGGGGTGAAGACTGGGTGAACTTGGGTAGCCGAGGTAAATACAGCTACACGGCACCAGAGATGAGACGGGTTTGTGGTCGAAATTCAGGCTGAGGTCGCTACAGGTGACGGTCAGGATAGTCAGACTAGCAAGGTCGGCAACGGGTATCAATACAGGAACTCAGAAATAGCACACCCAGCTATACGCCGGGCGGAAGGAAGCTGGCCCGCTGCCTGAGCCCACGCCGCCTGGAGACACCGTGGGACCGGGGCTCCACATAAATTTACCATGACACCATGGAATTTAAATGATGGAGCTTTTCTAGTAATAGTGCTTTAAGGCACATGCAAGACCATCATAAGAAAGTACAGGCCTCACTTCTACATAGGGGCCTGGGTTTAAATTGGCGATTGATGATGTGACCATTAAGCTTTTGGCCTGCTACTCTTTAAACGTTATCACTGAGGCTGCAGCGCTTGAGCTGTGCTTTATGAAGACCTTGCAAAGTGCCTGTAAAATAAGGAAAAACTCGCTGGGCAGAGACATCTGCCACTGGGTTAAATGCTCCTTAAAAAAGATTGGATTTGTGTACTACTACCTCATGAGTCATGCATTTCCTAAAAAAACAATTTCATAAACGCCTCTTCTTCAGTAGGAACATCTTCCTTGAAATAGATCTACTGTACGTCCGCAGCCCACCACCACCATTTGGTCCTGCCAAGTCATTATTCCTATACACGAAGTATCCAGTTGTGGCTAGTAACACTTTAGGTGCTTTCGAAATTTAATCCGATGACCAATTGATGGATTGGTCATTAATTTATTTTTCTTTTTTTTAGCAGAAACACTGTTTTTTTTTAAGATGAGGACTTTCCTGTTCCGGTCTCTGGTCCAGGCGGAAGTGCTGTCCTGTATGTGTTGCAATGCAAGCTGATTTGATTTTTTGCAAGCATATTCAGCTCTTGAGTTGTATAGGGGAGGCTTTCTACCCTCCTCTCATGTGCTGCACTTGATGTACTTTTTAGGGTGGCTTCAGGTAAGCTGCTTCCAATGTATCCATTGCATTGTATGTCACAATTTATCCATTGTGTTGTATTTATATCTCATAGATTAGCATTAGGAATGCAACTACACAGAGGCACTGTGGCATTTGGTGGTACAGCTTTATCATACCTCTGCAGATGTGTGCTGCTGTTTTTAACCAGATTTTACACACAGATCATAGGACTGGTTTCTGCAGTAGCTAACAGGGCTGTGTTGGAGATACTGTGCAACAGCTTACAGCTCCTGTGATCTATATTGCTAAGTTAATGCAGTTTACATTTATGACAATAGATGGGACTGTTACATATTTCTATGTGTAGTCTCTGTTGTACATTTCCTGCTGCATGTTATGTTTCATGTACATTGAGGTGATCCCTATGACTTCTATTTTTATGTTATCCATCATGTAAGGTGACCTTCTTCTACTGCACTCATGTTCCAGTAAAGCCAGTTCCTGTTACACCAAATTTGATTCTGCTGCACCCAGCACTCACACCTTGCAACAGGTTGAGTGATGTGGCTTTAACCTTTGAGCCTTGACACCCTATGCCTTCTAAGCTTTAAATGGGTCCTCTTGCCTGTTCAAATTTAGTGAAGTTAAAAATGAAAGCAAGGTAAGGCAAAAACGTACTGCTTACATGCAGGAAGACCAAAGTCTTTGGAGGGCCACATCAGAGTTGGAACCCCTGCTGGTTTCTTCTGTCAGAAAGGAAAGGAAAAGGTTGAATTCTCTCCACTTTTCTTTATCCTGACTGAAATGAGAAATCCCAATTGGGACATTGTTTTGCTAACTGATAATATATCTGCAGTTCAGATATACTTTAAAGAAGTTTTATTAAAGCTACTAATTAGGGATGAGCGAATCGATCCGGACGAACCCGGATTCGATCCGAATTTCATGAAAAATTCGATTCGGATCGAATCCGAATTTCCCCGTGCTTCGATCGCTCGGAGTTTTCCTTTAACATCCATTCATTTACATTACAGGCATTCTAAGATGGCGGACGGGACATGTCCAGACATCTACCCCGCGCCAGTGCAAGCTGGGGCAGTCACATGCAGCCTATCAGCAGCCAGCAAGCCCGGTGACGTCACAGCGCTATTTAAGTCGGCGGACATCTTGCTTTTCCTCATTTCTCTATTGCATTCGTGAGAGACAGGACGCTGCTGTAGTGAGGGAGAGACAGAGAGCCAGGGACAGACAGGGACAGGCTGGAGACAGGCAGGAGACAGGCAGGAGACAGACAGAAAGTCAGCGAAAAGCAGGGAAAGTTAGGAAAAATCGGAGGCAGTCACAGGGAGATTTTTTTTTTTTTCATCCAGCCTGAGTGTTACTGGCTGGCTGACTGGCTTTGTTAGCGTTTTCAGGCTGCTTATACACTTACTGTGCATATATACTGAACTGATCTCAAGTCTGCTGTGAGGCATCCCATTCTGTGACTACACCAGCCTCTATTTACTGCTATAACCCTTTGCACTTATTCTAATAGAAATTTGGCCTGATAAACACACTTGCTGTGCATAGTATTACTGCTCACAGGTGCACTCCTGTTGGGGCATCCCATTCTGTGACTACACCAGCCTCTATTTACTGCTATAACCCTTTGCACTTATTCTAATAGAAATTTGGCCTGATAAACACACTTTTGCTGTGCATAGTATTACTGCTCACAGGTGCACTCCTGGCTGTTGGGGCATCCCATTCTGTGACTACACCAGCCTCTATTTACTGCTATAACCCTTTGCACTTATTCTAATAGAAATTTGGGCTGATAAACACACTTGCTGTGCATAGTATTACTGCTCACAGGTGCACTCCTGTTGGGGCATCCCATTCTGTGACTACACCAGCCTCTGTTTACTGCTATAACCCTTTGCACTTATTCTAATAGAAATTTGGCCTGATAAACACACGCTCTGTGCATAGTATTACTGCTCACAGATGCACTCCTGGCTGTTGGGGCATCCCACTCTGTGACTACACCAGCCTCTATTTACTGCTATAACCCTTTGCACTTATTCTAATAGAAATTTGGCCTGATAAACACACTTTTTCTGTGCATAGTATTACTGCTCACAGGTGCACTCCTGGCTGTTGGGGCATCCCATTCTGTGACTACACCAGCCTCTATTTACTGCTATAACCCTTTGCACTTATTCTAATAGAAATTTGGGCTGATAAACACACTTGCTGTGCATAGTATTACTGCTCACAGGTGCACTCCTGTTGGGGCATCCCATTCTGTGACTACACCAGCCTCTATTTACTGCTATAACCCATTGCACTTATTCTAATAGAAATTTGGCCTGATACACACACTTTTGCTGTGCATAGTATTACTGCTCACAGGTGCACTCCTGGCTGTTGGGGCATCCCATTCTGTGACTACACCAGCCTCTATTTACTGCTGTAACCCTTTGCACTTATTCTAATAGAAATTTGGCCTGATAAACACACTTGCTGTGCATAGTATTACTGCTCACAGGTGCACTCCTGGCTGTTGGGGCATCCCATTCTGTGACTACACCAGCCTCTGTTTACTGCTATAACCCTTTGCACTTATTCTAATAGAAATTTGGCCTGATAAACACACTTGCTGTGCATAGTATTACTGCTCACAGATGCACTCCTGGCTGTTGGGGCATCCCATTCTGTGACTACACCAGCCTCTATTTACTGCTGTAACCCTTTGCACTTACTCTAATAGAAATTTGGCCTGATAAACACACTTGCTGTGCATAGTATTACTGCTCACAGGTGCACTCCTGGCTGTTGGGGCCTCCCATTCTGTGACTACACCAGCCTCTATTTACTGCTGTAACCCTTTGCACTTATTCTAATAGAAATTTGGCCTGATAAACACACTTGCTGTGCATAGTATTACTGCTCCCAGGTGCATTCCTGGCTGTTGGGGCATCCCATTCTGTGACTACACCAGCCTCAATTTACTGCTGTAACCCTTTGCACTTATTCTAATAGAAATTTGGCCTGATAAACACACTTACTGTGCATAGTATTACTGCTCACATGTGCACTCCTGCCTGTTGGGGCATCCCATTCTGTGACTACACCAGCCTCTATTTACTGCTGTAACCCTTTGCACTTATTCTAATAGAAATTTGGCCTGATAAACACACTTTTGCTGTGCATAGTATTACTGCTCACAGGTGCACTCCTGTTGGGGCATCCCATTCTGTGACTACACCAGCCTCTATTTACTGCTGTAACCCTTTGCACTTATTCTAATAGAAATTTGGCCTGATAAACACACTTGCTGTGCATAGTATTGCTGCTCACAGGTGCACTCCTGGCTGTTGGGGCATCCCATTCTGTGACTACACCAGCCTCTATTTACTGCTGTAACCCTTTGCACTTATTCTAATAGAAATTTGGCCTGATAAACTCACTTGCTGTGCATAGTATTACTGCTCCCAGGTGCACTCCTGGCTGTTGGGGCATCCCATTCTGTGACTACACCAGCCTCTATTTACTGCTATAACCCTTTGCACTTATTCTAATAGAAATTTGGCCTGATAAACACACTTGCTGTGCATAGTATTACTGCTCACAGGTGCACTCCTGGCTGTTGGGGCATCCCATTCTGTGACTACACCAGCCTCTATTTACTGCTGTAACCCTTTGCACTTATTCTAATAGAAATTTGGCCTGATAAACACACTTGCTGTGCATAGTATTACTGCTCCCAGGTGCATTCCTGGCTGTTGGGGCATCCCATTCTGTGACTACACCAGCCTCAATTTACTGCTGTAACCCTTTGCACTTATTCTAATAGAAATTTGGCCTGATAAACACACTTACTGTGCATAGTATTACTGCTCACATGTGCACTCTTGCCTGTTGGGGCATCCCATTCTGTGACTACACCAGCCTCTATTTACTGCTGTAACCCTTTCCACTTATTCTAATAGAAATTTGGCCTGATAAACACACTTTTGCTGTGCATAGTATTACTGCTCACAGGTGCACTCCTGTTGGGGCATCCCATTCTGTGACTACACAAGCCTCTATTTACTGCTGTAACCCTTTGCACTTATTCTAATAGAAATTTGGCCTGATAAACACACTTGCTGTGCATAGTATTACTGCTCACAGCTGCACTCCTGGCTGTTGGGGCATCCCATTCTGTGACTACACCAGCCTCTATTTACTGCTGTAACCCTTTGCACTTATTCTAATAGAAATTTGGCCTGATAAACTCACTTGCTGTGCATAGTATTACTGCTCCCAGGTGCACTCCTGGCTGTTGGGGCATCCCATTCTGTGACTACACCAGCCTCTATTCACTGCTGTAACCCTTTGCACTTATTCTAATAGAAATTTGGCCTGATAAACACACTTGCTGTGCATAGTATTACTGCTCACAGGTGCACTCCTGGCTGTTGGGGCATCCCATTCTGTGACTACACCAGCCTCTATTTACTGCTATAACCCTTTGCACTTATTCTAATAGAAATTTGGCCTGATAAACACACTTGCTGTGCATAGTATTACTGCTCACAGGTGCACTCCTGGCTGTTGGGGCATCCCATTCTGTGACTACACCAGCCTCTATTTACTGCTGTAACCCTTTCCACTTATTCTAATAGAAATTTGGCCTGATAAACACACTTTTGCTGTGCATAGTATTACTGCTCACAGGTGCACTCCTGTTGGGGCATCCCATTATGTGACTACACCAGCCTCTATTTACTGCTGTAACCCTTTGCACTTATTCTAATAGAAATTTGGCCTGATAAACACACTTGCTGTGCATAGTATTACTGCTCACAGCTGCACTCCTGGCTGTTGGGGCATCCCATTCTGTGACTACACCAGCCTCTATTTACTGCTATAACCCTTTGCACTTATTCTAATAGAAATTTGGCCTGATAAACACACTTGCTGTGCATAGTATTACTGCTCACAGGTGCACTCCTGGCTGTTGGGGCATCCCATTCTGTGACTACACCAGCCTCTATTTACTGCTGTAACCCTTTGCACTTATTCTAATAGAAATTTGGCCTGATAAACACACTTGCTGTGCATAGTATTACTGCTCACAGGTGCACTCCTGGCTGTTGGGGCATCCCATTCTGTGACTACACCAGCCTCTATTTACTGCTGTAACGCTTTGCACTTATTCTAATAGAAATTTGGCCTGATAAACACACTTGCTGTGCATAGTATTACTGCTCACAGGTGCACTCCTGGCTGTTGGGGCATCCCATTCTGTGACTACACCAGCCTCTATTTACTGCTGTAACTCTTTGCACTTATTCTAATTGAAATTTGGCCTGATAAACACACTTGCTGTGCATAGTATTACTGCTCACAGGTGCACTCCTGGCTGTTGGGGCATCCCATTCTTTGACTACACCAGCCTCTATTTACTGCTATAACCCTTTGCACTTATTCTAATAGAAATTTGGCCTGATAAACACACTTTTGCTGTGCATAGTTTTACTGCTCACAGGTGCACTCCTGGCTGTTGGGGCATCCCATTCTGTGACTACACCAGCCTCTATTTACTGCTGTAACCCTTTGCACTTATTCTAATAGAAATTTGGCCTGATAAACACACTTGCTGTGCATAGTATTACTGCTCACAGGTGCACTCCTGTTGGGGCATCCCATTCTGTGACTACACCAGCCTCTATTTACTGCTGTAACCCTTTGCACTTATTCTAATAGAAATTTGGCCTGATAAAGACACTTTTGCTGTGCATAGTAGTACTGCTGCCAGGTGCACTGCTGACTGTTGGGGCATCCCATTCTGTGACTACACCAGCCTCTATTTACTGCTATAACCCTTTGCACTTATTCTAATAGAAATTTGGCCTGATAAACACACTTGCTGTGCATAGTATTACTGCTCACAGGTGCACTCCTGGCTGTTGGGGCATCCCATTCTGTGACTATACCAGCCTCTATTTACTGCTGTAACCCTTTGCACTTATTCTAATAGAAATTTGGCCTGATAAACACACTTGCTGTGCATAGTATTACTGCTCACAGGTGCACTCCTGTTGGGGCATCCCATTCTGTGACTACACCAGCCTCTATTTACTGCTATAACCCTTTGCACTTATTCTAATAGAAATTTGGCCTGATAAACACACTTTTGCTGTGCATAGTATTACTGCTCACAGGTGCACTCCTGGCTGTTGGGGCATCCCATTCTGTGACTACACCAGCCTCTATTTACTGCTATAACCCTTTGCACTTATTCTAATAGAAATTTGGCCTGATAAACACACTTGCTGTGCATAGTATTACTGCTCACAGGTGCACTCCTGGCTGTTGGGGCATCCCATTCTGTGACTACACCAGCCTCTATATACTGCTATAACCCTTTGCACTTATTCTAATAGAAATTTGGCCTGATAAACACACTTGCTGTGCATAGTATTACTGCTCACAGGTGCACTCCTGGCTGTTGGGGCATCCCATTCTGTGACTACACCAGCCTCTATTTACTGCTGTAACCCTTTGCACTTATTCTAATAGAAATTTGGCCTGATAAACACACTTTTGCTGTGCATAGTATTACTGCTCACAGGTGCACTCCTGGCTGTTGGGGCATCCCATTCTGTGACTACACCAGCCTCTATTTACTGCTATAACCCTTTGCACTTATTCTAATAGAAATTTGGCCTGATAAACACACTTTTGCTGTGCATAGTATTACTGCTCACAGGTACACTCCTGGCTGTTGGGGCATCCCATTCTGTGACTACACCAGCCTCTATTTACTGCTATAACCCTTTGCACTTATTCTAATAGAAATTTGGCCTGATAAACACACTTTTGCTGTGCACAGTATTACTGCTCACAGGTGCACTCCTGGCTGTTGGAGCATCCCATTCTGTGACTACACCAGCCTCTATTTACTGCTATAACCCTTTGCACTTATTCTAATAGAAATTTGGCCTGATAAACACACTTGCTGTGCATAGTATTACTGCTCACAGGTGCACTCCTGCCTGTTGGGGCATCCCATTCTGTGACTACACCAGCCTCTATTTACTGCTATAACCCTTTGCACTTATTCTAATAGAAATTTGGCCTGATAAACACACTTTTGCTGTGCATAGTATTACTGCTCACAGGTGCACTGCTGGCTGTTGGGGCATCCCATTCTGTGACTACACCAGCCTCTATTTACTACTATAACCCTTTGCACTTATTCTAATAGAAATTTGGGCTGATAAACACACTTTTGCTGTGCATAGTACTACTGCTCACAGGTGCACTCCTGTTGGGGCATCCCATTCTGTAACATACCATACCCCTCTTTATTTACACTAAGCAGCTCTCTTATTTACACTAAGCAGGCCTGTTGGAGGCTGAGTGTTACTGCTCACTTTTGGTGTGCATTATATTCTGTTTCATATAGACCCACTGCTGCCTGGGGGTTCTTAAAATATCACCTACTACCACGCCAGTTAGACTATGTCGGGCAGACAAGTGCCTGGAAGTGAAAAGAGGAGTGGCAGAGGCCAAGATTCCGCAGGCAGAGGTCGCAGCAGACTGGGGGCCAGTAGCAGCAGGAGTCACGCTGAGAGACCTAATCTGCCAGTATCTGCTAGCGGTGGGGTCTCCACCCATAACGCATCTGCCGGGGTAGATTGGTTGACGCGCTCATCAACAACATCATCACAACTTACGTCTGAGACCCCCAGTCTAGGGTCGGTAGGTTCCTTTGACACAACCCTGAGTTGGCATGCCCCGAGAGCAGTCCCTGTCCTCCCATTGCCTCTGTCCTACGCCGTTCCCTCCCCCAGCGACGTATCCTATGCTTTGGGTTCAGCTCCACTCTTTAGTGAGGAGGACGATCAGATAGAGGACAGTCAGCAGCTACTGCCCAGCCAAGAAATGGAGGTGGCTTCTTTAGCTAGGCAGACAAATAGTGATGTGGACAGTGTCGTGGGTGCTGCAAGCGTTCCAGCTCCTGCGCCAGACACTGTTGACGAATCCACGAACATCAGTGACGTACAGCCACAACTCGGTGATAATGATGATGACGATGAAGCCGATCGCACTTGGGAGCCGGGTGATGAAGGGGCTTCATCGTCATCATCAGGAGAAGAGGGGCGCAGGTTGCCCCGGAGTCAGCAGCTGAGGCAGCAAGGTGGTAGCAGTCAGCATGGGGGCACAATTCCAAAGGCTGGAGCCGGCCGGGGCCGGGGCCGGGGTAGAGCACCTGCTGTGCGGCAGTCTACCTTATCGGGAGGTAGTGGAGCAGGGGTTCCTGGAGTTGGCAACAGCAGCAGTGAATCAGTGAGGCCAGGGGGTGGGAAAAGTAGCTACTCGGCAGTGTGGCAGTTTTTCCTGAAGCATCCGCAGGAGGGTAACATGGCCACATGCAAGATATGTAGGCAAAAGGTGAAGCGTGGCCAGGGTCCAAATGTTGGCACCACGGCCCTGCGTCAACATATGATGCGTCACCATAAAGCGACCTGGGAGAACCGAGGCTCCCAAGGGGTGGTCCAGTCTGCTTCCTCACCAAGTGGCACGCCGCTCCCAATTTCTGCCAGCCAAGGCTCCAGCACCTCAGCCGAAGGCAGCTGTGCGTCATACCCATCCTCTGTTGCTCCTGCTCCTCCTCCTCCAAGTCATGCATCCCGCCAGCAATCCATCAGCGAAGCCATGTCCAGGAGACAGCAGTATGCGCCCACTCATCCTACGGCGCAGAAGCTGAATGTGCTCCTGTCCAAGTTGCTGGTGCTGCAGTCGCTCCCTTTTCAGGTGGTGGACTCTGCAACTTTCAGAGAACTGATGGCTTGTGCCGAGCCCAGGTGGAGAGTCCCAAGCTGTCCTTTCTTTGCCAAGAAGGCAGTACCAGCGCTGCACACTTTTGTTGAACAGAAGGTGGGCCAGTCCTTGAGCCTGTCGGTGTGTAGCAAAGTGCATGGCAGCGCCGACGTCTGGAGCTGTAACTACGGTCAGGGACAGTACATGTCGTTTACGGGCCACTGGGTGAATGTGGTCCCTTTGCAGCAGCAGCAGCAACTTGGACAGGTCACGCCGCTTCGGCCTCCGCGCTCCCTGCCCGTTGGGCCTGTGACACCGTGCGACTCGGCCTCCTCATCCTCCGCCATCTCCTCACCCTCCACTGTAGGCTCAAGTCTCAGTGCCCCTCCAGTCTACCATGTGTGCAGGGCACGGAGGTGTCACGCGGTGCTTCACATGGTTTGTCTTGGCGAACGGAGTCACACAGGGGAGGAACTGCTTAAATTTATTCATCAGGAAATCCAAACATGGCTTACTCCAAGAAAACTTAAAATGGGAATCATGGTTACCGACAATGGGAAGAACATTTTGTCTGCGCTGCGCCAAGGAAGCCTGACCCATGCCCCCTGCATGGCTCACGTCTTCAATCTGGTTGTCAAGCGGTTTCTGAAGTGTTCCCCCCATCTGCAAGACATCCTAACAACTTCAAGGAAACTTTGCATGCACTTCAGCCACTCATACACCGCCAAACACACCCTTCTTGAGCTACAGCATCAGAACGGTATCCCCCAACATAGTCTGATTTGCGATGTTTCCACCCGTTGGAATTCCACCCTTCACATGTTGGACCGATTATATGAATAGAGAAAAGCCATCACGGATTTCCTGATGATCCAAGCAGATAGGGGGACTCCCCTGTGTAACTTCAATGTCAACCAATGGCAGCTCATACGTGACACCTGCCGTTTGCTCAGGCCCTTTGAGGAAGCCACTTTATTTGTCAGTCGGCAGGATTACGGGATGAACGACGTGATTCCACTGCTTCATGTACTACAGCACATGTTGGAAACCATGGCTGGTCAGGGCACTGGAGACATGGCGTTTACATCTTACGGCCACATGAACCCCGTTGGAGCTGAACTGGAGGAGGAAGAGGAGGAGGAGTTTAGGCTTGGCGAAATGGCTGGTTTATCTAGTCAGCGGACAGGAGAGGAGGAGCAGGAGCAGCCAGAGGAGCTAGAGGTTTTTGAGGGAGGCGAGACAGAGGACCCGGGCACACCGTGGCAGTATGCAGTGGAGATGGAGACAGGTAGTCCATCCGAGTCACTTGCGCAAATGGCAGGAAGCATGCTCACGTGCTTGCGTAGTGACCCCAGAATTGTTTCCATCTGTCGGCGGGATGACTTCTGGCTGTCCACCTTATTGGACCCTCGCTTCCGGCACAAAATGGGGGCATTTTTTAAACCCACCGAGAGGGAGGACAAACTGAACTACTACAAAGACATTCTACGTAGGCAGTTCGCCGATGCCTATCTGCGCCATGGTCCATACTCTCGCAGGTCTGACTCGAGGGGACCTCTGCGCTCACCTTCCACTGCCATGGCCGCTGGGGGGGTTGGCAGGAGCAGCAGCAGCAGCTCCATCAGCAGCAGCCTCAGTCTTCAGTCACTAATGAGTAGCTTTCTACACCCGCATAGTGAGGCTACTCATGAGCAGCAGGAAGACCTGGAGCAGGACCTGAACCCCAGGGTCTCTTTAAAGTAATGTTTGGGCTCCTGCTGCTGCTGCCAACTCCAGGGTGTGATTCATCCAATTTTTGGGCTCCTGAAGCCAACCCCAGGGTCTCTTTAAAGTAATGTTTGGGCTCCTGCTGCTGTTGCTGCCAACTCCAGGGTGTGATTCATCCAATTTTTGGGCTCCTGAAGCCAACCCCAGGGTCTCTTTAAAGTAATGTTTGGGCTCCTGCTGCTGCTGCTGCCAACTCCAGGGTGTGATTCATCCAATTTTTGGTCTCCTGAAGCCAACCCCAGTGTCTCTTTAAAGTAATGTTTGGGCTCCTGCTGCTGCTGCCAACTCCAGGGTGTGAATCATCCAATTTTTGGGCTCCTGAAGCCAACTCCAGTGTCTCTTTAAAGTAATATTTGGGCTCCTGCTGCTGCCAACTCCAGGGTGTGATTCATCCAATTTTTGGGCTCCTGAAGCCAACTCCAGTGTCTCTTTAAAGTAATTTTTGGGCTCCTGCTGCTGCCAACTCCAGGGTGTGATTCATCCAATTTTTGGGCTCCTGAAGCCAACCCAGTGTCTCTTTAAAGTAATGTTTGGGCTCCTGCTGCCAACTCCAGGGTGTGATTCATCCAATTTTTGGGCTCCTGAAGCCAACCCCAGGGTCTCTTTAAAGTAATGTTTGGGCTCCTGCTGCTGCCAACTCCAGGGTGTGATTCATCCAATTTTTGGGCTCCTGAAGCCAACCCCAGTGTCTCTTTAAAGTAATGTTTGGGCTCCTGCTGCTGCTGCCAACTCCAGGGTGTGATTCATCCAATTTTTGGGCTCCTGAAGCCAACCCCAGGGTCTCTTTAAAGTAATGTTTGGGCTCCTGCTGCTGCCAACTCCAGGGTGTGATTCATCCAATTTTGGGCTCCTGAAGCCAACTCCAGTGTCTCTTTAAAGTAATATTTGGGCTCCTGTTGCTGCTGCTGCCAACTCCAGGGTGTGATTCATCCAATTTTTGGGCTCCTGAAGCCAACTCCAGTGTCTCTTTAAAGAAATATTTGGGCTCCTGCTGCTGCTGCTGCCAACTCCAGGGTGTGATTCATCCAATTTTTGGGCTCCTGAAGCCAACCCCAGGGTCTCTTTAAAGTATTGTTTGGGCTCCTGCTGCTGCTGCTGCCAACTCCAGGGTGTGATTCATCCAATCTTTGGGCTCCTGAAGCCAACCCCAGGGTCTCTCGAATTTATTCGCGATTCGTCGCGAATAAATTCGGGTCGAATCGATTTTTGTCGGAAAATTCGGCGAATCATTTTTCAAAAGTTTGCTCATCTCTACTACTAATAATAAGGACTTAATTGGATAATTAATTTAATTAAACACTTAAAAGAGCGCTATCGTGAAAAATAGCCCAATGATAAAAACCCATTTAAATATGATGGATGGTGGAAGGAGAGAACACTTATATATACCCGGCAACAAGAAATATCCAGCCAGGATTGTTTTTTTTTTTTTTTTTAAAGAAAGGAAGAGGAAATCAGGGGTGACTGGCTCTTTCACCACTGATACACTAAACCTGTCACCCTGGATTTTATTCCTACCAAAAGTATTGTTTGGGCTCCTGCTGCTGCTGCTGCCAACTCCAGGGTGTGATTCATCCAATTTTTGGGCTCCTGAAGCCAACCCCAGGGTCTCTCGAATTTATTCGCGATTCGTTGCAAATAAATTCGGGTCGAAACGATTTTTGTCGGAAAATTCGGCGAATCAGTCGAATCGAATTTTTCAAAAGTTCGCTCATCTCTACTACTAATAATAAGGACTTAATTGGATAATTCATTTAATTAAACACTTAAAAGAGCGCTATCGTGAAAAATAGCCCAATGATAAAAACCCATTTAAATATGATGGATGGTGGAAGGAGAGAACACTTATATATACCCGGCAACAAGAAATATCCAGCCAGGATTTTTTTTTTTCTTTTAAAGAAAGGAAGAGGAAATCAGGGGTGACTGGCTCTTTCACCACTGATACACTAAACCTGACACCCTGGATTTTATTCCTACCATGAGTGAATAAACCACAAGCTTGGTTGGAGTTTTATTCCGTTCAGGTATATAAGTTCAATTGGTTGGCTGTTGTAAACCACCCCTGCTGTCTTTCCGTGGGCATCCAGGTCTTTGTGCATTGATGAGTTCCCCACGGTGCTTTCTTTCTTTCTCATGTTTCTCAAAATATTCCTAATACAAGCACCACACCTCGAATCAACTCCAGGCCTTTTAGCTGCTTAATTGAGAATGACATAATGAAGGAATATCCCACACCTGCCCATGAAACAGCCTTTGAGTCGTGTCCAATTACTTTTGGTCCCTATAAAAACAGGGTAGCACATGTTAAGAAGCTGAAACTCCTAAACCCTTCATCCAATTTTAATGTGATACCATCAAATTGAAGCTGACTGTCTGGATTTTATGCCCATGCCCATTATATCACTATATCTTGATGTTTCAGTAAATAGTTAAAAAAACTAAATTCATGTCAGTGCCCAAACATTTATGGACCTAACTGTAAATGACCCCACCCATAAAGAGGGTGAAGTTTCCCTTTCATGGGCAGGACTTTAAAATAATATCTCTAATTTTCAGGCTCTGGATTAAAGCCAGGGTGTGGAAAGTGAAGGCGTTGCTCCCTTTGCCTCTCACTACTGGGAAGATGTCAGTAGGGGTCCCAATCCAGGATACAGCCCCCAGAAAGCATCTTTATCCCGCAGGCGCCTGCAGAATTGTCCAATGGACGCAAATCTGAGTGGGTCTCCCAAAAGACAATAGTTGATTGTGGCTGTGCCATGGAAGTTTTACTTTTATTTATTTTAGTTTGCTTGTAAACTAGCAAGGGGTATGAGGGACCCATATATTAATTCAAAGATGTTGGAATGGCAAGCCACCCACTCACAGTGCCCCCCACAACATTACCGTCAAGCTATGAGGATCCAAGTCCCTCTGTGTAGTATGCCAAGGTATTGTCAGGAGTAAGCCTTTTTCTTCTAAAAATCTAAAATCCAAAAAAAATGAATGAATCTTGGGTGATTTTCACCTTACTAATGGAGGCGTTTTTTTTTCAGGTCAATACACAGGGATATCAGCAAACAAAGCACATGTATCACATTTTACCTGCATTAGGTTCTGCCTCATGATTTTTTTTCCATTGTCTCCTGTTTTTTTTAACCCTTTTAGTGCCAACTACATGAGTCTCACGTAGCTGACTTTAAACCCCCACAAAAAAATAAGTATAAAAGTAAAAAACTAACCTGACCCCACGTTGGATCAGGCCGGATCTTCTCTTCACCCTGGGGGCATCCAAACCCCCCCAGGGCTCTTCTCGCTTCAGGAGGGCGCCCAAAATAGCCCCCCCCCCCCCGCTTTGGATGTTAACTGTAAAAAAAAAAGACATTTACTCACCTGAGGCCCCGATCCCTCCCGCAGGTCTCCTCTTCACCGGGGGGGGGGGGGGGGGGACTCTGATCGCCCTCCCCAGGCTCTTCTGTAGTGAGGAGATGGCTAAAAATTGCCCTCTCCCTCATTTCCTGGTTCGCGGCTGCTGGCGTCACCTGTCAGTCGACACCCGCATCTGAGCCGAGAAGCTCAGTAGATGTGGGTGATCAGCGGAGGAAGGTTGGAGGTGGGGAGAGGGCTCTGATCATCTGCCCCCCCCTGCCCTCCTCCACTTATCACCCGCAGCTGTCATCGGAGTGTCGTGGGACATGATCGCTGGGGGACAGCAAGGATCGGAGGTGAGTAAAGAAAAAACCTGCCTCCCCAAAGCCCAGGGGGGTCAGAAGAGCCCAGGCCCACAGAGGGTATGTGGGCTTGTAGGCTGCAGGGTGGGGGGCAACCAAAGCTGGCCCCTACACCCTGATCTACAAGCCCCCATAGCTGGTCCTGGGCTGGTTGCACTAGACAAGGGGGATCCCATGTCATCTTTTTTTAAATTAACCCCTTATGTTCCATCGCCAAGCAGCTATAAAAGGCTTCCAGCAGAAGCAAGATAGCAGAAGCCAGAGTGATCAGCGTGGGACACAGTGCCCAGGGATGGACGGGAGGTAAGTATAAAAAAAAAAAATAAAAAAAATATTTTTTCTCTTTGTGTCTGTGTGTTTTTTTACACTTAACCCCTTGTGAACTGGTAAGGGATCCATGAGACCCCTATACCAGTTCACAAGGCTGGGGGCTAGCAAGTCACCTGCAGCTAGCGGGTGACTTGTCATTAACCCCCGGCACTCCCAATTACCTGCCTCCCCAAAGCCCTGGGGGGGGGGGCAGAAGAGCCCGGCCTATGGAGCTTGTAGCCGGCAGGGCGGGGGGCAACCAAAGCTGGCCCCTGCACCCTGTTCCTACAAGCCCCAATAGGGGGAGACCCTATGGCATTTTTTTAAATTAACCCTTTATGTTTATAGTGTGGATAGTAGTTGTATTTTATTTGTAAATGTTATAAAATGCTCTTTTCAGTTTGGGGGGTCTCCTGGGCAAGAATAGGGGGGCTACCGATACATGTGGTACCGTTGTTATCGGGAGAAATAGGGCTCTCACATGCAATATGGTTTTCATTAATAAAACAAATGTTTTATTTAAAATAAAGGAGACAATTGTCTAAAAAAAATGTTTTATTTTTTTTTTTTTCCGCAAAAATATTTAAAAAAACAGTAGAAAAATTACAAACAAGACATTTCATGTTAAAGCCTAAACTCTGCTGAAAAAAAAAAAAAAAAATATATATATATATATATATATATATATATATATACAACTTTCCTGGAAATTCCGGCAAAAATCGCGGTTAAACATGGTGCAAAATGAGGAAAAATGACCTGTCAACAGAGGGTGACAAAACTTCTAGTAGGCTGGAAATTTAAGGGGTTAATAGTACTTATGCATGTGGGGTATTGTTCTGCTCGGTGGACCTTGCGCTTTCAGATTTAGCTTGTTTTTTCTTGTTTGCATATTGATATTTTAGGAAAAGATGTTTTTTATTCAGCTTTTTTATACATTTTTTAGAGAAACCCTGTGCAACCTAAGAATTCTTCGAGGGATTACTTCCAGAAAGATGAGCCCATTACCACAAGCCGGATACGCTTAGAAAGCTTAATATGTGTACTTTCAGGGAATATATGGTTTATGGGGGATATTCCAAATGTAAAGGGTTGTTTTGTTGAAAAATTGCAAGGTGCACACACTGTCTGCAGAGCTGAAATTTCCAAATAAAATCACCGTTATGCGCATTCTTTACTTGGTGTTTGGCAACTCTTTCCTTGACAGTAGCTATGCATGCTGGTTATTGTTCTGTTCGGGGCATGTTGTTTTTTCAGATTTTACTTGTTTTTTCTTGTTTTCATATAGTTTTTTTAGGAAAATGTGGCTTGATTCTTCCTTTTTATTCTTTTTTAGGGAGACTCTGTGCAACCAAAGAATTGATTGAGGGATTACTTCCAGAAAACTACACCCACGTAAACAAGCCTGGTACGCCTAGAAAGCTTGAGGCGTGTACTTCCAGAGAATATATAGTTTGTGGGGGGTATTTCAAATGTAAAGGGTTGTTTTTCTGGAAAAACTGCAAGGTGTGCATAGCGCATATCACAGTTGTATTTTATCTGAAAATCTCCTAAAGCACTGTTTCAGTTTGGGGGAGTCTCCTGGGCTGGAAAGGGTGTCTACCAATACATATGTGGTACCGCTGTAATCAGAAGAAATTGGGGTTTCACACGCAATAAGATTTTTTTTTACAAACTTACATTTTCTATTACAAAAAAACACTACAAATTGCAAAAAATAGATTTTTTAACATTTTGTGTGCACATATTTCAACCAAAAGTATTGAGAATACACTAAAAAAGGCCATACAATACATTTCATGTTTAAGCTGAAAAAAAACAATATATAATTTTCCTGGGAAATCCCTTCAAAAATCAAGGTTGAACATGTGTGGCGCAAAATAGTGAAACGTGGGCTGGCACTTAAAGGGTTAATTCCTGATGCACCAACCAGTCCTTGCCTCTGTCTCTAGGGGAGACCTGCTTCTACTGATCCTCATCTCTGCCTTTAAATCTTAAAGCTGTTTCATTTCTAGTTGTCTCTCTATCTCCCGCCCTAACTGTTAGGAGATAATGCCAAAGTAAGCACAAATTGAAAAATCATGGGTCTAAAGACTGTAATATTGTCAAGGCTGGTTCTGATGATCCTAGGTAAAATCACTGCTGTTAAAAATATTCAATACATATTTTATCCAAAGAGACATACAGCACGCTGCCTTTCCAGCCATGTGTGTAGGCTGTGTGACCCTATGCCAATCAATTATCTTTTATCCAGCCCCTGACCCTTACTTTGTTAGTCTACAAACAAATAGCAGACATAGATGCATATAAAGAAATGGACATAGGTCTTTTATTTCCTATTTATATTCTCTGGGTCTGCCCAGATTCTTCTGCTTGCAGAGGGACTGTTTACTCTCTCTGGACCAACTCATCTCCAGCTGTGATGTCTGACATCTTCATATACAAGAGAGATAACCTTCTCCTGTCACTGCCCGCAGAAGAAATGCAGGCTGACTGCAGATATGTAACCTAAAGGAAATGTATGCCGGTTTTTATGTTATATTTTTCCATTACACAGAAAAAAGCAAGAGCAAAAAATCCATCATACAGTAATGCAGTCTTCTATCCATGCATGCTGAAGAGTTTAGTAAATTGCATTGTTATGCTAACATAGGTGGTGATTCACCCAAATGTTGCATTTACATTATTTTATACTGGGAGAGTAGTTATAGGACCAATTTGCATAAAGAGGGAGGATTTCAATATCCATCTTCTAACCCCAGTATGTAATGTAAATTTTTTATACTGACCTGATTTGGTTCCACCATGTTTGCCGCCGGTGGTCTCGACCAAAATAGGTCACGTGAGGTTGCAGTGCGCAAACATTTCCCTGATCAGATGGAACACTGGGGACAGTTTTTTAATGTGTGTTGAATTAGAGGTGTAGAAACAGAAACCCCCTAGGAGAAGGGAGGAATAACATTCCACAGAATCAATTAGGCTCAAACTCGGTAACTCTTTTAAGAGGGGGTCTGCATTAGCAAAGAATAAAGTGTTGAAATCAGGTGATCTTAAATAGAGCAGAGGCATTGTCCACATAACACGTATATTTCGTGGGGGCACGCAGGCCACCCAAATCTTTCCTGTTATACAGGGTCACAGGGTGGAAAGATGTCCAGAGGCCTCTGGTGAGCACCATATTCTTCCTTGCCACTCAGAGGCTGTCACTTTAGGCAGGGGTCAGGAAATCAGATGTCCGGCCCCGTTTCCTAAGCAACAGAAATGCAGAGTGGGAGGTAGGCCAATGATTCACTGGCCCCAGACATGGGGCTTGCTGACATTCACCTCCAGGGGGAATGCTGGAGCATCTAATATTGTGGCACAGGTGATGGATGACGCAGCACAATTTCCTTGCACTGTGCAGCATGATGACCTTCCTCTCTCTTTCGCAGTTCCAGCATTCTGCCCTCAGCAGCTCAGCCTCTGCTCGTTTAAAGCCCAGCACAGGTATTATCTGCCCTTGGCCATGGTGGATCCCAAATATCCCAGTATTGGTCCAGGATGATCACTGGCTTGGTACACTATATACGGGGCTGATCCTATCCTACTGCCTACACACCAGCTACTATTCTGACCTGCCTATACTGCCCTAACTCTACTGGCTCGACATTCCCTTTTCCTTCACTTTTTTATACAGAAGGCCCATAGACTGGATCCTGGATGCAGACCTACCTCTCTGAACTGTTGTTGAGCCCATTTGAGTCCTGACACCCAGACCACCAACCATGCCCTACCTACCTATCCCGGTGTTTCTCTGTGTGGAGTCCCCTCAATTTGCCAGTAAAGGTTTTACATGCCCAGGGTGTTTAACAGTAATTTTGTAGTGTTTTGATTGTATGTTCATTGAGTATTGGTGAATAAAGGCATAGAGGCTCTACCACATTTGAATGAATATGCAGCAGATCAGTTTACCTCTTACATCCCTGGACCCCTTACAGTAGTGAAAAAAGTTTAATTCTTTAAATTAAACAGTACTCACTGATCTGCGTCTTCTTCCTTCTGTCGCCCATTGGGTCAAAGAATTCCTATGTGTCCATCGTTGGAGTCTTGAAAACCAGTGGCAACTAAACTAGACACCCTAATGCCATCTACTGAATAGCAGGACAAAGGTCCCCCTCCTTCCATCCTGGCTGTCAGTCAGGAATATTGAAGCCCCTGGATTCTTCTCATGTGATTTTCTACATTACTAGAGAGAGGGGAATGAAAGGGTTTTTTTTGGGACATCCCTGCCCCTCGCCTAGTAATGTAGGAGTCACATGAAGGAGAATCCACTGGGGCTCCACCTCCACCAGTGTTTAGGTCCACAGAGCTGGACCCAGAGGAGGCCCCTATCCTGGCAGCCAAGGAAGAAGACGCTGTCTGGCGAGGAATAGAAGGCCCGGCTCAGTCAGTGCTGTTTAAATTAGAATATTTTATGCTTTTTTGTGTGGTGTCTTTTTGTGAACTGATTGTGAACTGGTATGGGCTCCAGGTCGGTACTGCCTATTTAGATAGGGCATCATTTGTTGTTTAGAAAAAACAGCTTTTAACTTGTTTACTAGATAGTATCTTCTCTTTGTGCTGGATGTTTACCCCTGCCTCTACTACTATTTATTATCAAGAGAATACATGATGTCATTAATGTCAGAGTCAGACAGAGATTGTTGTCGCTTCAGTACTTGCACTACCTAATCTGTTTTACTAAAATCCTCGTATGCGCAGTATATTGATCAGTGTCCATCCCTTTGCCCGTCACCCAGCTATTGTATTCTCCACAGTAGGAGTCAGAATTTGGAGAATAAAGCAAAGGAATAATGAGCGTAAGGGTTTTATATAGATTGAAAAGATTCTGTTGTTTCTTAGTGTATTATTTTATTAGCTTTTTAATGGCATAACCATTTACAATAAGCCAACGATTTACAATGAAATATAAGCACAGTGACTTTATGGTCGTTAGACACGTTAATAGGAAAGGTTCTAGCAAAGAACATTTTACAAGAGAGATAAATGAAAGCACTCCACTAAAATTTATTTACATGTGTGGCTAATATTTTTTCTTTAAACAAATCTTGATGAGTCCACGCTTGCTTAGCTATCCCAGGCAATGAGCTCATCTTTTTGAGATTACAGTGGGAAAAATGTATAGAAAGTGGATAAAAAGTAAAGATGAGCAGGTTGGTTGAAAATGAAAAGAAATACACATTTTTTTAGGGGTGTTCAAGGCTGAAATGGGGGGGGGGGGGGGGCAGGGTGATTGCCCTGCACACAATTGGCTAGAGAAAGTACTCAAAACAATAACAGAAAACAAAAAAAAAATTAAGAAATACACAAAAAAGAAAAATTAAGTAAAATACACCATTCTATACATATACATCAATAAATAAATATATACATCAATCTATGCATCTATTCATTAATAAATACATAAGTTCTATATTTACATAAATGTACACACACACAAATAAATAGATTAAAATATTGCATTTTTTACAGGTGTCAGGCGGTTTAAAGAGAAACAACACACCTTCCTGTGTGGTGTTCCTCTCTGTGCTCATTGTGTTCCAATGCTGTGTGTGTGTGTACCCTCCAAGTCGCCCAATTTTGCTCACCTTCCTTCCGATCCCATGGTGCAGACTCAGGTTAGAGCGAGTGCGCTGATCAGCTGAGTGGCATGCTCAGCCAATCAGTGCGCTCACTGTAACTCTGCTCCCTTCAGTCAGGCTGCCGAAGGGAGGTGAGTGGCGCCGCCAGATGCATCCCCCGCCCACCTTGCAGCCATAGCGTGACCGCACCGCCCATTCAGGAAGGCCAGGCGCGGGTGCGTGCACAGCTAGAGCTGAGCGAGGGTGTGACCAGAGCGCACAGATGCGGCGAGGGCTCTGGGAGAGGGTGAGGGTTTGCTGGGTTCGAAAGGCCTCTGAAATTCCTCTTTAAGCATAAGAGGCGGAGGAGGAGGTAGCAAACACTTTACCCATTTACTCAGGTGCTGGTGCAGCCAAGTCCCGTGGGATCCCCGCCTGGTTCATCTTGTAAGGATGTCCACATTTGCTGTGGATAGGTGGATCCCCTTGTCAGTGACACCCCCTGCAGTGCTGAACACACATTCAGATAAGATGCTAGCCGCAGGGCATGCCAGAACCTCCAAGGCAAGGGCAAGCTCTAGCCTGGTGTCAAATTTAGCGACCCAGAAATTGAATGCGGAGGACCCATCACTCAATACCAGGAGAGCCGTGGACAGGTAGTCATCCATCATGCTAGTTAAAGTCGGCCTTCTGGTACTACGGGCAGTAGTATCCAATAAGGGTGTGAGTTGGCAAAAATCTGGTGATACGTTACATATCGCGATACATGTATGACAATACGATATACCCCGATTCTGTCTCAATGACAATATATTGTGATTTTTTTAAATTACATTTATTTTATATTTAAAAAAAATTACATATGTTCCCCCTTTCGGGGGGGGGGGGGGTGTCCCTTGATGATCCGATGACAGATGCAGTGATCGCTGGAGGGGGGAGGCAGGGGATCAGAAGATCTCCTGCCTCTCTCCTCCTCTCGCCAGCGATCATAGCATCTGACAGCTGACCCGCAGGGAGCCGGGATGACACCCACAGTGGTGACGTCATCCGCCCCGCCCCTGAAGATGGTGGCGCCCATCGGGAAGGCAGAGGGAGAGAGCCGGTCGGGCTCCCTCCTGAAGACTGAAGAGCCCCGGGTGAAGAGGAGAGCCAGCCGGATCGAACGAGGGGTCAGGTGAGGATTTTTTATCTTTTCTTTCACTGTAGCAGGGGGAGTCAGAATCAATACTAGGGAGAAATAATCAATTCTGGTATTGCCTAAAGAAATATCGCGATACTTAACAGAATCCATTTTTTCTGACACACAGTATCCAATAGTATCCAATAGTGGTGGATGTAGCGCTCCATGGAATATGCTCATCCTCCACTGTAAGGTGCTGCTGGTGCCCCTGCTGCATTGATGACTTGCTCCTCCTCATGCCACCACTAAACCGTCAAAGACATGCGGAAAATCTGCCAGTAGTGCATCTACCAGCATGTATTTTTCAATCCTGCTCCAATGCTGGAATCAAGGAGGCGATGTTGTCCTTATATTGTGGATCAAGCAGGGCGGCCACCCAGTAATCAGCACTGGTGACTATGCAAGCAACAGAAGACTTTGCGGGCAACACGGTTGTTGCGCTGGCGCTGGGGCATGTGAGCCAGGGACAGGTGCAGACAGGTGAGCTGCAGTTGGTTGGGAATGCTGAAGCTGTGAGCACATGCTACACACTTTATGGAGCAGCTCCAGATTTCCTGGATAATGGGCCACCAAGTTGAGCACATGCTCCAGGCAAGGGATATGCATCAATCCACCTCGGCCTAAGGTTGCTATAAGGTTCGGCCCATTGCTTGATGGACTTCAGGTCCAATGGCAGCATCCACTTATCTGTCTGGTCCTGGATGCCGGTCCACAGCTCCTGGGTGGTGTGGTGTCTTTCACCCAGACGGATGAGTTTTATCACGCATGCTGCAGTTTCCTCATAGCGGTGCTCAAATTGGTTGTGAAGGGGCAGCGCTGACTGCCAGGAGGAAGCAGAGTAGCAGGAGGAGACTACAGGAGGCACCGACCCAGTGTTTCCAGTTGCCACTACATTAATGCAGTGGGCAGTTAGAGAGATGTAACATCTCTACCCATGCTTACTTGTCCATGTGTCTGTGGTGAGGTGGTCACTGGGCATTGCCCAGTGCACATTTTGTTTTTTTCACAAGCTGTCCTGCTTAGAGCAAGTAGTGGTATAACAGTGTACACCCCAGTGGATAGAGCAAGTTGTGGTATAACAGCGTACAATCATCCCGATGCTTAGGTCAAGTTGTGGTATAACAGGATTCATTCCAGTGCTTAGAGCAAGGTGTGGTATAACTCACCTCAGTGCTTAGAGCAAGTTGTGGTATAAAAGGCTACACCCCAGTGTTTAGAGCAAGTTGTGGTATAACAGCATACAGTCGCCCCAGTGCTTAGACCAATTTGTAGTATAACAGGGTACATCCCAGTGCTTAGAGCAAGTTGTGGCATAAGTCACCTCAGTGCTTAGAGCAAGTTGTTGTATAAAATGCTACACCCCGGTGCTTAGAGTAAGTTGTGGTATAACAGCGTACACTTACCCAAGAACTTAGAGCAAGTAGTGGTATAACATTATACACCCCAGTACATAGAGCAAGTATAGGACACAGGCCTCACTGGTAGCTAGAAGGTAGCTTGGCACCTATCCAAAACTAAATCCCAATAAAAAACATGTCTGGTCTTAGGATGATATCACACTCCAAATGCCAGACTGTTGGCACCAGGTGATGAACATTAGATAGTGTTCAGCATGCTCAGATCTGTTCTGAATTGGATTGTCACCATATACATTAGGCTGACTATAATTTGAAGGGTTAGACAGGGTTGAAACTTTTTTTTAACTTTTTAATAAAAAATAAAGATAAAGGATCAATGTTTTACTACGTGTAAAAATTAGTAAATATACCATTTTGTGATTACTCACCTTTAAAATGGGTATTATAGGTATGTCACACACCCCGCTTCCACTATTCATGACATATGTGTTATGGTCCAGTAGAGGGCGAGAGATGCAAGAGATGCAGAGATGAAAGCAAAAAGATGCCCCTCCCGGTCCATAAATACCTGGGACCTCCCACACATTCCCCAGTATATGACAGCAGTAAGGGGACCAGGAAGAGCTAATAAAACATTCTTAACCATAAAAAGTTCACCATATAAAGGATCCAGAATACAATAGGGCGGGATGAAGCGGGGTGTGTGACATACCTATAATACCCATTTTAAAGGTGAGTAATCACAAAATGGTTTTATTCCAAGTATGTCACACACCCCGCTTCCACTGTTCATGACATATGGGACATCCAATAGCAGTGTCCGTCATGGGTGGGGATCCAAATACAGCAAAAAAATGCACCAATTTAAACCACTGCAGCTTGCAGAACCTTGCGGCCAAAAACAGCATCCGCTGAGGCCCGCATATCAACCTTATAAAACTTTGAAAAAGTATAGGCTCGATTTTTAAAAAAAAAACCTTCCGTTTTAGTGCCGATCTGTTTTTTTTTGTGAAATGTTTCCGCTCTCGTATGAGTGTACGAGCGATTCTATGCATGCATTGCAATCCTTCTGTAAAGTATCCGTCCGTTCGTACGGCAGATTACGAATACGAGGATGTCTTTTTCCAGCGTGACTTTTCCGTTTCATTTTTACATGTTACAACGTAGGCTTTCGTTTTTGCCCTTTTCCCATCGTATCTTCCCACGAATCCTTTACGTTTCCCTTTTTCAATAAATATTCGTTCCGACGGAAAACCTTACGATCTTGCGCCTGCGCACTACAAACTTAACTCATTAAAGTGCTCGCCTACATATTTGCCACCCTCACTTCTACTACAATGTTTAGCTAAATCACTTAGCACTATCCTCCATCTTCCCTTTTGGACCCTTAAAGCTCACCCAAACCACTTAGCACTATCCTCCATCTTCCCTTTTGGACCCTTAAAGCTCACCCAAACCACTTCGCGGTTAGGTTCTTCTTCCATTTTAGCCCCCTAAAACTTACCCAAATCACTTCTTGGTCATGTGAATATTCATCTTTAAATATTTCTGGGCCCATTAGTTTTGAATTAATGTATTTTGTAAATGAAATGACACTGCAACATTTTTTTTTTATTCCATCATAAAACATTTTTATAACTATAAAAAAACAAAATACATAGCAATGGCAGGCCACAGAACATTATTCTTCATCTGTGGTTCCCAACGAGTTGCGCAGCTCCTGCATCTCGCCCACCAACTGAAGGACCCTGACACTCAGTTGTGCCATTCTGGCACGTGTGGTCACTGTTAAAAAACGTAAATTAAAATATTGGTATAACCTTGTTGGGGTCATACTGCATGGTCCAAACACCTAAATCTGGACTTCAAAAGCCAGAGGGCCCTCGCCACCACGGGCCGGGTTTTGCATAGTGCCTGATTAGAGAACCCCTGGCCCGCATTCTGCAGGCAAGGAACGGGCATCAGGAGCAAGGGCAGGAGTGGATATCCTGAATCCCCTGAAAGAATTTAAAAATACTAACATAAAATACACATTCTAAGCTACAATATTGTTTAACATGTCATCAAGGGCTAAAAAAAGCCATAGGTTAAGACATAAGTCATCAACTATATTCATTGACATACAGTGAAAATGGATTGATGGAATGTGAGCAAACTTACCCAGGAGCCATCCACCAAATAATTCTCCTGACTCAGACGAAATAAGCTGGAGCTCTGCAATATATAAGCATCATGGGACGACCCTGGATGCCCTGCAAGAACACTGAGGAATCGCATAGCTGGACCAAAGACTGCTTTTATGTTGTGTGAGTGGCACATCTTACACAAAGCAAAGGTAACCGACTAAAACAATAACTCCTACAACAAATTAAGATTCAAGTTCAACAATATAAATATAATTCACAAAGGACATAAGTCTAAAAAAATATAGCAATTATATGGATGTGTGGGAAAATAATGGTTTACATGCTAAGGACTAATTAAGGTCAGCATTAAAATGCTTCGATAAGGCATACATGAAATGTATTGATTTAGGTATGCATTGCTATACAATTTATGGCCTCAGCTATGCTGATACATGCAATGCCTTGGTGCTAAAGGCATGCAGAATCCTCCACATAGCCGCAAAACATGTTCAACAATAGCAATCCAAGCCCTCAAAGGTCTCATAAGTGGATCGGAAATGAAACGGATTTATAGGGTGGTGATCCGTTGGAAATCAGCTCTCTGAATCAGACGCAAGCCCATCCCAACAACGTAAGTTATCTGAATGAACTAAAAATATCAGATTTTGTTTGGAAAATGATCCGAACTAACGGAAATGATCCGATTTGCTTCCGTTCATCGAAAGTGCATATACGCATTCTCCCGAACGTTCGTACGAATGAAAAATGAACGAAAAAAAGCAAAAAAAAGACTAACACCCACCCAAATTTTCACAGACAGCTACGGAAGTGCAGACGAATCTGTCTCTGAATCGAGGCTTATGAACGGAAGACCAAGTAGCAGCTTTACAAACTTGTTCAACAGAAGCCTGGTGCTGAAAAGCCCAGGAAGCCCCAACAGCATGAGTAGAATGAGCAGTGATCTTAAAAGGAGGAACCCTCCCCTTAGCAGAATAGGCCCAAACAATGGCCTGGCGTGTCCATTTACTAATGGTAGACTTGGCGGGCGCCAAACCTTTTCTGGGCCGAGAAGGCACCACGAACAAGGCATCCGTCTTACGAAAAGGAGAAGTAGCAACCAAATAGTACTTCACACAACGAACCACATCCAAAGATGCAAAACCCTCTCCTTGTCATTGCTAGGCTTAGGACACAAGGAAGGGAGAACTACATCCTGATTGAGATGGAAGGCAGAAACCACCTTAGGAAGGAAATCTGGTTTAAAGCGAAAAACCACCTTATCCTGGTGTCTCTCAAAGTAAGGAGCCTGAATAGACAGAGCCGCCAACTCAAAGACACGCCGAACAGAGGTAATAGCCACCAAAAAGGCAACCTTTTGAGTGAGCACAGAAAAAGCCACATTCTGCATCAGTTCAAAGGGAGGCCCCTGGAGGGCCGAAAGAACCAAATTTAGGTCCCAAACGGGAACCAAAGACTTTATAGGGGGCCGAACATGAGTGACCCCTTGGAAAAAAGTCTTGACCAGATAATGCAAAGCAAAAGACCTTTGAAAAAAGACAGCCAGGGCAGAAACCTGACCCTTCAAAGTACTGAGCTGGAACCCCAGAAACTCCAAAATCCTAGGAATCGAAAACACCCTGCAAGGTAAGGCCCTAGCCTCACACCAGTCAATATAGGACCGCCAAGTCCTATAGTAAATGGTAGAGGAAGACCTCTTCCTAGCTCTAATCAAGATTTGAATAACCGCTTCAGACAAACCTTCCTCCCTCAGGATGAAGTTTTCAGCAGCCACGCCGTCAAAGCAAGCATTTGTGAATTGGGGTAATGTAGTTGACCCTGAGAGATCAGATCCGGAGACAGGGGCAGCCTGTACTGATCTACCACCAATCTTACGATGTCTGTGAACCAAACCTGTCTTGGCCACCTTGGGGCCACCAGAATTGCTGGTACCCCCTCTAGAGCCAGCTTGCGCACTACCTTGCCTACCATGGAGAAGGGGGGAAACAGGTATAGAAACCCCAGATCCCTCCAGGCAAGGGACAAGGCATCCACTGCCAGGGCCAGAGGATCCTGAGACAGAGATACAAAGGTTGGGAGCTTGTGATTGTGCCGAGAGGCAAAGAGATCCACCTCCGGAGTCCCCCACTTGTGACACAGGGCCCGAAACACCCTGTGGTTGAGAGACCATTCCCCTCGGCAAGAGAATCCCCTGCTCAGGGAGTCCGCCTCCGTGTTCTCCACTCCTGGAATGTATACTGCCGAGATGCAAGGAACATTGCTCTCCGCCCATGTCAGAATCAGAGAGACTTCCCTGAGGGCACTCCTGCTGCGAGTCCCTCCTTGGTGATTGATGTAAGCTACCGCAGTACGATTGTCTGATCGAACCTGAACCGGTAAACCCTGTAGGTGAAGTGTCAGACGCGACAGAACCAAGTGGATAGCTCTGAGCTCCAAGACATTGATGGGGGTTTGAGCCTCCTGAGGACCCCACAAACCCTGGAACTGATGATCTTTCCAGAAACCTCCCCAGCCCGACAGGCTGGCATCCATGGTAACTGTCTCCCAACGAGGGGCCAGGAACGATCTGCCCCTCATCAGATTGCTTGATTCCAGCCACCACTGAAGGGACTGCCGAACCCTGGGAGACATCAGAAATGACTGATCCAAGGACTGTGGACATCTGTCCCATTTCAGCAATAGATGGAGTTGTAGCGACCTCATGTGGAATTGAGCAAAGGGGACTGCCTCGAAGGAGGCCACCATCAAACCTACCAGAGTCGTCCCTAGCCGAATGGAAGGGCGAGGGTTGGTCAGGAGAACACGTATCAGATCCTGAACCCTCTGCACCTTTGGCTGAGGTAGGAACACTCTGGCCTGACTGGTATCCAGATTCATGCCCAGAAAGGAAATCTCCCTTGATGGGGAGAGATAAGACTTGGGGTGATTGATCACCCATCTGAACCTCTCCAGCGTTGTCACCACCGTCCTGGTGTCCAGCTCCGCCTGGCAGAGGGAGGAAGCTGTAATGAGCAGGTCGTCCAGATATGGCACAATGCGAATGCCCTGGGCTCTGAGCAGGGCCATAATGCCCGCCAGAACCTTGGTAAACACCCTCGGTGCCGAGGTCAACCCGAATGGGAGGGCCACAAACTGAAAATGCTGATCTCCGACCACAAACCTGAGAAATCTCTGGTGTGCTGGGAAAATTGGTACATGAAGATAAGCATCCTTGATGTCTATGGACATCATGAAATCCCCCTGACGAAGGGAACCGATCGCTGAGCACAGAGTCTCCATGCGGAACCTCTTGGTTCTGATGAACCTGTTGAGAAGCTTCAAATCCAGAATAGGTCTTATGGAGCCATCCCTTTTGGGAACTGTGAAAATGTTGGAATAATAGCACCGGCCTCTCTCTGAAAGAGGCACCGGGCATATGACCGGCATGTCCAGGAGGTTCTTTACAGCCGACAGGAGCCCCTGCACCGCCCGAGGATCCGAAGGCACCCGAGACCTTAGGAATCTGGGAGGAGGCCGGTACTCGAAGTTTGTACCCAGACGAGACCACTTCCAATATCCACTTGTCCGTAACCTCCCGGACCCAGACCTGGAAGAAGAGCTGCAGCCGTCCCCCCACCCGTAAGGGTGAGGGCGCCTCCTCATTGCTGAGCTGGCTTGGCAGCGGGCTTGGGCTTGGAACCCCAGGAAGAGGCTGGACGGGCACGTCCTCTACCTCTGTTCCAGGAACCCCCTCTGAAGCCAGAGTAGGCAAGACCTCTGCCCACTCTGGCGCCGTGAATGGAAGGACTGAAGGAGCTTGCCCCCCCGAAAGGAGCGACGCTGCTTCTTACACTGAGGTAGCTTTCCACCTTTCACCACAGAATCCAATTTGTCTCCAAACAGCCGCGTTCCCAGGAAGGGCAGAGCTGTAAGTGATTTCTTTGCCGCAATGTCAGCCGCCCACTGGCGCAGCCAGACCGATCGGCGCATGGCCACCAACAGAGCCGAAGTTGTACTGCACATGGTAATAGTGTCGTCCATAGCCGACAAAACAAAATTTATGAACAATTCACACCTCTTAAGGGCTGTGAATTCAACGCTGTCCGGGTTGAGCTGGGACCCATTTAACATGTCCCTGATCTCCGACCTGGTAGCCACAGCCACGAGTGCCGATGCAAAGACAGGCCGCAAGGCTGAACCCACACTGGCAAAGGCATGGCAAGCCATCTGATCAATGCGCTTGTTTTCGCCATCCTTAAGGGTAGTGGCGTCAGGAGTATGTACAACGGAGGTGTTGGACAATCCTAAGATGGGCGCATCAACCTCGGGCGGGGAAGACCAGCGCTTCATTCCGTCCACCGGAAAGGGATACTTTCTATCCCATCCCTGAGGAACACCATGAAGGCGATTCGGCTTCTCCTATTCTTTAAGAATCATGCTGTCAAAATGATCCTGATTTGGAAACTCCAAGCGGGGCTTAGAGAACCCAAAGAATTCCCCCTTCTTCGGAGGGGCCTCCGCTGGTGGGGAAATATCCAGAGCCTCTAACAGATGGGTCAGGACCCTGGGGGGAAACAGCATCCCACAGCACCTGCCCGGCATCAGAATCAAAGAACTGCAATACCTCAGTCTCAGATTCCTCAAACAATTCCCCCTCCTCAAGCGGGGAATAATCAGCCCAGTCAGGGGAGTCATAATCATCAAAATCAATTACCGGCGTAGCTGGTGACAGATGCCTTTTCTCAGCAGGGGCCTTTCTGCCCACTGAGCTAGAAATAATTTTCTCGAGGTTGGCCAGCCTGGCACATACATCCGAGTGCGACTCCCCACTAATGACAGTGTCACTTGGGGTACGGATGATGCGGGGTGGGGTAGATGAGGTACCCCACAACCCACACATGGCTGGGATTGTCCCGAAGGGAACCCGAGCCCGGTATCCTGTGGAGCCTCCATATGGTGATTTTAAGGTAGTTGCAATGACCCCAGGGAATTACGCTGTTAAGCAACCCGGGATGCCCCTTAAGTCCCAAGTGGGAGGATTTATAAGTGCCCCAAATTTCTGCTAGGGACCCTAGACCGGGAGAACCCCCTTTTAGCAAGGCACAGGGAGTCCTCCTGAAAGACACAAGGAGTGGCCATAAGCACATGCACACATATATATACATATATATATACATATAATATATATATCATCATAAATCAAAGAAAAAAGTGAAAAGGGACTAGCGCTGTCCCCTGTCAGAATGGGGCACATGGCTAAGTCAGGTACACAAAAGGGGAAGCCCGGGAGGGCACTCACGCCCCCTTAACACCGCAGCCTGAGGGGAAGAAGCTCCCCTCAGCAGAGCAAAAAAACGGCATCCAGCCTGTAATGTGAAGCACCAAGCACACATACACACACACATTCACACCTGAATGACAGGAAAGAAAAAGGAAAAGTCCGCTCCCCCCACTGGAGGGTTAACAGAGGGACCCAGAAGGGGGATAATCCAGCACCAAGTATGGTGTAAGGGATATATATATATATATATATATATATATATATATATATATGCAATTAGGGACAGGGCATCCCAAACCGGGATCACCAACCCGGATTCTGCCTACCCCTTTATATGGGGTCTCATGGGGGAGCATGGCTCCCTGAACACCTATTAAGGTGATTCCTACCCTCACCCGGACCTGCAGCCAAGGCTGGGAGTCTAATATTGGGCTTAATGTATAACGGTCCGGGCAGAAATAGGGCAAAAAAAATGGCTGGGCTGAAGCCCGGCTTACCTGCAAGCAAGAGAAGCAGACATCTTCTGACTTGCTCACCGTCCTGCAGAGAAGGAACTGGGGGAATGTGTGGGAGGTCCCAGGTATTTATGGACCGGGAGGGGCTTCTTTTTTGCTTTCATCTCTGCAGAAGTTCGCCCTCTACTGGACCATAACCCATATGTCATGAATAGTGGAAGCGGGGTGTGTGACATACTTGGAATAAATACTTTGCTTTTCTTAGGAGTAAAAAAAGTACCATTAACATTAATTGTATTCCTAGCTGGTAAGACAACAACATTAAAATTCTCAGGATTTTTTTCTCACACCCAAATGTGCATCCAGCATTGAACTTGCTTCACTAAATCTTTAGCATGATCCACATTGTGTTTATGCAACATACACCAAAATGGTGTGTTGGGTGTACCTAGCAGAAACTTCCACTTGATAATCATCTGACTGGCAACGCTAAAGGTTCAGATGGGGGGGTCATCTGTGTTCAAGTAGCTAAAGGGTTACTGGCAGCCGGCAGCGTTCTCACCTGGAAAGGTCATTGCTGCTGCTTGATTTTTCTGTAGTCAGTCATTTTTACTCAAGGGTAGGAAATCCGCTCCCACCTTAGCAACATAGAGTCACAGGAATATAGGAAACCTGTAAACAGCAAGCTTATTTTATTTATTTGTTTATTTTACATTTCAAAAGGGGAAAACAATAAGACAAAAATACAGAGGATTTCTAGCATTGTATACAGATGTGTTACTCTCCATTTGCCCGAAAATGCCATACTGGGGTAATGGAGCCCTCTAGCATATGGTTGTTGAAGTTAAATTAGTTAAATGATTATTAAGAAAGGTGTATTGTTTTTAACTTTTAAATGTATTGTTTGGCTAAATACCAAAATATTACAGATGTTTTACTAATTTACAAGGGCTACTTCTACTACAAAGGTGACCACTAGCATAAAATACAGATATTCTAAAGGTGATATTTTTTCATTCTAAAATGCAATATCTGTCAATCTGCTGTCATTATGGGATGGGGTGACCAGGACAGGCACAGTTGCTCCAGGCCTCCGCACTTCTTCTTAAAGTGGACCATCACCCATGGGTGATCGGCCCGGGAATCTATAAGATTCCCTGGCCGATCACCCCCCTCACCGCGGGACATCCGAGATCGGGATGTCCCGCGGTGAGGGACCCCCCCCAAAACCCCAAAAGAACTTACCTGATCGGCGCACACTCCTCTAGCCGTGTGCGCGCCCGCGCCGGCCGTTTGTGAATGGCCGGCGCGGGCGCGCGCACTGTCAGAGGGGCGCGCGGGAGGCGGCGGCGGACGCGCTGCCTTGTCCGCCGCTTGTCCGTGGGAGCGTGGTGAGGTGAGTTTGGGGGTTTCTGGGGGGTTTTACACAGCGGGGCACCCCTAATCGGGGTGCCCCCCTGAAGTGGACCAAAACCCAGGATAGTCAAAATCCTGGGTGTTGGTCCACTTTAATGGGGTTCTAAATAGACGGCATGCGTTAGACTGCCCCCGCCTGCTGACCTCATGCACAGCGCTCCTGGTTGCACTAAGTGAGGCTACCTCCCAAGTCCTCCTGTATTTATAGCCACACCTCCCACCAGACGCTGCTCAGGGCACATCAACTTTTTCTTTACTGCTGACATGGCCGGTGAGTGTGTGTGAACGATGCATGGAGTGACTGTCCCCCCCCATAGGTGTATCAGCGTATCATCTTTCCCCCCCTCCCTCCTACCTTCTTGTGCCGGTATTAGAGCCTCCGGAAAGGTCAAGGCAGCCACTGCAGATAAGAGGACCGTAATCAGGCTGCTGCTAGTTGTGGTGGGCCTATCTTCCTGGATATAATCCCTTAACCCTTTAAGTGCCAGCCTACCTTGAGATTTTGTCACCCTTTGTTGCCAGACCATTTTGCACTATTTTGCGCTTCCCATGTTCAACTGTGATTTTTGAAGGGATTTCCAGGGATTTCCCAGAAAGTGATATATTGTTTTTTTCAGCAGAGTCTGGGCTTTAACATGAAATGTCTTGTTTGTCATTTTCTAAGTGTATTCCCTAAATTTTTGGGTAAAAGATGTGCAAACATTTTTTAAAAAACAATTTTTTACAATTTGTAGTGTTTTTAGAATAAAAAATTTAAGTTTGTCAATAAAATTATTGCGTGTGAAACCCCAATTTCTCCTGGTTACAGCAGTACCACATGTGTATAGGTAGACACCCTTTCCTGCCCAGGAGACTCCCCCAAACTGAAACAGCGCTTTAGGAGATTTTCAGATAAAATACAACTATGCTATGCAATATGCGCACCTTGCAGTTTTTCAAGAAAAACAACCCTTTACATTTGAAATACTCCAACAAACTATATATTCCCTAGAAGTACACACCTCAGGATTTCTAGGCGTACCAGGCTTGTTGACATGGGTGCAGTTTTCTGGAAGTAATCCTTCAATGTATTCTTTGGTTGCACAGGGTTTCCCTAAAAATAATAAAAAAGCAGAATCAAAACCACATTTTCCTAAAAAAAACTATATGCAAACAAGAAAAAAACTGAAAATCTGAAAAAGCAAGGTCGCCCAAACAGAACATTACTCAACATGCATAGCTACTGTCAAGGAAAGAGTTGCCAAACACACCAAAGGAAAGCATGCGCGTAACAGTAATTTTACTTCAAAATTTCAGCTCTGCAGACAAAGTGCACACCTTATGCTTTTTCTACCAAAACAACCCTTTATATTTGGAATATCCCAAAAAAACATATATTCCCTGAAAGTACACATGTTAAGCTTTCTAAGCGTACCCAGCTTGTTGTAGTGGGCTCAACTTTCTGGAGGTAATATCTCGAAGAATTCTTAGGTTGCACAAGGTTTCACAAAAAAATGTATAAAAAAGCAGAATAAAAAACACCTTTTCCTAAAATATCAATATGCAAATAAGAAAAAACAAGCTAAGTCTGAAAGCGCAAGGTCCTCTGAGCAGAACAATAACCCAACATGCATAGGTACCTGTAACCTTTTAACTGCCAGCTTACTTGAGATGTTGTCACCCTCTGCTGACAGGATATTTTTCACCATCATGATATTTAACTGTGATTTTTGCAGAAATTTCCAAGAAAATTGCATATTTTTTTTTTTTGCGGCTTTAGGCTTTAACATGAAATATCTTGTTTGTATTTTTTCCACTGTTTTTTAATACATTTTTAAGTAAGTAAAAAATATAATATATATATAATTTATATATATATATATATATATATATATATATATATATATATATATATATATTTATTTTAAATTGTCTCCTTCATATTAACTAAAATATTTATTTTATTAAAGAAAACCATATTGCATGTGAAAGCTCCATTTCTCCCGATTACAATGATACCACATATGTATTGGTAAACCCCTGTTCCTGTCCAGGATATCCCCTAAACTGAAAGAACACTTTATAACATTTACAAATAAAATACAACTACTATCCACACTATAAAGGGTTAAATAAAAAAAAATTGGTGTGGGGTCCCCATTCCCAGGGGGGACCCCATTTCTTGGGGGAATTTTAACGGTTAAAAACCCTTCAAATTCTCAAAAAAAATGGCGTGAGGTACCCCCTACCCAGCATAACCAGCCCAGGCACCAGCTATGGGGGCTTGTAGAACAGGGTGCAGGGCCAGCTTTGATGGCCCCCCCGCCCTGCCAGCTACAAGACCCAAAGCCTAATAGCCATGGGCTCTTCTGCTCCCCCCCTGGGCTTTGGGGAGGCAGGTAATGGGGGTCTCGGGGTTAATGGCAAGTCACCCACTAGCCGCAGGTGACTTGCCAGACCCAGAGCCTTGTGAACTGGTATAGGGGTCTCATAGATCCCTTACCAGTTCACAAAGGGTTAAATGTAAAAAAAAACACACTGACACATAGAAAAAATATTTTATTATGTTTTTTTTAATACTTACCTCCCATCGCTGATCACTTTGGCTTCTGCTCTCCTGCTGCTGCTGCTGCTGGAAGCCTTTTATACCTACTGGGTGACAGGTAACATGGGGTTAATTTAAAAAACAAAAATGACCCCATTTTTGGGGGGAATTTTATGGGTTAAAAACCCTTAAAAATCCAAACAAAAATGGCATGGGGTCCCCCCCTACCCAGCTTAACCAGCCTGTGACCAGCTATGGTGGCTTGTAGAACAGGACGCAGGGACCAGCTTTGGTGGCCCGGGCCCTGCAGGCTACAAGCCGAGAATAGCCTAGGGCCACGGCCCTTCTGCCCCCCCCTTTTGGCTTTGGGGAGGCAGGTTATGAGGGGGCTCAAGGGTTAATGGCAAGTCACCCGCTAGCCGCAGGTGACTTGCCAGCCCCCAGCCTTGTGAACTGGTATAGAGGTCTCATGGACCCATTATCAGTTCACAAAGGGGGTTAAAAGTAAAAAAAACATACCACACACTTTAGAAAAAATGATTTTATTAAAAAAATAAAAATTTATTTACTCACCTCCGATCTTCAGCTCCTGTGTCCCTCGGCGATCCGATGCCAGTGATGGCTGGCTAGAGGAGGGGAGGGCAAGTGATCGGAGGATCGCCTACCTCTCTCCTCCTCTGCCCAGCTGTCACCTGGCATCTGACAGCAGAAACGCCGGGTGCCCTGACGACACCTGGTGGGTGACGTCATCCGCCCCACCCCCGAAGGTGTGTGTTATGACAGTCCATACATGATAAAGTGGCAAGTATGGTGAATACTGCTAAAGAATAGAAAGAAAAAAAGGTTAAATAGAAAGAATGACAGAAAGAAGGAAAGAGAAATATAGAATGAAAAAATAGAAGGAATGAAAAGAAAGAAACTAAGGGAAAATGAAAGTAAAAACATAGAAAGAATATATGGAAAGAATGAAAAAAGGGCATAGAATAAATAAAGGGACCAACAAAAAAAGAGAATGGATGAATTACAAAAACACGCAGGAAAAGAGAGAGCGAGAAGAAATGAGAGAAAAAAAGGAGAGATGGAAGAAAGGAGAGAAAGATAGAAATAGCGGGACTGACAAAAAAAGAAAGAGAAGGAATTACAGAAAGAAGGAAAGAGAAATAAAGAATGAAAAAATAAAAGGAATGAAAAGAAAGAAACTAAGGGAAAATGAAAGTAAACACAAAGAAAGAATATATGAAAAGAATGAAAAAGGGCATAGAATAAATAAAGGAACCAACAAAAAAAGAGAATGAATGAATTACAAAAACAAGCAGGAAAAGAGAGAGCCAGAAGAAATGAGAGAAAAAAAGGAGAGCTGGAAGAAAGAGAAAGGAGAGAAACAAAGAAATAGCAGAAGGACTGACAAAAAAAGAAGCAATGACAGAAAGAATGACAAAGGATGACAAAAAAAATTATAGAAAGAAAGAAAGAAAGGAAAGGAATGGCAGAACGAACAGATGATAATAATATAATAATATAAGATAATAATAATATATATAATATAAGATAATAATTTTTTTTCATACCACTAAAAGAAAACCAAGGTTGGATTTTTTTTGTTTCAGCTGGGGGTATAAGTAACCACTTTTGTATAAGTAACCTTCTTAAAAAAAATGTTTTTCTCAATGTATGTTGCCAAACCACAAATATGATTTTCCCCCTGTGACTGATGGCATAACATTGAGCACAAAAAGACATTTTGCCTGCTGAGAATAGAGCCATATATACAGTTAAACTAACCAGTTTTGTGCATGACTTCTAAATATTGCAAGTGACAGGTGCACCTCTAATAGCCTCAGGTTAGTCAGCACTCATATGTCATACACAGTATAAGCAGACCAGCACATACATTATTCAATGTGGAGTTTATCTGATATCACAGCTGTGGGTCAGTACTCTATTTTTTAATATTTAGCTAGTGAAGGCAGCGCTGGCGGTAATAAAGGTGAAATAGCGTTTGGAACTTCCCTAAAAGCCGGCAGACTACCAGCGCCTGATTGCAAAGCATTAATATTAGATGTTGTCTCCCACCACTGACATCTACAATGGCCAACAAATTACAGCTGAAATGTAGAATGTAGCCCGTCCTTTGACATCACGCTGATTAGAATATTCATGCCCGGCAAACGCTTCTGCCATGGTGCCAGCGCCCCATTTAGCCAGAATGTACAAACTCTGTCAAACTGAAGCTCTGATGACTCATTTCTAAGCCTCCAATAATAGGGCCAATTAAGAAAAAAATCACAGAATGAATCTTCGTAAGACAGCTTGAACGTCATCAAAGATAATTCTCAATGTTCCTTGCATTGCAGCAGAATGGGGCTTTAAATCAGGGGATTTTGTTGTACTTCTGTATAGTAGACAAGCTAAATACTGAAATGAAAAGGAAGGAAATGAAAGGACAGCTGTCTGTAAAAATGAAAATCTACTATTCAACCCCCCCCCCCCCCCCAAGGGTTGGAATGGCCAAATAAAGGCCATCTAGCCCACCACAAGAAGAGTCTGTGCCAAAATTGCCCAAATCCCCCCTCTGCCTGTGAGCGGTCCCTGCAAAGCTTTAGTTTTAGCTGTGAGGTGCACATGTAACAGGGGTGGCAGACTAGCCACCACCCTGTGAAGGGTTACATTTATTAGTGTAGGCCAGGTTATGGGGTGTTGTTATTTGAGGCTTGGAGGCAGGGACTCCAGACATTAAAGTCTTCCTGTCTCTAAGGAGTTAATAGGTAATGTGGGTTAAAAAGTATGCTAGGTTTTATGCGGAGGCTGATTCATTACTAACGCCAGGTATCGGCAGATGAGCTTCTGTATAGCGGCGCTTAGAGCGACCACTAGTAGATGCTGAAAGGAACTGTATCTGGAATCTGAATCTGGAACTGTAACAGAGCACCTCAGTAGCTGTAGTAACCTGGCTGGCATTGATGAATGTGATGTATGTTGGGCAGTCTAACACCAGTACAGCGCTGCTGCAGGGAGCGAGAGGTAGCGCCACCTCAGTGCGACTCACTCTAAATTCGGGCGTTATAGCATAGAGCGCCAGACGCTGTGTAATTAAAGTCTGTTTTTGAACACATATCTACCAGTAACACATGGAATGACATTGTTTTAACACTGTGACATTAGCACAGATCTGTACATACAATTCTACAAAAAATATAAAAAGTCCCAAAAATTTATAAAAGTGTTTGTTTGCAGCCAGGAGAGGTCACACAATAGAGTTGATTCAGAGAGACATAAAAAGACTTTCGTTTTGTGTCGATCTGTTTTTTTTTCAATTGTTCCAGCTCGCGTATGAGTGTACAAGCGATTCTATGCATGCATTGCAAGCCTTCTGTAAAGTCTTCGTCCGTTCGTATGCCAACGACAATGTCATTTTCCAGCTTTTGTTTTCCGTTTATGTTACTCATGTTACAACGTAGGCTTTCGTTTTTGCCCTTTTTCCATCGTCTCCTCCCACTAATCATTTACGTTTCCCGTTAGATTCTGAATTCCTTTTACAATAAATAATCATCCAGACGAAAATCCTTATGACCTTGCGCCTGCACACTACAAACTTTACTCATTAATGTGCTCGCCCACATATTTGGTTCAGTCACTTGTGCTACAATGCTTAGCTAAATCACTTCGCAGTCTCATTCTTCTTCCATTTCCCACCCCTAAAACTTACCTAAATCACTTCGCGGTCTCATTCTTCTTCCATATCCCACCCCTAAAACTTACCTAAATCACTTTGCGGTCAGTATATTCTTGCATTTCCCACCCTTAAAACTTACCTAAATAACTTTGCGGTCTCATTCTTCTTCCATTTCCCACCCCTAAAACTTACCTAAATCACTTCGCGGTCTCATTCTTCTTCCATTTCCCACCCCTAAAACTTACCTAAATCACTTCACGGTCTCATTCTTCTTCCATTTCCCACCCTTAAAACTTATCTAAATCACTTCGCGGTCAGTATATTCTTGCATTTCCCACCCCTAAAAGTTACCTAAATCACTTCCCGGTCTCATTCTTCTTCCATTTCCCACCCCTAAAAGTTACCTAAATCACTTCGCGGTCTCATTTCTTGCCCTTTTTTTTTTTTTTTTTTTTACTTTTTTGTTTAAAATGGGCCAACTTTAATTTTTTTTTTTAAACTGTAAATATAAAATTCTTAACATTTAAAAAAATATATAAAAATGGCCATATGGCCATATGTCATTATGCTAAAGAATTAATCAAAGGAAGAGGCCATATGTCAGTATGCTAAGGAATTAATCAAAGGAAGAGGCCATATGTCATTATGCTAATGCTATTGACTATGGCTTTAGGTATCTTGGTGATCATGTCAATTCCCACATACTCTAAATAAGTACATTACAAATTACTTCGTTGGTGGCCGAGCTCTGCTTCGGGGACCACCCGGGTCACTTTTAATGTCTGAGTCAACAGTAAGCAAATGACAATTTGAATGTGTGTGTGGCATCACCCACCTTCTCCATGTGCCTCCTGGGCCTGATCTGCTGCAGTCTCTGCTCCAGATCGTTCACCCGCTACAGAATCATCTAGAAAAATAAATTTAGGGAATCAGTTTTGCTTTAAATAGCATGTATGTGTGTGCGGTTACATTAATAGTCACATACCAGAGGTTAATGGCTCCGTCACTTGGGCCGACTCCCTGCCCACGTCATGACGCCCCTCCTCTGTAGAAAGGTCCAGGGGCCGCTACAGAGGAGGGGTAGGAACGTGGCCCTTGAGATCCACCACCTTCACTTCCTGCTGCAGATTCATGCAGCACTGGCCGGCCTGTGCGCCTCCGGGTGCGTCGGATTCGGTATTCCATTTCCAGCATTAGAAAAGAAAAGCATTTATAAATAAAGGCCTACCTTCTGTATTAGTTACATCTAGCATGCAATCGCTATGTACTTACTTGGGAAATGGAGCCCGAAAAATCGCCGCACCCGGGGCATGTGGAGTCGCTTCAGGTCCGACCAATGCTGCATGATCTGTTTATGGGTGAAGGTGGTGTCCATCTCCTGCTGGATCCGGGAAACGATCTCCAGGGCGACGTTCCTCTTCTCAAATGCGTTGGGCAGTTAGTCGTACCTGCGCTGAAGCATCGTCTAAAAAACACAAAATATAAATAGTTGTTATATCAAACTGCATACAAATATCTCACAATCCGATCAGTTGCCTAAATGACATTCCCAGACACATTTCTAGCCTCAAACTATCCTTCTAGATGCAAGTGACTTGGTTCGCACATGTGCGCACTAACTTCTGTTTGGCACGGAGTTTTACAAACTTTTCAAAACAACTGTTTCTTCCTGCGCTTCCTTAAGGCCTAGGCATGCATTTAGATGGCAAATAAAAGCCCTTACAATACACTTACGAGCATAATCAGCTCTTGTTGTTGGCGGGTAAAGATCGTGGGCGCCATCTTGTTTCTTGTCCGCAGCAGATAAGTAATGCCCCAACGGTTTCCGGGTTCCGCACAGCCCGACGAAGTGCCGTACGCACGCGTACGTGAACGCGTAAGCGTCATACCCAGTCATTAGTATTTAAAGGGTCCTGGACACACAGCTCATTCTCTTTGAGATTTTCATCATGGCACCGAAAAAACCCATCGCTAAGGTCACACCAGCCAAGGAGGCCACCAGCAAAAGGGCCCAACGGCATGAGGAGCCTTCATCCTCACGTCCGACCACTCGGTCACAACAACCTACTCCCAAGGTGCGGGAAACGTGCAGCTAAAGTGTCAACACAAAGCGATATTGGCCACCAAGGCCGCAACAGCTAAACCAACCACCAAAGCCAAGGATGGAGCAGCTAAGAAGAAGGCACCAACATCAACGCAGGCAGGTACTACGGCATCCAAGGCCACTAAGTAGCAGAGGGTGAGAAGCCCCAGCCCACAAAGAACACCCTCCCCTCCTCCCCGCCCTACCACATCCCTTCATAAACCGCGCTCCACTGGCAAGGCCAGTAAGGGCCAGCGTGCCAGAAGCCCCAGCCCAGCCAGCACTGCCTCTCCTGCTCCACGTGGCTAAACCTCGCATGAACAAAGGAGCACAAGTGACAAGGCCAGTAAGAGGCACAGGGCCTGAAGCCCCAGCATAGCCAGCACTGCCTCTCCTGATCCACGTGCCAGTACCTTGCATGGACAAAGAAGCACAAGTGGCAAGGCCACAAAGAGGCACAGAGCCTGAAGCCCCACCCCCCAAGCACACCCTCTCCTCCTCGGCCACATTTGCCACCGGCACAGGTGGCAACCACCGATACATATGCCACATCCACGCCTGGAAGTTCGGTGGCCACCCAGGCAAGTCCAGTCCAGTCGTTCTCAAGCCACGTGTCGCACATTTCATCACCACAAAGCCAGCCCAGAATGTCCCCAGAATTGCCAACAAACAGAGATGAGCCAGAAGAGCAAGCAATAGGCCGAACATTACGGCGAGGACAGTTGAGTGGCAGTTTTGGTGAGGCCCAAACTCTCGCATTGGCAAGTGGCCTCACACTCCATTATGACGAGCTATATGGGCGACATTCAAAATCTACAAGCAAAATGAGAAAGACACAAATCTTGGAGGAGCTCACCAGACAGGTCAATGCAGCGGGGAAGGAGCTTAAAGATGTGGAGCAGATACAGCGCAAAATATTTGACCTGAAGTATGCAGCACGGAAGAAACAGAATAAACAGCGCAATCACAGGTACATATTTGAGTTGTGCATTTTTATGCTTGTTGTATTGACCACAATGCCCTAAATTTGTCAACCTCTATTTTTCAGCTTACAAACTGGCGGAGGCTTCCCCACAAAATTACAGTATACACGATCTGAGGAGATGGTGCTGGCGTTAATACACCCCGTCGCATTAGAGGCCTCTCTGGCAGACGGAACACGGACATCCCTATCACTGCAGGTTAGTAATGTTTGTTTGTATGTGAAATGTTTTAAATGTGTGAAATGAGGCTCACAGGCAGATATGAACACATGCCCCTAGGGAGTGGCTTTGAGGGGAGGTTACTGTTTTAGCTGGGTGTTTAATGTCTGCGGAATGGTCATTTTCAAGGTTTGCAGCCCATACATGACCTTGAACAGTATTTATGGTCACTATTAAACTCTTTATCTTAGCAAAGCACTGCCTGTTATGTGAATCTAGTCAATCATAGACAACACTTCCTTCTTTGTCTTTATACCACTTGGGTTGTAGCTGTGCTTTGGTCTTAAAAACTTGATCTGGGGTCAGGGAAAGGTCTACATAGGAAGAATGGCCACCAGCATACTTTGAAGACAAATGCTATTTGTAAGCGTGTGGGCCCCTAATGGCCCTTTAGGGATGTGTTAAGCCTCATAACATGCAGTATATGCATGTTTGTCCTATTTAAGGTGACCAATGTGTATGTACAGGGTGAGGCATACATATAAGAGATTCTGACATTCATAGTGAAGGACACCTTGTCCCGCTGTGGGAGTTGGCATTCTTGCTTGCCCACATGTTTTTGAAAGCATATGTAGTAATCCAGATTATCAATGGATTTTTGTGTGTTTACGTGCCTTTTACTTTTAAACACAGCCCAGCATCAAGCCTCTGCAAGTGTGGAAGCCTCCTCCAGTTTGACCACGCCGTCAACTTCCGTGCTGCCTACGAGCCAGGAACAGATATATAGGGTAAGTGGATGATGAAACTGCTGATGCATGTGAATGCACATGACTAATTTGCATAACAAATATATTTAGGTCCCAAACTGAACCTTTTTTTGCACATGTCCCAACAGACCCACACACTGATGGATGAAATCCAGGAGATGGAGGAGGAGGAGGATGCCAGCCTGATGGGACCATCAGAACTGCCCCCCCTGGAACCTAATCTGCCACTGTCCCAGCATGCTACTGCACCAAATCCTCTGCAGCAGAGTGAAGCTGGATGCATGCTGCCAGCCCATCATGGGCGGCAGGCTGAGACTGAGCCTACAGTCCCCACTGGTAGCTCTGCTGCAGAGGTTTTGCCGAGCACATCTGGGACTCTTGCTCGCCCTAGAGGTCCAGCATCTGCAGGCGCTCAAACCCGGAGGAATTGTTAGACGTGGTCATCAACGTCGACCAGTTTCCCAGGGGAGGCGCGTGCCGATCCTGGATCTTTGACCTGTATCTGCTCCACATCTTTCCTCTACATCCCCACAGTATTGACCTGTCTGGTGACTTAAAGGAGCCTCTGCACTCAACCCTGTTAGCTTGCAGACCAACCTATAATCTGTCTCTAAATCTGGTAAAAACAGAGGCTCGTATGCTAAGCTGCACCACCGCGCCAAGGTGCCTCTATGGGTGCAGTCCTAACTCTAATCTATGAGAGCCCCATTTAGGACATACAATGCAAGAGATAAAAATAATTGCCCTGCTGACTTGCACCTCCCAGGTTAGTTATAAAATGGTCTGAGCAGCTGCCACTCCCCCTTTGACCTGTCTGGTGAGTGCTAACAAGATTGCCTTTTTTATGGCTTTGCTTGTGTGATTTTGAATGTTGCCCATATAGATCATTAGAGTGCTGACATACCCCACTAGCCAATGTCTGAGCTAAAGCCTCACTGAAGCAGGTGCTCATGCTGCCACGCTGCAGGCTTGTGCCTAATGAAATTGTGGCTGCCTCATCCTGTTTGTTGGCAATATTGGGGGACATTCTGGGCTGTGAAACAACTACATTTGGCCATGGCAAAGATTTGACTGGACTGGCATTAGGACTGGGGGTTATTGTTTGGGTGGGCCACTAACTTACAGGTGTGGATGTGGCATAGGTATGGCTGCTTTCCACCTGTGCCTGTGGCAAATGTGGCCAAGCAGGAGAGGGTGTGTATGTGGCCCTATGTATTCCTGGCCAAATCTCCCCCTGCTAATGGTTGCTCCCTATGTATGTTTCAACTAAAAATTGACATATTTATCTCAAATATATTGAATGTGACTTTAGCTGTTGTTGACTAAGTTGATGCATTAATGTTTGGGTTACTTAGAGATTAGTGAAGGTTTTTAAAAACAAACTTGCGAGAATAAAATGCATGAGGCTCAGATCATGTGTCAATGTTTTAGTAATTAATGCATTACTATTTTTTTTTTAACTTACAGGTGTGTTTAACAAATTAAAAAAGCCTTCACAAAGGCAAATCAAAGTCAGAACAACAACTTAAATTCAGCAAACAAACAAAGGCAAAAAAAAATGCAAAATAGGTGGTGATCAAGTGCCCGCACTGTTTGGCCAGAGGCACTAGGTGTGCCAGGGTAGTGCTCAGCTGGCTCCTGGCTGGGTGGAGAGGGGGGCAGATCCACATACCGGGGGACACGCTGCATGATGGTAAAGTTATGGAGGACACAGCATGCGAGTATTATGTCTATGACCTTGTTGGAGTCATACAGGAGTGCCCCCCCAGTATGGTCCAAACACCGGAAGCGTGTTTTTAAAAGGCCAAAGGCCCTCTCCACGACGGCCGGGGTCTTGCGGTGCGCTCGATTGTAGGCCTCCTGGGCCGCATTATGTGGCCGAAGGACGGGCGTCATCAGCCAGGGAAGTAGCGGATAGCCAGAATCCCCTGAAAAAATGAGAAAATACTTACATAAATTACACATTCTAAACAAAAATTTTTTTACAAGCGGTCGTTCACCCTGACTAAGAGCCTATCTTATATGTTAGCCACACCCTGTACATACAGATTGCTCACCTAAAAAAAACATCCTACCAGCATCTACTGCATGTTATGAGCCTTTAAACATCAAGGATGGTGGTTCAGGGCAAATCAGGCAGCCTGCAAACAGGAAGTGGCTTATGACTGTGCTGCTCTGCATTCGGGGATATCTGACCTTTTCCGGACCCCAGCTCTGCTCTGTCTGAGCAAAGCACAGCTCTAACCCGCCCCCCTGCACTTTATCCCGCTCTCCTCTCCTCAGTAAGTGTCATGCATCTGAGCAAAGATGGTGCCGACCCTATCCTAAAGTCAAGAACAGAATTGCAGCCGAGTGGGGGAAAGAATAATAAGTAAGTTACTAGAAACTAGAAATATATTATTTGGAAATGCTGAGGAATCAGTTTTTAAGGGTTTGTGCTTTGCTAAAGATCATGGATAAGGTCCGGTTTAACATGTCATCAAGGGGTCAAAACAGCCATAGGTTAAGACATGGGTCATCAACTATATTCATAGGCATACAGTGAAAAGGGAATGACATAATTTGCGGAAACTTACCAAGGAGCCATCCACCTGATAATTCTCCAGACTCAAACCGACGGTATAATCCTGATCTCCGCAAGATGTACGAGTCATGGGATGAGCCTGGATACCTGGCAAGCAGACTAAGGAACTGCATGTCCGGGGCCACCGCTGCTTGCACATTCAGTGAGTGGCCCATTTTGCGGTTCCTGGCAAAAACAAAAAAAATATATATATATATGAGCAAGGCAAGGTAACCTACTCAAACACTAACACCCTCCAAAAAACATGTTGGGCAATACATATAACACTAAGTACAGTTTTTAGCTTTTTTTTTTTTTAGTTTTAAAGCCAAAAAGAATATGTATGTTGGAGAAAATAAAGATTAACGTTCAAATGACCAATTAAGGTCCACATTAAAATCTTTGGCTAAGGCCTACATTAAAAACATTGCGGAAGGTATACACGGTCAAATGGGGCACAGGGACACTTGATAAGGAGGGATTAAGTTATACATGGTCAAATGGGGCACAGGGACACTTGAGAAGGAGGGATTAAGCTATACACGGTCAAATGGGGCACAGGGACAATTTACAAGGAGGGATTGAGCTATACACGGTCAAATGGGGCACAGGGCTACTTGAGAAGGAGGGATTAAGCTATACACGGTCAAATGGGGCACAGGGACAATTTACAAGGAGGGATTAAGCTATACACAGTCAAATGGGATACAGGGACACTTGAAAAGGAGGGATTAAGCAAGACACAGGAAAATGGGGCACAGGGACAATTTACAAGGAGGGATTAAGCTATACAATGTCAAATGGGGCCGAGGGACAATTTACAAGGAGGGATTAAGCTATACACGGTCAAATTGGGCACAGGGACAATTTACAAGGAGGGATTAAGCTATACACAGTCAAATGGGGCACAGGGACAATTTACAAGGAGGGATTAAGCTAAACACGGTCAAATGGAGCACGGGGACAATTTACAAGGAGGGATTAAGCTAGACACGGTCAAATGGGGCACAGGGACACTTGAGAAGGAGGGATTAAGCTAGACACAGTCAAATGGGGCACAGGGACAATTTACAAGGAGTGATTAAGCTAGACACGGTCACATGGGGCACAGGGGCACTTGAGAAGGAGGGATTAAGCTATACGCGGACAAATGGGTCAAAGGGACAATTTACAAGAAGGGATTAATTGATATTTACAATACAGTTCATCTAAAATAGATAACAAAATGACATAAATGAACTTACCTAAAGATGTACTCGTCGGCTGCCGGAGGGACCAATGCAACGTGGGTGCAATCGATCGCACCCATAACGTTGGGCATGTCGGGGGTATTAAAAAAACCCAACTTAAGCACGTTCCAGGCTACCATGTTGTCCGGAAAAGAAATATATTTTGGACTAATGGTAGCCATGCCATCCAAAAACTTGGAAAGGGCGCGGCTCAGCGTAGGCTGGGACATCCCCACGCAGAGGGCACCCAGCCTCTGGAACGAGCCATTTGCCAAAAATTGCAGGCAGCCAAGCATCTTGGTCATACCTGAAATTGCTTGCCCCTTCCTTGTGGTGCGGGCTAACCATGGCCGCAGCTCGCTATACAATTTATGGAGACAAGCGCGGTTAAGTCGGGTCAGCTCGTCAACATCATGCATGCGATCGATATGCATGCGTCGCCGATGCAATCTGGCCTCGGCCCTGCTGACACATGCAATGCACATTAGCTGAAGGCGCTCATATTCCTCCACAAAGCCGCAAAACATGATCAAAAGCAAGGTAGCCGAGTGCAAAATGGTCCCGTAAGTGGATCGCAAAGGAAACCGTTTTATAGGGCGGTGGTCCCTCGTCAATCAGCTCTCTGAATAAGACACAAGCCCATCCCAATAAGGTAAGTTATCTGAACGAACGCAAAATATCAGATTTGGATGCGAAAATGGTCAAAACTAACGCAAATGATCTGATTTCGATCTGATCTGATTTCCGTCCATCGAAAGCACATATACGCATTAGCGGAAAAGAACGTACGAATGGAAAATGAACATAAAAACAAAAAAAAATGACAAACACACACAAAAACATACACAGACAGCTACAAAAATTCCAGACGAATGAGTCTCTGAATCGAGGCTAATGATTTAAGCAATAAAAAAAAATTGTCAAACACGCTATTTAAACACAAGCAAATGAACAGGCATTGAAATGTATGGGAGAGTGACAGTGGGCAAAAGGTAATACCTGGCGCTCTGGAAGCTAGAGCATGTCGCTATACGCTGAGCTGCCTGTAATAATACATCAGACGCTACATGGCGCTGTTAGAGTTGCTCACCAGATTCGCTCACCCGATCCACATAAATGTGGCTTTGTGTACAGCGCCCGGCGTTCACCAGACACCGCTACGAGGCACTACCTGGCGCTATCCCTTCTTAAATCACCCCCTTAATTTCACTTAGGTGTACTTACAGAGTTAGACCACTAGATGGTAGTATTGGATGAAATGAACAGTTTGTTTTCAGCTCCAGATATTTCCAAATGTGGGCATTTGCTAACCTCAAACAAGTACAGACTTGTCCTTTGGTGAAGGAGAAGCTGGCTGTTGGTTGGGCTGGATGAGGAAGAGAGGCTGGGTTGTAGCAGAAGACACAGGCTGTGGTTATCGTGGGGAATGTGCTGTTAGTCCCTGGATTACTGCTCATGGAGGAAGGAGACAGTGCCAAGATGGGTGCACTAGTCTTGTCCTTCAAGGGGTACTGTTGGAGCATCCCTTTTGTACACCTCACATGAGGGAGCAAGCGGATCTCCTGGAGGGCAGACCAGGTGGGGGCCAGTCCAAACCTAGGGGAGCACGAGGAATATCTCACAGATGTGCCAGGGACCTCGGACTTGTGGAAAGTTTACCTATTAAAACAGGCAATTTACGCATTATAAGCATCAAAAGACTGTGTGGTTTTCCTTCAACCAACCTCTGGAAGTCCTCAGGACCAGCCTGGCACAGCCACCTGCCACTGGCAGGTCTGACTAAGTGACATTTCTCCTTTCCCTGGACCACTGAAAGTCCCCTCATGGATCTAGTTCCTGCAGAGTAAAGTACATGGTGGCCAGTCTCAGAGAGAATATCGTGGGCTGGCCACAGGCCAGTTAAGTACCCGGTTCATTTTTGGCCCCAGCTTTTTACTATGGCTAAATAAAACATTTCTTTGTTTACTTTAATTTTGTTAGTGCTTCCCCTTATGGCCTTTTTGTGTTAAAAAGGATGTCCAGTCAAAGTGTATTGCCCTCATCCTTCCACCTTCCCCTGGTGCTGAGAAAAACTCCCTACCTTGTCCCGGATCCAGCGTGGTCACCGGCAGCCCTGCAGCGGCTGCATAGGCAGTACATGCAGCTTCCTCTGCCCTGTGCATGTGCCCACCTGCCAATTCAAGTGAAAGGGTAGAAGGGGCCGAACACAGAGCAGGGGAAGACGCAAAGATGGCTGCACCTAGCGCTGAATGCCAGGCGATGTCAGGAGTTTTTTTTTGTTGTTAGCTCCCCTCAGAGCCATGGGAGGTTGGGTTACTTTTTTACTGGATATCCACTTTAAGATAAATCATCATCTGGTTTCAACAAACTAAATCTAAAAGTTCCCTGAACCGAACAGTACCCAACATGCATAGCTACTTTTTACCCTTTTGATTGCCAGCCTACTTGAAATTTGGTCACCGTCTGTTGACAGGTCATTTTTCACCATTGTGTGCTATGTTTAACCGTGATTTTTGCAGTAACTTTCAGGAAAATTATATATATTTTTGGCAACTTTAGGCATTTTTTTGCGAGTTTAGGCTTTAACATAAAAAGTCTTGTTTGTAATTTTTCTACTGTTTTTTAAAATGTTTTTTTTTTTAAATCCAAAATAAAAAAAGATATTTTTTAGAAGATTGTCTCCTTTATTTTAAATAAAACTTTTATTTTATTAAAGAAAACCATATTGCTTGTGAAAGTCCCATTTCTACAGATTACAATGGTACCACATATGTATCGGTAGCCACCCATTGTTGCCCAGGAGACTCCCTAAACTGAAAAGAGCGCTTTATAACATTTACAAATAAAATACTACTATCCACACTATAAAGTGTTAAAGCAATAAAAAAAACTTGGCGTAGGGTCCCCCTTACCGGGGCTCAATTTTGTGGGGGAATTTTAAGGGTTAAAAATCCACCAAAAATGACCCAGCAGCAGTTGACCTACCAGCCTCAGTGCCCCCCCTGCCGTGCAACAGTTGACTTGCCAGCCCCTGAGCCTTGTCAACTGGCATAGGGTCAAAGGGTTAACAGTAAGAAAAATACACCACACGGAGTAAAAATTTATTAGTTTACTATTAATTTTTAGTATTAGTTTACTTTACTCACCTTCGATCCTCCGCAGTCTCAAGTCGATTATGTCCCAAAAAGCTCAGATGACAGCTGCCGGCGCTCTGATCACCCAGCGCTACTCAGCATCTGGGGTTGGGTGTGGGAATGACGTTGTGGATGACATGATATGTCATCCGCCCCACCCACAGAAGGCGGGGTTAGCGATTGCAGAAGTGCTGGAGAGGGCCTATTTCGCACTCTCTTCACTACGGAAGTGCCCAGGGGCGATCAGAGGCCCCCTCGATGAAGAGGGGTCCCGGCGGGAGGGCACTTGACTGCAGGTGAGTAAATGTCATTTTTCTTTCATAGCAGTGTTGGCGGCCAAACCGGGGAGGGAGGCGCTATTCTCCTGAAGCCAGAAGAGCCCCAGGAGAGGATCGGATTGGTTGAAAAAAAGGCCCGGATGGATCAAACAAGGCGTCAGGTAAATTTTTTACTTTTATCCTTTTTGTTCTGTGGGGGTTTGAATTCAGCTATGTAAGTCTCACGTAGCTGGCACTTAATGGTAGGAGAGGCAACTACACGAGACTCACGTAGCTGACACTAGAAGGGTTAAGCCAGATTGTATGCTTGTCTGAATATGTGGGTTTTAAAGGCGCCTTTGAAAGCTTTGAATGTTCCAGAAGATTGGAGTGGTACATGAGAAGTCCTGTAGGCGACCATGAGAGGAGGCGACCAGGGGGGAGGCAGAGCAGAGGCTGTGTCTAGGTTGATATTGTTGGATTAGAGGTGAAATGTAAGGAGGGGCTTGGCTAGAGAGAACTTTGTAGATGAGAGTTAGAGTTTTAAACAGGGATTGGATGAGGGCAGCAGAGAGATGAGAGATGGATGAGGCGAGCAGCAGAGTTCAGGATAGACTGGAAGGGTGCCAGTCTGATAGTTGGTAAGCTACAAAGGAGGATGTTGCAGTAGTCTAGTCGGGATATGATCAGGACATGCACTAGCATTTTAGTGGTGTCAGGTGAGAGAAAGGGATGGATGCGCGAGATGTTTTCAAGCTGTTTTCAAGTTGAAGGAGATGACAGAAGGTGGCCAGGGAGTGAATATGAGGTTTAAATGAAAGGGCAGAGTGCAGAATAACTCCCACATTGGGGAGTTGCAGTTATTGTATAATTGTTAACAGAAATAAATGTGTTAGAGAGGGGAGGGGAGTTAAGTGGTCACAACATTGACCAGTTTTGTCTTTTTCCATGTTTAGCTTGATGATGAACAACTTTTGCTAAGGTTACTTCAAAAATTGGTACAGTGGGCCAGATATAGGGATGATATAGGCCCGGAGAGTTCAGGGGTCTGTGGCAGAGGATAGTTTGGATATGGTGTTTGATAGGTAAGTACCTTATTGACTTTAATCCTGTGTTCATCCACATGTAGACCCAATTCCCAGTTATCTAGTAATGTAGTCACAGCAAAACCAAACTCTCTCACAATCCTCGCTAGGCATGGTAGTGTACCTGATGTTTTTAATTATAAACCTGTAGATTTTATTAAATTCCTCTCTTGCCTTCTGTTCTTTGGTTTGATGAATTACCTCATTTAGGCTTATTATTGATTTTGTTTTTGCCGCTTTTTGGAAAGATGTGACATTCTGGGAAAAAAATGATGTGTTAAGAAGTTGAAAGAAATGCGGTCTTTCCTTTTGTATGAATAGCGGGAAGCAATTTTACAAATCCATCACGTCCATAAAATCATCTGAAGTTATTTTTCCAGAGCAGGATAAAACACTTTGCATAAAGGAATACTTTTGAACTTGGTTTTTGGCAGGTACAGCATTTTTCTGTATAGATTTGCCTTATCTATGCCGGTAACTACCTGCCGGTAATCTGAATTCCTTTACATAGTTTCTGTTTCTCAGTTTTGTTAAACTTTTTTTTTCAAATAAAGGCACTCCAAAGCTTTAACCCATTAGAACCAGAGCCATTTGTGGCACAGCATATTTTATATATATTTTTCTGTATTAGGGCACGAGTGTGGCAGGCGATGGGGAGCCTCCATGTGTCTTCCTTGCTTAGTTAATACAATAAATTGGGAATTTTTTGGAGACATTAGGGCTCATTTAGCACTATTTGTAAAAATGCTCTTTTTTACATCTGGTGCTGAATCGACCGCCTAGTTAGACAATGAAAATAAATGGCACGTTTTGCTTCAAAAGAAAAAGAGAGCACAATTTTGCACCTGGTACTGAATCACCCCTTAGATTTAGCACCAAAAACACCAAGAAGGAAAAGTCTTGGAATTCTGGAAATTACCAGATTGATATACATGTTAATGATTTGCAAATAATTAAAAGACTGAAAAATAGTCAAAACAGACAGATTTATTAAAGTGGACCAACACCCTCCCGGATCGGCCCGGAAATCTATAAGATTGCGGGCGCACTCCCTGTTAGAGGAAAGCGCGAGATGCGGCCTCCAGCATGCTCGAAGCCGCTGTGGTTGTATGTCGCTTGGACGCGCATACCACAGCGGCTCTGAGTGCGCTGATTGGACGAGGGGAAGTGGACCAAGACCCAGGATAGTCAAAATCTTGGGTGTTGGTCCACTTTAAGTGTTGTGCGGGCTTTAACCTAGCATATCTAATATGATGCTTGCTGGTGGATGAAAAAGCCTGATTGCATGTTTTGGTTTTGGGATTGCTTTCAAATTGACACCCATCCAAATAGGAATAATTGTTCATACTTTATTCTTAAGGAAGAACCCAAATTACAAGCTACAAGTTCTCAAACCTCAAGCCCCCACCATATGACCCCTTAGTAACTTATGGATTTTCTTGGTGGAAAATCACATTCATTAGCAGATGTTGTGCTGCTGGACTTTGTGTGAGTTGCCATGTTGCTTTAATTGATGGCCTGCTTCTGGGTTAGCATGAGTGCGCTGACTAGATTGGAAGGAGCAGGATGAGCTTTCAGTTGAAGCAGAAAAATAAATATAGCGAGTCCCTTTCCAATAAGTTTTATATTTCAGTATAACGTGTAAAACATTCATGAACCACACAAACCAGTACTATTTGATTTGAACTTGAATCAGATGGGAGGAATTAGTAAACAGTTTGTCAATGTCATCAACATAAAAACTGCCTGCCCATACCACCCACCGAGAATGTAATACATTGTATAAGCATTTGCACAGGAAATATAGGTTTTGTTGGGATATAAAATATTTCAAATCAAATCTGTAAATTGCCAATTACAAATACAGATATGCACAAGGATTTTCCTTGGGCCGTTTACAGGGAAAGAAGGAAGTTTTTAACAAGATAGTCAACATATTACGCAGCACTCTCTGCCGAAATGTCCAGTGCAAGGCTGGGAACTGAAGATAGGAGGGCCTCATAGTTGTTAGCTGGGATGGTTTTGATTTGTTCAGAAGGTTGATGGCAATTGGATAGAGTTAGAGATGAGCGAACTTCTTGAAAGTTCGATTCGGGCGATTCGCCGAATTTCCCCAAGAAATTCGGGTTCGCCCGAATCGAATTTTAACGAATCGCTCATCTGAAAAAAAAAATGCCGGCATGGTGGGAGCGGGCAGGCCGGTTACGCCTGTCAGCGGGCCGCCGCCAGCCCGCTGACAGCGTAGCCGGCCTACCCGCTCCCACCATGCCGGCATTTTTTTTTAAGCAAAAATGCCGGCATGGTGGGAGCGGGCAGGCCGGCTACGCTGTCAGCGGGCGGCGGAAGCCGGGACTGGTAAAGGGGAAATAGACTTCAACAATGAAGGCTTTATGTGAGACAGTCTAAGGGAAATGCTGTAGGAACAATGTGCCAGTTTGCGAATCCCAAGCGTCTATAAGGTAATATGGCTTCATGGAGCCTAACCATCCACCCTACAGTCCAGACCTGGCTTCTGGTTACTTTCTCTTTTGAAAAATATAAAATGTCTGCATGGGCAGATATTTGTCGATAATAATGCAGCTAAAGAGGCAGTAACAAGGTTCTGTCAGCAGCAAGAAGTCTTCTAGTGTATATATATATATATATATTTTTTTTTTTTTTATTTATTTTTTTTTTAGCGATTTGGGGCGAACGGCAGTGACACGGACAACAGTTCTTCAAAATTAAAGACCAGTTTTATTGAAAACCCAAAATGTTCAGCAGAAAAGAAAAGTCTCTTACCTCAGAGGTTGCAGCATGCAATGCAATAAATCAAGTGGTTACTTCACCAACTCAATGAAAGTCCAGGGTTTGATACTCCAGCAAGCTGCAAGTCCGCTTTACAGGGCTACAAGCCCACGCTGCTCATAATCCACACAAGTCCAGGGTTTGGGGTCGCAGAAGCAAAGTCCTTTGGCTTAAATCCAATCTCTCATTCACCACTAAGCAGTACAGCCTGGGCTCCTTCCTCCAGGCTGATCAACAGCAAACTGACAGGCTCAGCGGCTCCTTTTATTTAGGCTTCCCCTGCAATCAGCCTCATCACCTGTGCGAGGTGTGCAGGAAACACCCCTGTAGAGGACTGGGGAATGTGAACTGGGTCCTGAAAACCCGGCATGGTCCGCGCCTGATACAGCATAGCAGGGGAAAAATACACACCATTTATCACTTTGCCATACACATTACCACTATATATATATATATATATATATATATATATATATATATTGTAGACATGTCACTGGAGAAGTGATCGAGGGGGTGTACATTTCACCTAGGTTACTACGCTGGGTGAGATGGTAAGTCCAGGATTGATTTGTTTCTCAGCAGTGATATGCTGCTGAGTTGTTGTTTAATTTTGCCGGGCCTGGATTTATATGGAATGGCAGGTAGGTTTGGTAGAGGGACCTGTCATTCCACACCTCCCCGATCCAGTTTGGGTTTTGAATCAGGTGAGCTCTGATCCTAATTAGCCTGGGAAGGTAAAAGCTCTGCAGAGACTGCAGGCTATTGCTCTCAGCCAGGAATGAACAGCCTGTGGATGTTTGAAGGAAGCTGCGAACGCAGCCACTGCTGGAGCTAAAAACTCACCCTGCGTTATCCAGGCGAACACTGTGATTTGAAAGTGTCAGATAGGTGAGGAGAACCTGTTAGTAAGCGCCCAGACGGGCTAGGTCTTTTATTTTGTTTGTACACAAAAGAAGCACGTGGTTGCTGTATATTTTGTTTGCTGGACTGTTTATGCCATGAATAAACGCCAAAACCTGCTTTTACAACATCTAAGTCTGCCGTGAACTGTGTCCAAACACACCATCCCCCGGGAAGATCCTTACAATATATATATATATATATATATATATATATATATATATATATATATATACTGTTTTTATACATATTTATATTGTTGCAGAGTTGAATGCAGTATGCAGCATATACAATGTGGTATAAGTCCCCTGTAATGTGAATGATTATAATAATAATAATACATTTACAATAATATTCTGAAGCTGTTGTATCTCCAACATATATTTCTTCAGAAAAGTATTTGTGAATACGGTTTTGTACTTTCTCTGGGAAAATAACATTTTGGGACACAAAGTAGGAGATTTGCAGACTGACAGGCTGAGCATGCATGGGCAGTGATGCAACTGCAACAGTTCTATCAAATGGTTGCTGCTTTGCTTTGCAGAGGTCTTGAAAGTTCGATTCGGGCGATTCGCCGAATTTCCCCAAGAAATTCGGGTTCGCCCGAATCGAACTTTAACGAATCGCTCATCTGCCTACCAAGATGGGTCATCAGAGCTGGCAGATAGCCAGTTCTCAATAGCAGAGATATGTAGAATGCAATGGTATTTTAAGTCATTCTTCAATTTGCCACCTGACTTAATGAGAAATGTGGGAACAATTTGGGCCAAAAGAAAAAGTATAGGTTTATAATTAGCTTTAGGTAGCTAGGAGCTGATAGATTCACTTCAGCTACATCTTTTAAAATTACAATATTGTTGGCCTGTGCCACTCTAAGACTAGTATGTTGCTGCCATCATTAGATCCAGACCTTATCGTTATAGTAATCTGGCGACTGACTAGAGGTGTGCACAGCAAAGTTATGCCATATTGTTCCCACAACACTTAAAAAATAAGCCTCACTAGTATAGTTTTTGTTGATGTGGATTCTGCTTGTAGATAAAACATTTTTCTTTCGCCTCGCGCTTACAGAGAAGAATTCCGTATTTCTCTCAGCTGCTGCTTAGAAACGGTAGCGAAATATAAAGATGGGCCTAGGAATTATTTGCTATCAAAGCTCAAGGTCTGCATAAGGAATAGGCTTCAGCTGCAGAAAGCGCTCCAGGCTTTGCTTTTGTTAAAATGAATTTGAAGAGCCAGCTAATGCATTGAAAGGCACACTGCCCATGCACCCAACCTAAAGAAAGCGAATGACAGCTTTCCTAGGTGGAACTTGATATTTCCTTCTAGGGGTTTACTATTAAAACTGTGAGATCGCACAAATGGTTTGGCCTGACGCGTATTTTGTACATTAAAGGCGAAAATTGACCCATTTGCTGCCTCGCTTAATGGTTCAGGATACATTAGCGAATTCACATGTTGAGATGCCGGCTAAAAAAAACTATTTCATCGCATGAATGCAGTTACATGACATCAGTAGGAATAATAGGCCAGCAGGAACCACTGTCAACCATTAAGGGTCTGACTCCATGGAGGAGGAATGAACAAGCTTGGCTATGGAACTGGCCAGGCTTTCAAGGTTCAAGGGTGTCTCAAGATTTTTGTATTATTAACCCATTATTATCTTGCCAATGAATCTCCTCAAGAAGATTATTAGCAAATGCTTTACTTTTAGAGTATGAAGAAGAAAAAACATGTCAACCATAATATGGGGAGATGTACAACAATAAATTCAGTTCAAAGCAGTTACATGACAACAATAGGAATACTAGGCCAATTGGTGCTCACTGTCCACTTCAAAGCAGCTATTTCCATGCAGGAAGAACAGACAACAAGCCTGGCTATGGAACAGGCTTGGCTTTCATGATAATGGATACCACAGAATTGTATCATTAACCCATTGGCAAGAGTATTGAAGATTATAAAGAATAAAGAAAAAGATTCAACTTTACAAAGGGGATATTTATAACTAATCTTACAGGCCAGGTGACCCAGATGTTATTATGTGTTTCTTGTGATGATGACACAAGTGTATTAATTATCTATGAAATTAGTTTAAAAAGCTCTATTGCTTTTACTACCAGAATGGACCCTGATTATTGGTCTTTAATTCCGGCTCTATTGTAAGATAATCAGTGGTATTCATTCCCATGGTGAAGCTGAACGGCTTTTTAGTACAACAAAGAAGAAATATCACACAAATGAGTCCACTCCAATCTCCAATCCATACCCTGTTAAATACTCTGCAATTGCTGTTTTGAAAGACTGGTGTGTGATTTTGACCCGCGTCCTGCTAAAATAACTTAATTTGTTTAAAACCCATTTTTAACTATTCCAAATCAAGTACAATGACTTGAAATGACAACTTGTTATAACTAACCTACAGTACCAGTCTCACCAGAGGGTGGTTACAGCTGATTGGCCAGTCAATAGAGTGCCCAGCAAAGCCATAGTATAGTGTTAGCAATATGCTTTCTATAAGGTACAGAAACTCCCGCTCTCCCAGGCTTTTCCTTTTAAGACGCAGTCCTGTAAACGTACTAATTTGCTCTAAGCTTGCACAGTCTTTGTGGTGACTAGTGGGAGACACCAAGTCAAATGGAAGGTCTGAGAAACTACAAACGCAGACTCGAAGTCTGAGGGAGAAAGCAGCTAAGGTCTTAAAATGCGTGAAAGGAAATAGTAGAAGCAGACATACAAGGACAACAGAACCCAGAAAGCCATATATTGGGATAGGATGGTAAAACCTTAGGATGGGCTATCTTTCCCTCCTGCTGAGAGTATAACAATTACAACGAGTCATTCAGAAAATCCTGACTGCTCACTGCTGAGAGGTTCATTGTGTTACATTATTTAAGTGAGACAGCAATTCATTCATTTTAATTGTTTCTATTGAAATCAGCTGTGATACTTTCTAAAGAGGTCATTTGCTTATTAATTGGAATTTAGATACAGGTTTTGGGTTGTTTTTTTTTTTTCTCTAATTATGTTAGGTCTGGAGTTCCTCCAAAGCCTGATGTCCCCTGCATTATGCTGCTCCACTAGCAGATGGCTCTGTCCTGCTGGTGTGTGTTAATCAGCCAGCACCTGGTAGACTTCCTGGCCTATAAAAGCTGGTCAGCACATGGCCTCAGCGGATCAGCATTAATTTGTCTTTTGAACCTGTACCCTGGACTTCTGCCTTAGCCTCAGTCATAGCCATTGTTGGACTTTGGACTCCTAGCACGTATGTTTTCTGACTTCACAGCAATCTGAGTGTGTTTCTTGATTCCTGGTTTTCTTTGTGTATATATGTATATGGCAGCTTGGTTGATATGTACGCACTGTTTGTTGTTATTAAACATGGTTTTCCGCATATCCGCCTCTGTCTCACAGTCTAATTCTGGTCATCACTACTATTGGGATTTCTCAGATGAGAAATCCATGACAAATTACTTGTTAATTCTCACAAGTTGTTTGGTTATGGCACAACTGTGGATGCAGGTCAACCAAAAATTGATTGCTTAAAATTTGCCTGTCTGGCATAAGTAAATCTTGTGGATCCCCCACAACCCAAGGTCCAGCATGGCAGTTTAGGGGGATGTTATCCGGCTTTGGGTGTTTGCAGCTTGTTGTGCCTCCAGCCTCTCCAGCCTTTGAAGGGTGACCTGGTTGGCCTCCACTAGAGCCCCAACAAGTGTCTCCATCTGCTGGTGGTGGCACTGCTGTTCCACAACTGCTGCAGCCAGGTCTTCACAGAGAAAACTGCTGGTCCGTCGCACCACTTTAAAATATCTATTGGCAATTTGCTGAAAAGTGGTGCTGTTGGCCCACCAGTTTGCCTCCATGATTTGGCACCACCTTTCCAAAGACATGTGCTACCTGGCTGCAGATGCTCTGTAGAACTGGTGGGGCTGCTCCTGGCAGAATGAAGCTGTAGCTCCAGGGATGAATGGTGATAGCCAGTGTCCCTGGTCTCCGCAGCTGGCAGAGATGACCAGATGATATTGGGGGTCTTAACCAGATGTTCAGAGTGCCCTTCCTCCAGCTCAATAATTTCAGCCAGGAGAGGTGCTGTCTGTGTGGAGAAAGGTCAACATTAGTGAAGTTACCAATGTAACCACACAGCCTCCAGGGCCCCAAACTTTACCCTGGGTCCACCCTCTTCCTCCACCCTGTCCCTTGCCCTTTGCCTATTAAGCTCACTCATTTAACTCATCACTGTCTGGATCCCCTAGGTGGCTGGCTGGTGGCTGGACCCGGCATTTATGTTGTCTTGGTAGACACACTAAGTGGGCCAGCTGTGGCTACAGGTGGTGGGTCTTGTGGGTGAGATGCTGCTGGCTGGGGTGTTGCTGCAAAGTCAAGGTAAATGCACGGGTAGTTACCTCACAGTATATGTGCCCCTTCAAAATCCCTACAGGGGCTACACACTGGGTCCCACATCGATGTGGGCCCCCAAATTTTTGTCTGCTCACACCCAGGTTAGGGATTACAGGGCCATAGGACACCTCGCCCTAAGGAAGTGATGGGAGCCACCCGTCACGGAAACCATAAGAGGCGGGGGCACTGCATTATGTGTGACTGGTAATTCTCATTAACTATACTGTAATGTTGATGGCTTATGGGTCCCTTCTAAACCTATTCCACTCTGGGGATATTTAGCTGTTTAGCACAGGCGCTTTATTTAGTGTGGGGTGGTGATATAAGGTATGGTTATAATATATATATATATATATATATATATATATAAATATATATATATATTTTTTTTTTTGACCAGCAGGGGGAATATTGAAATTGTATTGCAGACTTTTTGCACGGGCTTTTTTATGTTTTTGGATAATATTTTATGCACTTTATTGGGGAATTATTAGAGGTTTGCTAAGAGGGACTCTGGTTAAGAGGGATCATATAACCCTTGTTTACTAGCAATCGCACTTTATCATATTGCAGTGCTCTATAGAATATATGGTGTCAGTCATGTGTTTTAATAGGTTTTTAATTGTGTATTTTGTCTTTGCCCCATTGAAACAATAAACGTTGTATTGCTTTGGATTTATATGGCAGTGTGAAAGTGGTTTTTGTGTGGTTGTGTGAAGGTTTTGGGGCTACCCCCACTTTTTCTTTGATATTACATTGTCCCACTACATTACTGAATGCTTATATATGCTTTGGTGCTATATATTTTTTTTTCCGGTGCAGTGACACAAATAGCTTGTACAGAGGTTACATATAAAGGTTGACTAATACCCTTGGTGTGTAGCCACACAACATATGTTGCGCAGGCAAACCCTCCAAGTCGACTGTGCATGTGGGCACTGAGGTTGGTGGGTGAGGTGTTTGGTTGGCCTACTCCTTTTGTGCCAAGCTACAATTTTGCAAACAAACAGGAAAGATTGGCTTTAGTGAGTTGTCCATTATTTGCTGCACAAGCAGTCCTCTGGTTGTCACCATTTACCCCTCAGCCTGTGTGCCACACCACCACCGTTAGGTCGTCCCACTTTTTCTTGGCCTGGGCACCATCTTTGGGTTCTGGCTCCGTCACGTTGCAGGCAATCTCAAACCATAGCTCCTCCCTCAATGCTTTGGAGGTTGAGCAAGATCGGGACCCAACCATCCAGCAGAACCTCCAGCTGGGCATCACTAAATCGTCCACTCAACTTGCCCCTTGTTAGTTTGTCTGTTAGTCTGCTGGGTTGTGTCTTGGTTATAGGGGAGTCACTAAGCCCACTCCCAGGCCCAGAACGGATGGATTCCAGACTACTGGCCGGGGGAAAGGGCAGGCCTGGCTGTGGCAATGCTTCTCAGCCTTTGGCTCCCCATTGGCTCCGCTTGGGTCTCCACACTGGGGCCCGCACTAGGGTCCAGAGCATTGGCTGGTCCAAAGTGGGCTGTGCCGTGAGCCCCAGGAGCCCAGATGATGCTTTACACTGCTGTGGGTGACCCGCCTGTTGGTATCAGCAGGGGAGTGACTGCAGTACATATTCTGGGGCTGCGGTACCTTGGTTGGGTGCTGCCATTTTACTTGGACAAGCCTTTGTTCCTGACTCTGGTGGCGCATATGGTGTGGTATAGTGAGCTCCTAAGTCAGCAGTAACAAGAAAATCTGAGCCTCAACTGTGTTCTTTTATACTTGATTGAGTGGGAAATTGTAGTGGAAACAATTTGGTTTATTAAACAGGCCCACACAGGTGCCAGAAACCTATAGGCTACATGGGCGTATGGACGCAAGCAAACTTCCGGGGGGTGTCAGGGCTCACTGGTGCTTGTGCACCTCAGCACAGGGGTGCGTCATACATATGACATCCAAAGGTGCAACATGGAACCAGCCATTTTCACATGTGAGTAGCAGGAGCAGGAGGACATTATGATGGCAAGTCACACTTTCATGCTGTTCGCTTACTCATGTGTGCCACATTACACGGCTGCCAAGGTGCAAACAGGTAACAGAGTGGCCGCGAAATATGAGCAAAGGCATATGGCACCACAGAAATGGTGGAAGTCTGGCCTTCCAACGCAATAGATTCACAGTACTTTGCTGCCACTGTCACATGGACCACTCTGGCATATTTGTGTGTAATGCAGGGGTGCCTATGTGATTTATGTTTGACATTTTCAATGCAATCTGCTACTACTGTGGGATGGGAGAGCTGGCTTCACCTTATCCCTAACCAACTATAGTAGCAGAGTGGAGAGTTAGGCGAACCTTTTAGCTAAGTTCATCTCTGCTTGCAATCCGCTACTACTGTGGGATGGGAGAGCTGGCTTCACCTTATCCCTAACCAACTATAGTAGCAGAGTGGAGAGTTAGGCGAACCTTTTGGCTAAGTTCATCTCCGCTTGTTAACCGCTAATACTGTGGGATGGGAGAGCTGGCTTCACCTTATCCCTAACCAACTATAGTAGCAGAGTGGAGAGTTAGGCGAACCTTTTGGCCTAAGTTCATCTGCGCTTGCAATCCGCTACTTCTGTGGGTTGGGAGAGCTGGATTAGGTGGCATTGGCATACACTAGCGTATACGAGACTTGGGTGCTTGCACTGTCCAAGAAAATTATTTAAACGGGCAGGGGCATACATGTGAAGCTGGAAGGAGATCCAAACAGGACATAAATTTGCAATGCACATCTGTTTGTGGTTTGCAGACGTTTATAGAACAATGGTAGGACTTCAAGCCCAACACACAGCAGCCCATGTGAGGCTGCCCAAATAATGCATCACTGGTTAGACCTCAAACGACAAAAGTGACCCTGGGTGCAGAGGTTTTACAGCCAGAACTTCCCAGGTAAATGGATGTAGAATAGAGAAGGTGAACTATCAGGATTATGAGTTACATATTTCACAAAATTATAGTTTTATTTGTAGCTGGGGAGTTCTGGATGCGGATCAAGGCCAATACCATGGAGCCTGCTTAAGAGCAGGACATATTGGGTTTGGAATTGTCCACAACTCCTGCACACTCCATTAGGCCAATACCAAAAAAAAGCTTCTCTGTCCCTACAGAATTATCAGGGGGTGAGTCTGCACATCCTCGCACATACTTACCTTCTCCCCCCTGCTGGCATCTATTGCATCTCATGTAGTCTGCATGTCCTTGCACATACTTACCTTCTCCCCCCTGCTGGCATCTATTGCATCTCATGTAGTCTGCATGTCCTTTCACATACTTACCTTCTCCCCCCTGCTGGCATCTATTGCATCTCATGTAGTCTGCATGTCCTTGCACATACTTACCTTTGTCCCCCATGCTGGCATCTATTGCATCCCATGTAGTCTGCATGTCCTTGCTCACTCTGATTGGCCCGTGGACGCGGCCTGTGATTGGCTGACGCGTCCTACTCCGTGCCTGACGTCAGTACTGCTTGCCGGTCGGGCTCCCCGCGGCTGCGGGCTGCGCTGCTGCTCTGCTTGCTATTCAAGCTTTGGAATTTCATTTATCATGTTACACGGAGTACAATCAGGATTTATGCCACTTCATTATCATGGTCACTGAGTTTCTCCTTACTCACAATTATTTTATGTTTGATTCTATTTTTTTTTTACAGTTGTGTGGGGCTTCCATGGGTGCCCCTTTTTACCCTTCATTGGCTAATTTATATATGGGATGGTGGGAGCACCACAAAATTTACAGTAGCGATAATCCTTGGAGGCAATATATCGCCTTCTTTTATCGCTATATTGATGACCTTATATTGCTTTGGACAGGCAATACTGAACAACTGGACCAATTTGCTGGATATTGCAACTCTAATAGTCTCAATCTGCGCTTTACAATCCAATCGAGCCCCGAGATGGTGGAGTTCTTGGATTTGAAAATACTCATTGATATGGACCTTAACGTTTTGCAGACGCGTACTTATCGCAAGCCCAAGACGGGCAATAATATTTTACAAGCCACAAGCTGCCATCCTCCCCATACAGTGAAGTCAATTCCGGTGGGTGAGATGATACGAAGTAGGAGGAACTGTAGCAAATTAGAATTTTTTGATGAAGAGGCATTTGCCATTCATTCTAGACTAAGAGCCAGGGGTTATCCCCCCTGGATGCTCAATAGAGCAGAAACCATTGTTCGCAAAAGGGACAGGACATCTATGCTTACACATAGGACAACCAATTCGAAATTGACATCTCCGAGGGGAGTGGTGTTCAGTACACCTTATACGGCCGAATTCCAGCAGGTAGCCCAAATCATTAGAAAAAATCTCCCCATACTAAAGGCTGATCCTCTTCTCCGCAATACTATGGACCAGGGGGTGAAGATTGTCAGCAGACGATCGCTGAGTTTGGGCAACTTATTGTCCCCAAGCCTTTTTCAATCAGATTCACCACATGGTTTAACATGGCTCTCTACCACGGGCTGCTTCCCATGTGGTGGTAGGAGATGTGGGATGTGTAATAAGGTTGACAAAGGAAAACATTTTATATCTACAGTGACAGGCATGCGCTATAATATTAAGACCATTCTTAACTGCAATTCCTCCTCGGTTATATATCTTATCACCTGTCATATATGTATGAAGCAGTATGTAGGGTGCACCACCCGCAGAGTCAAAACTCGCCTAACGGAACATCTGTCCGGCATTCAGAGACCAGACTATCCCAAAAGATCCAATGTGGCACACCACCATAACATTTGCCACCAAGAACAGAGACCTAACTTTAAAATTAATGTTATAGAAAAAGTCTCCTTGGGCCCTAGAGGTGGCGATCTGCATAGAAAACTGCTAGCTAGAGAGGCCTATTGTATTTTTACCTTAGCAACAAGATTTCCCCAGGGTATGAACCACAAATGGGATATTTCATTTATTACACAGAAATAATTCATGTCTTTGCCTATGTGATGTAGGATGATAATTGGCACTCTTTCTGGCTCCGACTAATTGATTATTTCAACATTTTTTCCTTTTTTTTCCTCCTTACACCTTGGGGCTTATATTGCTGTTTTCTATAATAGGCACTTTTTAGGCTTTAATGATCCCGATTCTGTTAATCTTGTTCCTCTTCTTGTCCCTATGTTGACACTGTGGCTTAAACTGTTATTCCCTATGCAGATCCTGTGATCTACACTGTTGCTCTCCATTATAGACTTTTTATTAACATATACATGCTCCAGTATTACTCACTAGTTTCATGTACGTTGTGTTATAGAAGGAAGTTTCATATTGCCACTAATGTTGAGTGGCTACACTTACCCTTTCTGTTAGTCCCATAGGATTCATAACTATATGTTCATGTAGTGCCATTAATGATGAGTCGTGTTATTTATGCATATAAACCATTTGCTGTTTTGTTGTTTGATATACATGGGACATCACATAGCATATCTTGTTTATATACAAGTTAATGTCTTGTGCATTATATGATAACTCTTTTAGAGATGTGATGTTCATATTACCATATGCTGTTATATGCTATATACCCATATATACTATATGCAACGACCATGCTGTTATATATATGGTACATATGGGGGCATGTCACACTGCCTATATGGGAATGGGAGGGGGGAATGCCACACTGCATATATGGGGAATGGCAGGGGGAATGCCACACTGCCTATATGGGAATGGGAGGGGGGATGTCACACTGCCTATATGGGAATGGAAGGGGGGATGTCACACTGCCTATATGGGAATGGGGGGGGGGATGTCACACTGCATATATGGGGAATGGGAGGGGGAATGCCACACTGCATATATGGGGAATGGCAGGGGGAATGCCACACTGCCTATATGGGAATGGGATGGGGGCATGTCACACTGCCTATATGGGAATGGGAGGGGGAATGTCACACTGCCTATATGGGAATGGGAGGGGGAATGTCACACTGCCTATATGGAGAATGGGATGGGGGCATGTCACACTGCCTATATGGGAATGGGAGGGGGAATGCCACACTGCCTATATGGGAATGGGTGGGGGAATGTCACACTGCATATATGGGAATGGGAGGGGAAATGTCACACTGCCTATATGGGAATGGGAGGGGGAATGCCACACTGCCTATATGGGAATGGGAGGGGGAATGTCGCACTGCCTATATGGGGAATGGGAGGGGGGAATGTCACACTAAAATAAACCTGCGGCTGAAACGTTCCTTTCTAAAAAACATGCCAGATGCCGCCGATGTGTTTTTGGAATGAAATAAGCCTGTTAGTCAGTGTAGTCGGCAGTTTACTCCAGCTTTTTGCTGGAGGAAATTCAGTCTGGATATTGACACATGATTTTCTGCCCTCTAAACACCCTATAAATTAGTTGAAGGCACCATTTCTGGTTGCCAAATTTGCACATTCAGGCGCATTTTTGCACTATTTCTGCCTTAAATAATGCACCTCAAATTTTGACCACCATAAATCAAGAGGAAGCCCGATCGCGACTTGGTGCTCCAAAAAACGTGCGCAAATGCATAGGTGCATGACCATGAATCGACCCTATGGTTGCTAGGGAGAACTGTTTTCTTTTATAACACATAGTTGCAAACCAACAGAAAAGTAAAAAAATAAACACATAAGCTTAGCACATTGCAGATATCACTTTGGCACAATAATGGAAATTGTCAAAATGCCATCGAAAGTGGAATTTCCCTTTAAAGCTGCCTGTCCCTGGATGTGCTATGAAAAGGACAATTAGCAGATTTTTTTTTTTGTGGCACAGTAGCTGCCTGTCCCTGGATATAGAGTTAGGAGGAACAGTCAGCAGATGTTTTTAAATGTGCCCAGTAGCTGGCAAGCCCTGGACGTGCAATTAAATGGACAAAGGGCAGATGTTGTCTATGTTCACTGCAATATAATTGGGCACGAATGACTTGTATTATAAACCTATTATGTAAAATGCCAGTCATGGCCATAGGTGAGTATTTTTATCAAACACCCACAATTAACAATGCAGGTGATGGCCAGAGGAGAGTAGTCGTATCAAACACTGTTTGTATTTGTATTTACAATGCAGTTGGTGCCCACAGGGTAGTAGTTTTTTATTACCCCCAGTAAGTATAATGCAGGTGGTGCTAACAAGTGAGTTTTTTTTCTTTTCTAATACCCAGTAAGCAGAATACAGATAGTGCCAACAAGTGAGCAGCTTTTTCTAACACCCAGTAAGTGTTATGCAATGGGTGGCAACAAGTGAGTAGCTTTTTTTTTAACAGACAGTAAGCAGAATGTAAGCAGTGCCAACAAGTGAGTAGCTTTTTTTTTTTAACAGACAGTAAGCAGAATGTAAGCAGTGCCAACAAGTGAGTAGCTTTTTCTAGCACCTACTAACTGTTATACCAGGGGTGCCAGCAAGTGAGTAGCTTTTTCTAACACCCAGTAAGCAGAATTCAAGGGTTCCAACAAGTGAGTAGCTTTTTAACAGCCAGTAAGCAGAATGCAAGGAGTGGCAACAAGTGAATAGCTTTTTCTAACACCCATTAACTGTTATTCCAGGGGTGCCAGCAAGTGGATATTTTTTTCTAAAACTCATTAAGCAGAATGCAAGCGGTCCTAACAAGTAACTAGTTTTATCAAAGCCATCAAATCTATAATACAAGAGGTGCCAAAAAGTAACTAGTTTTATCAAAGCACAAAAAAGTATAATGCAAGGTGTTCCAACAAGTAGGTTTATCTAAGCCCCAATAAATTTTATGCAAGGGGTTCCAACAAGTAACTAGTTTTATCAAAGCCCAAAAAAGTATAATGCGAGGTGTTCCAACATGTAGGTTTTTCTAAGCCCCAATACATTTTATGCAAGTGGTTCCAACAAGAAACTAGTTTTATCAAAGCCTCAAAAAGTATAATGCAATAGGTCCCAACAGGTAACTGGTTTTATTAAAGCCCCAAAATGTATAATGCAAGGGGTGAACTATGTAACCAGAAGGATCAATGCCCACCTTGGTGGGCATTGATCCTTCCAGTTGCATAGTGCTTGCTGTAGGAGTGAAGAGTGGCGAGACACCCCTTGGAACGATAGCACCCCTATACTCTATCCAATCATTTTTTTATCACAAGGTGTGCCTATACCGCAATATAATCTGTAATGCAAGGGGTGCCAAAAGGTAAGTTGTTTTCTCAAAGCACAAAAAAGTATAATGCAAGGGATTCCAATATGTAAGTAGGTTTATCTAAGCCCCAAAAAGTGTTATGCAAGGGGTGACAAAAATAAATGGTTTTATCAAAGCCCAAAAAAATATAATAGAAGTTCTGCCACCAAGTAAATGGGTTTATCTAATTGTTATGCAGTAAGTCCCATCAAGTAACTCGTTTTATCAAAGCCCCAAAAAGTATAATGCAAGTGGTGCCAAAAGCTAAATAGTTTTATCAAACCACCATAAAGTATAATGAAAGAAGGGGTCGAAACAAGTAGCTAGTTTTATCAAAGACCCCAAATGTTTAATGCCATTGGTGTAAAAAAGTAAGTATTTTTATCAAAGCCCCAAAAAATATAATGCAAGGTGTGCCAACAAGTAGGTTTACCTAAGCCCCAAGAAGTGTTATAGAAAGGGTGCCAAATGGTAAGTAGTTTTATCAAAGCCCCAAAAAGAATGATGCAAGTTGTGCCAACAAGTAAGTGGGTTTAATTAAGTGCCAAGAAGTGTTGTGCAATGGGTCCCAACAAGTAACTTTTTTATCAAAGACCCAAAAAGTATAATGCAAGGGGTCCCAAAAAGTAAGTAGTTTTATGAAAGCCCCAAAAAGTATAATGCAAGTGGTGCCACATCTGGAAACATTTTTGCAAAATTATGAGTTTGGTTTTGATTTTGGTTTAGCATTTCAGGCTTCCTTGACTGAGCAGCCATGCTTACAAGGCCTACTGAACATTGATCCATGTGCCATCTGCTGGTGGAAGTGAGTGACTTGTTTTTGCACTGTTCAAGAAAAGCCACCATGAGAAGACAATGAAAGTCAATGGTACATCTTACTACAGAGTAAAAAGGAGTAAAAAGTTCAATACTTTTCACAGAAGTAAATTGTCCTCCTATCTGGTGATTCAATAAAACTGAAATTCTCAGGCTCTTTTCTCATTAATTGTTATTTTTACTACCATGAGATTTTTTTTCTACTCTGTAGTGAATCAAGGTCAATTTTTTGGTTATGTGGTTTTCCATTCATAATTATTTGCAATCATAAAAACAAGGGCATGACCTGTGCACTTTTCCACCAGAGGATTTTCCACCAGATGTTCCAATTTCGGTGGAACAGTTCCAATTTGTGGCCCATTGTCCCTCCGAAAACTCTGGAGATACCTAAATGTCTCACTTTGCTGACATTGTGAGGACTACACACACAATGCAAATGTCTGGATGGTTTACAACTGCTCTGACTCTTTGGTTGAATAGTGGCAGTGGAATGCATCTTTTATGAACCAAATACTCCTAGAGCATATGACCCTTATTTAAGCCACACACTAAACCACACCTCTACTATGCCTATCACCAACAAACAAGTTTAAGCTGTCCCACTCTGAGGACACTTCACACGACAAGGATTTCTTTCCACAGTGCGTTGTACCAAAAATCTTTATTCTTTTTTTGTTCCCTTGGGGAATTATACTGGAACTACTGTTTGCCAAACCCACCAAAACCAGGTTGCAATAAAATTAATCTAATTAGGCAGTTTTCCTGTATACCCTCAAACTATAATCGCAGGGTCAGGGAACAGGTAAGGTGGTCATGTGCCTTTTGAGAATCATATGGTGTGAACTGTAACCGCAAATTAATATCACTAGGCAATAATTTTTAATGGTTATTACACTAATATCTTTATTTCTCTGTCATTCATTTGCTTATGCTGGGACTATGCCAAACCCAACAAAACTGCTCTCATTAAAGAGCCCGGATACTTTGGGAAACAGATGAATTAGTCAGTCAATGTCAGCTCAGGATTCAGAGCGGGTAGGCAGCCGATGCCTGGTCATAACAGAGAAGACAAGGTCAGTCAAGTCCAGTGACAAAAGAAATCTGCTGGTGACTTCCTGCAGTCTCTGGCACCTTTTTATGTGCAAACCCTGTGCATGTACATGCAGGTGCACAATGGTGAGTACATGCATGTGTCATTGCATACTGATTCTTGCAAGTACAGATGTTGGCATTAACTCGTTTATACCAACAATACGCATCACTTTCACTATTCAATATTTGCCATTCTACAGGATTTCAGTAGTCCTTTTAACTGAAATGGAGAACATTCCACATTAATAAATAACCCCAAGGTAGTATATTTTTTTAATGACTGATAAATACAATTAGGGTTTTTTTTTTTACACCAAAGTTTGGAAAGGTTTTGGGTACGATCTGGTTTCACAAGTGAGTTTTGGTTCAGTTTCAGAGTCCACGAGCGAGTTTAGCGCGTGGGATGTCTGGTGTGGGGTGTATGGTGCAGTATTGATTTGGGTCTATGGTATCAGACTCAGGCAGGTCTCCATCACCTTGCATCTAGTGGAAAATGAATCTTAAATACTAAATGAAAAAACAGAAGTCATATGAATAAATACAATTGGGGACATAGATTTTTTTTATTAGACATATTCTGTTTTCTAGGTTGTACACACCAGCATACCACAAAGCAACAATTCTGTCTGTATAATAAATATGTGCGCTTCTAATAAGCAGAGTTGTGCTAGTATTGTATCTCCATGGGAGACTCCAAAGAAATCTCTAACAAAAGTAAATTAATAGTCCTGCAATAAATGTAATAGAAGAACCCACATTTTAAAAATCAAATAAATAATATGTGGCACTGCACTAAAATGTCATATGTTCTTTGAAGCCAGGTCTATTAGTCATTAAAAGAAATTCAATTTCTCTCAATTTATGTAACTTTAAAAAAAAACGGTTACCCGAGAAAACTTTACAGGAGGAAATTTTAGTTTTACTTAGTGAAGAAGCAAAAATAATGTTATGCTTTCAAAGGCATTCAAAATGCATTTCATTTTTGACATAAAAACCTAATGGCTACCTGTCTTTACTAGACTATTGGAGCAGCAACTTGACACAGGTAGGAAGAGACTGGATACTTAAAAATTATAAGTAGTGATGAGTAAACCCATAGACATTGGGGTTCGTCAAGTTCGGCCAAACTTGCTGCCAAAATTAATTTCGGGTACCTGGACTTCAAACCTGAACCCCTTTGAAATAAATGGGTACCCGAACTTGGGGGCTCAAAAATGGCTGTGAAGTGGGGTTAGCAAGGCCTAGAGGACTGCAAATCGAGTGGAACACCAGGGCACAAATGAGAAGATGAAAAAATTAAATAGATACATAAAAAAAAAAAAAAAAAGTTAAAGTATTCATTTATTTTATGAGGGTCGGAGGCCAAATTGGGGGGTAACCCGTGCACGATTTCCCTGCACAGAATGGGGTAAGGCAATAATACACACATTCTGATAGGACACTTGCCACAAAGCAGGTTAAAACCTCCAAGGCATAGAGGGCAAGCTCTGGCCACATGTCCAATTTAGTAACCCCATAATTGAATGGGGAGGACCCATCACCCAGTACCAGGAGACGCGTTGATAGATAGTCATCTACCATGCGGGTCAAAGTCTGCCGCCTGGTATTACTGGGCATATCCGAATGCAGTGGATGTGTGGGACAATTAAATAAGGTGTTCTACATTGTGGCATTACTCACCCTCCCTTCGGTGGTGCTGATACCCCAGCTGCATTGGTGACTTGCTTCTGCTCCTCAACCCTGTGCTGCCACTGAGCCCTCAGATTCAGCTGAAAACTCTGTTAGTAGTGCACCCACCAGAGTGCTTTGTACATTTTGTAGCTGGAACTCCACTATTGCCTGCTGCTGCTCACACACCCTTTCCGGCATATTCTGTACAAAGTGGAATTCCACCTGGTTGTCAAGTCACATATGAGGCGGTTGGTAATAAGTCCGAAGTTCCTCTGCAGTGCAGACAGGTGAGCAGCAGCAGGATGGGAACCACCAAAAGAGCGTGCTCACACTATGCAGTTTATGCAGAAGCGTCAGCATGTTTGGATAATGGGCCAGGAAGCTCTGCACCACCAAGTTGAGCACAGGCGCCAGGCAAGGGATGTGCATCAATCCAAGGCTGCTACAAGGTTATGACCATTGTCGCACACAACCTTGCTGGGCTCTAGGTGCAGCATCCGCAACCACTCATCTGTCTGCTCCAGGATGCCGGTCCACAGCTTCTGGGTGGTGTGAGGTCTTTCTCCCAGACAGAGTTGCACCACCTGCTGCCATTTCCCTATTGCTATGCTCAAATTGGTGGTGCAGGTACTGCACTGACTGCATGAGGAGAAAGCAGAGTTGAAGGCGGCAACAGTAGGCACCAATTGATGTTCAGCAAACCTGGGAGATGGAACGATATGTGCCAAAGTCCTTCCTCCTGCCTCAGTCCCAGCCACCCCTACATTAACCCAGTGAGCAGTTAGAGATATGTAATGCATGGTGCTGCTGCTGGTGGTCTCACATCCTCCCTTTGAGGGAAAAACAGGTGGCCGTGTTGCTGGGGAGATGGTGCCAGAAACTGAGACAATCAATGCAGCAGAGGAGACTCAGATGCTTGAATGTTTTTTTTTAAATTTCTGCCACTGGAGATAATGTTTGCAGGTGGCTAGTAATGCACAAGGTGCTGATTATTATTACGCTTCAGGGACTGCTTGCACAGCGTGCACATGACCCATGTCTTGTTGACTGTGCACTGCTTGAAAAAATGCCACGCTGGTGAGATCCTTCGAGGCAGCTTTGACGTTCTCAGTCCCTGAGGGGCAGACGGGCTGAGAGCTGCTTGTACAAGAAACATTGGACACTAAAGCCACCCTTTCCTTTGTTTGAATATAACTTGCCAACTGGTGGGGGACTCCCACAAACTCTACAATTTATCCATTCTGAGGAGCGGGTTCCAGGGATGCTCCACCCCAACACCTACCATAGGGTGTCGGGTACCATGGGCACTGATAAACAGCATGTGCCCATTAGTGGTAAGACTTCTTAACAAATTGTAGCTTGGCACAGGGGGGAGTAGGCCAGACAAACACTCCACCCACCAACCTTAGTTCCCATATGCACAGCCCCATGATGACGCGCCCTCAGATGACAGCTGAGAGCGGCGCCGGCCTCCACGCTCCGGACCTGCAGGTAAGTGTTTGCTTTTTTTTTAAATGCCGGCATGGTGGGAGCGGGCCGGCCGGTTCCGCTGACAGCGGAGCCGGCCGGCCCGCTCCCACCATGCCGGCAAAAATGTTTTTTTTTTTTTTGTTTTTTTTTAAATGCCGGCATGGTGGGAGCGGGCCGGCCGGCTTTACCGCTCCCACCATGCCGGCATTTTTTTTTTTTAATTTCAGGAAAAATTCGATCGCCACGAACCACAAAATATTCGGGTTCGTGCCGAATCGAATATTTCCTGAAATTCGGAGCGAATTCCGGTTCGTCCGAACCGGTTCGCTCATCTCTAACGTGCAACATATGTTGTGTGACTACACAAACCAAGGGTATTAGGCAACCTTTATATGTACCCCCTTACACGACTGTGAGCAAACCAGAATTTGGGGGCCCATGTCAATGTGGGACCCAGTATGTATCCTTTGTTGGGATTTTGAATAGCCACATGTACTGTGAAACTATCACTGCATTTTCCTTGATTTTGCAGCCAGTCAGCAGCACCTTGCCCGCAAAACTCACCACCTACAGACACAGCTGGCTGATCTGGTTTGGCTACCAGCAAGACAACATCAAGGCTTGGCCAACCCACTATCCACCAAGGGAGCAGAGTCTAGACAGTGATGAGGTAAATTAGTGCACTTTTTAGGAAAAGGGCAAGGGGCAGGGTGGAGGAGGAAGGTGAACCACCAGTAATGTTAAGGGAATTCATGAGAACATAAAGAAAGGAGATCTAAAGCCTTCTGTAATAAGAAGATTCTACAATCAGATAAAATCAGATGAACCAATTGAAATAGGTCGCTGCCACGGAGTTCGTTGCAGAAAAATAACAGATAAGATACCCACCCAAGAGGCTTTATGTCACCTACCCATCTTCCCCCGTTAAAGAAGAGATTATAAGTGCTGCAAGAAAAAGCAAATATTTATTTTTTCGGTAACTCTACAAAGATTTCTTGAGAAGAAAGAAAAATAAATCAGATATAGGTGGATTACACCTTTACCCCATTAACCCTTTCTGTTAATAAAGGGGGCAAGTTTAAAATGTACATGATGGAGAACCAATAGAGGCCTCTGTCAGAGAACAGGGACTTGAAGCACTTACAGTGCTAGGATGGGAGATGAGGAAGAGGAGATTGATGGAAACCTGATATAACTTCAAATTGAGGCATGCATAAAGAATTTTGAAATTCCATTGATGAAAATGTCAACTACTTCTTCTCTGCTACTTCTGGATCAGTCTTAAATAGAAACTGGAATCGGAGCGGGAGCATTGGTTGGTGGTAGAGCATAGCTCACTCCAAAGGGATAGTGAGCAGCAAAAAACAGATTGGGATTCTCTATGGGAAAACCTGGGAAAACCTGATCCTGGGCATAATGGGAAGGGAATATTGAAGACATGGAAGTAGCTTGAACATAGAAGGATAACTTTTGTTCCTATAATATAAGAGGTGCTCAAGAAAAAGAAGGCTAATCATCAAAGCTTTTGCAGCCTTTGGAACAATGATCTCAAATGGCTACCACTCTAAGAAAGCCTGGGAAGTAGCAATTGTAATAAATCCCAACTGTAAGTTTGAGGTAAATAGGCAGTACCTAGATAAGGTTGCTTGAACAATTATACTATTTGGAAAGTTATGGGGGCTGGAGTGCACTATAAAGGTTATAAACAGTTATGCACCAAACTCAGGGCCAAGCAGCTTGCAAACAGCAAACAAGGTGGAGCAGTTAAGGAAAAGCAAGATAATTTGGGGAGGAGACTTCAACCTAATTTTGGATCCCTTATTAGACGCCATGGGCTCAGTGAGAAAAAAATCAGATACTGTAGATAATCAAAATATTAAAGATAAAATGAAAACTCTCAACCTAGTGCATGTTCGTAAAAGCACACATAGAATAGAAAAAAGACTTTACATGTTACAACTTTACTGACTACTTTTTTGTAAGACAACAGAACTTGCCAGATATACATCAGAGTAATATAGGACTAATGAATATTTCAGCCCACGCTCCAATCACAATTGCTATGGGCATCAAGAAAACAATCCAAAAGACCATGGATCCTTGATAAGAAGTTACTGGAAAACCCAGACAATATAAAAAAAAGATCTAGAGGATTTTTTTACATTTAATGACACAGGGGAGATCTCCATCTTAACTCTATGGGAGACTACACATTGTTCTCCAGGGGAATCCTAACAGATATTTCTGCAAAGTTGTATAAAGAAAAACAAAACAAAATAGTGTCTCTTCTTCAAAAAGCAGTGACTTAGAAGGCGAACATAAACAAACACCAACTGAGGCTATATATAAGACACTAAAAACAACTAGATCGGAACTATGTAAGTTCCTAGGAGAAGACAATGCTAAAACGCAGAAATTGATTCACATTAAAAAGGGTTTTGAGATAAACAATAGAGGAAAAATGTTAGCAGATACAGCCCAGGATAAATGAGCAGCTAACTTCATAGAAAAATAAAAAGGAGGACCAAAATATTGTTTATTTACAAGAAAAGATAAAGACAGAATTTCTAAATGCATGTAAAAAAATATATATAATATAAAAGGACCAGTAGAACTAGAGAAATAAGTCAGTCTGGAATATTTAAAGAACTACCAAAAATGATTTAAAAACTGCAACAATATTAGGCCACCCATTTACAAAGCAAGAGATATCCTTTGATATAGATCATTTGAAAAATGGGAAATCAGCAGGGGGAAATGGGTTTCCGGTTGAGTATTATAAATTCTTCAAGGACATGCTAATTAACTATATGCTTAGGCTATTTAGCTGTATTGATAATATCCACACCTTTAGCCCTGCATCGAACACTGCAATAATAAGACTGATTCCAAAACCCGAAAAAAGATTTAAATCATTGTGAAAGTTTTAGACCAATCTCACTCATTAACATTGAAATGAAAAGTACCATATGCTGGCGATTAAAGAAAATTACCCCACAAATAATTTAATCCAATCAAGCTGGGTTTATGGCAGGGAGGGGAGTCCAGCAAAATATAACGGTAGCAACAGCACTCAATGGATTAAACTGGGAGAGCACAAAGCTGACATTGTGATACTCAAAGCCGATAAGGCATTTGAGAGAAGAAATACTGGTCAAAATAGGAATAGGGCAAGTATTAACCTTCAAGATTATGGCATCATACAAAAATCAACAAGCCAGAATCAATATTAATGGATCACTGACAGGCGCTATATTATTTAAAAAAATTGAACCAGGCAATACTGTCCCCAATTTTGTTTAAGTTTCACCTGGAAGCTTTGATAAAATAAACATGGAACAGGAGGTCCAGGGGATAGAACTAGGATATAACAATGTCAAAATCTTGGCTTATGCTGATTACATCATGCTCATTCTGGAAAACCCCACAATCTCCATATATAAGATGCTTTCCCTAATCAAAGAATTTGGTCATTGCTCTAATTTTAAGACAAGTTTTAAGACACCAATAACACTTTCAAAAACCTATACATCTACAAGAAAAAAATAATAAAGATAGACCTCCAATGGGAAGATAGTGCTTTGAAATACTTAGGAATTTGATCCCCAAAAACTTAGCCAAATTTACAAGCTAAATTATAAACCATCAATTATGGTTAACAGAAAACAAGCTATTATTTATTAGGCAGACCAAAAAGGGGATGGGCTGAATGCACCCAACTTCAAATCATACATTTGGGCAGCCAAACTGCAGAAACTAGGCAAATAGGCCAATGCAGACAGAAGTGAGGAGTGGACAAGACTGGAATTGGACACATTTTTCATAAAAAATATAATGGCACTTAATTTTAAATCAGTGGGTTACATCAGAGAAAAAAACTAGACACCTGTTTATTACGTCAATATATGATACATTAACATTTTTATTGACCCATCCAAAAATGTCCCTCTATCCCGACCATACTAAGAGGCAGGGAACAAGTGAAATTTACAGTCCATAAAATTAGTCCTGGGAATAAAAACGCTAAACAAATTATTTAGTATTGCACTAGGTGTTAAATATAGTTAAAAATGCTCAAAACATGTGAAAACCTTGTAGTATAATGTCCAAAAGATCAGACAAGTTCAAAAAGCTTCAAAGAAATCTAAATAAATACTATCAAAATTGCTTAAAAGTTGCTGTTTTTTCACCACCACCAGACACTGTGTGAACACAGAATACTCACCAGAAATGGTTAATTATCCACCCTTCCCTCAATCTCCAAAAAAAAAAAAAAAATATATATATATATATATATATATATATATATATTTATTTATATATATCTTCAACTCAATTATGAGTGTAAAACGCAAAACAAAATGGACATCGTGTAATTCAGCATAAATAAACCAAACTATTTATTAAAATTGCACTTACAAAGAAGCTCCAATAAAAAGGCTTATCAGCATATCAAAGAACTGCATCAGATACGCACATCAACCTGCGGCCATCAGGTAACCGAAAAATGGCATCAAGATGCACCTGGGATAAATGTCTAACACAGAGCATACAGCGTCAACGCATTTCATTGCTAATAGCAGCTTTCACAAGACTGCATTTCCACTCTCATGTCAAACATTTTTGGCCTCACTGTAAAGTTGAGCAGATCTAACGGGGCGCAAAGAAAGATAAAGCGCGTGTGCATGCCATGATGAATCATGAACCCGTGCCTAGCTTTATATCAATAAAGCTAAGCAGACCTTCTGTCTCCATCATGAACTAAACTTCCCTGAAGGCTATGAGTTATCGTTGGCTGGATTATAACAAGTGGCAATAGACCCTCCTCTCAGCTGTCTTAACTCTTTAAGTGCCAGCCTATCTAGAGTTATTGTCACCCTTTGTTGCCAGACCATTTTTCTAAGAAAAAACAAGCTAAATCTGAAAAAACAAGGTCACCCAAACAGAACAATACCCAACATGCATAGGTAAGGTAAGATTTGCCAAACATAACAATACCCAACATGCATAGGTACTGTCAAGGGAAGAGTTGCCAAACACCCCAATGTAAAGCATGTGTCTAACTGTAATTATACTTGAAAGCTCTGTAGACAAAGTACGCACCTTGCAAATTTTCCAAACAGCCAGAACAGCCCTTTACATTTGAAAAATCCCCCACAAAGATATATTCCCTGAAAGTACACGTGTTAAGCTTTCCAGACATACAAAGCTTGTTGTAGTGGGCTCATCTTTCTGGAAGTAATCCCTTGAAGAATTCTTTGGTTGCACAGGGTTTCTGAACAAAAATGTATAAAAAAGCAGAATTAAAAACACATTTTCCTAAAATATCAATATGCAAACAAGAAAAAACAAGCTAAATCTGAAAGCACAAGGTCCCCTAAACAGAACAATAGCCAACATGCATAAGTACTTAACCCTTTTACTGCCAGCCTACTTGAGATTTTGTCACTCTCTGTTGACAGGTCATTTTTCACGCTATGCTCTATGTTTAACTGTGATTTTTGCAGGAATTCCAAGGGAATTTTTTTTTTTTGCGGTAGAGTTTAGGCTTTAACATGAAATGTCTTGTTTGTAATTGTTACACTTCCAGGAGGAAGACAGCCCCAGCCTGCAGCCAGGCTTCACCTGTCTTTGGTAAGGTGGTGCCAAATCATGGAGGCCAACTGGCGAGCCAACAGCGCCACTTTTTGGCAAAATGCCAGTAGATATTTTAAAGTTGTGATACGGACCGCCAGTTTGCTCCATGAAGACTTGGCTGCAGTGGTTGTGGAGCAGCAGCACCACCAGCAGATGGAGAGGTTGGTTGGGGCTTTGGTGGAGGCCAACCAGGCTGCTCTTTAAAGGCTGGAGAGGCTTGAGGCACAGCAAGCTGCAAACACCCAAAGCTGAGCAACATCCCCCTAACCTTCCATGCTGGATATTGGGTTGTGTGGGGTCCTCAAGCATTAATTACGCTAGACAGGCACTTTTTTATTCATTTTCTGTTGACCTTCATCCACAAGTGTGCCATAACCAAACAACTTTGGCCAATTATTATGTAAGTAGAGAATAAATACCAAAAAACAGAACTTTGGATGTTATTTAATCACACCCAGACAAAGCAAGGGTTATAATTAATCACAAATGACAGAAATGGAGAAAAAAAATTTAAGAAAAAGAGGAGTCCACCAAATTCTGGTGAATGCTTTGGGCCGCATGGCCCTGGGTGCCATCACACAGATGTCCAGGAATATCTGGAGATGAAGCAGGGGTTGTTTCCTCCAAATATGCTTTCAACACAACATCAAAACAGCCTAGACTAAATATTAAGTATTGCAAAAGAGCAGGGCCAAACAAGCAAAAGGTCTAAGCATTTGTAACTGCAACAGGGAAAAGGGGACATTCAAAGAGGAGCATGAGCACAGTCGAAGTGATGGAGGGCAGGGAGAGCAGTTGGCTAACACAAGAAACCTGGACCAATAACAAGAAGGGGACACATAACAAATGAGAAACACATCACAAATGCAACATAAACAATAAACAGGCAGATCCATTCCAGCAATAAACAGACTTACCCACAAGCCAACCATCATTCAGCTTGCTACTCTCAAAACATGTCTATAAACCGGAACTCCTCAAGATAAATGCATCGTGGGATGAGCCAGGGAAGCTGGCCAAATTGCTGAAAAGCAAAGATCCGACCTGGCGACATTGGACTTAAGAGAGTGGCCCATCTTGCGATGGCTGAAAAAAGGCCACAAATAAAAAAGACTGGCAACATCAAATAAAAAGCTAAGATAAAGTACAAGGAAAAGAAACAAGGGCCAAATGAGACACAGGAAAGATGTTTGGGAGGAGGGGAAGCTAGGCTAGCCTCAAAAGAGAAGAGTGGCCTACAAGGAGGAGCAATGTGCACCTAAACCTACCGAAACATATACTCCTGAGCAACTGGGAGAACCAGGGCCACATGTATAAAATCGATGGCACCCATGACACTTGAAAAAACCCAACCTCACCGCGTTCCAGGCTGCCTTGCTGTCAGGGAAAGAGATGCAGGACAGCTATTCCATCAAGAAATTTAGTCTCTGAGTAAAGTGTAAGTTTGAACTGGAAACCCATGGCTTTTATAGGCATGAAAACCCACAAATCAGGACTCTGAATCCCACGCAAGAGCAGGCAAAACTTGTAAAATTATAGAGGCATGGACGCCTTGAGACGTCTTTATACGGCAAACACTCTGTTCGGCATATGCAAACCGTAATATCCGGCAAAAAGAGCAATTGGGCCACAAATCAAGGCTTTGAATCACCCAACATGGGAAATAGACCTAATACGGTCTTTTGGCGTCATACCCGATGACGGCAATGCATGCAAGAGAGGCTCTGAATCAGGCCGATAGTCTTCCTCTCAACATCATTGTCTCTAAACAAAATCCTACTTTTTCATGATGTTGAGTATGTGCCAACAAATCTGAAAGCTGTACCCTGCTTGGATCCCAGTTTTTTATAATTGAAAGACTATACTCTGGCAATCCATTGGCTGCCCATGACCTAAAACAGAAAACAAACTGTCAGCTACAGGGGACAGGGAGAGGAGGGGTTAATGTGTGTAATTTTATTGTATCATCTGAGCTCTGCTATTAAAGAGCCCCCCCCCCCAACCTGCTCTACAACTCATGTTGAATTTGCTGTACTTATAGTAGCAAGGATAAAAAATAGTCATGTTTTCTTCAGTAATTCCGGTGATTTGAATGCTACTAAGCAGAAAAAAGATCAATTTTCAATAAACTTTGCCTGAGATAGTAATGCTTTTACTAAAATGGCAACCGTACAGCAGTTTAATGATCATAACTCCTCGCTGGGTCTATAGGCAGCCAGCAGCAGGCATAGTGAAAGCAGAGAAATCACACAACTAGTCGTGAAAAAAGTAGACTTCCATGCACCGTTTCAATATTTAAAATTGATTTTGAGCTTAAAATGGCATTTTGAAAAATGATGTGTGTTGAGAAAAGGAGTAAACACTGTGCTTTGCTAAAGTCTGTTTTCTTACAGGTCTCCAATCAATAGTGTTGTGTCTGCATCTAAATATGCCGGGTCTCCAGTGGCTGCATCTGTAATTGGTGGAGCAAGTTTTGAGAATTGTTGGATTAGCGTTGAATCTATGCAAAAATATTGAAAATATTTGAAGTGCCATTGACCAAATGTACAGTTTTAGAATGCATTGCAGGGAAGACTCAAAATGATACCAAACTTTTCCTAAACAAAATCCCCCTCCCTATTCCTCTCTCTCAGAACACTCCATGCTCATGGAAGTCTATGGGCAATACAGGTAAAGTGCATGTGATTTTACCTGCACTACGTTGCAGTGCAGTGCAAGGGCCATTCTCACCATCACTGTCATAGGAGTCTGCTGCAGCCACCTTCTTCAAGTCCATCCACTGGGTCCTTGCTGGAGCAGAGTAGTGAAGGATCCCAAGAGGGTGGCTTAAGCAAGCACTGGACCAAAATAATAACAAATAAACTCAGAAAACACTCAGAAAACAGTAAAGGACCTCCTTTACTGACCTGTATGGTGGCCGTGGGCCAGTGACTGGTGCCCACACCGAGAATACCCTCGTTCTGCGAGTCCAATTATTTTACCTATGTCATTTGAGACCAAGAACCTGTTACATCCCTACAGTACACTACCACTTCCAGAACCATACAGTGATACAGTGAAGGAGTGCTGAAGTTACAATAAACCAGAGCTGAGGGGAGAGTGGATCTCTCTTAAAGTGGCTTAAAGTGGACTCTTCTCATCCTGTTTACATTTTTATGAATTTTGTTCAAAGGCTTTAGTAAAAAAACGAAACACAGGCTGTTATAGGCCACTGGGCTAGGGGTAGAAGGTGACTACTGAAGGGAGCTAACCCTTTCACTTGTATTCCCCAGTGCGCTGTAGCTTTAAGGATAGAGAATCATTTGATATTAATAAGAAATAATTGCGTGAATAGAAGCTCACTCACATTTGCTTCAAGGGCACAGCTGGAACACTGTTGTATGAACTTTCTCTTCGTATCATACAGGTTCCTAGCTCGAGCTAAGCAGGGACTCTCCAGGGGCAGACGCTCAACGGGCAACAAACCCCCAACAACTACAAAAAAACCTTTCTGGGTATAACATTACATTAAAGCGGAACAAAACCTAATATTTTGACTTTCTCTGGTTTTGGTCAAACTTTTGTCTTCCTGGTCCAATGGCATATGCAATCAGAGCCATTCATCGTGTATATCAATTGCTTGGCAGATGTGCTCTGTTTACCAAAAGTGGCTGTAAAATGGAGGTAGTAAGACAGTACTAATATTATGTATCCTTTTTTAAAAACTAATAAGAACGCCCCCATAACCCTATAACAGGCTGTGTGACAGATTCCCCCATCACCCCATAGCAGACTGTGTGACAGAATCCCCCCATTACCCCCATAGCAGAGTGTGTGACCAAACCCACATCACCCCCATAGCAGACTGTGTAACAGAATACTCCCCTATCACCCCATAGCAGACTGTGTAACAGAATACTCCCCTATCACCCCATAGCAGACATATTTCCCCAAATACCACATAACAGACTGTTTGACAGAGCCCCCCATCATCTTCATACTGACTGTGTGACAGAATCCTTCCCAGCACTCCCATTGCAGTCTGTGTGACAAAGACCCCCATAACAGATTGTTTGGCAGAGCCCACTATCAACCCAAAGCAGACTGTGTGACAGAACCCCCTTTACCCCATAGCAGACAGTGTGGCAGAACTCCCCCCGGTTACCCGCATAGCAGACTGTGTGACATGGCCCCCTATCAACAAACAGCAGACTATGTGACAGAACCCCCCATCACCCCCCATAGCAGACTGTGTCATAGAATCACCTCATAGCAGACTTTGTGGCAGAATCCCCCCATCACCTACCTAGCAGACTGTGTGACAGAGCACCCAGCAACCCATACCAGACTATGTCACAGAACCCTCCATCACCCACATAGCAGACTGTGTCACAGAATAACCCTATAGCAGACTGTGTGGCAGACCCCCCCCCCCCCCCCCCCAGTTGCTGGCCACAAGTTGGGCACTGTAGTTCAGTTCAGGTTCACTGGACACCAGCTATAAGTATTATATACCTGTTACATAGTGCAATGGGAACATAGGAGTATCTTGCCAATTCTTTTTAATCACCCCCAGAGACTAAACTGACTAGATGACCCACTTTTTTGCCATTTTGTCTCACTGTTCCCTCAAAAAACTCTGTGGAGAGCTAAATGTCATATTTTGCTGACATTATGGGGACATTATGTCCCACTAAATGCAGAATGTTTGGTTTACAACTGCTATGACTCACTTTGGCTGAATGGTGGCTGTGGATTGGCTTGGATTGGCTTAGCATTGGCTCAATCACCAACATTTTTTATGGACCAAAGATCCTTGGAGCATGTGACCAGGGGAATGGCTACACCTACTTACACACACGAGTAGCATAGAACACTGTGGATATTTGTTCCTCAAAAGCCTTTAAAGTGGACCGTCACCCATGGGTGATCGGCCCGGGAATCTATAAGATTCCCGGGCCGATCACCCCCCTCACCGCGGGACATCCGAAATCGGGATGTCCCGCGGTGAGGGACCCCCCCCAAAACCCCAAAAGAACTCAGCCGCCGCCTCCCGCGTGCTCCTCTAGCTGTGCGCGCGCCCGCGCCGGCCGTTTGTGAATGGCCGGCGCGGGGGCGCGCACTGTCAGAGGGGCGCGCGGGAGGCGGCGGCGGACGCGCTGCCTTGTCCGCCGCTTGTCCGTGGGAGCGTGGTGAGGTGAGTTTGGGGGTTTCTGGGGGGTTTTACACAGCCTAATCGGGGTGCCCCCCTGAAGTGGACCAAAACCCAGGATAGTCAAAATCCTGGGTGTTGGTCCACTTTAAATAGGCCACATCCTTAGACCACACCCCACCACACCCATCACCCGGAAACTGGTTTAAGCTGTCCCCCTTTGAGGCCCCCAAAAATGTGTTAATTTATCACAGATCCTACTTGTCATCCAACCAAGGTAAATTACTGACAGTTATTTTAGAGCACCTTCTACTGTATAAATGAAGCCCAAACAAGGCACATGAATGTGCAAAGACTTTCTTACTCAGTCTACAGATATTCTTCACTTTTGAATTTATTAGCAGAAACACATGAAATTTTCCAGTTATAGCAGAATTTTGACAAACTGTGTTTGATGCACTGCATGTGATTAGAGATTGATTTCACTGGCAAAAACAGTGATGTTTATAAAAAATGATTCCCAGTGGACTTTCGTTCATGTCTGACACATTCCCTTCCCCGATACACCATGACTGTGTCTCCACACTCCTGCTGTGTTGACATGCTCAGCTCATTTACAGTTTCTAACAATGCCAACGATTCTTTCACTCATGTAGTAAACCTTATGGTGAACCCTTTTCTTAGATTAAATTATTTGTTTTATGAAACTGGGATGCATTTGGGTGTATTATTGTATGGGGAAATCATTAGTAAACTAGCAAGGATACCATTAAATTCAACGCTATATAAATGTATAAATATAAATAAAGTATAATAGTATAATATAAAATAAGTAAGCAGTGCAATTGTTATTTTAAGGCTACTTAACCCCTTCCAGCCACAGTAGGATTTGGGATTATATTAGTTAAAAGTCTGGAGTGCACAATCTTTTCTGGACTTGGGGCCACATTGAGGGCAATTCACAGCCTTCTGTCTCAGAATTTGTTTTAGTGTGTAAGGCCATTCGTTACACATCATTTTTAGAGATGAGCGAATCGATCCGGACGAACCCGTATTCGTTCCGAATTTCATGAAATATTCGATTCTGAACGAATCCGAATTTCCCCGTGATTCGATCGATCGAAGTTTTCCTTTAAACTCCATTTACTTCAATTACAGGCATTGTAAAATGGTGGATGGACATGTCTGGACATATCCCCTGGGGCAAGTTATCATGGGAAGGTCACATGCAGCCTATCAGCAGCCAGGAGCCCCGGTGACGTCATAGCGCTATATAAAGTGGCGGCCATCTTGCTTGTGCGCATTTGAGACTTGCATTCGTGAGAGAAAGGTGGCTGCTGCAGCTAAGGAGAGAGAGTGAGACAGGCAGGAGACAGGCAGGAGACAGGCAGAAAGACTCAGCAAGTCAGGGAAAGGCAGGGACAGCCAGGGAAAGGTAGGAAAAAATCGGAGGCAGTGACAGGGAAAGTTTTTTTTTTTCTTTTCATCCAGCCTGAGTTTCACTAATTGCTTTGGGTGTGCATTGAATTCTGTCTGCTGAAATTACACCCACCGCTGCCTGGGGTATCCCAAAATCTCAGCTACCCACCCCGCCAGTTATACTAAGCAGGCCTGTGTCAGCCTGAGTTTTACTAATTGCTTTAGGTGTGCATTGAATTCTGTCTGTTCAAATAACACCGGGGACTGGGGTATCCCAAAATCTCAGCTACCCACCCCGCCAGTTATACTAAGCAGGCCTGTGTTAGGCTGAGTTTTACTAATTGCTTTAGGTGTGCATTGAATTCTGTCTGTTCAAATAACACCGGGGGACTGGGGTATCCCAAAATCTCAGCTACCCACCCCGCCAGTTATACTAAGCAGGCCTGTGTCAGCCTGAGTTTTACTAATTGCTTTAGGTGTGCATTGAATTCTGTCTGTTCAAATTACACTGGGGACTGGGGTATCCCAAAATCTCAACTACCCACCCCGCCAGTTATACTAAGCAGGCCTGTGTCAGCCTGAGTTTTACTAATTGCTTTAGGTGTGCATTGAATTCTGTCTGCTGAAATTACACTGGGGACTGGGGTATCCCAAAATCTCAACTACCCACCCCGCCAGTTATACTAAGCAAGCCTGTGTCAGCCTGAGTTTTACTAATTGCTTTAGGTGTGCATTGAATTCTGTCTGCTGAAATTACACCCACCGCTGCCTGGGGTATCCCAAAATCTCAGCTACCCACCCCGCCAGAAATACTAAACAGGCCTGTGTCAGCCTGAGTTTTACTAATTGCTTTAGGTGTGCATTGAATTCTGTCTGTTCAAATTACACTGGGGACTGGGGTATCCCAAAATCTCAACTACCCACCCCGCCAGTTATACTAAGCAGGCCTGTGTCAGCCTGAGTTTTACTAATTGCTTTAGGTGTGCATTGAATTCTGTCTGCTGAAATTACACTGGGGACTGGGGTATCCCAAAATCTCAACTACCCACCCCGCCAGTTATACTAAGCAAGCCTGTGTCAGCCTGAGTTTTACTAATTGCTTTAGGTGTGCATTGAATTCTGTCTGCTGAAATTACACCCACCACTGCCTGGGGTATCCCAAAATCTCAGCTACCCACCCCGCCAGATATACTAAACAGGCCTGTGTCAGCCTGAGTTTTACTAATTGCTTTAGGTGTGCATTGAATTCTGTCTGTTCAAATTACACCCACCGCTGCCTGGGGTATCCCAAAATCTCAGCTACCCACCCCGCCAGATATACTAAACAGGCCTGTGTCAGGCTGAGTTTTACTAAGTGCTTTAGGTGTGCATTGAATTCTGTCTGTTCAAATTACACTGGGGACTGGGGTATCCCAAAATCTCAACTACCCACCCAGCAAGTTATACTAAGCAGGCCTGTGTCAGCCTGAGTTTTACTAATTGCTTTAGGTGTGCATTGAATTCTGTCTGTTGAAATTGCACCCACCACTGCCTGGGGTATCCCAAAATCTCAGCTACCCACCCCGCCAATTATACTAAGCAGGCCTGTGTCAGGCTGAGTTTTACTAATTGCTTTAGGTGTGCATTGAATTCTGTCTGTTCAAATTACACGGGGGACTGGGGTATCCCAAAATCTCAACTACCCACCCCGCAAGTTATACTAAGCAGGCCTGTGTCAGCCTGAGTTTTACTAATTGCTTTAGGTGTGCATAGAATTCTGTCTGTTCAAATTACACTGGGGACTGGGGTATCCCAAAATCTCAACTACCCACCCCGCCAGTTATACTAAGCAGGCCTGTGTCAGCCTGAGTTTTACTAATTGCTTTAGGTGTGCATTGAATTCTGTCTGTTCAAATTACTCTCACTGCTGCCTGGGGTATCCCAAAATCTCAGCTACCCACCCCGCCAGATATACTAAACAGGCCTGTGTCAGGCTGAGTTTTACTAATTGCTTTAGGTGTGCATTGAATTCTGTCAGTTCAAATAACACCGGGGACTGGGGTATCCCAAAATCTCAGCTACCCACCCGCCAGTTATACTAAGCAGGCCTGTGTTAGGCTGAGTTTTACTAATTGCTTTAGGTGTGCATTGAATTCTGTCTGTTCATATTACACCCACCGCTGCCTGGGGTATCCCAAAATCTCAGCTACCCACCCCGCCAGTTGTACTAAGCAGGCCTGTGTCAGCCTGAGTTTTACTAATTGCTTTAGGTGTGCAGTGAATTCTGTCTGTTCAAATTACACCCACCGCTGGCAGGGGTATCCCAAAATCTCAGCTACCCACCCCGCCAGTTATACTAAGCAGGCCTGTGTTAGCCTGAGTTTTACTAATTGCTTTAGGTGTGCATTGAATTCTGTCTGTTCAAATTACACCCACCGCTGCCAGGGGTATCCCAAAATCTCAGCTACCCACCCCGCCATTTATACTAAACAGGCCTGTGTCAGGCTGAGTTTTACTGATTGCTTTAGGTGTGCATTGAATTCTGTCTGCTGAAATTACACCCACCGCTGCCTGGGGTATCCCAAAATCTCAGCTACCCACCCCACCAGTTATACTAAGCAGGCCTGTGTCAGGCTGAGTTTTACTAATTGCTTTAGGTGTGCATTGAATTCTGTCTGTTCAAATTACACTGGGGACTGGGGTATCCCAAAATCTCAGCTACCCACCCCGCCAGTTATACTAAACAGGCCTGTGTCAGCCTGAGTTTTACTAATTGCTTTAGGTGTGCATTGAATTCTGTCTGCTGAAATTACACCCACCGCTGCCTGGGGTATCCCAAAATCTCAGCTACCCACCCCGCAAGAAATACTAAACAGGCCTGTGTCAGCCTGAGTTTTACTAATTGCTTTAGTTGTGCATTGAATTCTGTCTGTTCAAATTACACTGGGGACTGGGGTATCGCAAAATCTCAACTACCCACCCCGCAAGTTATACTAAGCAGGCCTGTTTCAGCCTGAGTTTTACTAATTGCTTTAGGTGTGCATTGAATTCTGTCTGTTCAAATTACACCCACCGCTGCCTGGGGTATCCCAAAATCTCAGCTACCCACCCCGCCAGATATACTAAACAGGCCTGTGTAAGCCTGAGTTTTACTAATTGCTTTAGGTGTGCATTGAATTCTGTCTGTTCAAATAACACCGGGGGACTGGGGTATCCCAAAATCTCAGCTACCCACCCCGCCAGTTATACTAAGCAGGCCTGTGTCAGCCTGAGTTTTACTAATTGCTCTAGGTGTGCATTGAATTCTGTCTGTTCAAATTACACTGGGGACTGGGGTATCCCAAAATCTCAACTACCCACCCCGCCAGTTATACTAAGCAGGCCTGTGTCAGCCTGAGTTTTACTAATTGCTTTAGGTGTGCATTGAATTCTGTCTGCTGAAATTACACTGGGGACTGGGGTATCCCAAAATCTCAACTACCCACCCCGCTAGTTATACTAAGCGGGTCTGTGTCAGCCTGAGTTTTACTAATTGCTCTAGGTGTGCATTGAATTCTGTCTGCTGAAATTACACCCACCGCTGCCTGGGGTATCCCAAAATCTCAGCTACCCACCCCGCCAGATATACTAAGCAGGCCTGTGTCAGGCTGAGTTTTACTAATTGCTTTAGGTGTGCATTGAATTCTGTCTGTTCAAATTACAACCACCACTGCCTGGGGTATCCCAAAATCTCAACTACCCACCCCGCAAGTTATACTAAGCAGGCCTGTGTCAGCCTGAGTTTTACTAATTGCTTTAGGTGTGCATTGAATTCTGTCTGTTCAAATTACACTGGGGACTGGGGTATCCCAAAATCTCAACTACCCACCCCGCCAGTTATACTAAGCAAGCCTGTGTCAGCCCGAGTTTTACTAATTGCTTTAGGTGTGCATTGAATTCTGTCTGCTGAAATTACACCCACCGCTGCCTGGGGTATCCCAAAATCTCAGCTACCCACCCCGCCAGATATACTAAGCAGGCCTGTGTCAGGCTGAGTTTTACTAATTGCTTTAGGTGTGCATTGAATTCTGTCTGTTCAAATTACAACCACCACTGCCTGGGGTATCCCAAAATCTCAACTACCCACCCCGCAAGTTATACTAAGCAGGCCTGTGTCAGCCTGAGTTTTACTAATTGCTTTAGGTGTGCATTGAATTCTGTCTGTTCAAATTACACTGGGGACTGGGGTATCCCAAAATCTCAACTACCCACCCCGCCAGTTATACTAAGCAAGCCTGTGTCAGCCTGAGTTTTACTAATTGCTTTAGGTGTGCATTGAATTCTGTCTGCTGAAATTACACCCACCGCTGCCTGGGGTATCCCAAAATCTCAGCTAACCACCCCGCCAGATATACTAAACAGGCCTGTGTCAGCCTGAGTTTTACTAATTGCTTTAGGTGTGCATTGAATTCTGTCTGTTGAAATTACACCCACCACTGCCTGGGGTATCCCAAAATCTCAGCTACCCACCCCGCCAGTTATACTAAGCAGGCCTGTGTCAGGCTGAGTTTTACTAATTGCTTTAGGTGTGCATTGAATTCTGTCTGTTCAAATTACACGGGTGACTGGGGTATCCCAAAATCTCAACTACCCACCCCGCAAGTTATACTAAGCAGGCCTGCTTCAGCCTGAGTTTTACTAATTGCTTTAGGTGTGCATAGAATTCTGTCTGTTCAAATTACACTGGGGACTGGGGTATCCCAAAATCTCAACTACCCACCCCGCAAGTTATACTAAGCAGGCCTGTGTCAGCCTGAGTTTTACTAATTGCTTTAGGTGTGCATTGAATTCTGTCTGTTCAAATTACACCCACCGCTGCCTGGGGTATCCCAAAATCTCAGCTACCCACCCCGCCAGATATACTAAACAGGCCTGTGTCAGGCTGAGTTTTACTAATTGCTTTAGGTTTGCATTGAATTCTGTCTGTTCAAATAACACCGGGGACTGGGGTGTCCCAAAATCTCAGCTACCCACCCCGCCAGTTATACTAAGCAGGCCTGTGTTAGGCTGAGTTTTACTAATTGCTTTAGGTGTGCATTGAATTCTGTCTGTTCAAATTACACCCACCGCTGCCTGGGGTATGCCAAAATCTCAACTACCCACCCCGCCAGTTGTACTAAGCAGGCCTGTGTCAGCCTGAGTTTTACTAACTGCTTTAGGTGTGCATTGAATTCTGTCTGCTCAAATTACACCCACCGCTGCCAGGGGTATCCCAAAATCTCAGCTACCCACCCCGCCAGTTATACTAAGCAGGCCTGTGTTAGCCTGAGTTTTACTAATTGCTTTAGGTGTGCACTGAATTCTGTCTGTTCAAATTACACCCACCGCTGCCAGGGGTATCCCAAAATCTCAGCTACCCACCCCGCCAGTTATACTAAACAGGCCTGTGTCAGCCTGAGTTTTACTGATTGCTTTAGGTGTGCATTGAATTCTGTCTGCTGAAATTACACCCACCGCTGCCTGGGGTATCCCAAAATCTCAGCTACCCACCCCGCCAGTTATACTAAGCAGGCCTGTGTCAGGCTGAGTTTTACTAATTGCTTTAGGTGTGCATTGAATTCTGTCTGTTCAAATTACACTGGGGACTGGGGTATCCCAAAATCTCAACTACCCACCCCGCCAGATATACTAAAAAGGCCTGTGTCAGCCTGAGTTTTACTAATTGCTTTAGGTGTGCATTGAATTCTGTCTGCTGAAATTACACCCACCGCTGCCTGGGGTATCCCAAAATCTCAGTTACCCACCCCGCAAGATATACTAAGCAGGCCTGTGTCAGCCTGAGTTTTACTAATTGCTTTAGTTGTGCATTGAATTCTGTCTGTTCAAATTACACTGGGGACTGGGGTATCCCAAAATCTCAACTACCCACCCCGCAAGTTATACTAAGCAGGCCTGTTTCAGCCTGAGTTTTACTAATTGCTTTAGGTGTGCATTGAATTCTGTCTGTTCAAATTACACCCACCGCTGCCTGGGGTATCCCAAAATCTCAGCTACCCACCCCGCCAGATATACTAAACAGGCCTGTGTCAGGCTGAGTTTTACTAATTGCTTTAGGTGTGCATTGAATTCTGTCTGTTCAAATTACACCCACCGCTGCCTCTGGGGTATCCCAAAATCTCAGCTACCCCCCGCCAGATATACTAAACAGGCCTGTGTCAGGCTGAGTTTTACTAATTGCTTTAGGTGTGCATTGAATTCTGTCTGTTCAAATTACACTGGGGACTGGGGTATCCCAAAATCTCAACTACCCACCCTGCCAGTTATATTAAACAGGCCTGTGTCAGCCTGAGTTTTACTAATTGCTTTAGGTGTGCATTGAATTCTGTCTGCTGAAATTGCACCCACTGCTGCCTGGGGTATCCCAAAATCTCAGCTACCCACCCTGCCAGTTATACTAAGCAGGCCTGTGTCAGCCTGAGTTTTACTAATTACTTTAGGTGTGCATTGAATTCTGTCTGCTGAAATTACACCCACCGCTGCCTGGGGTATCCCAAAATCTCAGCTACCCACCCCGCAAGATATACTAAACAGGCCTGTGTCAGCCTGAGTTTTACTAATTGCTTTAGGTGTGCATTGAATTCTGTCTGTTCAAATTACACTGGGGACTGGGGTATCCCAAAATCTCAACTACCCACCCCGCAAGTTATACTAAGCAGGCCTGTTTCAGCCTGAGTTTTACTAATTGCTTTAGGTGTGCATTGAATTCTGTCTGTTCAAATTACACCCACCGCTGCCTGGGGTATCCCAAAATCTCAGCTACCCACCCCGCCAGATATATTAAACAGGCCTGTGTCAGGCTGAGTTTTACTAATTGCTTTAGGTGTGCATTGAATTCTGTCTGTTCAAATTACACCCACCGCTGCCTCTGGGGTATCCCAAAATCTCAGCTACCCCCCGCCAGATATACTAAACAGGCCTGTGTCAGCCTGAGTTTTACTAATTGCTTTAGGTGTGCATTGAATTCTGTCTGTTCAAATTACACTGGGGACTGGGGTATCCCAAAATCTCAACTACCCACCCCGCCAGTTATATTAAACAGGCCTGTGTCAGCCTGAGTTTTACTAATTGCTTTAGGTGTGCATTGAATTCTGTCTGCTGAAATTGTACCCACTGCTGCCTGGGGTATCCCAAAATCTCAGCTACCCACCCTGCCAGTTATACTAAGCAGGCCTGTGTCAGGATGAGTTTTACTAACTGCTTTAGGTGTGCATAGAATTCTGTCTGTTCAAATTACACCCACCGCTGCCTGGGGTATCCCAAAATTGCACCGAGCACCCCGTCTGTTATACTAAATAAGCGTGACTCAGCCTGAGCTGTACTAAGTTATTTAATTTTGCATTGCTTTCTGTCTGCTGACATTAAACCAGTGCCTGGGGTATCCCAAAATTGCAACGAGCACCCCGTCTTTTATACTAAATAAGCGTGACTCAGCCTGAGCTGTACTAAGTTATTTAATTTTGCATTGCTTTCTGTCTGCTGACATTAAACCTGTGCCTGGGGTATCCCAAAATTGCAACGAGCACCCCGTCTGTTATACTAAATAAGCGTCTACAGCCTCACCTTTATTAAGTTATTGCATTTTGAATTGGTTTTTGTCCTGCTGTCAAAACACTAGCCCACACGGGCATCCCAAACCAGCACATGTCACCCTATCTGTTATACTAAATAAGCTTCTACAGGCCATTTTTGTTATTTATTTATTTTTATTTATATAGAGCTGTAATAGATTATATAGTGAGGTAAAAATCGCCATTTTGCACCATTATATAGAGAAGCCCACTGTGTAAATCTGAGGAGCAATAGTTTATATTGTGAGGTAAAGTTGCCATTTTATAGAGCAGGCCCTGTCTGAAAATCTCATTTTGCAATCTATGTTATATTGTGAGCTAAATTCGCCATGTTGCCCCATTCTTTAGAGTGGCCCTCCGGTGTAAATCAGAGCAGCAATAGTTTATATTGGACAATACATTTGCCCTGTTTTGCACCATTATATGGAGCAGCCCCTGAGTAAACCTGGGGGGCAATAGTTTATATTATGTGGTAAATTCATGGTTTTGCACCATTACATAGAGCAGTCCCTATATAAACCTGAGAAATAGGTTATATTGTGTGAGTTAAATCCGCTCTTGGCTTTGTAGCATTCTATAGAACAGGCCCTGTGTCAATCTGAGGGGCAATAGCTTATACTGTGAGGTAAATTTGCCATTTTGCAGCATTATATAGAGCAGGCCCTGTGTAAATCTGAGGGGCAATAGCTTATAATGTGAGGTAAATTTGCCATTTTGCAGCATATATATAGAGCAGGCCCTGTGTAAATCTGAGAGGCAATAGCTTATACTGTGAGGTAAATTTGCCATTTTGCAGCATAATATAGAGCAGCCCCTGTGTAAATCTGAGGGGCAATAGCTTATACTGTGAGGTAAATTTGCCATTTTGCAGCATAATATAGAGCAGCCCCTGTGTAAATCTGAGGGGCAATAGCTTATACTGTGAGGTAAATTTGCCATTTTGCAGCATAATATAGAGTAGGCCCTGTGTAAATCTGAGGGGCAATAGCTTATATTGTGAGGTAAATTTGCCATTTTGCAGCATAATATAGAGCAGCCCAGTTGCCATCTAAATCAACTACTGGCCGGGCAGGACAGCATTTCCAGGGCAAACTCTGCTAGTTGCTGCCACAAGTCAAGTTTGGCTTCCCAGAAGTCCAGCGGATCCTCAAGGTGCGTTGGCATGGTCCTGTCAAGGTATGACATGACCTGCTGGTTCAGGTCCTGCTCCAGGTCTTCCTGCTGCTCACGAGTAGACTCCCTATGCGGGTGTAGAAAGCTACTCATTAGCGACTGAAGAATGAGGCTGCTGCTGATGGAGCTGCTGCTGCCATCCCCCCCCCCCCCGGCAGCCATAGCAGTGGAAAGTGAGCGCAGAGGTCCCCCCGAGTCAGAGACCTGCGAGAGTATGGACCATGGCGCAGATAGACATCGCCCAACTGACTATGTAGGATGTCTTTGTAGTAGGTCAGTTTGTCCTCCCTCTCAGTGGGTGTAAAAAATGCCCCCATTTTGTGCCAGAAGCAAGGGTCCAATAAGGTGGAGAGCCAGAAGTCATCCCGCTGACAAATGGAGACAATTCTGTGGTCACTACGCAAGCACGTGAGCATGCATCGTGCCACTTGTGCAAGTGACTCGGAGGGACTACCTGTCTCCATCTCCACTGCAAACTGCCACGGTGTGTCTGGGTCCTCTGTCTCGCCTTCCTCACCACCCTCTAGCTCCTCTAACTGCTCCTGCTCCTCCTCTCCTGTCAGATGACTAGATAAAATGATCATTTTGTCAAACCTAAACTGTGCTTCGCTGTGCCCCACCCCCCTCCTCCTCCTCCACTTCAGCCCCCACAGGCTTCATGTGGCTGTGAAATGTATGCGCCATGTCTCTAATGCCCTGACCAGCCATGGTTTCCAACATGTGTTGTAGTACATGAAGCAGTGGAATCTCATCGTTCATCTCATAGTCCTGGCGACTGACTAATAATTAGCTTCCTCAAAGGGCCTGAGCAAACGGCAGGTGTCACGTATGAGCTGCCACTGGTTTACATTGAAGTTACACAGGGGAGTCCCCCTATCCGTTTGGATCATCAAGAAATCCGTGATGGCTTTTCTCTGTTCCTATAGTCGATCCTGCATATGGAAGGTGAAATTCCAATGGGTGGAAACATCGCAAAACAGACTATGTTGGGGGATACCGTTCTGACTCTGAAGCTCAAGAAGGGTGTGCTTGGCGGTGTAGGAGTGCCTGAAATGCATGCAAAGTTTCCTTCCTGTTGTTAGGCTATCTTTCAGATAGGGGGAAGACTTCAGAAAACTAGATTGAACACGTGTGCCATGGCAGGACGCATGGCTCAGGCTTCCTTGTCGCAGCGCAGACAAGATGTTCTTCAGTGTCAGTCACCATGGGTCCCATTTGCAGTTTTCGTGGAGTAAGCCATGATTTCATGTATTGAGTTCTCATTTTTAGCAGTTCCTCCCATGTGTGACTCTGTTGCTCAAGGCAAACCATGTGAAGAACAGCGTGAAACCGTCGTGTCCTGCACACATGGTAGGCTGGAAGGGCACTGTGAAAAAAAAAATGTAAAAAAAGAGAAAAAATAAATATTTAGAAAAAAAAGTAAAAAAAAGAAATTAAAAAAAAAAAATTGTACAAAAATTCACAAAATATTAAAAGGCAATGAAAAAAAAAAAAAAAAAAAAAAAAATATATATATATATATATATATATATGTTTCTAAAAATAAACAATACAAAATTAACAAAAAAAAATGTTGATACATTTTATATGTTACTGTTATTATGTTATATGTTATTGTTGCTATGTTATATGTTATTATTATAAATATGTTCAAATAAGATAAATGTTAACTATTAATATGTAATTGACAATTTGCCACTTTTCTCTGTGACACCATTGCTAAGTGCAAGTGCACTGTCACAGGCACAAAGGCCTAGGAGCGTGGAGGCCACAGCGGAGGGACCTGTCCAAGTTGCTTTTGTGGTTGTGCAGGAACCACAATCACTCAGTGGTCCTAAAGGATATTTATTGTCCCTGACCATAGTTACAGCTCCAGACGTAGGCACTGCTGTGCACTTTGGTACACACTGACAGGCTAAAGGACTGCCCCACCTTCTGTTCAACAAAATTGTACAGAGCTGGAGCGACAGAGGATGGGTATGACACACAGGAGGTGGTGGAGCCTTGGCTGGCTGGAACAGAGAGCGGTGTGCCACTGGGTAATGCAGCAGGCTGGACCACCACTTTGGAGCCAACTCTCCCAGGCCGCTTTATGGTGACGCTGCAAATGTTGACGCAGGGCTGTGGGTCCAACATTGGGACCCTGGCCACACTTCACCTTCTGCCTACACCTCTTTCATATAGCCATGTTAACCTCCTGCGGATGCTTGATGAAAAACTGCAACATGGGCTTGTAGCTGATTTCTCCTACCAACAGTCCGCACTAATTCACTGATGCTGCTGCCGCCGCCGCGGCCAACTCCAGGGACCCTCTTCCACTACCTCCTGGGAAGATAGCCTGCCGCACGAGTGGTCTACCCCGAGCACATTTGCCTCCATACTTTCCCCTTCTGCCACCATGCTGGCCGCTAAATCTGTCACTCTCCATCACTCCAAGCCTTTAAAAGTGCCCTCAAAACTCACTGATGTCCTCCTCAGGTTCCTCAACAATGTCTGCTTAAGGAGCCAAAACGCTTGCAACACCTCCTCCCACGACACTCTCCTTATCACTACTTGCCAGCCTAGTGGAAGAAGCGGCAAGGGTCTCCTCCACTTCTGATTATCAGATCGTCCTCACTAAATAGTGGAGCTGAACCTAAAGCATAACATACAACAGACAGTTGACTGGGGGTGTCAGATGTCACTTGTGATGCAGTGGATGATCATGTTAACCAATGGATGACGGCAGATGGGTTGCTGTTCAAGACACGACTGCTAGCTGATCCCGGGAGATCAGGCCTCTCACTGAGACTCCTGCTGCCATTCACCCCTATTCTGCAGAGACCTCTGCTTGATGAAATGAGGCCTTATATGTTACTATGTTACTAATATGTTACTATGTTACTAATATGTTACTAATCTGTCACTCTCCATGTTTTTTTTCAGAGACTGGCCTGCGTGGAAATGAGCCAAGATTTCCACCCACCAATGCCTGATGCATTAGAGTAGATTGATGATGGGGCCAGACCAACACTAAAGAAATATAGATTGTGAAAAACAGATTTAAGGCGCTGCTCTCCAGTTACAGACATTCCTCCGCATCAGACCACAAGTAATTATTGATAAAATGCTTTACGTTACTCTTACTGCTGCTTGCAACTCCAGGGTGTGATTCATCCAATTTTTGGGCTCCTGCAGCCAACTCCAGTGTCTCTTTCAAGCTATGTCTGGGCTCCTGCTGCTGCTGCTTGCAACTCCAGGGTGTGATTCATCCATTTTTTGGGCTCCTGAAGCCAACTCCAGTGTCTCTTTCAAGCTATGTTTGGGCTCCTGCTGCTGCTTGCAACTCCAGGGTGTGATTCATACAATTTTTGGGCTCCTGCAGCCAACTCCAGTGTCTCTTTAAAGCAATGTTTGGGCTCCTGCTGCTGCTTGCAACTCCAGGGTGTGATTCATCAAATTTTTGGGCTCGTGCAGCCAAATCCAGTGTCTCGTTAAAGCAATGTTTGTTCTCCTGCTGCTGCTGCTTGCAACTCCAGGGTGTGATTCAGCTAATTAATTTTTGGGCTCCTGCTGCTGCCAGCTCCAGGGTGTGTTTTTCAGACACTATAGGGGCCCCTCATAGTGATGCCACTTCAACTCTCTGCAATTGTGCCGCTCTGCGATTCTATTAGCGATGCCTCTGATCTGCATGTGATAATTATTTACAGTATTATTTCACTAACCCAGCACGCATTCTATGCGTGTTACAGCAAGGCAGAATGGTTTACAACCCTATTGAGGCTCTAGGAGGCTCAGAAATAGCCGTTTTTAATAGCGATTCGTTGCGAATACATTTGGGTCGAAATGATTTTTGTCGGAAAGTTTGGCGAATCAGTGGAATCGAATTTTTCAAAAGTTCGCTCATCTCTAACCATGACCATGTTGGACAATGGAGTCCAACTGCAGTGGTGAGAGCATGCTCCAGCAGTGCTACTATATTGGAATGAATGGAGTAGGTATGCCCAGTAACTAACAAGAGGGGCAGTAAGAGCACACATGGACAAAGGGAGACCTGAACTCAGAATCCTGGAGTTTTCTGAGCATGTGACTGGCTGGAAACTGCAGGTGAGTATTTGAAAAAGGCTTATTAGAACTAAGGATTCTTAGTTTGGTCACAGTTGTCCTTAAAGGAAAGAGTGCAAGATATATACTGAAGCACAAGACCTGAAGTCATGGGCTTTGGAGGAATGTAGGTGATTTTTTATTTTACATCTAACATTTTTGTTTTTATATATTAATTGTTGGCCACTGATGCCCTTAAAAAATGAAATTACCTGTTTCTACTGCTACAAGTCATCCATTTGGTTTCCAGCAGCAGCCAGTGTCATACTAGGGTACAATAAGCATACATTTGGAGATGGTGGTGGAGAGAGGTCAAGCAATGTCTGTGCAATGAGAGTAATACACACTTACGCTTGTACTTTGCTCATGTAAGTGACCTATATATTGCTCTCCAGAGGATAACACTATGGAGGTCATGCTAAATATTTGGTGAAGCCAGTATGACCTGCTGTGTGTATTTCAGTGTGGATTGCAGCTATTTAGCTTTTAGACACAAAAAAGTGCAAAAATACAAATCAAAGTAGAATTGCTGTCTCTTCTATTTCCACTCCAGGACGTCATGAAATCAGAAACAAATGGGTTAACTCTCTACCGAAGGGCATAGACTGCAAGACAAATATGTGGTTCCTCCCGGCCTAATATATACTTCTGGCGGTACCTCTGCAATCCAGTAACTGAAGAGCAGTAGACACAGCCGCTCGGGAGTATAAGGCATCCTAAGAAGCCCTATGTCTTTGTTGGAGACAAAAGGAGAGACGCGATAAAATCCTCTCTACCTCTCACCATTTCTTTTCTTTTTTTTGGGGGTCTTTCTTTTCTCTCTTGTTTAATGCTGAACAACTATTTACATATTTACAAGCTCCACTAGGACTAGGTATCCGAAGAATAGATATAGTAACCTTGCAGACATGGAGGGTCTGACGCCCTGGAGTGGAAATAAAAGAGAATGCAATTCTACAGGTGAGAATCACAGAATTGTATTTTCTCTCCTATTCCACGCCAGGCCATCAGGAGATCAGTAACTAATGGGACCTCCAAATGCAGTACCCTTACTTCAGGGTGGGATCCCAAATATTAAATCCTATTCTTTTAATAATGAGTAAGCTATTCCAAAAACAACCTCTAGCTTACTACTGTCTGTAATACCTTTCTACCAAAGGTGGCATCCGCTGAGGCTCTAACATCTACCCTGTAAAACTTGGTAAATGTATGAACTGAGGACCAAGTAGCAGCTTCCCCTTGGTGATATAGGCCCTTATTAGCGCTTGTCTAGACCCTTCCGAGGCCCCTCAGCCATAAGTCCGACTTATGGAAGGCTGTAGAATGATGAAAGGCGGAAACCACTTTAGGAAGGAAATCCTGCTTAAAACAGAAGATGGTCTTGTCCTTATGCAACTCTAAATAAGAAGGCTTAATCGATAAAGCTGCCAATTCAGAAACCTGCCGTACCTAAGCAATTTCCACTAGAAAGATGACCTTAAGTGTCAACAATCCTAGCGATGCTTCTGCCAGTGGTTTAAAGGGAGAACCCTGAAGAGCTGACTAAAAACTACATTTAAGTCCCAAACAGGCAGAAGAAGCTTACGTGGAGAACGCACATGGGTGACCCCCAACAAAAACTTCCTAATATGTTTATTCTCAGCAATGGGTTTCTGAAAGAAAATAGATAAAGCAGATGTCTGTGTTAGAATCTTACCTGTTCCCCATCCTCTATCCCGCGGTGCGTCATCCAGGGGATCTCAGCCTCCAGTCTTCCGGCGGCCCCATCGGCCGGCTGTCTCCGTGCGAGCACGCTCTGTTTATGCCCCTCGGCGACGCTGCTCCCAGCGCATCCGCCGGGGGCAAGTTTAAAGGGGCCTATCACCTTGTCCTGGGTGGGGGATAGACCCAGGGACTGGACAGTTCGTCTGGCCTGGGTGGTCCAGTCCCTGGGACTACTCCTATTGGAAAGTTGATCACAGTGGCACCAATCAGCACATTTCCCCCCCGATCACCAATCACCAGGTTCCTCTTCCCATTGGCCAGTATTCCCTTAAATACTGTTCGGCCCCATCCTCCAGTGCCCGTTATAGCCTCTGGTTTATAGGGTGTGCTTTCTGAACCGTGCTTATAGTTATTATCCGGCTTGTTTTCTGACCATCCTTGTCTGCTGCCTGCCCCGACCATTCGCCTGTCTGACTACGTCTCTGCCTGATCCTTTTGATACTGCGTTTCGGTGCCCACCTGGTTTGACCTCGGCTTGTTTTGACCCTTCTACGTTTAACCCCTCGGATACTGCGCTCTGTGATCACACAGCTTTGACCCCTGCTTGTTTTGGACTTTTCTTGTCTGGTTTCCACGCTCAAACCTGTATCCACTCTGGCATCCAGCTTTGGGATACCCTGCAGTTCATCCATCTCCACCTTAAGCCAGTAATCTTTGCGCCAAATAAGACCTGGGGGTAACCGAGTCTGGAGAGGCATAATCCGCGTTTCCAGCGAGCGGGGACTTGTCTAAAGGCAGAAGAGGCGGTGGAGATTGGGGATTACCTGGCTTAAGAGAGAAGGGTGTCCGGCATTCCCTTACAGTCTGTCATTTTAGAGTGCTCAGTTGAAAACCCTCATCAAGACAAATTCCAGAATTCTGGAGAAAGAAACTTAATACAGGCAAAACCTCTAGACTCACAGCAAGCGATAGATACACACCAGACTCTGTAGTAAATCTTTGATGAATTTTGCTTGGAAGTTTCAATAGCCAGGCTGTCAAAGCCAGAACTTATAATTTGGAGTGCTGTAAAGGCCTTTGTGTGAGAAGATCTGGATTGTCAGGCAACCTCCAAGGGAAGCCTTCCAACATCCTTACCACTGAAAATCAGCTTCTCCTTGGCCCACCAAGGAGCCTCCAGAATGGTTGGAACCCCCCGCAGGCTATCTTTTCTAGTACTGATCCCAGGAATGGAGTTGGAGAGAACACACAGAGAAGCTTGAATGCTGTTCAAGGAAGATTCTGTGCATTTGTCACTATTGCTAGAGGATCCCTGGACCGGGATACAAACTTCGCAACCTTTTGATTGTGGGGAGACGCAAAGAGATCTACGTCTGGGAAACCCCAGTGCCTACGTCTGGGGAACCACACCTTTGTCTTGCAGTCCACGCCCTCTGGTTGAGAGTTAACACATTAGTTGCGATTTATTGAAGGCCTGGAGTGGAATAGGAAAAAGATGTGTTTCTACCTTTTTTTCCTCCAAAATTACCTGTACCTGTGATGGGGTATTTTAGAGGTTAGGTCATTTTTCTATTGAGGTAAGTGTATTTGTTTTTAAGTCTGGAAACAAGAGCACCCTATGGGCTATGCAGAAAAACTGTTTTTTCCAAACTTTAAAAATATATCCGTATATTACTGGAAAATTAAAGTACCTTAACTGTAAAAATGTGCCCTCACATGTACAGATGATTGTTTAGAGGAAAATGCACTTTTTTGTGTGTTATTCCGGGAAAGCTCACTGGCATGCATGTTGCAATCCACACTGCAATGCACACCGGAAGTCACACTGACTTCGCCAAAAATGTAGCTTGATCCCCAATATGATGGCATAGCGAATAAAAAGAATAAGCAATTGCTCCCATTGATTGGATACATTTATTACATCTATATTCATAATGAATTATCAGCATCACAGTACACGCTGTTCTGTTCCCCTGTTCCTGCACTAATGTATTCATCAATTCAATATTTTGTGGCTGAGAAAAATATATACAGAGCAGGTCACTAACGTAACAACACTTAGTCATGTATTCTAAAGAGTTACAAGGAGAAGATCAGTGACTCCCATTATGGGAGAAAAAAAATGTGAGTACAATGTACAATAAAACATCTCTCCCTCTGATGCCGTTATCAGAAATATCTCTGACTGTGGGGCCACAGAGGGAGGCAAATTTACATACCCTCTGTGCATTGCTGTAACTGAGCCACACCGCTGCTGTGCATGGTTTCTAGGAATGTTGCTCTGGCATATTCAGTGATATTTTAATAACTTTATCAATGTTCATAAAATATTGTTCTTACCACAAAGGGGAATTTGCATGCAGAACAAAACCTAGGAAGACTTCTTTGTGTTTCTTTTCAGGCATAATGTCTTACAGAATATTTATAAGAAAAATTGAGATTCTATTTTTGAGAACTAGGTCATTTGAGGATAATGCAAATTAGCTTCAGATCACAAAGTCGACCTCTGGGTTTGCCTTTTTGGTGTGCTGGTATGCTGGATTTACAATTAGGCACCAGCCTACCTCTAGGGCCCACTAAATTTTTAGGTGCCCCAAAATGACTATAGGGAGTACAGGGAGAGCTACCAGAGGGCCACACTGTTTGGGGGCGACTAGGCTGGGCAAGCAGCCCACTTCACTCATTTACTAATCCCTTTTTTACACCCACTTCACTAACTGATCCTGACCCCCCAACCCTTCCGTTGTTCCAGGCCCCACTGTGCCCCCAGGTAAATGTTTTTCCCACTGCAATTCTATAGCCATTACCACCCATGCCCTGACCTCTCCCTGCAATACTACAACTACAGCAGTGGAGCATGCACAGCTGAGAAGATTGAATAAGCTCAGCAGATCATGAGCCAGTTATAGGCTGGCCAGTAAAATTCTAGGTCCCTGGTGATTCTATTTAAATATCTGGGGGGATATTCCAGTTTAAATGTACAGTATAATGTATAATATATAACTTGCTCTAATTACCAGTACAGGGGCGTAACTTGAGGGGGGGGGGGGTAGGGGATTCACCAGGGCCTAGGAGGTCAAGGGAGCCTCATCATTGTTGCTCCTACACCTTATTTATCATATTTGTGCTCACTTGGCATCATTTAGAGAAAGGATCTATTCCTCTCTGCTGTTTCTCTAGTTGTCTAGCTGCATCCAGCATCTGTATGAGCCTTTCAATGGTCCCATTTAATGTTCACTCCATGGATCCGTCACATATAGTTATGTCACTGTCAAGTGTATGCTTACATAGGAATAACTGCTCTGCTTTTTTACCATCCATGCAGTGTACAACACACAACCCCACTAGTAAACGCCACTAGCAAATTGCACTAATGAACCACACTAGTAAACACGCTAAAGGGCAATGAGTGCAAACATGACCCCTGAGCACTGGGCTTCCATAGCCACATCTCCCCGGGGGGGGCATTGGGGTTAGTTGCCTTGCTAAAAGCAATTCAGTCGTTCCCCAACTGATTCTTTTACTCTACTAGATTGTCCAGTATGAATATTCATGTTAATATATTCTTATTGGCTGGAAGATGATCCTGGGGGTTTCACACAAAGGGACATCCCAAATCCCTGTTAAGCAGACCACATCCCAGGGGGCAGAAAAACTGGGTGTATCCATAGACAAAAGAATATAGTATAATTATTATAACTTTCTAAAACTCCCAATCTTCCTGTACATATCCCTCGCAGAAATAGCCCTTGCACATAGTCTTTGATGCTGCTTGATCCCACTGCTTTAATAACAGAAAGGGAAAGAGCAGACGGCGGTCAACTTCAGGAGCCAAAAAGTGTGTGAAGAAGCAGGCTAATGATATATACATTTTGAAGGACAACTATCTTTCTTAACCATTGAAAATATATGTTATTATATTATAGGTAGAGATTGACGAACCTGAACCGATAAGTTTGGGTTCGTACCGAACTTTTGTGTGTTCGGGTTTCCTAACCTAAACACGGACTTCAGACAGAAGTCCATGTTCGAGTTTGGCATCTGGCCGGAACATGGAAACACTGGTTGATGGGCTACTGAGCAGCCCATCAATCCACTTCACCTAAGGGTGCACTCACCTCAGTCCACGATCCTCAGCGGCAGATTGGCAGCAGGGTTTGAATTTGGCCCCACCCCACTACAAAACATGGCCACAGGGCGAGGTGAGTTACAGCAGAAAGCTTACTGCTGTAAGGAAGGAGCTGGAGTGTCACATCTTTGGGGAAAAGCGGTAATGACTTTCTTTCCCCTCTTTATGATCCTCTACATATGTGAATGTTCTAATACTGCTACAAATCTTTGAAGTGGGACTCAATGCAAAAGAAGAACATTTTCCATTCTTCCTGGAATAACCTGATATTTAGATTTCAAGTGCATCTAAATATGATTATTGAAAATAGGAACTTAGGGTTGGTGTTTATGAGGTTTCCCGTGATGGAAACACCATGTGGTGCCAATGTGGGATCATTATGGCAGTTGGGGTTCTCAAAGTATAATGGAAGGAATAATGAAATACTGTCACAACACATATTTGAATTCTGAAATTTTGAAATCATTGTTTCACTGAAACATTAAATCTAGATGTCTTTAGACTGAAAAGTCGCCGATGCTTCCCAATTATTTTTATGATCCATTTTCCAGAGATCCTGCTAAAAATCAGTGTTTATTTTATCATTAGATAAGAAACCAAGCAGTAGTTCTGCTCTCTTTGGGTTTAATAAAATGGGAAAAGAAGGAGAGAGAAGAATTTGAAAAAGGAAGAAAATATGATATTCAATGTCACAATGACTACATTGCCATTTTTTTTATAACATATATGTAGGGATAAGTCGGGAAGACCCTCTAATGAAGCTGAATAAGTAAAGCGTATCCACATAAGGATCAATATCATTTCCAACTCAAGGAACCTGGTGGGTGTATATTTTTTTCAAACTCAGTTTTACATGACTGTATATGGTGTCTTGTCTTGAGATCTCTGTTAGAAAAATAATGATGGAACATGGATTTTAATACAGGTATTCAGAATTTAGTCCTTAAAGCGGAACATCCGACTGGGGATGCCCATCTCTGTGAAACACCCTAGAAAGCCCTAAAAATGCACAAAGGTGGATGCGTGAGCACTCATCCAAGGAGATATGTTCTGTTTACTTCTTTTGTCAAATGGCTCTCATTGACTTTAATTGGGATCTGGAATGGCTAGAAAACAATGAAAGCCACCTGCCAAATGACCTAGTCATAGCAGGCGTCGCTCATTGGATGAGAGCCCATGTATGCGCCGTTGGACCGGGGAAATATAAGGGATTTCTGGTGAGTGGGGGTTCACACTGCAGGTCATCCCATTTCGGGACCGTAAAACCGAGTGAGGTTTTCGCTAGAATTTTTTACTTTCTATTGGACCTCCAGCCAATTTTGGATGGTAAGAACTCCTGCTGAAGTTACTTTGGCTGAGGTCGAATTTAATAAATAATTAAGTGTAAATCCGTCTTAAAAATCATTGCATATCTTGTAAAAGTAGATTGCATTAGCTTTTCTTTTCAGCATTCTTTTTAGATTTAAATCTTTATGTCTTTTTTATGCTGCAAAATCTTCCACATGTGACAAGAAATAGTTTATAATAGTGTGAAAAGGAGTCCCCTGGGAGAATGCATCAGAAGCAAGACGTCGGCCATATACAGTGTTTGAGTCCTATGCGAAAGAGAACTAGTTATCTACAAGCCATCTATATTTCAATGTGTCTTTGCCGTCTTTCAGGGGGTGGCATGGGAATATGCGTAAAATCCTCTGTGACACCAGATGTGGGGGGGGGGGGGATACTGCTCTAGAGAGAGGATTGTTTGAGATATCTATTAAATTGCGTGTTAAATAAACCTCAGAGGATTTGTATCTGTTTTTAAAGCCCCCTTACTGTCCCTAGATGGGCCAATTGTTCTTGTCTGACAATATCTTCTGCTTTATCGTTGTTGATGTTGTTCGACGTTCATTATAACAAGCAACTGAGAAAAATCACATCATACTGACTGCCAGGAAAAGGCGCAATAGATGGTAATGAAGCAAGTACTCAAGCACTCAGCTTCAGATTTACCAAATAGAAAAAATCTAATGCCGCTGTCTTATTTTAGCGTCTTTTTTAACACTAACGCCAAAAAGGACGCAGTGCAGGTTGCTGTGATTGAGGAAGTGCCAAATGAAACCTGGACTGCTGCTCCAGATCCTATAGAGCACAATGGGCAGGACTGAATTGAGGTGTTTTACGCATATAATTTATATTAAACACAATTATTTGAACAGAACTGGCATTGCGACTTGTCAGTATTTAAACCGGACCTTCACCATAATTTATTGAACAGCCCAAACCCTTAAAAAATTATTTCCCAGCATTTAAAATTAATATTTTAAGTTTTTACTACTTATTATTCTTTCCCCCACTGGGCTGCAACTCTGTTCAGGACTTTAGGATACGGGTGCCGCCCTCTTGACTGAGTAGCATCACACTTACTGAGGAGAGGATAGTGGGATAAAGTAGAGGGGGCGGGTTATAGCTGTGCTTTGCTCAGACAGAGCAGAGCTGGGGTCAGGAAAAGGTCAGCAATCCCAGAATGCAGAGCAGCACAGTCAGAAGGCACTTCCTGTTTGCAGGCTGCCTGATGTCCCATGAGCCGCCATCTTGAATGTTTAAAGGCTCATAACATGCAGTAGATGAAGGTAGGATAATTTTTAATGTGAGCAATGTGTATGTACAGGGTGGGGGAAACATATAAGATAGACTCTTATTCAGAGTGAAGGACCGCTTTAAAACACTGGACCTAGATGGTCCAAATATCTTTTTTTGGGGGGTTATTAAAATAGATTTTAATCGCTTCTTTTACTTAAAGTGGACCAAAACTCAGGATCTGGACTATCCTGAGTAGGGATGAGCTAATCGTTTCGGACAAACCCGAATTCGTTCCGAATTTCAGGAATAATTTGATTTTGAACGAATACGAATTTCCCCGCGATTCGATCGATCGAAGTTTTCCTTTAAACTCCATTTATTTCAATTACAGCCATTGTAAAATGGTGGATGGACATGTCCGGACATGTCCCCTGGGGCAAGTTATCATGGGAAGGTCACATGCAGCCTATCAGCAGCCAGGAAGCCCGGTGACGTCACATTGCTATATAAACGGCGGCCATCTTGCTTGTGCGCATTTCAGCCTTGCATTGCAGACAGAACGGAGGTTGCTGCAGACAGGGAGAGACTACCAGACAGGCAGGGAGAGTCAGGTAGACCCACACAGTGCCAGGGAGAGCCAGGGAAAGATAGGGAAAAATCGGGAGCGATCCAGGCAGGGACAGCAGAGAAAGTGACAGGGAAACTTTTTTTTTTCACTTCACTTCATTTGCCAGATCAGTTTTAAATTGCTTTTTTTTGTGCTGTAAATATTCCTGGCCACTGTGCATCCCATCTTGGCAGTGGCATATTTAACCCTATCTGTTACACACAAGCATTTCTTATAACTCGATTAGTTTTAATTTTTTTTTGTATGCTGTAAAAACCCCAGCCCACATGGGCATACTATTTCAGCACATTTGACCCTATCTGTTATACTAAATCAGCTTCTAAAGGCTCTGCTTTATTAATATATTGCATTTTGAATTGGTTTTGTGCGTCCTGTAAAAACACAAGGCCACATGGGTATCCCAAACCAGCACCTTTCACCCTATCTGTTATACTAAATCAGCTTCTAATGGCTCTGTTTTATTAACATATTGCATTTTGAATTGGTTTTGTGCATCTTGTAAAAACACCAGGCCGCATAGGCATCCCAAACCAGCACATTTCACCCTATCTGTTATACTAAAGCAGCTTCTACAGGCTCTGTTTTATCTGCAGTATCTCACTTTATTTAGCTTCTGCTTTTTAAAGTAAACACATTTTTTAAGTGCCTATTGCGCATTTCAAATACATAAAAATGTCAGGCAGACAAGTGCCAGGATGTTCAAAGAGGAGTGGCAAAGGCCAAGATTCTGCAGGCAGAGGTCGCAGCAGACTAGGCACTTTGTTTGGCAAGTAAGATAATATTATCCTATGTATTTTGTTTGTGACTTGCACCTACCTCTTTCCTAGTAATTGCTGTATTGTTATGTTTATATATATATATTTGGGATCTGATGCACTTTGGAAGCACTTGACACTTTATGAATTATTTTGTTAAGACAGTATTATTGATTATTTATTGATATATTAGGTTCCTCCACTGGCCACATTAGAATTTAACCCCCTCGCCCCTCATTCGATGGCAGTCTACATATGTGATACATGTTTTTAATAGTTTTTAATATGTCTTGATAATGTGAGAATTTAATAATCTTGAAATAAATTGGATATGAATTATACTAAATGGAGTGCCTTTGTTAGTCTCTGGTTATACTCCCTTTTTGGGGTTGGGGCACCCCTTGTGTTTGTATTATATTTACTCTAATAGGGATTCACCAGAGCAGGGCACCTGTACTTTAATTTATTGTTTGGTGCTATCCAGTTTTCTTGTTTGTTATAAGTCGCAGCAGACTAGGGGCGAGTGGCAGCAGGAGTCGCGGTGAGAGACCTGATCTGCCAGTATCTGCTAGCAGTCGTGTCTCCACCAGTAACGCATCTGCCGTGGTAGAATGGTTAACGCGGTCATCCACATCATCACAAGTTACATTTGACACCCCCAGTCTAGGGTCGGTAGGTTCCTCTGACACAACCCTGAGTTGCCATGGCCCGAGAGCAGTCCTTGTCCTCCCATTGCCTCTGTCCTACGCCGTTCCCTCCCCCAGCGACGTATCCTATGCTTTGGGTTCAGCTCCACTCTTTAGTGAGGAGGACGATCAGATAGAGGACAGTCAGCAGCTACTGCCCAGCCAAGAAATGAAGGTGGCTTCCTTCGCTAGTCAGACAAATAGTCATGTGGAGAGTGGCGTGGGTGTTGTTGCGAGCGTTCCAGCTCCTGCGCCAGACACTGTTGAGGAAACCGAGAACATCAGTGACGTGCAGCCACAACTCGGTGATGATGATGATGATGAAGCCGATCGCACTTGGGAGCCGGGTGCAGAAGGGGCTTCATCCTTATCATCAGGAGAAGAGGGGCGCAGGTTGCCCCGGAGTCAGCAGCTGAGGCAGCAAGGTGTTAGCAGCATGGTTGGCTGTCAGCATGGGGGCAGAATTGTAAAGCCTGGAGCCAAACGGAGCCAGGGCCGGGGTAGAGCACCTACTGCGTGGCAGGCTACCATATCGGGAGGTAGTGGAGCAGGGGTTCCTGGAGTTGGCGACAGTAGCAGTGAATCAGTGCGAGCTGTTGGTGGGAAAAGTAGCTACTCGGCAGTGTGGCAGTTTTTCCTCAGCATCCGCAGGAGGGTAACATGGCCACATGCAAGATATGTAGGCAGAAGGTGAAGCGTGGCCAGGGCCCAAATGTTGGCACCACGGCCCTACATCAACATATGATGCATCACCATAAAGCGGCCTGGGAGAACCGAGGCTCCGAAGAGGTGGTCCAGGCTGCTTCCTCACCAGGTGGCACGCCGCTCCCAATTTCTGCCAGCCAAGGCTCCAGCACCTCAGCCGAAGGCAGCTGTGCATCATACCCATCCTCTGTCGCTCCAGATGCTCCTGCTCCTCCTCCTCCTCCAAGTCATGCATCCCGCCAGCAATCCATCGCGAAGCCATGTCCAAGAGACAGCAGTATGCGCCCACTCATCCTACGGCGCAGAAGCTGAATGTGCTCCTGTCCAAGTTGCTGGTGCTGCAGCCGCTCCCTTTTCAGGTGGTGAACTCTGCACCTTTCAGAGAACTGATGGCTTGTGCCGAGCCGAGGTGGAGAGTCCCAAGCCGTCATTTCTTTGCCAAGTAGGCAGTACCAGCGCTGCACACTTTTGTTGAACAGAAGGTGGGCCAGTCCTTGAGCCTGTCGGTGTGTAGCAAAATGCATGGCAGCGCCGACGTCTGGAGCTGTAACTACGGTCAGGGGCAGTACATGTCGTTTACGGCCCACTGGGTGAATGTGGTCCCTTTGCAGCAGCAGCAACTTGGACAGGTCACGCCGCTTTGGCCTCCACGCTCCCTGGCCATTGTGCCTGTGACACCGTGCGACTCTGCATCCTCATCCTCCGCCATCTCCTCACCCTCCACTGTAGGCTCAAGTCTCAGTGCCCTTCCAGTCTACCATTTGTGCAGGGCACAGTGGTGTCACGCTGTGCTTCACATGGTTTGTCTTGGTGAACGGAGTCACACAGGGGAGGAACTGCTTAAATGTATTCATCAAGAAATCCAAACATGGCTTATGCCAAGAAAACTGAAAATGGGAACCATGGTTACCGACAATGGGAAGAACATTTTGTCTGCACTGCAACAAGGAAGGCTGACCCATGCGCCCTGCATGGCTCACATCTTCAATCTGGTTGTGAAGCGTTTTCTGAAGTCTTCCCCCCATCTGCAAGACATCCTAACAACTTCAAGGAAACTTTGCATGCAAATCAGCCACTCATACATCGCCAAGCACACCCTTCTTGAGCTACAGCGTCAGAACGGTAGCCCCCAACATAGTCTGATTTGCGATGTTTCCACCTGTTGGAATTCCACCCTGCATATGTTGGACAGACTATACGAACAGAGAAAAGCCATCACAGATTTCTTGATGATCCAAGCGGATAGGGGGACTCCCCTGTGTAACTTCAATGTCAACCAGTGGCAGCTCATACGTGACACCTGCCGTTTGCTCAGGCCCTTTGAGTAAGCCACTTTATTTGTGAGTCGCCAGGATTACGGGATGAACGATGTGATTCCACTGCTTCATGTACTACAGCACATGTTGGAAACCATGGCTGGTCAGGGCACTGGAGACATGGCATCTACATCTTACGACCACATGAACCCTGTTGGAGCTGAACTGGAGGAGGAGGAGGAAGAGGAGGAGGAGTGGCACAGTGCACAGTTTAGGCTTGGCGAAATGGCTGGTTTATCTAGTCAGCGGACAGGAGAGGAGGAGCAGGAGCAGCCAGAGGAGCTAGAGGGTTGTGAGGAGACAGAGGACCCACACACACTGTGGCAATATGCAGTTGAGATGGAGACAGGTAGTCCCTCTGAGTCACTTGCACAAATGGCAGGAAGCATGCTCACGTGCTTGCGTAGTGACCCCAGAATTGTTTCCATTTGTCAGCGGGATGACTTCTGGCTCTCCACCTTATTGGACCCTTGCTTCCGGCACAAAATGGGGGCATTTTTTAAACCCGCCAAGAATAGGACAAACTGACCTACTACAAAGACATTCTATGTAGTCAGTTGGCCGATGCCTATCTGCGCCATGGTCCATACTCTCGCAAGTCTGACTCGGGGGGGACCTCTGCTCTCACCTTCCACTGCCATGGCTGCTGGGGGGGTTGGCAGGAGCAGCAGCAGCAGCTCCATCAGCAGCAGCCTCAGTCTTCACTGAGTAGCTAATGAGTAGCTTTCTACACCCGCATAGTGAGTCTACTCATGAGCAGCAGAAAGACCTGGAGCAGGACCTGAACCAGCAGGTCATGTCATACTTTGACATGACCATGCCAACACACCTTGAGGATCCGCTGGACTTCTGGGCAGCCAAACTTGACTTGTGGCCACAGCTAGCTGAGTTTTCCCTGGAAAAGCTGTCCTGCCCGGCAAGTAGCGTGCCATCTGAGCGGGTGTTTAGTGCGTCGGGGGCCATAGTTACGGCGAGGAGAGCTCGTCTGTCAACTAAAAATGTGAAGAGACTCACCTTTGTGAAAATGAATCAGGGATGGATCAGCCAGGATTTCCACCCACCAATGGCTGATGCATGCGACTAGATTCAGCATGGTGCCACGTTTTACACTTTCCAAATGGTGCAAAACATATTTATGTCTTCAGGCCAATTTTTGGGCTCCTGCTGATGCTTGCAACTCCAGGGTGTCATTCATCCAATTTTTGGGCTCCTGCTGCCAACTCCAGTGTCTCTTTCAAGCTATGTTTGGGCTCCTGCTGCTGCTGCTTGCAACTCCAGGGTGCCATTCAGCCAATTTCTGGGCTCCTGCTGCCAACTCCAGTGTGTCTTTCAAGCTAGGTTTGGGCTGCTGCTGCTGCTTGCAACTCCAGGGTGTCATTCAGCCAATTTTTGGGCTCCTGCTGCAAACTCCAGTGTCTCTTTCAAGCTATGTTTGGGCTCCTGCTGCTGCTGCTTGCAACTCCAGGGTGTCATTCAGCCAATTTTTGGGCTCCTGCTGCCAACTCCAGTGTCTCTTTCAAGCTATGTTTGGGCTCCTGCTGCTGCTGCTGCTTGCAACTCCAGGGTGTCATTCAGCCAATTTGTGGGCTCCTGCTGCCAACTCCAGTGTCTCTTTCAAGCTATGTTTGGGCTCCTGCTGCTGCTGCTTGCAACTCCAGGGTGTCATTGAGCCAATTTTTGGGCTCCTGCTGCCAACTCCAGTGTCTCTTTCAAGCTATGTTTGGGCTGCTGCTACTGCTTTCGGACCGAAACAAATTTTGTCGGAAAATTCAGCGAATCAGCCGAAGTTCGCTCATTCCTAATCCTGAGATTGGGACCTTGCCCCCCAGGCACCCTGATCCAATGTGCCCCCCAGGTCACCTGATCTGACTTACTCTTCTCTGGTTCTACAGGGCCTGTGTGGCCTCTCGTCCAATCAGCATGCTCGTATAGTAAGCCATCGTGTTATGAAGTGGACCAGAGCGTGCCGGCGGTCGCATCCCCTACTTCCCTCTTACAGGGAGTGTGCCTGTGCAGGCCATTCACAAATGCATGACGCGGACACGCGCCCTGCTAGAGGGATAGCAGGCATGCCTCCACTGCTTGCGCATGCACCATTGGACCAGGGAAGAAGATAGGTTTCTGGGTGATCTGGGGGGTTTCACACAGTGGGGCATCCTGATTCTGGGAAGGGAATCAAGTGGCACTGAAATCTCATAGACTCCAGGGCCACTGGACCATGTATTTTGGTCCACTTTAAAAATGTGTAATTTGGACACCAACAAATAAAATACAGCCAAAATGCACTATAAAATGTGTGCCCCCCAGCAGTGATATAACAACGGTACAAAGTGGCACTCACCTTCTGCTGGAATCATTGGCCGGTGGGTCCAACAGATGCTGACATAGGCCGGTCAATACCTAAGTGCAACAATAAAGCTAAATAGTAGTGTTCAGCACAGCTTTTCTGCTTGACTTTTAAAGTGACTCTTGAGTGGAATCAAGCTTCAATGCAGGTATTCTGAGTGGTGCATCTGCTGCCCTGCACGGTGTATCTTCAGTCTTATTTGACTGGAAATTCACTTTGAGGGCAAATTCACTTTGAGGGCAAACTGTAGGCTAAATGAGGACTCTGTCAGACAGGCTCTGTCAAACTTTCCATCCTTCAATAATTAAGCAAGGAAATCAAATTTTCTTTCTTTAGCTTTGTTTTTCCTAATAACCTTGTCTACTGCTGCCCCTAGTGAGCTTGCCACTCTTTGTTATAGTGTGGCCTAGCTCCATTTTTAAGAATTCATGCTTGCTCCAGACTACACAGCATTTTACAAGATGTAAGTACTACAACTTCTCCTAACTATGACATTGGATTTTACCACTTGATTTTTTGCAAATGTTTAATGTTTAGTAAAAAGGTCCCAAGAATATTAAGATTTCAATCAGAGGGTTGTTGCACCCTGCATGATGCTTTCCTAGGCATAAGGCCTCAAGTGTCCAATAGGAAATACCGCTTAGTGCATATGTCCTTCTAAAACACATACGTGTTCACTGTACACGTACACTGTACGTTTCCAGAGTTCTTCCTTAGGGTTCATTTTACCCCCCCCCCCCTTTGTAAAGTGTATATGGCCTGTGTGTCTGCCACCCAATTCTAATTAGATTTCATTCAGCCAATACATCTCCTTTTGTCATAATTAAAGCAGTGTGATGTCCTATTACTTTTCTCCACGGCCCACATGCATTTCTAAATAATAATACAAAGTGTATATTGTCCCTCTGTGTATTGAAGCACAGCCTAATAGTTACAGCACAGCAAATAACTAATGCAGCCGACTGTTTCATTCCACTCTAGAACTCGTGTGAGGTGGGTGGGAGACATACAGGGAATCCATAGCTATGCTTGCTGAGGAACTGACAGCTAGGAACGGCGTGATATTACCGCCTTGTAGAGATTCTCTGGAAGTACACACCTTAAGATTTTTAGGTGTACCAGGCTTGTTGATGTGGGCGCAGTTTGTTGGATGCAATCCCTCATTTAATTCTTTAGTTGCACAGGGTTTCCCTAAAAAAAAGAATAAAAATGCTGAATCAAAGCCACATTTTCCTAAAAAAACTATATGCAAACAAGACTGAACAAGGAAAATCTGAAAAAGCAACATCCCCCGAACAGAACAACACTCAACATGCATAGGTACTGTCAAGGGAAGAGTTGCCAAACATGCTAAAGTAAAGCATGTGCATAACGGTAATTTTACTTGAAAATTTCAGCTCTGCAGACAAAGTGCGCAGCTTGTGATTTTTCAGCCAAAACAACCCTTTACATTTGGAATACCCCCCACAAACCATTCCCAGAAAGTATACACATTAAGCTTCCTAAGTGTACCCAGCTTGTTGAAGCGGGCTCATCTTTCTCTAAAAAATTCCTCAAAGAATTCTTAGCTTGCATAGGGTTTCCTAAAAAATGTATAAAAAAGCAGAATAAAAAAAAACCTTTTCCTAAAATATCAATAAAAAATAAGAAAAAAACAAGCTAAATCTGAAAGTGCAAGTTCCCCTGACGAGAAACATTATCCAACATGCATAGTTACCTTTAACCCTTTTAATTGCCAGTCCACTTGAGATTTTGTCACACTCTGTTGACAGGTCATTTTTCACTTACATTGTGCGCTATGTTTAACCGTGATTTTTGCAGGAAGTTCCTGGAAAATTATATATATATATATATATATATATATATATATATATATATATTTATTTGCGGCAGAGTTTAGGCTTTAACATGAAATGTCTTGTTTGTAATTTTTCTACTTTTTAATTGTAATTCATTTTATTCGTTTTCCAAACAAAAACAAAGACAAAAGGACAACAATCATACAATTATTGGGGAAATACAAAACGAAGGGTAAGGGGTGAGGGAAGGAACAAAAAAGAGGGGGGAGGGGGAGCGGAGTACTGGGTTCGCGCTGTTTGTCTAGACATACCCCTCGATTCAAAGAGCAAAAGTTAATTGATTTTGTATCGAGAATCGTAAGTTTGGGTGGGTGTTAGTCATTTTTTCCTGTTTTTTTGGCCATTTCCGACTCGCACGAGCCTACGTACGAATGCGTATATGCTCTTACGATCAGCGGAAGTTCGTTCCTAAATTTTAGGATCAAAACGTAAAACTTAGGATCAAATCCTAAAACTTACGATCAAAACGTAAAACTTAGGTTAATTGGATGTGTTTAGGTGTGATTCAGAGAAACCTCTAAACGCGTTTTAAAAGAAAGCCACAGCCGACACCTTTTAGCAGCCGGATTGCTGTTCGTGAACAGGTTTTTTGGCTATGTGGAGGAGTCTGCGCGTCTTGTGCTCCAATGAACTGCATGTATCAGCATGGCCGAGGCCATAAATTGTATGGCAATGCATACCTGATTCATGTATGCCTTATAAAAGCATTTTAATGTGGACCTTAATTAGTCCTTTGCATGTAAACCTTTATTTTGCAATATATTTGCGTTAATTAAAGAAACTTATGTCCTTTGTTATTTATTTTAAAATTGAGGTACTAGAATAATATTTTTAGATTGCATTTATTGGTGTAGTTGTTTACCTTTGCTTTGTTTAATTATTTAAGCACATCTTTGGTCAGATGCATCACACTTACTGAGGAGAGGAGAGCGGGATAAAGTGCAGGATGTGGGTTACTGCTGTATTTTGCACAGACACAGCAGAGCTGGGGGCATGGAAAGGTCAGAAATCAAAGAATCCAGAGCAACACAGTCACAAGGCCCTTTCGGTTTGCAGGCTGCCCGATAATACCTGAGCCGCCATCTTGGCTGTTTCTAGGCTCATAACATGCAGAAGTTGCTGGTTGTTTTTTAATATTTGTGAGCAATCTGTATGTAGAGGGTGTGGGTAACCACACAAAAAATTTAAAGTTGTACCATTTGAAGCATAAATATTAAAATTAAATGCACAAGTAAAAAATGCAAGTTAACTAAAAATTAAACAAAGTAAGATTTACTTATGCAAATGCATTCATTAATGGTTGGTTACTACAAAATGAATGAAATAAAGAAAAATAAAAGACCAAATATTTAGAATGCACTTTAATGAGGTAAGTTTGTAGTGCGGAGCCGCAAGATCAGAAGGATTTACGTCCAGACAAAAAAGGAAAAAGGGCAAAACCAATGTTGCAACCTGAGAAATGAAACGGAAAATTCAGGATGGAAACTGACATAGGTCTGATTCCCGAACTGCCATACGAACGGACGTATATTTTAGGATAGAAACGTATTTGCTTATTGAATCACTCGCAAGTTCATACGAACGCACGAGCGGACGTGAAAAATAGGATGATCGTGACCCAAATCCAAGCTGTTACATGTTTCTTTGAATCAACCCAATAGTATATACAGTACAGCTATTACATCACCGCTTGTTGACATGCGTGTTAGGATCACATTTCCACCTGTGACTCCGCAGTAGAGCAGGAGGTAATGTCAGCCCCCTGTACTCCCCCTCCGAATTATGGTATGGCCTTTGTCTAAGTTAGAGGAGCGGGGCATGGGGGTGAGGAAAATGGACACACTATATTAGCTTTGAGGGTTGGGACGAGGTTGGTTTCCAGGGAGTAAGGCCGGGCCAAGAAAGGGGGCAGTCTCTTCACCGGTCAACCTTCCCCGTCGGACCCCGAGCGGCCGCAGCACTACCGGTCCTACGGCGCCCTACAGGTTCAGCCCTGGGGGGGGGCACGTAGCCCTGTATCGGGTTTGCTAAAGCAGTGCTGGGAGGTGTGATTCCCGGTAGATCAGCCAACTCATCCAGGTAGTTGTATATTGGTCTGTGGTGTCCCTGCTTTTTGCAACCAGTTCTTCCATACAGCAAATCCCTTCCAACTCCACCACCCACTCCGTCAGAGTAGGGGGGGTTGGAGTCCTCCAGTGCTCTCATAGCCGTAAGAAAGTGACCCAAGACTCCCTTTTTAATCCTTGACACAGGGTCCGAGATTAACGACAGGAGAGCGACCTGGGGTGTATTATCTATCCTAATCCCGGATACCTCCTCATAGATTGCAAAGATTTGGTCCCATAGGGCCGTAATCGCTGGGCAGCTCCACCAGATGTGGCTCATGTTTCCCACCTCCCTCTGGCATCTCCAGCATTTGTCCGATTGTGCGGCTGCAAACCGATGCAAATCAACCGGGCACCTTTACCACCTAGCGAGTCCTTTATAGTTTCTTTCCTGCGAAGTATTCACTAATGAAATCCCATGTGTGCTCAAAAACAATTTAGTCAAGTCAGTATCTGAAATCCTGAAAACCTGTATACCTAGTTCCCTTTCCCACTTGTCTATGAACTTGGGTGGACCCGAGTGATGTGTTCTGTGTAAGAGAGCATAAAGGGATGATACTACTCTAGTTGGGGGAGTTTGGGTGACAAAGGATTCTAGTTCCCTGGAGGGGCTACGGGATGTTTCCAAGAGTTTGTTAGAGATGATAAAGTTGTGCAGCTGTCTGTGTAATAGCCACGAGACACGCCTGTCTCCTGCTTTCTTACTCAGTTCTGATAGCGTAGGTATCCTGCCTGCCTCTAGAATGTGTCCTACCGTGGTGTTATTGGAAGCTTCCCAGATAAGGAAGCTCTCGGCACCAAGGCCCGGCTCGAAGGCTGGATTGTCAGAGAGCGGTGTAAGAGGGCCCGGTCTGAGGACCAATGCATGCTCATTCTGTAGGGGATCCCACGTTTCCAGGAATTGCCTAACCAGGAAGGGTGTAGACTCCCTATATGGGGTTTAGAGAGGGGGGCGGCCCATGTTAACAAGGTAGGGTTAAAAGGGGATAGAGATTTTTTGAGCTGCACCCAGAGCTTGTCACTCCCCCCTGTGTAACCAGTCCACCATCTGCTGCAAGACCGCAGCTGTGTGGTAGACTTTTAAGTCCGGGAGGCCTACACCCCCTTCACTTTTATTCCTGGAAAGGGTGGAGAGTCTTATCCTGGGGTTGGAGACTCCCCAGACGAATTTGGAGAAGGCTGACCACAGTTTGCTAAAAAATCTGTTGGGGATTTTTATCGGGACCGTCTGGAATATATATAAAAGTTTTGGGAGAATGTCCATTTTTAAACTGTTGATTCTCCCAAACCATGAGATTCGCCTTTTAGTATAGGAGTCAAGTTCCGCTAGCGTTTTGGTGAGAAGTGGAGCGTAATTTCGGTCATATAGGTTGGTTAGGTTGGCCGGGATCTGTACGCCTAAGTACTTAATGGCCTGCGTTCTCCACTTAAAAGGGAAACTGTTTTCCAAGCGGCTGGCCTCTTGGGGTGATAAGGAGATGTTGAGTGCTTCTGATTTAGAATAGTTAATTTTGAAGTTACTCACTTGGCCAAACTGCTGGAATTCTTTTAGGTCAGAGGGGAAAGAGATGTGTGCTGAAGATAGATGCAGCAACAAATCATCCGCGAACAAGGAGGCTTTATATTGATGGTTAGCTATCTATATCCCCTTGATAGCTATGGCTAAATGCTCCATGGTGAGGACATATAGGAGGGGGGACAGCGGGCAGCCTTGTCTCGTGCCGTTACTTATAGGGAAGGGGGTAGACAAAAGTCAGTTCGCCCTGACTCTGGCAGTAGGGGAGGCATACAGAGCGAGGATCTTGGAGAGAAGGCCAGGGCCAACACCAACCTGTCTAAGAGATGCCTCCATGAACGCCCAATTCACCCGAACAAATGCTTTCTCTGCGTCGCAGGAGAGCAAGCAAACTGGCTCCCCCGAAGAGACAACGTGTGCTATTAAGTCGAGCAGTTTGTTGATGTTGTCCCTAGCCCCCCTCCCCGGGACAAATCCCACCTGATCCAGGTATATCAACGCTGGGAGAAAAGGCTGTAGTCTTAGAGAAATGATCTTTGCGCAAAGTTTGAGGTCTACGTTAATTAGAGATATTGGTCTATAATTTCCACACAAGGAAGCGTCCTTACCCGGTTTAGGAATGACCAAGATCGTTACTTCCAATGACTGTTTGGGGAAGGGGCAGTGTTCATCAATGGCATTAAAGGTTCTCATCAGGAATGGGACCAAGCGGGGTCCAAAGTGCTTATAAAATTTAGGGGAGTAACCATCTGGGCCTGGGCATTTTCCCGAGGGTGATTCCTTGATTGCCTTAGCTACTTCCTGCTCTGAGAAGGGAGCCTCAAGGAGATCCACTTCCTTCGCGGGTATGGTCGTGAGGGGGGTGTTCTCTATGTAGGCGGCTATCTCCTCAGGGGTTGCTCGCGTATTCGGGGATATATTGTGCAGGCTATGGATATTGTATAGTGAGGAGTAAAACTCTCTGAAGGTGTCTACAATATTAGTCAGTGTCTGCACTAGAGTTCCATCGCCCCTTTGGATGGTTGGTATATAGGCTGCTTCTGGTCTAGGGTGTAGGGTTCTAGCAAGCATCCGGCCACATTTATTGGCGGACTCGTAAAATAGGGCTTTGCCCCTTTCCCTGTAGCGCAAGTAGGATTGGTTATATAGCTTTTGAAGCTTTTCTCTAGCGTTTTGTAGTTCTAGCAGCTTGGTATTGGTTGGCCTCTCTTTGTGTTCTTTCTCAAGGGTGAGTATCAGGACTCGGGTCTGGGTGCTAAGTGAAGCTCGTTCCCATTATAGCCTCGTAACATGCTTGATAAGCTCTCCTCTGATAACGCATTTAAGCGCTTCCCATCGGTAAGGCAGTGGAGTGGGGTCTTCCTTGTGAATTTCAAAAAAGTGTTCGAAAGTTTTTTCTATTGCGGAAGAGCAGACTGCGTCGCCAAGCAAGTCATCATTTAGCCTCCAAGTCCAGCCCGGGGGGGTGACCCCCCGGTAGGCAAAACAAGATAAAGATAGGTGCATGGTTTGACCACAATATTGGGCCCATCCAAGCCTTGGGGTTCCAATCCAAGGCGTGGTGGCTAAGTAAGAGGTAGTCAATTCTACTATAAGAATTGGCGGCATGGGAGTAGAACGAGTAGTCTCTCCTGTTGCCGTTTAGTGCCCTCCAGGTATCTATAAGTTGGAGGCTCTCTAGGGATTTTATAAGTCTATTAATCTTGCTTAGCAACACAGCAGATCTGCCGAAGGAGGTGTCAATTGTGGGATCAAATGGAACATTGAAGTCACCTCCAGTGATGATAATTCCTTCTGCAAAGACCTCGAGCAATTTAAACGTTTTAACACAGAAGTTTACTTGGTCCAAATTCGGGGCGTATATGTTCAAGAGAGTGTATGTCTTGTTGAATAGCTTAACTTTAATAAAGAGAAATCGGCCCTGGGGATCACTTTTTGTTTCTATTATTTAATGTGGGAGTGACTTGTGGAATGCCACGGATACTCCTTTTGTTTTAGCCTCGGGGTTGGAGGAATGGTACCAGGCTGGGAAATATCTGTTGCCTATTTTGGGAATGTGATCTGTCTTGAAGTGTGTCTCTTGGAATAGGGCAATTGTTACTTTCTGCTTGTGAAGGTCATAAAGAGCTTTATTTCTCTTTTCTGGTATGTTAAAGCCTTTCACATTGAAAGAGCATATTGTCACATCCCCCATTATGTGGGTGAGAAGGCTGATTCTAGCGAGGTTAGTCAAGTGGGGAGGGAGAGACCAAGGGATGGAGAGAGGGACAGGGGAGGAGGTGGGGTAGGGATAGGGGGGTAGGGAAGTGGGTTTTTATTCCTTGGGGTATGGGCAGGTTTATGCGGGGATTACTCTAGGTGTAACTTATTACACTCTTCGCTCTCCTGAATTCAGGGGAGGGAAGTATGGCCTAAATCGAGGGTTGGAAAACTATGACCACGTGACAGGAGATGTGCTTTCTTGAAGGAAGGATTGTTATACCCATCAGAGTCAAACCAAACTGTGTTTACAGAAAACATTTGCAGATTTGCCAGCTGATCCAGGGGAGATGTCTCCTATAACTGAATCAGTCGGGCCAACCCAGAGGTACAAACAGACATGGGTATCAGCTGGGGTGGGAGCTGCTCCCGGCCCCAGCTCATCGCTCCAATAATCTAACACTGGTAACGTATAATGAACAGGGAACATGTATTAGAACATAAACAACTATGGGTGCTTTAGCACCCCTTTGGGCCGGACCACCCAGACCAAACCAGAGCTGCCCGCCCACGAGCCTGTCGGTCAGATCCAGTCAGGGCGGACCAGCCCCAAAGCCCCGGCCCCGGCGACCGACCAGAACGTTAAGTCAACAGCGTCCAGGCACTCAGGTCGGGCCCAGCCATGCCAATGCGTCCCCCTCTCATGTAATCAAGGGGGGGGGTGTCAACGAGTGGCAAGGCGCCCTCCAAGTCCAGTCCCCATCACGAGTTATAAAATAGGGAGAGCTGCGGGTATGCACAGCTAGTTGGCCAGTAGTAAAGATAGGGTGCTAACAAGCTCAGAGAATGTGGTGATGTTATCCATTTACTTATTTCTTATTCAAATGCATTTGTCTGTATGATGGCGCATGCACTACCTGGATTACACTGATTTTCAATCTTCATCTTTGCACAATGCTTTTCCTCAAATATTTTCACTTGGCACTTTGCACAGTTTTCACACTTTGCACTTTGCACTTTATTAAAATTCCTTTTTAATCATCATCATTATTGTCAGTATTCTTTGATAATAGACTTTGAATTAGTAGCACCTTTCTTGCTTTTAAATAACGCCACCATACAGCCATAGCAGCATACTTATTTAATTCCAATACATTTGTGATAAAAATACATTTTATATCTTAAAATTATAGCTCATAGCAGGACAATTATCTCTAGTATTTTTTATTTGTCATTGTTTTTTAATCTAGTCTTCAATGTTGTTTGTCATTTTTTCAAGAATGATTAAATAAATGTATTCCTTTATTTATTGATATGGTTTTGGTGTGCAGTAGTTATGCAAAGGGGCATTTGGGGCCAATCTAGGGCTCTTTATCTTTGGTAGTGCCCATCACGAGTTATGCCTCAGACCATCTACAGGTACCGGGGCTCGTCAAGATGGCAGGTATCAGGAGCCATCCCTCAAGCCCCAGGCCACCCCCCAGCCCCCCCCCCCTGGGCCGGACAACAACCCACCGCTGCACCACGGCGTAGAGTTAGAGGCAAGACCAACGTGGGATCGCATACAGTCAGGTATCTTAGCCGTCCCAGTCAACCGTACGTCAGCCGCCCAGCCGGGGGAAGGAAGACTGAGGGGGAGGCCAGGGGGAGAGGGGGAGCCCCGGGGCATCCGCAGGTGCAGAGCATGGACCGCCATCAGCTAGAAATAAGAGCATGCATAGATATACTGAGCGACTGCCGCCGCGGCCGGCTCAATCCAAGGCGGACTCAACCGTGTGCCACACTTTGGCCGGGTGGTCCGTCCCCCCAGACCAGATGAAGAAAAACAAGGCTTAAAGCCAGGGTGGACCCCATCCCCCGCGTTTTTACACAACGGGAAGAGGGGTGGGCCCTGGGGGGCTAGGCCGCCCGGCCTCCCAGCACCAGCAGGCGGCAGGCATCCTCCCAGGTCATACATTGCAAAGTCAAGGTGAGGCACAGGGGTCACACGGTTCGGATTCGGGTCCCACAGTGCGCGGGGTCAGATAGTTAGCGGAAACATCCAGTCAATGAGTGCTGTATCATACGCAGGCCAAGAGCCGCGTCATCAAGGGCACGGGGCGGGCCCAGGTCTTCTAGTTAAGAGCGTTGCTGCGTCTACCTCTTCGGTTGTCAGGTCTGCGTGGGCTGCGCAGGCGGCCGTCTCCACACCCCAGACGCCAGTCCTCTATTGGGATAGCCGGGAGGTGGAGAAAGCTAAACAGTTCCAGTAGTTGGACGGGGGAGCGAAGCACAAAGGGCGGCCCTGTTTCATGACCACCGAATGGAACGGATGTCCCCACCTATAGGTGGCCCCCACCTCCCTGATTTTTTCCAGAAGGGGCTTGAGTGATCGTTTCATCTGAAGTGTCCGTCTGGTTAGATCAGGTAACAGCGAGATTGAGGTACCCCGGTAGCTGGAGGGCCCTCGTTCCCACGCCTTCCTTAAAATCTCCTCCTTAATCTTGTAGTAATGGATACGACAGACTATAGGCTCGATTCAGAGAGACACAAACAAACTTTCGGTTTGGTGCCGACGTCGTAAGATTTTCAAAATTTCCCGCTCTCGCATGAACGTTCGATCGATTCTATGCATGCTTCGTAAACCTTCCGTAGCGCGTCCGTGTGCTCGTATGCCAGAGTACGCAGACGAGGATGTCATTTTCCCTCGAAAATGTTCAGATTTATTTTTCCCAACTACCAACGTAGCCTTTCGTTTTTGCCCTTTTCCCATCGTATCCTCACACGAATCCTATCATTTTCCCGCTACATCCTGCTTCATTTTTTCCTAAAGTATCTGTCCAGACGAAATTCTTACGATATTGCGCCTGCGCACTACAAACTTCTCTCATTAAAGTGTTCGCCTACATAATTTCACTTCCATCACTAAACTCACCCTAACCACTTAACGCTCTCCTGCCTTTTCCCTGGAGCTCCCTTAAAGCTCACCCTAACCACTTAGCGCTCTTCTGCCTTTTCCCTTGACCTCCCTTAAAACTTACCCAAATCACTTAGCGCCTTGGTTCTTCTTCCATTTTCACACCCTCTAACTTACCCCAATCACTTAGCGCCTTGTTTCTTCTTCCATTTTCACACCCTCAAACTTACCCCAATCACTTAGCGCCTTGTTTCTTCTTCCATTTTCACTCCCTAAAACTTACCCAAATCACTTAGCGCCTTGGTTCTTCTTCCATTTTAGGTCCCTAAAACTTACCCCAATCACTTAGCGCCTTGTTTCTTCTTCCATTTTCACACCCTCTAACTTACCCAAATCACTTAGCGCCTTGTTTCTTCTTCCATTTGCACACCCTAAAACTTACCCAAATCACTTAGCGCCTTGTTTCTTCTTCCATTTTCACACCCTAAAACTTACCCAAATCACTTAGCGCCTTGTTTCTTCTTCCATTTGCACACCCTAAAACTTACCCAAATCACTTAGCGCCTTGTTTCTTCTTCCATTTTCACACCCTCAAACTTACCCCAATCACTTAGCGCCTTGTTTCTTCTTCCATTTTCACACCCTCAAACTTACCCCAATCACTTAGCGCCTTGTTTCTTCTTCCATTTTCACACCCTCTAACTTACCCAAATCACTTAGCGCCTTGTTTCTTCTTCCATTTGCACACCCTAAAACTTACCCCAATCACTTAGCGCCTTGTTTCTTCTTCCATTTTCACACCCTCTAACTTACCCAAATCACTTAGCGCCTTGTTTCTTCTTCCATTTGCACACCCTAAAACTTACCCAAATCACTTAGCGCCTTGTTTCTTCTTCCATTTTCACACCCTAAAACTTACCCCAATCACTTAGCGCCTTGTTTCTTCTTCCATTTTCACACCCTCTAACTTACCCAAATCACTTAGCGCCTTGTTTCTTCTTCCATTTGCACACCCTAAAACTTACCCCAATCACTTAGCGCCTTGTTTCTTCTTCCATTTTCACACCCTCTAACTTACCCAAATCACTTAGCGCCTTGTTTCTTCTTCCATTTGCACACCCTAAAACTTACCCAAATCACTTAGCGCCTTGTTTCTTCTTCCATTTTCACACCCTAAAACTTACCCCAATCACTTAGCGCCTTGTTTCTTCTTCCATTTTCACACCCTAAAACTTACCCAAATCACTTAGCGCCTTGGTTCTTCTTCCATTTTCACACCCTAAAACTTACCCAAATCACTTAGCGCCTTGGTTCTTCTTCCATGTTAGGTCCCTAAAACTTACCCCAATCACTTAGCGCCTTGTTTCTTCTTCCATTTTCACACCCTAAAAGTTACCCAAATCACTTAGCGCCTTGGTTCTTCTTCCATTTTCACACCCTAAAACTTACCCCAATCACTTAGCGCCTTGTTTCTTCTTCCATTTTCACACCCTAAAACTTACCCAAATCACTTAGCGCCTTGGTTCTTCTTCCATTTTCACACCCTAAAACTTACCCAAATCACTTAGCGCCTTGGTTCTTCTTCCATGTTAGGTCCCTAAAACTTACCCCAATCACTTAGCGCCTTGTTTCTTCTTCCATTTTCACACCCTAAAACTTTCCCAAATCACTTAGCGCCTTGGTTCTTCTTCCATTTTCACACCCTCTAACTTACCCAAATCACTTAGCGCCTTGTTTCTTCTTCCATTTTCACACCCTAAAACTTACCCAAATCACTTAGCGCCTTGGTTCTTCTTCCATGTTAGGTCCCTAAAACTTACCCCAATCACTTAGCGCCTTGTTTCTTCTTCCATTTTCACACCCTAAAACTTACCCAAATCACTTAGCGCCTTGGTTCTTCTTCCATTTTCACACCCTCTAACTTACCCAAATCACTTAGCGCCTTGGTTCTTCTTCCATTTTCACACCCTCAAACTTACCCAAATCACTTAGCGCCCTGGTTCTTTTTCCATGTTAGGTCCCTAAAACTTACCCCAATCACTTAGCGCCTTGTTTCTTCTTCCATTTTCACACCCTAAAACTTACCCAAATCACTTAGCGCCTTGGTTCTTCTTCCATTTTCACACCCTCTAACTTACCCAAATCACTTAGCGCCTTGTTTCTTCTTCCATTTTCACACCCTCAAACTTACCCAAATCACTTAGCGCCTTGTTTCTTCTTCCATTTTCACACCCTCAAACTTACCCAAATCACTTAGCGCCTTGTTTCTTCTTCCATTTTCACACCCTAAAACTTACCCAAATCACTTAGCGCCTTGGTTCTTCTTCCATTTTAGGTCACTAAAACTTACCCCAATCACTTAGCGCCTTGTTTCTTCTTCCATTTTCACACCCTAAAACTTACCCAAATCACTTAGCGCCTTGTTTCTTCTTCCATTTTCACACCCTCTAACTTACCCAAATCACTTAGCGCCTTGGTTCTTCTTCCATTTTAGGTCCCTAAAACTTACCCCAATCACTTCACGGACATCACAATCTTGATTTTCAAATATGTCATTGTCCCCTTGTTTTTGTAAAATGTATGTGTGCAAATAAATGGGACAACATGTTTTTTTGTTTTTTTGGTTTTTTAATGCTCAATTGGCATTTGTTAGACAACTATTTTTGGCCACTTTGGCACAAAAAAATGTTTAACTATATACACATTGCTTTTTGGTTCCTCAAAATATATACACTGTTTTTTAATTTAATTATTAAAACTATATACAATAAAATATTTGTTTAAAACCATAAAACTATATACAATTAAAATTTTGGGGTCAAAAATAAAATTATGTACAAAGACAACTATGTACAAATGTACAAATCAACAGGGCCAGGAACCAGGACACTAGTCTTCCTCTTCTGTTGTCCCCAACGTGTCCCGCATCGCCTGCAGATCGGCCACCAACTCAAGGACCCTCCGATTGATATCAGCAAGTCGCTGTCTTGTGGTCCCTGGCCATAAATCAGAAATTCAAATTATTCGGAGAACAATACATGTTTATCACCTGTGTATTTAATGTATTTAAAGAAACAAATTAAGTATAATGCACATATGATTAATCACAGGAATTAAGGTTAGGAAGTGGCCACAGGACAGTTGGGCAACTAATTAAGCTAATTCAGTGGCCACAGGACAGTTGGGCAACTAATTAAGCTAATTCAGTGGCCACAGGACAGTTGGGCAACTAATTAAGCTAATTCAGTGGCCACAGGTCCCTCTTATATTGGCATTGACTAGGGCATTATGTGTTTTTGTGTTCATGGGAATTTAGACCGAAATCTCTAGAATGACATGACTACTTACTTGGTTGGTGGCCGAGAGATGGCTCGTTGGGGACAACACCCTGAGGTCCTGGTTCCTGGCTCTGCTGTGAAGAAGTGCCTGTAGAAACATGGGCCAAATGGTTAGTTTGGATGTCTGATTCCGCAGTCCTCCAATGTTTTGAGCTAAGTCTGGGTCACATCACTCACCTTCTCCAGGGTCTTGTGGGCTCCTATCTGCTGCCTCCTGACCCACTACTTCACCCGCAACCGAAACATCTACAAATACAGAATAAAGGATTCAGTTTGGTGATATCAGGAGCTAGCAATTCTCTTTTTTGGTGTAGACATGAAGAGTGACATACCAGAGGATCCCGCATGCGAGGCAGGGTACGACTCCCTGCCCACGCTGTGCCGCCCCTCCTCTGTGGTAAGGTCCAGGGGCTGGTCTGAGGAGGCCACAGAGGAGGGGTCGGCCCGTCGCCCTGGAGATCCACCACCTTCACTCCCAGCTGCAGAATCATGCAGCACTGGTCGGCCTCTGCACCTCCGGGTGCGGCGAATTCGGTAATCCATTTCCAACACTAGAAAAGAAAAGGCATTCTAAGTAAAGTCCTACCTTCTGTCTTAGTTACATATTGCATGCAATCGCAATCTACTTACTTGGAAAATGGATTCCGAAGAACCTCCGCACCCGGGGCATGTGCAGCCGTTTGAGGTCCGACCAATGCTGCATGATCTGCGTGTGGGTGAAGGTGGTGTTGGTCTGCTGTTGGATGGTCGAGATTATCTCCAGGGCGACGTTGCGTTTTTCAAATGTGTTGGGCAGGTAGTCGTACCTGCGCTCCAGCATGGTCTACAAAACATAAAGAAAACATCGACTTTACTTCTAAATACCTATCAATATGTGTCAGCAAAACATTTTGTTGTGTAATTACATTAACACACACACATTTCTAGTGTTCAGTAATTTCACAATATGGCCTAAATGTTGTTTGGCACGTGTGTTGCGTGCCTTTGGTTGTGCATGTAGTTTATCACATTTTTAACCAAAGCCATTTATTCCTGCGCTTCCTTCACATATAGAGCAGCATTTCCTAATCTAACAAAAGTCCATCGAATACACTTACGAACATGATGATCTCTTCTTGTTGGCGGGTGAAGATAGTGGGTGCCATCTTGCTTCTTTTTCTCGGCAGCAGATAAGTAACGCCCCAGCGCGTTCCGCACGGCCGTGCGAACGTACGCAATGCCTCAGCGGGTTCCGCACGGCCGTGCGAACGTACGTCACACGCTGGCTTGCTTACTTAAAGGTCCCTGCACACACAGCTGATTATTTTCGAAAATCAAAATGGCACCCAAAAAACCTCCTGGCAAAACTGGAAAGGAGCAAACGGGGAAGAAGGCAGCCAAACGGCAGGAGCCTTCCGAAGGGCCCAAAACCAGGTCGCAGCAGCCAAAAGCAAAATTACGGCCTAGTACCAAAACGCCGGCCAAGCCAACTACCAGCTATGGGCAAAAAAAGGAGCAGCCAGGCAAACCAAAGACCCAGGCCACAAAGGCTAGTATGGCTACTGGGCCAAAAACGGGTAAGAGGGTCCGAAGACCCACCCCACCCTGCCCCACTACAACACCCACAATAGTCCGCAGTAGGTCCCGCAGCCCCCCTCGAGGCCGAACCAGGTCCCGCAGCCCCCCTAGACGCCGCAGCAGGCCACGCAGCCCCCCTCGAGGCCGAACCAGGTCCCGCAGCCCCCCTAGACGCCGCAGCAGGCCACGCAGCCCACAAAGAGGCCGAACCAGGTCCCGCAGCCCCCCTAGACGCCGCAGCAGGCCACGCAGCCCACAAAGAGGCCGAACCAGGTCCCGCAGCCCCCCTCGAGGCCGAACCAGGTCCCGCAGCACCCCTAGACGCCGCAGCAGGCCACGCAGCCCACAAAGAGGCCGAACCAGGTCCCGCAGCCCCCCTCGAGGCCGAACCAGGTCCCGCAGCCCCCCTAGACGACGCAGCAGGCCATGCAGCCCACAAAGAGGCCGAACCAGGTCCCGCAGCCCACCAAGAGTGTGCCAAAAAAAAAAACAGAAGAGGGCCGGCCCTGCAAGATCGCCCTCACCCTTGGTCCGCCCTACTACCTCCAAGGGCAGCACTACTTCAGGCTCAGAACCAAGCTCTCCTGCTCGCCCACATTTGGCACCGGCACAGGTGGAAAGGCAAGGTTACTATGCCACATCAACACCTGGGACTTCTGTGGCCAGCCAGGCCAGAACACCCAGTCCCTTGCCCAGTCCTGGCCAATCCCCAGGCAGCCACCATTCCCTGCATTATACCCCACAAACCCAGCCAAGGATGTCACCCCATTTGGATGACACCATGGAGGACCCACAACCCAAAACAACAGGGCGCACATTGCGAAGAGGGCAGTTGAGTGGGCGTTTTGGTGAGGCCCAAATTATGGCCTTGGCTAGTGGCCTGACCTTAGTTTATGATGAGCTATATGGGCGCAGATCAAAAAACACCACCAAACAGCGCAGAGCCAACATCTTAGCAGACCTAACCAGACAAGTGAATGCAGCGGGGGAAGAGTTAAAGGATGTTGTACAGATTCAGCGCAAGATATCGGACCTCAAATATGCTGCACGGAAGAAAGAAAATCAAAGGCGGATTGACAGGTAAAAATGTTAGCTTTAGGATTAGACTGGATGTTGTATTGGCCACCTGGTTCTAAATTAGCCTAACTCTGTTTTGCAGCATGAAAACTGGAGGAGGTTTTCCCTCCAAACTCAAGTTGACCCCGGCTGAGGAGATGATTTATGGATTGATGCATCCAGTCGCCGTCGAAGGCCACGCGGCCCTAAGGGACACAGATTCCCCGACCCGTCCTGCAGGTGAGTAAGATTTATGTGACCTTTACAATTAGTGAGCATGCACAATTAGCCAGTAACACATCTGGGAAGCCAGGCACCTAGGCTGTGGCTTGTAGGTGATTTCTGTGTTGGGCCAGGGTGTGGCATGTGTGTGGCCACTTAACTTTTGATTTTTGGTCCACATACAAGACGTGAATGTACATTGAACCCGAGTGTAAAAGTTTGTTGGTTCCCATTAAACCGGACCTTCACCCTGATTTAATGAAAAGCCCAAACTCTTATAAAACAATTCCTCAGCATCTAAAATTAATATATTTTACATGTTTAGTCACTAATTTATTATACTTTCCACCACTGGGCTGCAACTCTGTTCGGGAATTTAGGATACGGGCGCCGCCATCTTGACTCAGAAGCATCACACTTACTGAGGAGAGGAGAGTGGGATAAGGTACAGGGGGGCGGGTTATAGCTGTGCTTTGCTCAGACAGAGCAGAGCTGGGGTCAGGGAAAGGTCAGCAGTCCAAGAATGCAGAGCAGCACAGTCAGGAGGCACTTACTGTTTGCAGGCTGCCTGATAAGATGGCGGATTCCATAAGCCGCCATCTTTGATGTTTAAAGGCTCATAACATGCAGTAGATGCAGGTTGGAAGATTTGTAATGTGGTCAATCTGTATGTACAGGGTGTGGGAAACATAGAAGCTAGACTCTTAATCAGAGTGAAGGTCCACTTTAATGGCCTATAAGGGATGTGGTCAGCCACAGAACAAGCTGAACTTGAATGTTTGGCTTAGTTGAGTAGAACAATGTGGAAGTAGTTGTAGGCCAAACATTTTTAAACATAATGGCATGGAAATTGAAGCTTATTTGGCCCCGTTGTTGAAGTGCCCATGACAGCTTTGACCCGTTAACTAATTCGGCATATGTCTTTTGACCCGTCAACAATGCATAGGTGTGTGTTTACATAGTGTCTTTGCTTCTCATGCAGGCCACCATCATCGCTCAGCTACTGTGGAATCCACTGCCAGTGTGGACATGCCGTCAACTTCCGTGCAGCCTAGGAGGGAGGAACCGATATATTCTGTAAGTTTATTGAGCAAATGTCGTTTAGCCATGTTACTTTGCATGTTACTACTAACAGATTGACATATGTAGTGGGCAAGCTAACATCTAATTTGTCTCTGTCCATACAGACCCACACACTCATGGATGAAATCCAGGAGCTGGAGGAGGATGGATCCTTTATGTGCCCTTCTGAAGATCTACCCCTGGCCCAGAATCTGCAACTGGTCCAAAATGTTTCACCACCAACTCAGCAGCAGCAGAGGGAATCTGGCAGCATGGTGGCTGCACATGATGGCCAGCATGCACAGACTGACAGTCAAGTCCCCAGTGTTGTCTCTGCTGTTGAGGATAGTGAAAGCATGCCTGTGTCTGTTGAGGGGCCCAGACCAACAGCCTTGGCACGACCCCGAACCAGGGGATTGGGGAGGCGGAATCCGCTACGGCGCAACCAGGGGAGGGGCATGGCAATGTTGGACGCATGGCACCACGAGAGGGTGACCTTCCAGCACCAAAACCAACTAAACCGAGAGGCACTGCATGGCCGGATCGAGACCCTAAATACGACATTACAGGCTGTGCAGAACGAATTGCGGACCCTCAACAGCCACATGGAGACTGCCAACAATGACAACCGTGCCTACAGGGGTGAAATGGTAAATATCATGCGCAACATTTTGGACCAGTTGCAGATTCAGAATGCCACACAGGCCCACGTTCGGGCCAATCAGCAAGGGCCACCACCTGGGTACTATGGCCATCACCCATATTAATGTCTCCACAACATGAATCTGTACAACATCTTTGCTCTTAATCCCCCCTGTATTGACTTGTCTGGTGAGGCAAACCAAGATACCCTTGGTGTATGCCTTGGGTTGTGTGTTTTTGATTTGCGCCCATAGAGCTCCTTAGAGTGGTGAGGTAGGCCACTAGCCAAGGCCATATCTGAATCCTCACTGAACGTGCCACTCAAGCTTCTACACCTGTACCAGGTTTACACCTGTGGCAGGGGCAAATGTGGCCAACCAGGATTGTTTGTTGATTTCATTATTGCCATGGTTGATCTAACCATTAATCCTTTGTGGTTACCAAAATTTTGTTTGCTAATTGGAGTGAGCAGCAACTCCAAGTTGGAGCTCTTATTTTTATAAAATAAACAGTTAAAGACACCTGTGGCTCATAAATTTTATTGTCTCTTTTTTGGGTGTCACAGAGAAATATATACTTGGACATTCACACAGTTCACACATCCAAAAAAGAGAGTTGGAAAGCATTAGGCCTGTGGTGAGTAATTACTTCATTACTTATTTGAACACCACAAACATAACGAAACATACACAAAGGGAAAGAAAACTAAATCAACAACACAATGTTAAACAAAGGCCAATACAGGTTACATTAAGCAAAATGGGTCGCGATCAAATTAGTCCGCACACTTTGGCCAGACACACGACTGTGTGTGTCCAGAAATGAGTCCTCCTGGTCTTCGCTGGGTGGAGAGGGAGCAAATTCTACATACCGGGGGACCCGTTGTGAAATTGCAAAATTGTGCAGAACAGCACAGGCCATTATTATGTCTATGACCTTTTTCGGATCATATTGCAGGGCGCCCCTGGTATGATCCAAACAACGAAACCTAGTCTTCAAAAGACCAAAGGCCCTCTCTACCACAGCCCTGGTCTTGCGGTGCGCACAGTTGTAGGCATCCTGGGAGGCATCCTGGGGCCGGAGTACTGGCGTCAAGAGCCACGGCAGCAGCGGGTATCCTGAATCACCTTATACATAAGATTAGGAAAACAAACATGTAAGACCATCAAGGCACCAGCAACATCAATAGGAGGCTATTTGTCAATTGTGTGATCAACATGAGGCAACATTTGCCACTGTCCCAGTCCCAAACTAAACATCTGTCCTAGAGGTTTACAAAAGGACAACATACAAAGAGTGAGGATGAGGGTCAATCATACATATGGATCCCAGCTCGGGGTTTCAAAGTGTGCTTAGGATGTAGGTTTTGCTGACCCCTTATATGCTTTGTGTGAGACCAAAACAGCAGAAACACGCCACATGCACTTTATCCCGCTCTACTCTCGTGTGGAAGTGCAAACCAGCTTAGCAAAGATGGGTCCTAAACTATGCTCAAGTTAAGTGCACGATTCCACACGAGGGTGGTGTAAGAGGGATTATTAAATTAGACAAACAGATAATTTAGAATGTGGCTAATGCAGGCCCAACTTGGCGAAACGCTTGGTTGGTTAATAACTAACATTCAAGTGTGGTTTCACATGGCCAGAAGTTTGTTTAAGGTGTAAGTTTGGCAGACATTACTGCCAAATGCTAATTAAAAACAAACATCCACAACTACATTATGTGGTTTATGTTCACTTACCAAGGAGCCATGCACCGGAAAATTCCCCAGACTCAAACCGTCGGTACAATCCTGATCGTCTAAGGATGTACGCATCATGGGCTGAGCCTGGGTAGCCGGCGAGGACGCTAAGGAACCGCATGTCCGGCCCCACCACTGCCTGCACATTAAAGGAGTGGCCCATTTTGCGGTTCCTGGAAAAAAAGGAAGACAAGAAAACATTAGGAAGGCATTTTGAAAAATGAACACACACATTTCGATAAGGAGGGACCATTACAAGGTGGGACCATTACAAGGAGGGACCCTAACAAGGAGGGACCATTACAAGGTGGGTCCCTTACAAGGAGGGACCATTACAAGGTGGGTCCCTTACAAGGAGGGACCATAACAAGGAGGGACCATTACAAGGTGGGTCCATTACAAGGTGGAACCATTACAAGGTGGAAACATTACAAGGAGGGACCATTACAAGGTGGGACCATTACAAGGAGGGACCCTAACAAGGAGGGACCATTACAAGGAGGGACCATTACAAGGAGGGACCATAACAAGGAGGGACCATTACAAGGTGGGTCCATTACAAGGTGGAACCATTACAAGGTGGAAACATTACAAGGAGGGACCATTACAAGGTGGGTCCATTACAAGGAGGGACCCTAACAAGGAGGGACCATTACAAGGTGGGACCATTACAAGGAGGGACCCTAACAAGGAGGGACCATTACAAGGAGGGACCATTACAAGGAGGGACCATTACAAAGAGGGTTAACCTAAAATGAAACAAAAAAAAAAAAAACATTACTTACCTGTATATGTACTCGTCGGCAGCCGGAGGCACCAGGGCGACGTGGGTACAGTCAATGGCACCAATGACGTTGGGCATGTCGGCGATATTATAAAAACCAAGCTTAATGGCGTTTCTGGCTACCATATCATCTGGGAAAAAAATATATTTGGGGGTTAGGGTAGCCATGCCTTCCAAAAAATGTGATAGTGCGCGGCTCAGCGTAGGCTGTGAGATCCCCACGGAGAGGGCACCCAGCCTCTGGAACGAGCCGTTCGCCAAAAATTGCAGGCAGCCAAGCATCTTGGTCATACCTGAAATTGCATGCCCCTTCCTTTTGGTGCTGGCTAACCATGGCCGCAGCTCACTATACAATTTATGGAGGGAAGCGCGATTAAGCCTGGTCAGCTCGAACAGCTCAACGTCATGCATGCCATTGATGTTCATGCGTCGCCGCCGGTGCAATCTGGGCTCTGTCCTCAAGATCCCATCAATGCCAAACAGAAGAAGAGCTTGATGCTCTTCAAAGTCACTCTCCATCACGCTTGGCTGCCTAGTCCCGAGGTCAAAAAGGTGCCGTAAGACGCTCGACAAGGAAATGACTATATGGGCGTCGGAATACTTGCCAATCAGCTCTCTGAATTAATCGCCAGCCCATTGCAATGACGTAAATGATTTGACCGATCGAAACATTTTCGATTTCGAAGGAAAAAAGTCCAGAAGTTGCGTAAAAACACAAAATTAATTTCGATGGACGAACGAACATATACGTCTATGTTCGAATGTTCGTGCGAGTCGAAAATGCCCAAAAAAAAAGGAAAAAATGACAAACACCCAACAAAACTTTCGATTGCAAATACGAACATAATGACATTTGGGATTTTGAATCGAGCCTTATGTCTCGAGGCCTAGTGGGATCCATCGATCGAGGCCCCGGTGCTCTGTGAATCCTATCGATCTTGATATGCTCATCGCGGCGCCGACCCAGTAGCTTGTTGAAGATAGCAGTGGCAATCTCCTCCAGATTACTCCTCGGATCCGGATGTTGTTTTCTCTGTTTTCCATATCATCGAGGGGGAGTAGCGCCTTGGATGTATATTGAGACGCGATGGTTTGTGCTTGTTGTAGGGCAGCGTTGGCTCTCTCCAGGGCCTATAAGCGCTGATATGTAGTTGTCTGGTCCTGCTCCAGGATCTGGACCCTATCAGCAACTTCAGTCACGGATTTTGTCACTTCCTCTAGTTCCCTTCTGAATAAAGTCTCCATCCTGTTGGTGTAGTTTTCGAAATCTTTTCTTGAGGGAGGGAATTTCAAAAGGACTTCCAGGTTGTATTGGGCAGAAGAAACATTTTTAATGTGTGAAGCCAGGCGGTGTCGCTGGTTCTGGTGTGCTCAAGGTCATGGGGGATCCCACATCAAGGGGCTCCAACTGGGCCATTCCACCTGTTTCGGACAGGGGTGAGGAGGCCTCTATTCTTGAATCCCTGCGGAGGGCATCTTCGCCATACTCCGCGTGCTGATACTCCGTCAGAAGGAAGGCTGACTCACGGCACAACAGCGAGGGCTCCTTTAGCGCGTCAGGGCACCTGCTGCCTCCATTGGGCAACTCCTCCTGCCTTTTCTCTTTGGGCCCCAGGTGTGGGCGGCCATCTTCCGCTGGTTGTCCCTGCCATTGAGACGTATCCGAGGCCGTGGGGGGGGGGGCGAGACCCTATCCCTCCCATCAGCAGGTCTTGGGGTCCACTGGGGCCTGGCGGTTGGAACCAATCCCGTGCTGAAGCCCATGGGTTTTGAACCACATCTTGGGTGCTTTGCCGACTGTCCGGGAAACGCTGCCGGGAGCTGGGTGCCCCCCCCCCGCCTCTACAGACTGTGACCAGCTTAGGGAACTGAGCTGTGGGGAGACCGGAGCTGGGGTGCATGGCCAAAGAGATTCAGGGCCAGAATTATCTCCTCTCTGCGCAAACTGTGGGGGGGATGCCAGGGCTGCTCCACTGCCTCCTTTTTCTTTGGGCAATTGGTGCTTATTTTAGAAAGGCTCTGCTGCTGGATAGCCTGTCCTGTCATCCCTCTAGTTGACGCACAGGTCGGGTGTGAGACCTATTGCGTCTGTGGTTTCAGCCCTGATGTCTCGGGCTCTGTCAAGGCAGTTTTTCTGCCAGCCGGGGGAAGATCCCCCCCTTTGTGGGGCCCGGGAGGGAGCCGCAGCGGGACCCGCCTTTCGTCCGTGATCAGGGCCGGCGGTATACCTGTGGAGTCGCGCCGCTCCGTTTCCTCCTCTTCGGGCGGCTCCATCCCCGTCGCTTCATTGTGCTTGTTTCCTCCGGCAGAGGAGGATGACAGGTGCCTCTCCCCTCGAGTGATGTCTCGTGGCGTGTCTTCAGAAGACCGCAAGTTGCTTCTTTCCACAGCAGCCACCTCCGGTGAGTCCCAGGGCTTCTTCATGTATATGTTGCTGGGCGAGCCGCCACACATCTCCTCTTCACCCTAATGCTCCGGGTCCGGCGCCATGTTGTGGCCCTCCCCCGCGGGCCGGGGGAGTCGCCAGGGGCAAAGAACTGAGTAATTTTCTGTGCCCCCCTAATAGGGGATGGGTATAGCACTAGAAATGGGTGATTTAGGCACAGAGCTCCCTGGGTTCCGTCTTCACGCAGCCATAGCTAGATCACGCCTTTTCTACTTTTTTAATAATATTTTATCTAAAATAAAATAAAAAAATATTATTTTTAAACAAATTGTCTCATTTATATTAAAATAAAACATTTATTTTATTAAAGAAAATTGCATGTGAAAGCCCCAATTCTCCCAATTACAACAGTGCCACATATGTATCGTAGCCCCCCCCCGTTCCTGCCCAGGAGACCCCCCCAAACTAGCCGCAAGTGACTTGCCAGCCCCCGGGCTTGTGAACCTTGTCTCATGGACCCCTTACCAGTTCACAAAGGGTTAACAGTGAAAAAAAACACACCACATGTAATTTACTAATCGATGACAGATGCAGTAAACCGATCCGATGACAGATGCAGTGATCGCCAGCCAGAGGAGGGGGGGAAGGGGATCAGAGGATCGTATGCCTCTCTCCTCTGCCCATCGATCACCGGGCATCTGAGAGCAGAACCGCCGGGAGCCAGGACGACACCCGCTGGGTGACGTAATCCGCCCAAAGGGGCGGGGCTAATCGTTAAGATGGCGGCGTCCATCGGGAAGCAGGGGGAGAGGGCATGTCGAACCCTCTCCTGAAGACTTAAGAGCCCAATTGGATCGGAGGCTCCCCGGAGAAGAGGAGACCCAGCGGTAGCGATTACAGCCGCAGGTGAGTAAATGTCATTGCTGGAATTGCTGGCGGCTGAAGCGGGGGGAACACTAATCCAGGCACTCCCCTGCAGCCGGAGGGGGGGATCAGAGGCCCCCAGGGTGAAGAGGAGACCAGGCCAGATCGAACGAGAGGTGAGGTGAGTGTTTTTTTTACTTAGTTTTTAATGTAGCAGGGGGAAAATGCAGGCACGTAGATTCTATGTGCTTAGCAATGAAATGGATAACATTAAAAGAAAATTACTTTCATTCCTAAACCAAAGGCTTCCTCTTCATGCTTGTAAAAGTCTTCTTTGAAGTCTTCTGGCTTGATTGTAGTTTACTTGCAGGGGCTTTAAAGTCTGGATGTTCTTCCGCATTTACACTATAGAGGACAAGTGCCCCAGGTTTTCCCAAAACTTTCAGCTAGGGACTAAAAGAAAGAAAGATTATCAATTTCTCCTGGGGGTAAATTCAGGCTCGGTCTGTCCCACAGGATTACAAGGAAAAAAATCTGGCAGGCCCTGGTGCCTTCAGCACCAAACCGGAACTATGTCTAGCTTATTTGTGGCACCCCAAGTGCACATACAAACACAATACAGTTTGGCATAATGTTTCTGTTCATGAGCCCTTAATATAAGTTGTTAATACTAGCATGTAAATATTGGATGGGCCCCCAGAGTCAGTTCTGCTGGTGGGGCCCAGGCATCCCAGTCTGACACTGGGTAAATACCCCTCTCTGTGGTGGTTCTTCACTTTTTGGCTAGGAGCCCGAAGTTAAGACACCCTGAAGGCTGGAGAATGGGCAGCCCACTAGAAAGTAAGCTAAAGTCGGAGGAAGGATGGGAGAAGACTTCATGATCACAGGGGATTAGCAACATGCCAGATGAAACATTTGGGCCAAGCAATAAGATTTATGTCTTACGTTTACCACTTATAAGCAGGTAAGGGATCCTAATCAACTCTTTACCAGTTGAGAGGACGGGGGTGGGGAGTATCTGCTCACCCTGGAAGCAAGGTAGTTTGCAAATACCCCATTATGATTACCCACTACCCCTTACTGTAACTAAGGCCTTTTTCTAGGGATGCTTATTTTTCTAAGGGAGGAATCAACATGGCATCAGCCCCTGTGTTTGGTGCTCATGCTGGGCCATTAGGCCTTGGAGGGGAGACCCCAAGCTATTTTGTTTACCATCCCTCATTGCTTCTTTTAAATAAAATAAGCAGCATTCACTGGACTTACTGGTACTTGCCAGCATATTGGTGGTGTAAAAAGTTAATGAAAGTGAGACATAAAAAATAGGTGGCAACAAGAATTTGAGAGGCACATGGGACTTATTAAAAATGGAATTTAATTTTTAACTTAAAGTAACTTACTTTACTTCCAGTTTTGAAATTATCACTGGATGGCCCTATAGATGGGATGCCTCTTCATTCACCTTGTATGGTTAAAGTGGACCAACACCCATGATTTTGACTATCCTGGGTCTTGGTCCACTTCGGTGGGGCACCCCCGATCGGGGTGCCCCGCTGTGTGAAACCCCCCCTAACCCCCCGAAAAACTCACCTCTCCCCGCTCCCAGCGCCGACGTACAAGGGAAGATCTGGAACGTCTAAGCGGCGGCGGCCGCCGCCGCCTCCCTCGCGTCACTTTTGACGGGCGCGCGCCCGCATCGGCCATTTGCAGACGCCCGGCGCGGAGGCGCGCACGCCTACAGGGGCACGAGGGATAAGGTAGGTGAGTTGGGGTGTTTGGGGGGGGTTTCACCCCGCGGGACATCCCGATCTCGGATGTCCCGCGGGGTGTGGGGTGATCGGCCCGGGAATCTTATAGATTCCCGGGCCGATCACCCGTGGGTGTTGGTCCACTTTAAGTCAAGGGGATCACTGGTACCATTGTCCAGCAGGCTGCACTATGATTGGACAAGAGGTTTATATAAGGATAATGTGATACAGCATTGGGGTGATTTTGACAGCTAAGGATGAACAAAAAAGTAGAGCACAATAGCTCCCCTGGTCTGACCACATGTCAATAAATAAATATATTTGCATGCTGGAACATTGCTCATTCTTTCACGTCCCAAGGTGTAATAGTGCAAGTGCGCTAAATAAAAGAATGCCATATGTGGGGACTGCTGTAACCATGGAAACAAGTCACTAGGCCAATTCTTAATTTACGTGGATTGTAGCAAAGTAGACTCCAGGCAAGCTACCCGCCATGCACAGAGAAGCATCATTTCTCACACTGGCTGTGAGGCAACAGAGTAATTAGATCTAAGGGGATCAAGTCAAAGTGGAGCAGCTATTAAGACTAATGTCAAATGAACAAATAAACTACCCAGAGACTAGCTGATCCCTATACGATTATTAATGCCTGTTACCAGTCGTAAAAGCTCAGATGAATGTGGATGCACAACGAGGAGGTCAGATTTTTCTCAGAATTAAGGTGTATGGGGAGTCATATTAGAATCAGAGTATCAAAAAAAAGGAGGAGGGGCCGGGGGGTAAAAGAACCACTTTCCATTTACTAGACTAGGGTTTTGCTCTGTGATCCCTGTGTGAAATCCCCCAGGAAGCCCCAAAAAACTCACCTCGCCACACTTCAAAGGCGCATGTACGGGCTCTCATCCAATGAGAGCCGTCTGCTATGACAACATCATTTGGCAGGTGGCTCTCATTATAATCAAGTGCATGGGAAGTGCATGCAGGGAATGCAACAGGGAATGCTCCCTATTGATTAGAATGAGTGCCGCCTGCAAAATGATGTTGTCATAGCATTGGACGAGAGCCCGAGTTTTTTGGGTATTCCTGGATGGTTTCATACAGCGGTGCATCTCGAATCAGGATGGCCGGCCCTGGAATCTTTTACTGAATACTGAAAACTGAACAGTTTATTGACCGTAAGTACAGGATACGTACAAGGAATGCTTTTGGGCAGGAGATTCACCATTAGAGCTATAAACAACAACATAAATACCTATAATACATATAATATAAAGTAGTAACACAGTAACATAGTAGTGACAGGTAAAAGTTCAGTGCATGTTAATTAGTGCAGGTTATTCATTGCCTTAACAGCCAAAGGAAAAAAGTATTTTTGTGCCTCGAGGTTCTAGTTGAAAGAGCCAGGTACCTGCGGCCAGAGGGTAAGAGTCTGAAGAAAGAATGCCCTGGGTCCATAGCTATTTTTTAGCCTTTGTGCTGGTTCTGCTCTTGAATTGTTCCTCTAGAGATGGTAAGGGGCATCCTATGATCCGTTTGGCAGTCCTGGTAATCCTCTCCAGCCTATTTTTGTCTTTGGCTGTAGCCCCGCTGTACCAGACAGTGAAGGAGGAGGTCAGAAGCGATCCTATGGCAGCATTGTAAAAGGTTTTTAGGATCCCTTTAGACATACCCCTCGATTCAAAGAGCAAAAGTTAATTGATTTCGTATCGAGAATCGTAAGTTTGGGTGGGTGTTAGTCATTTTTTCCTGTTTTTTTGGCCATTTCCGACTCGCACGAGCCTACGTACGAATGCGTATATGCTCTTACGATCAGCGGAAGTTCGTTCCTAAATTTTAGGATCAAAACGTAAAACTTAGGATCAAATCCTAAAACTTAGGATCAAAACGTAAAACTTAGGATCAAAACGTAAAACTTAGGTTAATTGGATGTGTTTAGGTGTGATTCAGAGAAACCTCTAAACGCGTTTTAAAAGAAAGCCACAGCCGACACCTTTTAGCAGCCGGATTGCTGTTCGTGAACAGGTTTTTTGGCTATGTGGAGGAGTCTGCGCGTCTTGAGCTCCAATGAACTGCATGTATCAGCATGGCCGAGGCCATAAATTGGATGGCAATGCATACCTGATTCATGTATGCCTTATAAAAGCATTTTAATGTGGACCTTAATTAGTCCTTTGCATGTAAACCTTTATTTTGCAATATATTTGCGTTAATTAAAGAAACTTATGTCCTTTGTTAGTTATTTTAAAATTGAGGTACTAGAATAATATTTTTAGATTGCATTTATTGGTGTAGTTGTTTACCTTTGCTTTGTTTAATTATTTAAGCACATCTTTGGTCAGATGCATCACACTTACTGAGGAGAGGAGAGCGGGATAAAGTGCAGGATGTGGGTTACTGCTGTATTTTGCACAGACACAGCAGAGCTGGGGGCATGGAAAGGTCAGAAATCAAAGAATCCAGAGCAACACAGTCACAAGGCCCTTTCTGTTTGCAGGCTGCCCGATAATACCTGAGCCGCCATCTTGGCTGTTTCTAGGCTCATAACATGCAGAAGTTGCTGGGTGTTTTTTAATATTTGTGAGCAATCTGTATGTAGAGGGTGTGGGTAACCACACAAAAAATTTTAAGTTGTACCATTTGAAGCCAAAATATTAAAATTAAATCCACAAGTAAAAAATGCAAGTTAACTAAAAATTAAACAAAGTAAGATTTACTTATGCAAATGCATTCATTAATGGTTGGTTACTACAAAATGAATGAAATAACGAAAATTAAAAGACCAAATATTTAGAATGCACTTTAATGAGGTAAGTTTGTAGTGCGGAGCCGCAAGATCAGAAGGATTTACGTCCAGACAAAAAAGGAAAAAGGGCAAAACCAATGTTGCAACCTGAGAAATGAAACGGAAAATTCAGGATGGAAACTGACATAGGTCTGATTCCCGAACTGCCATACGAACGGACGTATATTTTAGGATAGAAACGTATTTGCTTATTGAATCACTCGCAAGTTCATACGAACGCACGAGCGGACGTGAAAAATAGGATGATCGTGAGCCAAATCCAAGCTGTTACATGTTTCTTTGAATCAACCCAATACTGTATCTTACCAATTGTCTCAAGAAGTATAGCCTTTGTTGGGCCTTCTTCAAGATGACGGTAGCTTGCATGCTCCACTTCAAGTCCTGCATGATCACGGTACCAAGACATTTTGTGCTGGTGACGATTTTGACTTCTTCATCACCAATCGAAATGGGATGGTGCTTTAGGTGCGATCGCCTGAAGTCAATTATGAGTTCAACTGTTTTCTGGGTGTTCAGGATAAGATTGTTTGCACTGCACCAGGATTCCAGGGTTTTGACTTGGGTCCGGTAGGTAGACTCATGGTTGTCGTTGATGAGGCCTACCAAGGTGGTATCAGATTTCAGGCCAGTTGCTGGTGGGTTTTGTTTCGCCTCAAGTACCCCCTGGAGTATGTGTATGTACGACATCTGAAACACGAGGCCTGTTGCAAAAACTTTTGTTCTTAAGTCGAACGAAAACCAGGATTTTTTATAACCCCTTCTAGACTCATCGCTGTTGTTGATGAGGCCTACCAAGGTGGTATTAGATTTCAGGCCAGTTGCTGGTGGGTTTTGTTTCGCCTCAAGTACCCCTTGGAGTATGTGTATGTACGGCAACTGAAACACAAGGCCTGTTGCAAAAACGTTTGTTCTTAAAGTCGAACGAAAACCAGGATTTTTTGTAACCCCTGCTGAAATCAATTTTAAAAACAAAATGTCGTATCATGGAGCTCCAGGCCTCCTGCAAAGAGGAAGCTTCCTGCCACTGTACATTGACAGTTGAATTCAGGTAGCAGCACAGCTGGAATGCTGTGAGAGGTAGCTGCAAAATGGCCACTACCAGGAGGAATGTGCAAGGCTGTTGATCTGGTTTAAAGTCTCTGTCCATGCATGCACCTACTTCCTCTCACTTTATAACCTTTGGGAACAGTGAAAAAAAGCCACTTCAAAGCATCCCAAAATCTCAGTAAAATCCTAATGTATTCTAACCAAATCAGCTTTTTTGCTTCAATTTCTGGGTCGTAGCTGAGCTGGGAAGGTCATGTCTTGATGCAGTTTCATAGGTCCTGATACAGTGTCAGTACTCCCCCTGTTGTCCAAAACACCAAGGAGCAGCAACTATGCTTGAGCATAATGTTGCAGATACTGTGCAACAGCTTACAACTTGTCTTTGTATGTGACCTGCATCTATATTGCTAGGTTAATGCAGATTACATTTATAACATTAACATAACTGTGACATATATGTATATCTATGTGTAGTCTCTGTTGTACATTCTCTTCTGCAAGTTCTTTTGCACTAATATGGATGGGATGCCCTTGTGTATTTGTTTTTAGCTGTATATGTGATATGTTATATATAATAAATCTATGATTATTTGACTTGATTTTCAGGTAATTGTCTTGTTGGGGTGATTGGTGCCGTTTAGTTGCTGCCCCAATTGTTGTACCTGGGCCACATTATTTTGTCTATTGATCTGTAGGAGCATGCGAGCGGATCCGAGCACGCTGGCGACCTCATCCCCCGCTACCCTCTAACAGGAAGCGTGCCCGCGCCGGCCATTCACAAATGCCTGGTGCGGGCACGTGCCCTACTAAATGGATAGTGGGGATATGGCCATGGCTTGCGCAAGGAGCGAGTATGACTGCCCTGGAGTCTATGAGACTCCAGGGTGGGTTTTGGTGCTCATTAACTTCCTATTTTGAGAAGTTGAGTAAAATTACCCTGGTTATGGTAAACCCTTGATATCAACAAAATGACTTTACCCATAAAAACGAAAATAAAAGCCTACAATGCTACAGAGGAAACATCCTTTCAGTGTCGATCTTCTTTTCTTTGGCATCTGTCAACACTAATGTTTGACTTAGTCATACTCTTGACACAGGCAGACAACTCTAACACCTCAGAATGATTTGCCTGTCAAGTGCTTGAATGAATACTATGATTTATCGGCATACTTCTAAAACAAGTGATATCTGAATATATTACCCATATTTTATTTATTTTGATTAAATCACAGAAACTCCTTCTTTAAGTCATGGAACCCATAATTTATTCTTTCTTAAAATATAATCACCTGCCAGTTTGGCATTGTGGCAAGATTACACTGGAAGAAACATCTGGTTTACTTGTGTCCTTGAACTGACATTTTCTATAATTCACGTGCATAATGGAAATGACACAGACGCTATCTTCCTTACTGACTCTGTGTTGTATATGTGACAATGTTAAAAGAAGCCACTATCAAAAACAAGGGAACAACACCTATGAGTAAGAAAATATATCCAGAGAGTAAGAAATATCACCTCTGAGTAAGAATATATCACCCGTGAGATGAAGTATTACTATAAGTAAGGAAACATCTACTGCGATAAGACAACTTGGAAAGCAATGGAAAGAAAGAATCTCATGTGTGTGAAAAATATCAATTTTGATTTACGAGAACCAAAACTCTGTTGGGCAGCCCCTCCAGTTTCTTTCTTTGACCTATAGACATCCCGATTTAGTTCCCCCATGGTGTGTGCTCCCATTGCCCTGCCATATACTCACCTTTGCATTGCTGCACCACCTTGTAAGCACCCACAGGTAGACATTCAGGTCTGCTGGGCATGCAGAGTGACGCAGAATGCTGCATGTGCCCTAGGTTACTGGAATAAGGCAAGTATACTTCAAATCGGGATGCCCCTAGGCATAGGGAAAGCTTTCACCCAACCCTAGAGTCTACAATAATTTAAGTCCTGGTTTTGGTCCACTCTGGCTTTAGAAAAAAAAAAAAACAACCTTGCTGAACAGCAGCAGCTGGGTCCAGTGATCATAAAAGTATCGGATTCGGAGACAAGGTTCTGCAGCATGCATTTGCCCTGGGACTCTTTGTAAACTCATCCACTGTTTACTATACTGACTCACAGTGATTGGAACATGCTGTTCTAATAACTTCAACAGAAGGGGCATTCTTAGATCAAAGAGAAGACTTGTTTTTCTTTTTTTTAATAGAAGGAAGAGGACATCTGGGGTGACAGGCTCTGTCACCCCTGATAGACTAAACCTGTCACCCTTGGAATTTAATGCTACTATGGGATAATATACCACAAGTATGGTGGGAGTTTTATCCAGTTCGGGTATATAAGTGACTCCTCCTCTCATTAGCTGATGTGTTTGCATGTATTTTTAATATTACAGAGTTTCGTGATAGTGCTCCTCTAAATTGAAGAAACAGGAAAGGATAAATCTAGCACTGCAATCCTCATGTAGTTAAAACATTTACATTATTTAACATTTCTTTAAAATGGTTCCCCCATAAGTGAGAGAATTATTATTTGTATGGCATGGATATCGAGTAAGGAAGCCAGTGATCACCCCAAGATATAAAAATGTAAAGTATAATACTGAATGACATTGGTGTATTAAGCACATATTGCTGTAGGCAATAAAAAAAAACTCACTGTGTTGTATGTGGGTGGGAGAGAGGCAGGCATTGTGAGCTATTGGTTCGCACTATCATTGGACAGCTAAGAAAATAGGTGTGCTGGCTGTCGCTGGAGATAAAAAACTGCTGAGAATGCGCCGCAAGAAGTGGATGGGAGATTGTACTGCCTCTTAGCTGCCACTAATGATGTTAATTGCTAGATGGTAGTGACATCCTGTGGCCGGTGTCTGTGGGTAATCACCAATACAGGGGAGAGGAGTGGCTGATCGGCCAATCAGGAACACACCTAAGAAATGTAGTAGGACAAACTGCACTGAAGGTTTAGCAGGACAGTGCCGTGACAGCTAGTTACTGATTGGCCGAACAGCCCGGTCACAATACACGCCTCTCTCCTGCCCACATACAGCTCAGTGGGCATCTTTTATTGCCTACAGCAATATGTGCTTTATACACAGATGTCATCCAGTATTGTATTTTACATTTTCATATCTTGAGGTGAACACTGGCCTCCTTACTATCTATGCCGTACAAATAATAATTTTCTTTCTATATGTCCGTTATCTCACTCCTGCCCTGTGACCTCAGCTGAGGTCATTTTCTATTTTGGGGTATTTAGCAGGATGTCTCCAGAGCCAAAATGTATGACTGAGGGCTATTGCTCGAAACATGTCACCTGACTTATGGATCTGAAAAATTGGTCCACTGGGGAACCATTTTAAAGAAATTAGGTAAAGGTTACATTTTAACTATGGACAGTTTGCAGTGCTGGATCTACCTTTTCCTGTTACTTCAAAAGAAGGGACATGCCAAGCATCTCTGTAGATGAGAAAGCAAGAACATACTGTGGTACCCATTCTTCAGGTCTAGTAAAACTTTTGCTATGGGATATGGAAGAAACTGCTTCAGGATAGTGTAGGCTAGGATAGGGTTTTAGTAAGCTAGGGCAGGATCTTAAAGGTCTTTGTTTACATAAGGATCACCAGTCCGCCTTCTATAGACACTGTGACAGACAGTGTGGTAAAGTGGTGGATAGTGTGTACACTTCACTAAGATTTAGGTCTTCAGCCCTACAAGGCAGGGGGTTAACAGCAAAGATTTTCTCTACCTCTGCTCTAGGTTTTGAGCAGCAAAAACCTGTTCTGGAGTGGGATTGGTGGACATCCAACTTCGCCCATCCCAACCCTGACAGCTGGGTTTTAGGATGTCAGGTAATTAATCCAGCTGCAGCTGTGAAAGCCTTGAAATGGTTGTAGGCAGGCAGGGATCTCAACGGTGGAAACAGACACATGTAATGTGAGGCATTGGGAACTTATTTGAACAACTACATCAGGTTTTATGTCTATATTTGGGAAAAAGAAGGGTGTCAAGGTGCTTAAATTTAGTTATTGTCCACAGTATATTGAGACACTGAGTTTTAAATGGACTGTAAGGTACCTCAAATTCTATATATGCAATCAATGTCTACCCCCTGAGGGACAACGTCTGAGTGTCAGCTCTCATCTTAGCTCTTTGGTATCTTTACAGATTATTGAGGTACTTATTAAATGAATAGTCATGGACTTGGTGTGGACAACTGTAAAATCTGTCTGGGTGAACCAGTACATCATGGTTATTCTGGTTTTTGAGTAACACCTCATCTAAGATTATAGCCAGAAAGTTGGTTCATGTGTTTAATCGTGTCGGGATACCAAAGGAAATTCTGACTGACCAGGGTCAGTCAGAATTGTTTAAGCTGGAATTGTTTAAGCTGTTCAAGGTCAAACAGCTACAAACCTCTGTCTACCACCCACAGACTGACGGGTTGGTAGAAAGATTTAATAGCATATTAAAAGCTTTGCTAGAGAAAGCATGGACCCCTTACCATTTCACAAGTAATTAAGAAGAAAAAGACCTCACAATTTTCCTTATTAACTAAACTCATCCCATCCACGGCAGATTCCACAAAGCCTACTCCTCTGTAGTATAAACGCTTCCAACTCTGTGTGCCTGCCATCATCCTTAAACCGGACCTTCACCACGATTTAATGAAAAGCCCAAACTCTTAAAAAATGATTCCCCAGCATCTAAAATTAATATATTTAACATTTTTAGTCACTAACTTATTATTCTTTCCCCCACTGGGCTGCAACTCTGTTCAGGAATTTAGGATACGGGCGCCGCCATCTTGACTCAGAAGCATCACACTTACTGAGGAGAGGAGAGTGGGATAAGGTACAGGGGGCAGGTTATAGCTGTGCTTTGCTCAGACAGAGCAGAGCTGGGGTCAGGGAAAGGTCAGCAGTCCCAGAATGCAGAGCAGCACAGTCACTTCCTGTTTGCAGGCACTTCCTGTTTGCAGGCTGCCTGATAAAATGGCGGCTTCCATAAGCCGCCATCTTGGATGTTTAAAGGCTCATAACATGCAGTAGATGTAGGTAGGATGATTTTTAATGTGAGCAATCTGTATGTACAATGTGTGGGAAACATATAAGATAGACTCTTATTCAGAGTGAAGGTCCGCTTTAACGCATGAAAAAGAAGGAGGAGAGGGGATATGTGACCACCTCAACACCAAATGCTGGCAGCAGCTTTCACCTTGATGGCTGTTGCTGGACAGAAGTAAGTAAAGTTAATGTAGTGTATTAAAGTCGGTGTCAGTATGTGTTTTTTTTTTGCACAGTTTAACTCATGGTTTACTGGTAATAGGTCTCCTATACCAATTAAAAAAGGGGTGTGGCATGCCATCCGTCAGCACTATGGGTGACATGCGAATAACCACCCACACCCTCTCCTGGACACCCAGTGTTTATCTACGGGTGTCAGAGAGCACTGTACTCGTACCAAAGGCCACAAGGCTTCAGTTGCCAGCCCCTATGTCTCGTGCACCGGGCCAGTGGCCCATGGGGAGAGGGGCACAATTTTTTTTAAACAGTTTGGATTATTTTACCCAGATCTTGTCACCATCCAGGATGATGTTATCACAGGTTACAGAACAGATGTTGACACTTTCAATGTATACAATTAATTAATTAAGTGCAGTGAATAAAGTTGATGCCCCAATTTTGCCCCAACCAGATAAAGCAGTAATCTACAGTATGTTTCTATCGGAAACCTAAAAAACATCCCCCCCTAAATGTGCGAACCCTTTCAGTCATGCTGCTTACTTAAAGTAGACCACCCTCCTTAGCATCCCCTGCTCCTCTTCCCACCAGTATTACAATTTATGGACAGCATTTGCATGTTCACCCAACAAACCAGATTGGTAACTTGTGCTCAGGTGGAGTGGTAGCACAGCAGCCACTGGTCAAATGTATACATCATTTAACTGGTAGCAAGGGGAGGTCTCCCAAGGTAGTAAGGGGGTTGAGTGGACCTCCAGTCATGTTTGACTTGAGATCTGCTTTAAACTGAAATATTGAAGCATTTAAAGCAGCCCTAAAGACTGAAAATGCTATAGCACCCCCAAGATGGGCACTTTGAATTCATTCCCATGCCTGCCATTTACATGCTAATGGGGTAGCCCACTGGGCAAACCCGATAGGCTGCTGGCTGTCACATGCATGGCAAGAAACACAGAAAAAAGTGGTACAAACACATGTACAGCATTTTTAGGAGAGATCTCAATCACAGAGCTGCAATGTAGAGATAACTCTTAGGGGGCTATGTAAGAACAGATAGCGCCAGGTAGTGCTTCCTAGTAGCAGGTAGCGTTTGGTGAACGCTGGGTGCTGTACGCAAAACCACATTTAAGAAAGCGAGTGAGCGCCTCTAACAGCGCCATGTAGCGTCACATGTATTACCAGTGGCGGCCCAGCGTATAGCGCCGGCGCTCTAGGTTCAAGAGCGCCAGGTATTACCCTTTGCTCATTGTCGCTCTCCCATACATTTCAATGGGCTTTCATTTGTTTGTGTTTAAACAGTGTGTTTGGCAATTAAAATTATTTTATTTTTGCTCAAATCATTGTGTGACCTCTCCTGGCTGCAACCAAACATTTTTATACATTTTTGACTTTTTATATTTTATATTTATATTTTTTAGCGTTAAAACAATGTCATTCCATGTGTTTTTGTTACTGATTTATATGTGTTCAAAAACAGACTTTAATCACACCGCGTCTGTGGCTCTATGCTACAGCTCCCAGCTTTATAGCACCGATGCTGTGTGTGTGTAGTTTTTTGTTCAATATGGTGTGGAGCGCCAAGTGCCGGATGCACTGAGCTGGCGCTACCTCTCGCTTGCTGCAGCATTATACTGTTGTTAGAGCGCCCAACACACATCATATTCATTAATGCCGGCCAGGTTACTACAGCGACCGCAACGCTAGGTTACACTTACAGCGTCTACTAGTGGTTGCTCTAAGTGCTGCTATACAGGCTCTCATCTGGCTATACGTGGCGCTACCGTAGTAGTGAATCAGCCTCTTAGTCATCTATGACATTGATTACATTGTAACAGGAAGGCACTTGACTGTTTGCAGTATAACAAAGCAGGAAGCTGAGTGGCTCCTTTCCTGCATTGCACAGCACGGTTTGACTGGAGGTCCTCTTTAATAGTGTCTTATAGAGTTAACTGAAATATTTACTAAAATATTTAACTCCTTCCAGATCTTGCGATCCAAGTGACAGTGGCAACCACCGCCTGCACTCCAGCAGTGAATGTAATTTACAGCCTGATTTCATAATTACGGTACATTTTACTAGTCCAAAATATCAAAGGGGTTTAAAGCCTTAACGTTTGGTCACTGGTCGGTTCAATAAACAAAAAACTAAATCTTAAGAGCATAGTAGAACAGTCCCTGAAATTGCAGAGCTTCAGCAATTAAGTATGTGCTGGGCTACAGGACTGCATTGTGGCCATGATGTGATGGATTACCCCTTCTCTATGTGCTCTGCTCTGTGCAGGCCAATCTGCCATCTGTTCTAATTGTGTCAGTGTGCTTCTCTTGATACTGATCAAAGAGACACTTCTGTTATAGGCCTCAGTTAACCAGTCAAATGCTGCGCCCCTTTACACTTTTATACTGCACCTAAGCTTCCTAAATTCATGAATAACTGAACAATCACTGTAACGTCCATAAGTTATTATGTCATCGTTTTAAATTTTCATAGTTTTTTCTAGCATGCTGACACTGGCAGATCATGATTGATTCTTTTCACTCCTATGTGTGACATGTTTGTAGTAAGCCATAGAGTGCATACAGCATGAATTCTCTCTACTTACATTATAACAGAGGCTACCTTCATCTGGCTAATAAAGTTAGATGTTTATTTACCTAATGTAGTATTTAACAAAGTCTGGAACATGCCCCGCTGCATTAATGATTAATTAATGGCCCACCAAATGAGTATCTAACTCATAACCCAGGGGGTAAAACCGCTGGTTACAGACAGATGGTAAGAGTCTCTTGTAGAGTTGTATCCCAGGTATGCAGATATGACAAGTTGCTTTTGCATATAAACTGTATGAAATACAAACACATGGTAATCATCACCCTTTGCAGTAGTTTTGTTTTGTTTGGGTTAAGTAAATAAGTTTGGGGTACGTATCTGTCTATGACCTGATTGAGTACCACAAGTGGTATTTGTACCACTGGTTTGGAACCCCTGGTCTACCTGATGGGGAGAGGGTAATAAGCCAGTTTACAGTCACTTAGGCTTGTGGCATGCAGGAAATGAGGAGATTAGTTTTTATTGGTAAGTAATGGGTGTCCTATGAGCATGATGGTGATCCCTGGAGTTGGGCAGATCCATCCAACAATAGGTTAATCTTGCACTCTGCTCTGTTCAGATTTGCAGAACTACTAACAGCAATTGCCCACACCTGCCTAGGGCATGAGCCCCTAACTGCTGGTATTTAGGTCCACATATATTTAAACACAGGTACATTGGGTCTTTAAAGTGATCCTATAACCAGAAAGAAAGTTTATGTTTTCACCTTCTATCCCCAGCCCAGTGCCCCAAAACAGCTTGTTTTTTTCTAAAACCTTTGCCCAATATTCATAACAACATGAGCTGGATGCAATCGGCCATAGTGCTCCCATTTCATTCCAAACTTTCAGTGAATGTTATGGTTCGGGGACATGAACCTGAACCCATTTCCCACTGAAATTAATTGGAACCCAAACTTTTGGGGGTGGCTGTGGTGGTGGTGGGGGGGTTGGGCGCAGAGTGTTGAGCAGTAACCGTGCTACCTTACTCACCTCAGCCTTGATCTACTTCATCTGCGGCGGCAGCGACATTCCAATTTGGCCCCAGCCGTTGCTGGCCCTAGAAGTGTCCTCATTCACGGGAGCTGGTGGCCATGTTTTTGTAGCCCTGGCTGGGACTACCTAAAACTCCACTGCTAGTGAGGAGGATTGGGGCAGCTGCATCCTTTAGGTGAAGCAGGTTGATAGCTGCTCAGCCTGTTCGGGCTGGACGCCAAACTTGAACTTTGCAGTTCGGGTTTGCCCATCTCTACCCATAAGGTCTTGCATTCAGCCCCTAGGTTTCATGAGTTTGAGAAGTGCTGGGACTTTATATAACTCTGCTTTAGGAAAGCAAGAAGCACAGAGCAGGAAATCAAGCAGCTATTAAGAATGGATGCAGAAAGAAAACAGCCAGACTGTATCTCAGATTCGGAAACATGGTAAAGATAGAAACACAACTAGACACAGGCAGGTTGTAGATTCTAAAGTCAACCAGCGAGTTCAGCGGAACATTTACCCAGCTTACTGCAATAGCTGCACCACTGTTACCATGGTCAGTCAGCTGTGATTCCCACACCAGGGCTGATCCCAGGTCCATGTGGGCCGCTAAGAGTCTCAGTGTGACTAGCAGCGTGTCATGTCACATGTTGCAGTAAAACTGCATAGTATGTAAGTACTCTACTGAACCTTGCAACAAAATTTTCTGGATTCAGTAAAACCAAATTGTGGGGGCACTAAGCATCCACCTCAATTTCTTGACAGACAGACAGACAAATAAAGTAATCTCTATCCTGTAACACTTCATCTGGTGAAACTTTTGTTGGAAATATCACTAATATCTTAAATGTTCCTGTTCATTCACATTCCAAGCCAGTGCACACAGTGATTGGCTGTTGGAGCTGTCAGTCAGACACCCAAGCAGCAGTTGACCTTGGCATTTTCCCAGGCTTTCCAAGTTCTGTGGCCAATGACAGTGCATGTCATGCAAGGAGAACAGCAATCAGATTATTTTTTTTCTCTATGCCCAAAATATTCTAAGCTGTGGTCAAAAGTAGAGATGGAAGGGGGACCTAAATTAGTCTTTAGTATTAGCCACAGTATGGATTTAAATATCTGCTGTAAAATACACACTGTAGGAAAGATGATAACTTTAATCCGGTGTTTGAACTTAAATTCTCAAGCATTTCCCCTTCCTTATGGTCTTCAATTGATCATTCAAGCACAAAACAAATGACATCAAGCATCAAGGTTAAAAAAGTGTTGGACAATTTGTACACTTGAATTTCAAATGATAAAAAATGAATTTTTCTAACATTAAGATGTGGTTTTTATAATATGCCAAATTGTACTTTTGACCGATGATAGTATTGTAATTATGATACAGAAGCAAAACTAATTAGGACTGGGCATTAGTGATTCCATAAAGATAGTTAGAGGCTGCCAAGGATAATGTGAGGAGCAGAAAAGAACAGCACAGATGAAAATGTAGATTTTCCACATTATTACACTTATTTTATATTTCATTGGATAATAATAACTAGAGATGAGCGAACTTTTGAAAAATTCGATTCGACTGATTCGCCGAATTTTCCGACAAAAATCGTTTCGACCCGAATAAATTCGCGACGAATCGCTATTAAAAACGGCTATTTCTGAGCCTCCTACAGCCTCAATAGGGTTGTAAACCATTCAGCCTTGCTGTAACACGCACAGGATGCGTGCTGGGTTAGTTAAATAATACTTTGAAGAAATATCACATGCAGATCAGAGGCATCGCTAATAGAATCGCAGAGCGGCACAATTGCAGAGAGTTGAAGTGGCATCACTATGAGGGGCAGCAGGAGCCCAAATATACACTGGAGTTGGCTTCAGGAGCCCAAAAATTGGATGAATCACACCCTGGAGTTGGCAGGAGTTGACAGTAGCAGCAGCAGGAGCCCAAATATACACTGGAGTTGGCTTCAGGAGCCCAAAAATTGGATGAATCACACCCTGGAGTTGGCAGAAGTTGGCAGCAGCAGCAGCAGGAGCCCAAATATACACTGGAGTTGGCTTCAGGAGCCCAAAAATTGGATGAATCACACCCTGGAGTTGGCAGGAGTTGACAGCAGCAGCAGCAGGAGCCCAAATATACACTGGAGTTGGCTTCAGGAGCCCAAAAATTGGATGAATCACACCCTGGAGTTGGCAGGAGTTGACAGCAGCAGCAGCAGGAGCCCAAATATACACTGGAGTTGGCTTCAGGAGCCCAAAAATTGGATGAATCACACCCTGGAGTTGGCAGAAGTTGGCAGCAGCAGCAGCAGGAGCCCAAATATACACTGGAGTTGGCTTCAGGAGCCCAAAAATTGGATGAATCACACCCTGGAGTTGGCAGAAGTTGGCAGCAGCAGCAGCAGGAGCCCAAATATACACTGGAGTTGGCTTCAGGAGCCCAAAAATTGGATGAATCACACCCTGGAGTTGGCAGGAGTTGACAGCAGCAGCAGCAGGAGCCCAAATATACACTGGAGTTGGCTTCAGGAGCCCAAAAATTGGATGAATCACACCCTGGAGTTGGCAGAAGTTGGCAGCAGCAGCAGCAGGAGCCCAAATATACACTGGAGTTGGCTTCAGGAGCCCAAAAATTGGATGAATCACACCCTGGAGTTGGCAGAAGTTGGCAGCAGCAGCAGCAGGAGCCCAAATATACACTGGAGTTGGCTTCAGGAGCCCAAAAATTGGATGAATCACACCCTGGAGTTGGCAGAAGTTGGCAGCAGCAGCAGCAGGAGCCCAAATATACACTGGAGTTGGCTTCAGGAGCCCAAAAATTGGATGAATCACACCCTGGAGTTGGCAGGAGTTGACAGTAGCAGCAGCAGGAGCCCAAATATACACTGGAGTTGGCTTCAGGAGCCCAAAAATTGGATGAATCACACCCTGGAGTTGGCAGAAGTTGGCAGCAGCAGCAGCAGGAGCCCAAATATACACTGGAGTTGGCTTCAGGAGCCCAAAAATTGGATGAATCACACCCTGGAGTTGGCAGGAGTTGACAGCAGCAGCAGCAGGAGCCCAAATATACACTGGAGTTGGCTTCAGGAGCCCAAAAATTGGATGAATCACACCCTGGAGTTGGCAGGAGTTGACAGCAGCAGCAGCAGGAGCCCAAATATACACTGGAGTTGGCTTCAGGAGCCCAAAAATTGGATGAATCACACCCTGGAGTTGGCAGAAGTTGGCAGCAGCAGCAGCAGGAGCCCAAATATACACTGGAGTTGGCTTCAGGAGCCCAAAAATTGGATGAATCACACCCTGGAGTTGGCAGAAGTTGGCAGCAGCAGCAGCAGGAGCCCAAATATACACTGGAGTTGGCTTCAGGAGCCCAAAAATTGGATGAATCACACCCTGGAGTTGGCAGAAGTTGGCAGCAGCAGCAGCAGGAGCCCAAATATACACTGGAGTTGGCTTCAGGAGCCCAAAAATTGGATGAATCACACCCTGGAGTTGGCAGAAGTTGGCAGCAGCAGCAGCAGGAGCCCAAATATACACTGGAGTTGGCTTCAGGAGCCCAAAAATTGGATGAATCACACCCTGGAGTTGGCAGAAGTTGGCAGCAGCAGCAGCAGGAGCCCAAATATACACTGGAGTTGGCTTCAGGAGCCCAAAAATTGGATGAATCACACCCTGGAGTTGGCAGGAGTTGACAGCAGCAGCAGCAGGAGCCCAAATATACACTGGAGTTGGCTTCAGGAGCCCAAAAATTGGATGAATCACACCCTGGAGTTGGCAGGAGTTGACAGCAGCAGCAGCAGGAGCCCAAATATACACTGGAGTTGGCTTCAGGAGCCCAAAAATTGGATGAATCACACCCTGGAGTTGGCAGAAGTTGGCAGCAGCAGCAGCAGGAGCCCAAATATACACTGGAGTTGGCTTCAGGAGCCCAAAAATTGGATGAATCACACCCTGGAGTTGGCAGAAGTTGGCAGCAGCAGCAGCAGGAGCCCAAATATACACTGGAGTTGGCTTCAGGAGCCCAAAAATTGGATGAATCACACCCTGGAGTTGGCAGAAGTTGGCAGCAGCAGCAGCAGGAGCCCAAATATACACTGGAGTTGGCTTCAGGAGCCCAAAAATTGGATGAATCACACCCTGGAGTTGGCAGAAGTTGGCAGCAGCAGCAGCAGGAGCCCAAATATACACTGGAGTTGGCTTCAGGAGCCCAAAAATTGGATGAATCACACCCTGGAGTTGGCAGGAGTTGACAGTAGCAGCAGCAGGAGCCCAAATATACACTGGAGTTGGCTTCAGGAGCCCAAAAATTGGATGAATCACACCCTGGAGTTGGCAGAAGTTGGCAGCAGCAGCAGCAGGAGCCCAAATATACACTGGAGTTGGCTTCAGGAGCCCAAAAATTGGATGAATCACACCCTGGAGTTGGCAGGAGTTGACAGCAGCAGCAGCAGGAGCCCAAATATACACTGGAGTTGGCTTCAGGAGCCCAAAAATTGGATGAATCACACCCTGGAGTTGGCAGGAGTTGACAGCAGCAGCAGCAGGAGCCCAAATATACACTGGAGTTGGCTTCAGGAGCCCAAAAATTGGATGAATCACACCCTGGAGTTGGCAGAAGTTGGCAGCAGCAGCAGCAGGAGCCCAAATATACACTGGAGTTGGCTTCAGGAGCCCAAAAATTGGATGAATCACACCCTGGAGTTGGCAGAAGTTGGCAGCAGCAGCAGCAGGAGCCCAAATATACACTGGAGTTGGCTTCAGGAGCCCAAAAATTGGATGAATCACACCCTGGAGTTGGCAGGAGTTGACAGCAGCAGCAGCAGGAGCCCAAATATACACTGGAGTTGGCTTCAGGAGCCCAAAAATTGGATGAATCACACCCTGGAGTTGGCAGAAGTTGGCAGCAGCAGCAGCAGGAGCCCAAATATACACTGGAGTTGGCTTCAGGAGCCCAAAAATTGGATGAATCACACCCTGGAGTTGGCAGAAGTTGGCAGCAGCAGCAGCAGGAGCCCAAATATACACTGGAGTTGGCTTCAGGAGCCCAAAAATTGGATGAATCACACCCTGGAGTTGGCAGAAGTTGGCAGCAGCAGCAGCAGGAGCCCAAATATACACTGGAGTTGGCTTCAGGAGCCCAAAAATTGGATGAATCACACCCTGGAGTTGGCAGGAGTTGACAGTAGCAGCAGCAGGAGCCCAAATATACACTGGAGTTGGCTTCAGGAGCCCAAAAATTGGATGAATCACACCCTGGAGTTGGCAGAAGTTGGCAGCAGCAGCAGCAGGAGCCCAAATATACACTGGAGTTGGCTTCAGGAGCCCAAAAATTGGATGAATCACACCCTGGAGTTGGCAGGAGTTGACAGCAGCAGCAGCAGGAGCCCAAATATACACTGGAGTTGGCTTCAGGAGCCCAAAAATTGGATGAATCACACCCTGGAGTTGGCAGGAGTTGACAGCAGCAGCAGCAGGAGCCCAAATATACACTGGAGTTGGCTTCAGGAGCCCAAAAATTGGATGAATCACACCCTGGAGTTGGCAGAAGTTGGCAGCAGCAGCAGCAGGAGCCCAAATATACACTGGAGTTGGCTTCAGGAGCCCAAAAATTGGATGAATCACACCCTGGAGTTGGCAGAAGTTGGCAGCAGCAGCAGCAGGAGCCCAAATATACACTGGAGTTGGCTTCAGGAGCCCAAAAATTGGATGAATCACACCCTGGAGTTGGCAGAAGTTGGCAGCAGCAGCAGCAGGAGCCCAAATATACACTGGAGTTGGCTTCAGGAGCCCAAAAATTGGATGAATCACACCCTGGAGTTGGCAGGAGTTGACAGTAGCAGCAGCAGGAGCCCAAATATACACTGGAGTTGGCTTCAGGAGCCCAAAAATTGGATGAATCACACCCTGGAGTTGGCAGAAGTTGGCAGCAGCAGCAGCAGGAGCCCAAATATACACTGGAGTTGGCTTCAGGAGCCCAAAAATTGGATGAATCACACCCTGGAGTTGGCAGGAGTTGACAGCAGCAGCAGCAGGAGCCCAAATATACACTGGAGTTGGCTTCAGGAGCCCAAAAATTGGATGAATCACACCCTGGAGTTGGCAGGAGTTGACAGCAGCAGCAGCAGGAGCCCAAATATACACTGGAGTTGGCTTCAGGAGCCCAAAAATTGGATGAATCACACCCTGGAGTTGGCAGAAGTTGGCAGCAGCAGCAGCAGGAGCCCAAATATACACTGGAGTTGGCTTCAGGAGCCCAAAAATTGGATGAATCACACCCTGGAGTTGGCAGAAGTTGGCAGCAGCAGCAGCAGGAGCCCAAATATACACTGGAGTTGGCTTCAGGAGCCCAAAAATTGGATGAATCACACCCTGGAGTTGGCAGAAGTTGGCAGCAGCAGCAGCAGGAGCCCAAATATACACTGGAGTTGGCTTCAGGAGCCCAAAAATTGGATGAATCACAGCCTGGAGTTGGCAGGAGTTGACAGTAGCAGCAGCAGGAGCCCAAATATACACTGGAGTTGGCTTCAGGAGCCCAAAAATTGGATGAATCACACCCTGGAGTTGGCAGAAGTTGGCAGCAGCAGCAGCAGGAGCCCAAATATACACTGGAGTTGGCTTCAGGAGCCCAAAAATTGGATGAATCACACCCTGGAGTTGGCAGGAGTTGACAGCAGCAGCAGCAGGAGCCCAAATATACACTGGAGTTGGCTTCAGGAGCCCAAAAATTGGATGAATCACACCCTGGAGTTGGCAGAAGTTGGCAGCAGCAGCAGCAGGAGCCCAAATATACACTGGAGTTGGCTTCAGGAGCCCAAAAATTGGATGAATCACACCCTGGAGTTGGCAGGAGTTGACAGCAGCAGCAGCAGGAGCCCAAATATACACTGGAGTTGGCTTCAGGAGCCCAAAAATTGGATGAATCACACCCTGGAGTTGGCAGAAGTTGGCAGCAGCAGCAGCAGGAGCCCAAATATACACTGGAGTTGGCTTCAGGAGCCCAAAAATTGGATGAATCACACCCTGGAGTTGGCAGAAGTTGGCAGCAGCAGCAGCAGGAGCCCAAATATACACTGGAGTTGGCTTCAGGAGCCCAAAAATTGGATGAATCACACCCTGGAGTTGGCAGAAGTTGGCAGCAGCAGCAGCAGGAGCCCAAATATACACTGGAGTTGGCTTCAGGAGCCCAAAAATTGGATGAATCACAGCCTGGAGTTGGCAGGAGTTGACAGTAGCAGCAGCAGGAGCCCAAATATACACTGGAGTTGGCTTCAGGAGCCCAAAAATTGGATGAATCACACCCTGGAGTTGGCAGGAGTTGACAGTAGCAGCAGCAGGAGCCCAAAAAATGGCCTAAAGACATAAATATGTTTTGCACCATTTGGAAAGTGTAAAACGTGGCACCATGCTGAATCTAGTCGCATGCATCAGGCATTGGTGGGTGGAAATCCTGGCTGATCCATCCCTGATTCATTTTGACAAAGGTGAGTCTCTCCACATTTTTAGTTGACAGACGAGTTCTCCTCGCCGTAACTATGGCCCCCGCCGCACTAAACACCCGCTCAGATGGCACGCTACTTGCCGGGCAGGACAGCTTTTCCAGGGCAAACTCTGCTAGTTGCGGCCACAAATCAAGTTTGGCTGCCCAGAAGTCCAGCGGATCCTCAAGGTGTGTTGGCATGGTCATGTCAAAGTATGACATGACCTGCTGGTTCAGGTCCTGCTCCAGGTCTTCCTGCTGCTCATGAGTAGCCTCACTATGCGGGTGTAGAAAGCTACTCATTAGCGACTGAAGACTGAGGCTGCTGCTGCTGATGGAGCTTCTGCTGCTGCTGCTGCCAACCCCCCCAGCGGCCATGGCAGTGGAAGGTGAGCGCAGAGGTCCCCTCGAGTCAGACCTGCGAGAGTATGGACCATGGCGCAGATAGGCATCGGCCAACTGCCTACGTAGAATGTCTTTGTAGTAGTTGAGTTTGTCCTCCCTCTCGGTGGGTTTAAAAAATGCCCCCATTTTGTGCCGGAAGCGAGGGTCCAATAAGGTGGACAGCCAGAAGTCATCCCGCCGACAGATGGAAACAATTCTGGGGTCACTACGCAAGCACGTGAGCATGCTTCGTGCCATTTGCGCAAGTGACTCGGATGGACTACCTGTCTCCATCTCCACTGCATACTGCCACGGTGTGCCCGGGTCCTCTGTCTCTCCTTCCTCAAAAACCTCTAGCTCCTCTGGCTGCTCCTGCTCCTCCTCTCCTGTCCGCTGACTAGATAAACCAGCCATTTCGCCAAGCCTAAACTGTGTTTCGCTGGGCAACTCCTCCTCCTCCTCTTCCTCCTCCTCCTCCTCCAGTTCAGCTCCAAGGGGGTTCATGTGGCCGTAAGATGTAAACGCCATGTCTCCAGTGCCCTGACCAGCCATGGTTTCCAACATGTGCTGCAGTACATGAAGCAGTGGAATCACGTCGTTCATCCCGTAATCCTGCCGACTGACAAATAAAGTGGCTTCCTCAAAGGGCCTGAGCAAATGGCAGGTGTCACGTATGAGCTGCCACTGGTTGACATTGAAGTTACACAGGGGAGTCCCCCTATCTGCTTGGATCATCAGGAAATCCGTGATGGCTTTTCTCTGTTCATATAATCGGTCCAACATGTGAAGGGTGGAATTCCAACGGGTGGAAACATCGCAAATCAGACTATGTTGGGGGATACCATTCTGACGCTGTAGCTCAAGAAGGGTGTGTTTGGCAGTGTAGGAGTGGCTGAAGTGCATGCAAAGTTTCCGTGAAGTTGTTAGGATGTCCTGCAGATGGGGGGAACACTTCAGAAACCGCTTGACAACCAGATTGAAGACGTGAGCCATGCAGGGGGCATGGGTCAGGCTTCCTTGGCGCAGCGCAGACAAAATGTTCTTCCCATTGTCGGTAACCATGATTCCCATTTTAAGTTTTCTCGGAGTAAGCCATGTTTGGATTTCCTGATGAATACATTTAAGCAGTTCCTCCCCTGTGTGACTCCGTTCGCCAAGACAAACCATGTGAAGCACTGCGTGACACCTCCGTGCCCTGCACACATGGTAGACTGGAGGGGCACTGAGACTTGAGCCTACAGTGGAGGGTGAGGAGATGGCGGAGGATGAGGAGGCCGAGTCGCACGGTGTCACAGGCCCAATGGGCAGAGAGCGCGGAGGCCGAAGCGGCGTGACCTGTCCAAGTTGCTGCTGCAAAGGGACCACATTCACCCAGTGGGCCGTAAACGACATGTACTGCCCCTGACCGTAGTTACAGCTCCAGATGTCGGCGCTGCCATGTATTTTGCTACACACCGACAGGCTCAAGGACTGGCCCACCTTCTGTTCAACAAAAGTGTGCAGCGCTGGTACTGCCTTCTTGGCAAAGAAATGACGGCTTGGGACTCTCCACCTCGGCTCGGCACAAGCCATCAGTTCTCTGAAAGGTGCAGATTCCACCACCTGAAAAGGGAGCGACTGCAGCACCAGCAACTTGGACAGGAGCACATTCAGCTTCTGCGCCGTAGGATGAGTGGGCGCATACTGCTGTCTCTTGGACATGGCTTCGCTGATGGATTGCTGGCGGGATGCATGACTTGGAGGAGGAGGAGCAGGAGCGACAGAGGATGGGTATGACGCACAGCTGCCTTCGGCTGAGGTGCTGGAGCCTTGGCTGGCAGAAATTGGGAGCTCACTTGGTGAGGAAGCAGACTGGACCACCCCTTGGGAGCCTCGGTTCTCCCAGGTCGTTTTATGGTGACGCATCATATGTTGACGCAGGGCCGTGGTGCCAACATTTGGACCCTGGCCACGCTTCACCTTTTGCCTACATATCTTGCATGTGGCCATGTTACCCTCCTGCGGATGCCTCAGGAAAAACTGCCACACTGCCGAGTAGCTACTTTTCCCACCCCCTGGCCTCACTGATTCACTGCTGCTGTTGCCAACTCCAGGAACCCCTGCTCCACTACCTCCCGATAAGGTAGACTGCCGCACAGCAGGTGCTCTACCCCGGCCCCGGCCCCGGCCGGCTCCAGCCTTTGGAATTGTGCCCCCATGCTGACTGCTACCACTTTGCTGCCTCAGCTGCTGACTCCGGGGCAACCTGCACCCCTCTTCTCCTGATGATGACGATGAAGCCCCTTCATCACCCGGCTCCCAAGTGCGATCGGCTTCATCGTCATCATCATCATCATCACCGGGTTGTGGCTGTACGTCACTGATGTTCGTGGATTCGTCAACAGTGTCTGGCGCAGGAGCTGGAACGCTCGCAGCACCCACGACACTGTCCACATCACTATTTGTCTGCCTAGCTAAAGAAGCCACCTCCATTTCTTGGCTGGGCAGTAGCTGCTGACTGTCCTCTATCTGATGGTCCTCCTCACTAAAGAGTGGAGCTGAACCCAAAGCATAGGATACGTCGCTGGGGGAGGGAACGGCGTAGGCCAGAGGCAATGGGAGGACAGGGACTGCTCTCGGGGCATGCCAACTCAGGGTTGTGTCAGAGGAACCTACCGACCCTAGACTGGGGGTCTCAGACGTAAGTTGTGATGATGTTGTTGATGAGCGCGTCAACCAATCTACCACGGCAGATGCGTTACTGGTGGAGACCCGACCGCTAGCAGATACTGGCAGATTAGGTCTCTCAGCGTGACTCCTGCTGCTACTGGCCCCCAGTCTGATGCGAGCTCTTCCTGCGGAATCTTGGCCTCTGCCACTCCTCTTTTCACTTCCAGGCACTTGTCTGCCCGACATAGTCTAACTGGCGTGGTAGTAGGTGATATTTAAAAAAACCCCGGGCAGCGGTGGGTCTATATGAAACAGAATATAATGCACACCAAAAGTGAGCAGTAACACTCAGCCTCCAACAGGCCTTCTTAGTGTAAATAAGAGAGCTGCTTAGTGTAAATAAAGAGGGGTATGCTATGTTACAGAATGGGATGCCTCAACAGAAGTGCACCTGGCAGGCAGCAGTAAGCCTATGCCCAGCAAAAGTGTCTTATAATATAAATATGATAAGAGCAAATGCTTATATGGTCTTAAACAGAGGCTGCTTTAGTCACAGAATGGGATGCCCCGGGCAGGAATCGAGCTGCCAGGGTACAGTAGTGCTTTGGCCAGCAAAAGTGTCTTTATCAGGCCTAATTTCAAATATGATTAGAGCAAATGGTTATATGGTCTTAAACAGAGGCTGCTTTAGTCACAGAATGGGATGCCCCGGGCAGGAATCGAGCTGCCAGGGTACAGTAGTGCTTTGGCCAGCAAAAGTGTCTTTATCAGGCCTAATTTCAAATATGATTAGAGCAAATGCTTATATGGTCTTAAACAGAGGCTGCTTTAGTCACAGAATGGGATGCCCCGGGCAGGAATCGAGCTGCCAGGGTACAGTAGTGCTTTGGCCAGCAAAAGTGTCTTTATCAGGCCTAATTTCAAATATGATTAGAGCAAATGGTTATATGGTCTTAAACAGAGGCTGCTTTAGTCACAGAATGGGATGCCCCGGGCAGGAATCGAGCTGCCAGGGTACAGTAGTGCTTTGGCCAGCAAAAGTGTCTTTATCAGGCCTAATTTCAAATATGATTAGAGCAAATGCTTATATGGTCTTAAACAGAGGCTGCTTTAGTCACAGAATGGGATGCCCCGGGCAGGAATCGAGCTGCCAGGGTACAGTAGTGCTTTGGCCAGCAAAAGTGTCTTTATCAGGCCTAATTTCAAATATGATTAGAGCAAATGCTTATATGGTCTTAAATAGAGGCTGCTTTAGTCACAGAATGGGATGCCCCGGGCAGGAATCGAGCTGCCAGGGTACAGTAGTGCTTTGGCCAGCAAAAGTGTCTTTATCAGGCCTAATTTCAAATATGATTAGAGCAAATGCTTATATGGTCTTAAACAGAGGCTGCTTTAGTCACAGAATGGGATGCCCCGGGCAGGAATCGAGCTGCCAGGGTACAGTAGTGCTTTGGCCAGCAAAAGTGTCTTTATCAGGCCTAATTTCAAATATGATTAGAGCAAATGCTTATATGGTCTTAAACAGAGGCTGCTTTAGTCACAGAATGGGATGCCCCGGGCAGGAATCGAGCTGCCAGGGTACAGTAGTGCTTTGGCCAGCAAAAGTGTCTTTATCAGGCCTAATTTCAAATATGATTAGAGCAAATGCTTATATGGTCTTAAACAGAGGCTGCTTTAGTCACAGAATGGGATGCCCCGGGCAGGAATCGAGCTGCCAGGGTACAGTAGTGCTTTGGCCAGCAAAAGTGTCTTTATCAGGCCTAATTTCAAATATGATTAGAGCAAATGCTTATATGGTCTTAAACAGAGGCTGCTTTAGTCACAGAATGGGATGCCCCGGGCAGGAATCGAGCTGCCAGGGTACAGTAGTGCTTTGGCCAGCAAAAGTGTCTTTATCAGGCCTAATTTCAAATATGATTAGAGCAAATGGTTATATGGTCTTAAACAGAGGCTGCTTTAGTCACAGAATGGGATGCCCCGGGCAGGAATCGAGCTGCCAGGGTACAGTAGTGCTTTGGCCAGCAAAAGTGTCTTTATCAGGCCTAATTTCAAATATGATTAGAGCAAATGCTTATATGGTCTTAAACAGAGGCTGCTTTAGTCACAGAATGGGATGCCCCGGGCAGGAATCGAGCTGCCAGGGTACAGTAGTGCTTTGGCCAGCAAAAGTGTCTTTATCAGGCCTAATTTCAAATATGATTAGAGCAAATGCTTATATGGTCTTAAACAGAGGCTGCTTTAGTCACAGAATGGGATGCCCCGGGCAGGAATCGAGCTGCCAGGGTACAGTAGTGCTTTGGCCAGCAAAAGTGTCTTTATCAGGCCTAATTTCAAATATGATTAGAGCAAATGCTTATATGGTCTTAAACAGAGGCTGCTTTAGTCACAGAATGGGATGCCCCGGGCAGGAATCGAGCTGCCAGGGTACAGTAGTGCTTTGGCCAGCAAAAGTGTCTTTATCAGGCCTAATTTCAAATATGATTAGAGCAAATGCTTATATGGTCTTAAACAGAGGCTGCTTTAGTCACAGAATGGGATGCCCCGGGCAGGAATCGAGCTGCCAGGGTACAGTAGTGCTTTGGCCAGCAAAAGTGTCTTTATCAGGCCTAATTTCAAATATGATAAGAGCAAATGCTTATATGGTCTTAAACAGAGGCTGCTTTAGTCACAGAATGGGATGCCCCGGGCAGGAATCGAGCTGCCAGGGTACAGTAGTGCTTTGGCCAGCAAAAGTGTCTTTATCAGGCCTAATTTCAAATATGATTAGAGCAAATGCTTATATGGTCTTAAACAGAGGCTGCTTTAGTCACAGAATGGGATGCCCCGGGCAGGAATCGAGCTGCCAGGGTACAGTAGTGCTTTGGCCAGCAAAAGTGTCTTTATCAGGCCTAATTTCAAATATGATTAGAGCAAATGCTTATATGGTCTTAAACAGAGGCTGCTTTAGTCACAGAATGGGATGCCCCGGGCAGGAATCGAGCTGCCAGGGTACAGTAGTGCTTTGGCCAGCAAAAGTGTCTTTATCAGGCCTAATTTCAAATATGATTAGAGCAAATGCTTATATGGTCTTAAACAGAGGCTGCTTTAGTCACAGAATGGGATGCCCCGGGCAGGAATCGAGCTGCCAGGGTACAGTAGTGCTTTGGCCAGCAAAAGTGTCTTTATCAGGCCTAATTTCAAATATGATTAGAGCAAATGCTTATATGGTCTTAAACAGAGGCTGCTTTAGTCACAGAATGGGATGCCCCGGGCAGGAATCAAGCTGCCAGGGTACAGTAGTGCTTTGGCCAGCAAAAGTGTCTTTATCAGGCCTAATTTCAAATATGATTAGAGCAAATGGTTATATGGTCTTAAACAGAGGCTGCTTTAGTCACAGAATGGGATGCCCCGGGCAGGAATCGAGCTGCCAGGGTACAGTAGTGCTTTGGCCAGCAAAATGTCTTTATCAGGCCTAATTTCAAATATGATTAGAGCAAATGGTTATATGGTCTTAAACAGAGGCTGCTTTAGTCACAGAATGGGATGCCCCGGGCAGGAATCGAGCTGCCAGGGTACAGTAGTGCTTTGGCCAGCAAAAGTGTCTTTATCAGGCCTAATTTCAAATATGATTAGAGCAAATGCTTATATGGTCTTAAACAGAGGCTGCTTTAGTCACAGAATGGGATGCCCCGGGCAGGAATCGAGCTGCCAGGGTACAGTAGTGCTTTGGCCAGCAAAAGTGTCTTTATCAGGCCTAATTTCAAATATGATTAGAGCAAATGCTTATATGGTCTTAAACAGAGGCTGCTTTAGTCACAGAATGGGATGCCCCGGGCAGGAATCGAGCTGCCAGGGTACAGTAGTGCTTTGGCCAGCAAAAGTGTCTTTATCAGGCCTAATTTCAAATATGATTAGAGCAAATGCTTATATGGTCTTAAACAGAGGCTGCTTTAGTCACAGAATGGGATGCCCCGGGCAGGAATCGAGCTGCCAGGGTACAGTAGTGCTTTGGCCAGCAAAAGTGTCTTTATCAGGCCTAATTTCAAATATGATTAGAGCAAATGCTTATATGGTCTTAAACAGAGGCTGCTTTAGTCACAGAATGGGATGCCCCGGGCAGGAATCGAGCTGCCAGGGTACAGTAGTGCTTTGGCCAGCAAAAGTGTCTTTATCAGGCCTAATTTCAAATATGATTAGAGCAAATGCTTATATGGTCTTAAACAGAGGCTGCTTTAGTCACAGAATGGGATGCCCCGGGCAGGAATCGAGCTGCCAGGGTACAGTAGTGCTTTGGCCAGCAAAAGTGTCTTTATCAGGCCTAATTTCAAATATGATTAGAGCAAATGCTTATATGGTCTTAAACAGAGGCTGCTTTAGTCACAGAATGGGATGCCCCGGGCAGGAATCGAGCTGCCAGGGTACAGTAGTGCTTTGGCCAGCAAAAGTGTCTTTATCAGGCCTAATTTCAAATATGATTAGAGCAAATGCTTATATGGTCTTAAACAGAGGCTGCTTTAGTCACAGAATGGGATGCCCCGGGCAGGAATCGAGCTGCCAGGGTACAGTAGTGCTTTGGCCAGCAAAAGTGTCTTTATCAGGCCTAATTTCAAATATGATTAGAGCAAATGGTTATATGGTCTTAAACAGAGGCTGCTTTAGTCACAGAATGGGATGCCCCGGGCAGGAATCGAGCTGCCAGGGTACAGTAGTGCTTTGGCCAGCAAAAGTGTCTTTATCAGGCCTAATTTCAAATATGATTAGAGCAAATGCTTATATGGTCTTAAACAGAGGCTGCTTTAGTCACAGAATGGGATGCCTCACAGCAGACTTAAGATCAGTTCAGTATATATGCACAGTTAGTTACTATAAGCAGCCTGAAAACGCTAACAAAGGCTGGATGAAAAAAAAAAAATCTCCCTGTCAGCCAGCTCCGTTTTTCCTACCTTTCCCTGGCTTTCTGTCTGTCTCCTGTCTGTCTCCTGCCTGTCTCCTGCCTGTCTCCAGCCTGTCTCCAGCCTGTCCCTGTCTGTCCCTGTCTGTCCCTGCCTAACTGTCTGTCCCTCAGCTACACAGCGTTCTGTCTCTCACGAATGCAATAGAGAAATGAGGAAAAGCAAGATGGCCGCCGTTAAATACCGCTGTGTGACGTCACCGGGCTTGCTGGCTGCTGATAGGCTGCATGTGACTGCCCCAGCTTGCACTGGCGCGGGATACATGTCCAGACATGTCCCGCCCGCCATCTTAGAATGCCTGTAATGTAAATGAATGGATGTTAAAGGAAAACTTCGAGTGATCGAATCGCGGGGAAATTCGGATTCGATCCGAATCGAATTTTTCCTGAAATTCGGATCGAATCCGGGTTCGTCCGGATCGATTCGCTCATCCCTAATAATAACTCATGAAAACACAAATGATACAGGAGACGCATGGCTGCTGGCAGACAGAACAAAGGGGGCCAGCTCAGGACTGGTGATACATCTCACATTTGACCTTTCATTTTGGTGCTGCTCATCACTCACATCAGCTTTAATCTTGGCTTGTAGTGCAAATAAAAAGTGGTCTTGGTAAGCACATGGGCAAACAAAAGCAGAAGGATGCGGTAAATAGTTTATTGATTAGACAGCTCTGTCCTTGCCTTGCCTTGTCTCTCTCGCCATAGTAAATTCATAAAGAATACAGTGACTGACTGTGTGAAGGTTCATAAGAATAAGCGTCATAAGCAGGATAGATGGTGGTTTCTTTCCAGGCCATCAGCCAAGCTGAGAAATGGCAGAGTATTTATAGGATAAGATCACAGATACAATGAATTAACCTTAGTCAATGGAGTTACTGGAGAAAGTCAATGCCGAGGAGAGAACAGAGAGAGATAATCTGACGATAAAAGAGGAACTGTTGGCCACCGGAGTCAGATTTTTTCTACAGTATGTTTAATCTTAAATCTAAATGTATTTTGCATGGCTGATCGTACACAACTGCAAACTTGGCAGTAAAAAAAATGATTGTGCGTATTTGTGTAAGAGAAATGAGTAAGATATAACAAGCTATAGTTTTGCTACACAATATTTCTTTTACAAGTTTTAAAGAAACTGCAGTGAGCCCTTGCTCCCCACCCCAAAGGCTACTTAGGGGGTAATTTAAGAAGGGATAGCGGCAGGTACTGCCTCGTAGCGGCAGGTAGCGTCTGGTGAATGCTAGGCTCTGTACGCAAAAGCAACTCTAACAGCCCCATGTAGTTTCTGATGTATTATTACAGGCGCCTCAGCGTATAGGGCCGGCGCTCTAGCTTCATGAGCGCCAGGTATTACATTTCGCTCAGTGTCAATCTACCATTCATTTCAATGGCCTTTCGTTTGCTTATGTTTAAACAGCGTCTTTGACTATTTATTTTTTGGGTTTTTTTGTTCAAATCCTTGTGTGACCTCTCCTGGCTGCAAACAAACATTTTTTTGACTTTTTATATTTTTATGCAGAATTGTCATTACAGGTCTGGCACTAAAGTGTTAATGTCACAGTGTTAAAAAATGTCATTCCATGTGTTTTCGCTTTGTTACTGGTGGATATGTGTTCAAAAACAGACTTTAATCACAAAGCGTCTGGCGCTTTATGCTATAGAAACCAGATTTAGAGCACCAGCGCTGTGTGTGTGTCCTTTTCTTAAAGGTATGGTGTGGAGCGTTGAGAGTCGGTCGCACTGAGCTGCCGCTACGCTTCGCTCCCTGCAGCGCTGTACTGGTGTTAGAGCGCCCAACATACATCACATTCATCAATGTGGGCCAGGTTACTACAGTGACTGAGGCGCTCTGTTACAGCGTCCGATACCCGCTTACAGCGTCTACAAGTGGTTGCTCTAAGCGCCGCTATACAGACGCTCATCTGCCGATACCTGGCGTTAGTAATGAATCAGCCTCTTAGACAAGCACACAAGCATATAGGCCGATATACTCAGTGCTTTGGTGCCCTCGAGAAGGCTTTCAACAATGATTGTTCTTTTAACCCCACAAATGTTTGGGGGTTGGATGCTTTTAGATAGGAGGTCCACTTTAATTACATATGCAGATAACAAATAATACACATGTAAAATGCCTTCATTTCTTCTATTGCTTACACTGCAACTATTCTTGTTTTTTTTGTTTTTTTGGCCAACAATAAAATGGACCTTCATAGAACAGCTTCAGAAGCAAGGAGCAAACGCATTCTGGCAAATGGGTGCAAGACCTGGGGCCGTCCCAGCCCCACACAGATCAGAAAAACGAAGGGGAGATCCGCACTCCTTAAAATCTTGAAGTTTATTCATGTAAAGAGTAAAATCAGCATCTCCGTAGATAAAAAGGGCAGTTTAAAAATGAGTTTTAAATATGATTAAGGACCCATCATCCGCGTCCGAAACGCGTTAGAAAGCGTGGCATGCCTTGACTTGCCGGGGTTATGTACTGTTTTTAAACTGCCCCTTTTTATCTACGAAGATGCTGATTTTACTCTTTACATGAATAAACTTCAAGATTTTAAGGAGTGCGGATCTCCCCTTCATAGAACAGCCCCTTGTACCCAGCCCCACTGTACCCCCTCCTCAAGCCAAGAAACCAGTGGCATAACTAAATCTGACGGGCCCTGATGTGAAAATTAAACTGGGCCCTGTAAATGCTCATACAGTAAATGTTTTTTGTCTTCTAACTTAATTGGCCACAGCTAGACAACTAAAGACTAAAACACCCAAGAACTAGAGATAACAGATCAGGTCAGAAATAGAAATAATCCAGTGATTGGCTACCTGGCGCTCATGTGGGCAGGACATTCAGGGACCGGAATGTCACTGCCCACGTGAGTGCCGGGAAGCCAGTTGTGGTGCTGGAGGGTGTTGGTCCGCTTTAAGAAGGTGTAGCTTATCAGAAATCAATGTGAATAGGTAAATGAATCAAGGGCTCCTGTACCAGCCACTTGATGCTATGTTACCTAAGAGATACATCTTGGACCCACCAAATAAACCCCTGACGGTAAACATGAACGATGCAACCATGATATGATATTTTCTTCCTGACCATTTAATATTCAGATACTGATTATGTGTTAGTGGTCCCCATATGCCAGTGAAAGCAGGCCTGTAAATCAAATAAAATATTAAAGCAGATTAATACCCTCACGGCCGGGCCCTGGAATGTAAAAGATTTCAGGCCCAGCCGCTAGCCTACCCCCAGGGCATTCTACTCCAGATGCCCTGCTGTGTGAAATACCCTGGGGCACCGGTGATCTTACCTTATCCCGGGGGGTCCCGCGCCGCATCCCCAGCTTCTCTTCAGCCATGCATGCTCCTGCGTCCAGCCTTTATGAATGCACCTTGTCACAGCGGCACATAACGGGTCTCTCCAAAAAAGGGTTTCCATCAACTTTAACTAGCTTTGGCTTCTTGGTCTAAAGGTGTGATTCTCACTTAAGGGTGCAAGGTCCCAGGTTATGATTCATTCATACCCCGCTGTGTGAAACCTCCCAGGTTGCCCAATCTAACTCACCATTCTCCTGTCCTACGGCGCATGTGCAGCCTCTCTTCCAATCAGCACACTCGGATCAGCTCCTTCGCTTTCATCCAAGTGAGTGGGTCTGTGCACAGGCCCGTATTTAACATTAGGCACACCTAGGCACCGGCCTCGGGCGGCCAGAATGTGCAGGGGAGGGGGCGGCAGCAGGGGCATTAAAAAAGTTTGCTTTCAGCATTTGCATTGCACTAGTATTGGTATGGGGCCCCAGCAGCATGACACGGAAACTGCTGTTTTGTGTTTTTTTTTTTGTACAATTTTTAGTTTGTGGTTGTTGATTTTCTTTTCCCTGCCCGCACATGGTATGACCCAGTATCTATTGAGGACGCACAGTGGAGCTGGACTGATGTATTGTATAGACAGGTGGAAGCTTCTTTACATGGCCCCTCCCTGACTCAGCCTATGCAGGAACATAGCTGACCTCCCGGGCTGCTTCTCCTCCACACAGCACAACTGCAAACATTACAAGTAAGGACACTGAGCAGCCAGGCTGCAGCACCTCTCTGGGGACACTAGCAGAAGAACCTTCAGTGCCTGGAGGCTGCTCAGAACGTGGGTGACAGCAGACTGATCAGAGGAGGTTCTGTGTGTTCTCACCCGTTTCTGCCTAATTTGCACGTGTCTGTGTGACACAGAGTTCATGCCCCAGCTAGCTGGAGTAACTCGCCCCCTCCCCCTACGTCATCATCAGCATGACGTCATCATCTGCTGTGTCTCCCGGGCTTTGAAATATCAGGAAGGCAGTGCAGGGGATGGAGCTTCTCATTGCTGCTCAGTAAGTCTGTTCAATAATGTGATGGAGCCTGTGTCTGCTTGTGTCATTATTGTAGACATTTTCCTGCCTGCCCACTTTCCTGATATCTACTGTCTTCCTGCAAGTCCTCCTTTCAGCCTCCTTCATGTGCCATTTTTTCATAATTTCCCTCCTCCTTCATGTCACCCACCGCTCACTGTGCCTCTTTCTGGCTGCCCATTTCCCTCCTTTCTATCCCTTTATCCTGCCATTTTTATGCAGCCAGCTGTTCCCACATTGCTGCTGCCTGTATCCCCCCTTTTTCCCTTTCATGCTAATAACGTTCCTTCTACTCTGCGCCTCCTGATGCGCACTGTGCCCGCTTTCTAATTTCTGCCCCCTCTTCTGTGTCTTTTTATCCTTTCTGCCACTATCCCTCCCTGATCTGTGCCCACTGTGTTCTTTTCCTGCCAGCTGCTATTTCTTCCTGAAACCAACTTTTTTTTCCTTCTGCCACTTTCTGTTGCCCCCTTTCCCTGGCAACCCCGACCCAACAGCCCCAATACCTACCACTTGCACTTTTTTACCTATATCTCTCATTCACATGACAACCAACAGCCAATCAGGGTTCAAGGCCACTAGGTGAACCTGTTAGAATGCTGGTGGTTTTGTGAACAGCAGGGAATAGCATCTAACAGGTAGTGCAAGGCAGACTGGCAGGAGGATGTGCACCAGGACAGTCCTTAGAAGACAGACGGACCTCAGGGTCTGTATGGCTAGAGATCCCCTTTAAAGTGGATCAAAACCCAGGATTCTGACTATCCTGGGTTTTGGTCCTTGCCCCAATCTGGGATGCCCCACTGTGTGAAACCCCCCAGGTCGCCCAATCTAACTCACCTTACCCCAGTTCTACTGTGTACACGCGGCCTCTCATCCAGTCAGTGTGCTCGGGTCTGCTCCCACCTGGCGGCCACATCCTCCGCTGCCCGCTAACAAGGAGCATGGCCAGCCATTTACAAATGCCTGCCATGGCCACTTACCTGCTAAAGGGATAGTGGGGTTGCGGCTGCTGCTCATGCATGCCTCGTTGACCCGGGGAAAAAGGTGAGTTTCTCGGTAACCTGTGGGGGTTTCACAAAACAGAGCATCCCAAATCTGGATGTTCCGGGGGGGGGGGGGGGGGGGGATTCAAGTGGCCCTGCAATCTTATAGATTCCAAGGCTGTCGGGTCACAAGTTTTGGTCCTCTTTAACAATGGGGGGGCATGTTGGCAAAAGGTGCCTAGGGCAGCATGAATCCTAAATACGGCCCTGTCTGTGCACACTACACGGCCACATCCACCACTACCCTCTAACAAGGAGTGGGCCTGTGTCTACCATTCACGAATGCGTGGCGCTGGTGCGCACCCTGTAAAATGGAGCAGGAGGTGAGTGAGATCAGGGAAGGAGGTGAGTATACCGGGCAACCTGGGAGGTTTCACACAGTGGGGCATCCCAACTCTGGATGCCCCGAGGGTGGGAATCAAGCGGCCCGGGAATCTTATAGATCTTATAGATGGTCCACTTTAACAAAATTCTGCATTTCCAGAAGAATACTGTGCAAGTCTGGATTCATCAAACCAACCTTATTTTGGCTTTTTTCAGCTTTATAGGAAAGTAGAACAATACAAATGAGCCTTATAACAATTACATTTTGAATAATTTATATCAAACACATTTAGCCTGCATAATGCTGCCACGTATATAATAACATTACTAGTCTTAGTGGCAGAAAATATTAAAGCAAAACTTGTGGAATTGTTTTTCGTTATTTAAAATGAAGTCCTGATGAATGCAGGAGACACTAAAAGCAAAATGATACCCATGGAAATAACTTTGCTTAATTACCTTTTAAAAATGTGTTTTCCCTTTCTGCCTTTCTTTTCAATTTTTAATATCTAGAAGAGCGCAAATGAAATTGTCGGATATTTGTTTGCAAAATTGTAAAAAGAATTCTGTAACTGGCACAAGGCGTCTGCTTCCCTGCAGATGTTATTAGTAGGGATGAGCGAATCGATCCGGACGAACCCGGATTCGATCCGAATTTCAGGAAAAATTCGATTCGGATCGAATCCGAATTTCCCCGCGATTCGATCACTCGAAGTTTTCCTTTAACATCCATTCATTTACATTTACAGGCATTCTAAGATGGCGGACGGGACATGTCTGGACATGTATCCCGCGCCAGTGCAAGCTGGGGCAGTCACATGCAGCCTATCAGCAGCCAGCAAGCCCGGTGACGTCACACAGCGGTATTTAACGGCGGCCATCTTGCTTTTCCTCATTTCTCTATTGCATTCGTGACAGACAGAACGCTGTGTAGCTGAGGCAGTTAGACAGGCTGGAGACAGGGACAGACAGGGACAGGCTGGAGACAGGCAGGAGACAGGCAGGAGACAGACAGGAGACAGACAGGAGACAGACAGAAAGCCAGGGAAAGGTAGGAAAAACGGAGCTGGCTGACAGGGAGATTTTTTTTTTTTCATCCAGCCTTTGTTAGCGTTTTCAGGCTGCTTATAGTAACTAACTGTGCATATATACTGAACTGATCTTAAGTCTGCTGTGAGGCATCCCATTCTGTGACTAAAGCAGCCTCTGTTTAAGACCATATAAGCATTTGCTCTTATCATATTTGAAATTAGGCCTGATAAAGACACTTTTGCTGGCCAAAGCACTACTGGACCCTGCCAGGTCGATTCCTGTTGGGGCATCCCATTCTGTGACTACAGCAGCCTCTGTTTAAGACCATATAAGCATTTGCTCTTATCATATTTGAAATTAGCCTGATAAAGACACTTTTGCTGGCCAAAGCACTACTGGACCCTGCCAGGTCCATTCCTGCCCAGGGCATCCCATTCTGTGACTAAAGCAGCCTCTGTTTAAGACCATATAAGCATTTGCTCTTATCATATTTGAAATTAGGCCTGATAAAGACACTTTTGCTGGCCAAAGCACTACTGGACCCTGCCAGGTCCATTCCTGCCCGGGGCATCCCATTCTGTGACTACAGCAGCCTCTGTTTAAGACCATATAAGCATTTGCTCTTATCATATTTGAAATTAGCCTGATAAAGACACTTTTGCTGGCCAAAGCACTACTGGACCCTGCCAGGTCCATTCCTGCCCAGGGCATCCCATTCTGTGACTACAGCAGCCTCTGTTTAAGACCATATAAGCATTTGCTCTTATCATATTTGAAATTAGCCTGATAAAGACACTTTTGCTGGCCAAAGCACTACTGGACCCTGCCAGGTCCATTCCTGCCCAGGGCATCCCATTCTGTGACTACAGCAGCCTCTGTTTAAGACCATATAAGCATTTGCTCTTATCATATTTGAAATTAGGCCTGATAAAGACACTTTTGCTGGCCAAAGCACTACTGGACCCTGCCAGGTCGATTCCTGTTGGGGCATCCCATTCTGTGACTACAGCAGCCTCTGTTTAAGACCATATAAGCATTTGCTCTTATCATATTTGAAATTAGGCCTGATAAAGACACTTTTGCTGGGCATAGCACAACTTGTCCCTGCCAGGTGTACTTACTGCTGGTTTTTAGGGCATCCCATTCTGTGACTACACCAGCCTCTATTTAAGAACCTAACCATTTGCACCTATTCTAATTGAAATTAGGCATGATAAAGACACTTTTGCTGTGCATAGTCTTACTGCTGCCTGCCAGGTGCTCTCTGGTTTTTGGGACATCCCATTCTGTAACATACCATTAGCCTCTGCATTTACTGTAAGCTGCACAGTTATTTAAAGAAATTTGGCCTGTATGAGCCTGCTAACACACTGCTGCTGTGTGCATATATACTGATCTCAAGTCAGCTTTGGGGCATCCCATTCTGTAACATACCATTAGCCTCTGCATTTACTGTAAGCTGCACAGTTATTTAAAGAAATTTGGCCTGTATGAGCCTGCTAACACACTGCTGCTGTGTGCATATATACTGATCTCAAGTCAGCTTTGGGGCATCCCATTCTGTAACATACCATTAGCCTCTGCATTTACTGTAAGCTGCACATTTATTTAAAGAAATTTGGCCTGTATGAGCCTGCTAACACACTGCTGCTGTGTGCATATATACTGATCTCAAGTCTGCTTGGGGCATCCCATTCTGTAACATAACATAACCTACCTACCATACTAAGCAGCTCTCTTATTTAAACTAAGCAGGCCTCTTGGAGGCTGAGTGTCCACTTTTGGGTGTGCATTTATATTCGGTTTCATATACAGTGGGGTATCCCAATTTGTAAGATAACCTACCCCAACCATGTAAACTAAATAGGCCTGTTGCAGCCTGAGTTTCTCTGCTTGCGTATGGCCTGCATTACAATCTGTCTCTTTCAATGACACTGCTGCCTGGGGTATCCCAATTTGTAAGATAACCTACCCCAAGCATGTAAACTAAAGGTTACGTCCTTCCAGAAGGAAAACTTATCCTGAACACTATTTTTGTTAGGGGCATTGACCTTTGGATTGATCGGCATGAAATTAATTTTTTTTTTTCAAAGTATGGCGCTGTGAAGAAGGTCAAAATGATGTCTCATACTTGGATTATTGTTACTTTTTGTTCAGCTTGAAATATAACAGGCCACACGGGCATCCCAAGGCACATGCTATTTTAAACCTATCTGTTATACAACATAAGCGTTGATCAGGCTACTTCAGTTTGCACTTGTTTTTGACTGATTTTAATAAACCAGGCCGCAGGGCACCCCAAAGCTGCACCTTGCACCCTATCTGGTATACAACATAAGCGTTGATCAGCATCAGCTTCATTAAGCTACTTCAGTTTGCACTTCCTTTTTGACTGCTTTCATTTAACCAGGCCGCAGGGCACCCCAAAGCTGCACCTTGCACCCTACCTGTTTATACTAAATAAGCATCTACAGCCTCAGCTTTATTAAGTTATTGCATTTTGAATTTGTTTTGGTCTGCTTTAAATACACCAGGCCGCAGGGCATCCCAAACCTGCATGTTGCACCCCATCTGTTATACTAAATAAGCGTTGATCAGCATCAGCTTTATTAAGCTATTGCATTTTGCATTGGTTTTTGTACTGCTGCCAAAACACTAGCCCATATGGGCATCCCAAACCAGCACATGTCACCCTATCTGTTATACTAAATAAGCTTCTACAGGCCCTTTTTTTATTTATTTATTTTTATTTATATAGAGCTGCAATAGCTTATATTGTGAGGTTAATTTGCCATTTTGCAGCATAATATAGAGCAGCCCCTGTGTAAATCTGAGGGGCAATAGCTTATATAGTGAGGTAAATTTGCCATTTTGCTTCGTTATATAGAGCAGCCCAGTTGCCATCTAAATCAACTACTGTCCGGCCAGTACAGCTTTTCCAGGGCAAACTCTGCTAGTTGCGGGCACAAGTCAAGTTTGGCTTCCCAGCAAATCCAGTGGATCTTGAAGGTGTGTTGGCATGGTCATGTCAAGGTATGACATGACCTGCTGTTTGAGGTCCAGCTCCAGGTCTTCCTGCTGCTCATGAGTAGACTCACTATGCGGGTGTAGAAAGCTACTCACTAGCGACTGAAGACTGAGGCTGCTGCTGATGGAGCTGCTGCTGCTGCTCCTTCCACCCCCCCAGCAGCCATGGCAGTGGAAGGTGATCGCAGACTTCCCCCCGAGTCAGACCTGCGGGAGTATGGGCCATGGCGCAGATAGACATCGCCCAACTGACTACGTGGGATGTCTCTGTAGTAGGTCAGTTTGTCCTCCCTCTCAGTGGGCGTAAAAAATGCCCCCATTTTGTGCCGGAAGCGAGGGTCCAATAAGTTGGAGAGCCAGAAGTCTTCCCGCTGACAAATGGAGACAATTCTGCGCTCACTAGTACGCATGCATGTGAGCATGCATCGTGCCATTTGTGCAAGTGACTCGGAGGGACTACCTGTCTCCATCTCCACTGTAAACTGCCATGGTGTGTCTGGGTCCTCTGTCTCGCCTTACTCACAACCCTCTAGCTCCTGTGGCTGCTCCTGCTCCTCCTCTCCTGTCAGATGACTAGATAAAATGGTCATTTTGTGAAACCTAAACTGTGGTTTGCTGTGCCCCACCCCCTCCTCCTCCTCCACTTCAGCCCCCACAGGCTTCATGTGGCTGTGAAATGTATGTGCCATGTCTCCAGTGCCCTGACCAGCCATGCTTTCCAACATGTGTTGTAGTACATGAAGCAGTGGAATCTCATCGTTCATCTCATAGTCCTGGCAACTGACTAATAATGTAGCTTCCTCAAAGGGCCTGAGCAAACGGTCGGTGTCACGTATGAGCTGCCAATGGTTTACATTGAATTTACACAGGGGTGTCCCCCTATCCGTTTGGATCATCCAGAAATCCGTGATGGCTTTTCTCTGTTCCTATAGTGCAGTGGTCCTCAACCCTGTCCTCAAGGCCCACCAACATGTCATGTTTTTTGGATCTCCAAATAGCCAGCTCTATTGCTCTGCAGCTGCACTAATTACTCCACCTGAGCATCTTTGTGGAGATCTGCAAAGCCTGGCCTGTTGGTGGGCCTTGAGGACAGGGTTGGGGACCACTGCTATAGTGGATCCTGCATATGGAGGGTGGAATTCCAACGGGTGGAAACATCGCAAATCAGACTATGGTGGGGTACACCGTTGTGACGCTGAGGCTCAATAAGGTTGTGCTTGGTGGTGTAGGAGTGCCAGAAGTGCATGCTAACTTTCTTTCCTGTTGTTCGGATGTCTTTCAGATGGGGGCAAGACTTCAAAACTAGACTGAACACGTGTGCCATGTCAGGACGCATGACTCTGGCTTCCTTGTCGCAGCGCAAACAAGATGTTCTTCCAAGTGTCAGTCACCATGGGTCCAAATTTGCAGTTTTCGTGGATTAAGCAATGCTTTCATGGATTGAGTTCTCATTTTTAGTAGTTCCTCCCATGTGTGACTCTGATGGTCAAGGAAAACCATGTGAAGAACAGCGTGAAACCACAATCACCAAGGGGGCCTAAAAGGATATATATTGTCCACCATGAGTCTATAGTTACAGCTCCAGGCGTAGACAACACTGTGCACTTTGGTACACACTGACAGGCTAAAGGACTGGCCCACCTTCTGTTCAACAACCATGCCATGTGACTCTCCACCTCGGCTCGGCAGAAGCCATCAGTTCTCTGAAAGGTCCACCACTGGGTAATGCAGCAGGCTGGACTTATGGTGACGCTGTCTGAGAGGAGAAATCCCTCAGACATCAAGATTAAAAATTCCAAGAATTTTTGAGGGCTAATTATTCAGAGGCAAATGATAGCTAGTTGTTTCTGATTTAATTGCAAGGTGGAAACACACCCTCAAACAAAACTTCACTTTCGCAATACTATTGCATTTGTCTATTCATAATTTTATGTATATACACTAACTAACCTACTTTTTCTCCACAGGATGCTGCATGGAACACTGCCACATCGCTGAGTAGCTGATTTTTCCTACCAACAGTCCGCAATAATTCGCTGCTGCTGCCGCCGCCACCGCCGCAGACTCCAGGGACCCTCTTCCACTACCTCGGCTTGCAACACCTCCTCCCACGACACTCTCCTCATCACTAATTGCCGGATAGTGGAAGAAGAGGCGAGTGTCTCCTCCACTTCTTGGCTGGGCAGTAGCTGCTGAATTTTATGATTATCAGATCTTGGATATCAGATCAATGGATAGTGGAGCTGAACCCAAAGCATAACAGACAGACAGTTGACTGGGGGTGTCAGATGCCACTTGTGATGCAGTGGACTGCTTTTGCAGCACTTCGAGACAAAGTTGCTTCATTGGCTGACACAATGACTGGTAAAGCTGTGGAACATATGGTTGAAAAGCAAGAATAACCATTTGTTTTTATATGAAAAAGACCCTGGTTTATACAGACTTTTTTTTTCCAGAGACTGCCCTGCGTGGAAATGAATGGCGCATGGATCAGCCAAGCTTTCCTCCCAACAATGCCTGATGTATTCCAGTAGATTGATGACGGGGCCAGACCAAGAAAGATGGATCGTGCAAAACAGATTTAAGGCGCTGCTCTCCAGTTACAGACATTCCTCCGCATCGGACCACAAGTAAGTATTGATAAAAAATCCTTTACGTTACTCTTACTTTTTATTAATATTCTTCGGATAAGACGGATCAGACATGATTCCAGATTAAAAATTCCAAGAATTTTTGAGGGCTAATTAGTCAGAGGCAATGATACCTTCTTGTTTCTGATTTAATTAAAAGGTGGAAACACACCCTCAAACAAAACTTCACTTTGGCAAACTTTTGCATTTGTTTATTCATAATTTTATGTAGATATTACTAACTAAGCTACTTTTTCTCCACATGACTCTCCACAGGGTGTGATTCATCCAATTTTTGGGCTCCTGAGGCCAACCCCAGGGTCTGTTTAAAGTAATGTTTGGGCTCCTGCTGCTGCTGCCAACTCCAGGGTGTGATTCATCCAATTTTTGGGCTCCTGAGGCCAACCCCAGGGTCTCTTTAAAGTAATGTTTGGGCTCCTGCTGCTGCTGCTGCCAACTCCAGGGTGTGATTCATCCAATTTTTGGGCTACTGAAGCCAACTCCAGTGTCTCTTTAAAGTAATATTTGGGCTCCTGCTGCTGCTGCTGCCAACTCCAGGGTGTGATTCATCCAATTTTTGGGCTCCTGAGGCCAACCCCAGGGTCTGTTTAAAGTAATGTTTGGGCTCCTGCTGCTGCTGCCAACTCCAGGGTGTGATTCATCCAATTTTTGGGCTCCTGAAGCCAACCCCAGTGTCTCTTTAAAGTAATATTTGGGCTCCTGCTGCTGCTGCCAACTCCAGGGTGTGATTCATCCAATTTTTGGGCTACTGAAGCCAACTCCAGTGTCTCTTTAAAGTAATATTTGGGCTCCTGCTGCTGCTGCTGCCAACTCCAGGGTGTGATTCATCCAATTTTTGGGCTCCTGAAGCCAACCCCAGTGTCTCTTTAAAGTAATATTTGGGCTCCTGCTGCTGCTGCCAACTCCAGGGTGTGATTCATCCAATTTTTGGGCTACTGAAGCCAACTCCAGTGTCTCTTTAAAGTAATATTTGGGCTCCTGCTGCTGCTGCCAACTCCAGGGTGTGATTCATCCAATTTTTGGGCTCCTGAGGCCAACTCCAGTGTATATTTGGGCTCCTGCTGCTGCTGCTGCCAACTTCTGCCAACTCCAGGGTGTGATTCATCCAATTTTTGGGCTCCTGAAGCCAACTCCAGTGTATATTTGGGCTCCTGCTGCTGCTGCTGCCAACTCCAGGGTGTGATTCATCCAATTGTTGGGCTCCTGAAGCCAACCCCAGGGTCTCTTTAAAGTAATGTTTGGGCTCCTGCTGCTGCTGCTGCCAACTTCTGCCAACTCCAGGGTGTGATTCATCCAATTTTTGGGCTCCTGAAGCCAACCCCAGGGTCTCTTTGAAGTAATGTTTGGGCTCCTGCTGCTGCTACTGTCAACTCCTGCCAACTCCAGGGTGTGATTCATCCAATTTTTGGGCTCCTGAGGCCAACTCCAGTGTATATTTGGGCTCCTGCTGCTGCTACTGTCAACTCCTGCCAACTCCAGGGTGTGATTCATCCAATTTTTGGGCTCCTGAGGCCAACTCCAGTGTATATTTGGGCTCCTGCTGCTGCTGCTGCCAACTTCTGCCAACTCCAGGGTGTGATTCATCCAATTTTTGGGCTCCTGAGGCCAACTCCAGTGTATATTTGGGCTCCTGCTGCTGCTGCTGCCAACTTCTGCCAACTCCAGGGTGTGATTCATCCAATTTTTGGGCTCCTGAGGCCAACTCCAGTGTATATTTGGGCTCCTGCTGCTGCTACTGTCAACTCCTGCCAACTCCAGGGTGTGATTCATCCAATTTTTGGGCTCCTGAGGCCAACTCCAGTGTATATTTGGGCTCCTGCTGCTGCTGCTGCCAACTTCTGCCAACTCCAGGGTGTGATTCATCCAATTTTTGGGCTCCTGAGGCCAACTCCAGTGTATATTTGGGCTCCTGCTGCTGCTACTGTCAACTCCTGCCAACTCCAGGGTGTGATTCATCCAATTTTTGGGCTCCTGAGGCCAACTCCAGTGTATATTTGGGCTCCTGCTGCTGCTGCTGCCAACTTCTGCCAACTCCAGGGTGTGATTCATCCAATTTTTGGGCTCCTGAGGCCAACTCCAGTGTATATTTGGGCTCCTGCTGCTGCTGCTGTCAACTCCTGCCAACTCCAGGGTGTGATTCATCCAATTTTTGGGCTCCTGAGGCCAACTCCAGTGTATATTTGGGCTCCTGCTGCTGCTGCTGCCAACTTCTGCCAACTCCAGGGTGTGATTCATCCAATTTTTGGGCTCCTGAGGCCAACTCCAGTGTATATTTGGGCTCCTGCTGCTGCTGCTGCCAACTTCTGCCAACTCCAGGGTGTGATTCATCCAATTTTTGGGCTCCTGAGGCCAACTCCAGTGTATATTTGGGCTCCTGCTGCTGCTGCTGCCAACTTCTGCCAACTCCAGGGTGTGATTCATCCAATTTTTGGGCTCCTGAGGCCAACTCCAGTGTATATTTGGGCTCCTGCTGCTGCTACTGTCAACTCCTGCCAACTCCAGGGTGTGATTCATCCAATTTTTGGGCTCCTGAGGCCAACTCCAGTGTATATTTGGGCTCCTGCTGCTGCTGCTGCCAACTTCTGCCAACTCCAGGGTGTGATTCATCCAATTTTTGGGCTCCTGAAGCCAACTCCAGTGTATATTTGGGCTCCTGCTGCTGCTGGTGTCAACTCCTGCCAACTCCAGGGTGTGATTCATCCAATTTTTGGGCTCCTGAAGCCAACTCCAGTGTATATTTGGGCTCCTGCTGCTGCTACTGTCAACTCCTGCCAACTCCAGGGTGTGATTCATCCAATTTTTGGGCTCCTGAGGCCAACTCCAGTGTATATTTGGGCTCCTGCTGCTGCTGCTGCCAACTTCTGCCAACTCCAGGGTGTGATTCATCCAATTTTTGGGCTCCTGAGGCCAACTCCAGTGTATATTTGGGCTCCTGCTGCTGCTGCTGCCAACTTCTGCCAACTCCAGGGTGTGATTCATCCAATTTTTGGGCTCCTGAGGCCAACTCCAGTGTATATTTGGGCTCCTGCTGCTGCTACTGTCAACTCCTGCCAACTCCAGGGTGTGATTCATCCAATTTTTGGGCTCCTGAGGCCAACTCCAGTGTATATTTGGGCTCCTGCTGCTGCTGCTGCCAACTTCTGCCAACTCCAGGGTGTGATTCATCCAATTTTTGGGCTCCTGAGGCCAACCCCAGGGTCTCTTTAAAGTAATGTTTGGGCTCCTGCTGCTGCTGCTGCCAACTTCTGCCAACTCCAGGGTGTGATTCATCCAATTTTTGGGCTCCTGAAGCCAACCCCAGGGTCTCTTTGAAGTAATGTTTGGGCTCCTGCTGCTGCTACTGTCAACTCCTGCCAACTCCAGGGTGTGATTCATCCAATTTTTGGGCTCCTGAGGCCAACTCCAGTGTATATTTGGGCTCCTGCTGCTGCTACTGTCAACTCCTGCCAACTCCAGGGTGTGATTCATCCAATTTTTGGGCTCCTGAGGCCAACTCCAGTGTATATTTGGGCTCCTGCTGCTGCTGCTGCCAACTTCTGCCAACTCCAGGGTGTGATTCATCCAATTTTTGGTCTCCTGAGGCCAACTCCAGTGTATATTTGGGCTCCTGCTGCTGCTGCTGCCAACTTCTGCCAACTCCAGGGTGTGATTCATCCAATTTTTGGGCTCCTGAGGCCAACTCCAGTGTATATTTGGGCTCCTGCTGCTGCTACTGTCAACTCCTGCCAACTCCAGGGTGTGATTCATCCAATTTTTGGGCTCCTGAGGCCAACTCCAGTGTATATTTGGGCTCCTGCTGCTGCTGCTGCCAACTTCTGCCAACTCCAGGGTGTGATTCATCCAATTTTTGGGCTCCTGAGGCCAACTCCAGTGTATATTTGGGCTCCTGCTGCTGCTACTGTCAACTCCTGCCAACTCCAGGGTGTGATTCATCCAATTTTTGGGCTCCTGAGGCCAACTCCAGTGTATATTTGGGCTCCTGCTGCTGCTGCTGCCAACTTCTGCCAACTCCAGGGTGTGATTCATCCAATTTTTGGGCTCCTGAGGCCAACTCCAGTGTATATTTGGGCTCCTGCTGCTGCTGCTGCCAACTTCTGCCAACTCCAGGGTGTGATTCATCCAATTTTTGGGCTCCTGAGGCCAACTCCAGTGTATATTTGGGCTCCTGCTGCTGCTACTGTCAACTCCTGCCAACTCCAGGGTGTGATTCATCCAATTTTTGGGCTCCTGAGGCCAACTCCAGTGTATATTTGGGCTCCTGCTGCTGCTGCTGCCAACTTCTGCCAACTCCAGGGTGTGATTCATCCAATTTTTGGGCTCCTGAGGCCAACTCCAGTGTATATTTGGGCTCCTGCTGCTGCTGCTACTGTCAACTCCTGCCAACTCCAGGGTGTGATTCATCCAATTTTTGGGCTCCTGAGGCCAACTCCAGTGTATATTTGGGCTCCTGCTGCTGCTGCTGCCAACTTCTGCCAACTCCAGGGTGTGATTCATCCAATTTTTGGGCTCCTGAGGCCAACCCCAGGGTCTCTTTAAAGTAATGTTTGGGCTCCTGCTGCTGCTGCTGCCAACTTCTGCCAACTCCAGGGTGTGATTCATCCAATTTTTGGGCTCCTGAAGCCAACCCCAGGGTCTCTTTGAAGTAATGTTTGGGCTCCTGCTGCTGCTACTGTCAACTCCTGCCAACTCCAGGGTGTGATTCATCCAATTTTTGGGCTCCTGAGGCCAACTCCAGTGTATATTTGGGCTCCTGCTGCTGCTACTGTCAACTCCTGCCAACTCCAGGGTGTGATTCATCCAATTTTTGGGCTCCTGAGGCCAACTCCAGTGTATATTTGGGCTCCTGCTGCTGCTGCTGCCAACTTCTGCCAACTCCAGGGTGTGATTCATCCAATTTTTGGGCTCCTGAGGCCAACTCCAGTGTATATTTGGGCTCCTGCTGCTGCCAACTTCTGCCAACTCCAGGGTGTGATTCATCCAATTTTTGGGCTCCTGAGGCCAACTCCAGTGTATATTTGGGCTCCTGCTGCTGCTACTGTCAACTCCTGCCAACTCCAGGGTGTGATTCATCCAATTTTTGGGCTCCTGAGGCCAACTCCAGTGTATATTTGGGCTCCTGCTGCTGCTGCTGCCAACTTCTGCCAACTCCAGGGTGTGATTCATCCAATTTTTGGGCTCCTGAGGCCAACTCCAGTGTATATTTGGGCTCCTGCTGCTGCTACTGTCAACTCCTGCCAACTCCAGGGTGTGATTCATCCAATTTTTGGGCTCCTGAGGCCAACTCCAGTGTATATTTGGGCTCCTGCTGCTGCTGCTGCCAACTTCTGCCAACTCCAGGGTGTGATTCATCCAATTTTTGGGCTCCTGAGGCCAACTCCAGTGTATATTTGGGCTCCTGCTGCTGCTGCTGCCAACTTCTGCCAACTCCAGGGTGTGATTCATCCAATTTTTGGGCTCCTGAGGCCAACTCCAGTGTATATTTGGGCTCCTGCTGCTGCTACTGTCAACTCCTGCCAACTCCAGGGTGTGATTCATCCAATTTTTGGGCTCCTGAGGCCAACTCCAGTGTATATTTGGGCTCCTGCTGCTGCTGCTGCCAACTTCTGCCAACTCCAGGGTGTGATTCATCCAATTTTTGGGCTCCTGAGGCCAACTCCAGTGTATATTTGGGCTCCTGCTGCTGCTGCTACTGTCAACTCCTGCCAACTCCAGGGTGTGATTCATCCAATTTTTGGGCTCCTGAGGCCAACTCCAGTGTATATTTGGGTTCCTGCTGCTGCTGCTGCCAACTTCTGCCAACTCCAGGGTGTGATTCATCCAATTTTTGGGCTCCTGAAGCCAACTCCAGTGTATATTTGGGCTCCTGCTGCTGCTGCTGCTGCCAACTTCTGCCAACTCCAGGGTGTGATTCATCCAATTTTTGGGCTCCTGAGGCCAACTCCAGTGTATATTTGGGCTCCTTCTGCCCCTCATAGTGATGCCACTTCAACTCTCTGCAATTGTGCCGCTCTGCGATTCTATTAGCGATGCCTCTGATCTGCATGTGATATTTCTTCAAAGTATTATTTAACTAACCCAGCACGCATCCTGTGCGTGTTACAGCAAGGCTGAATGGTTTACAACCCTATTGAGGCTGTAGGAGGCTCAGAAATAGCCGTTTTTAATAGCGATTCGTCGCGAATTTATTCGGGTCGAAACGATTTTTGTCGGAAAATTCGGCGAATCAGTCGAATCGAATTTTTCAAAAGTTCGCTCATCTCTAGTTATTAGGATTATTTTGCTTTCTGCCCAGTGCCTAACGGCTAATGCAAGTTGAGGAGATCAGTTTGTCGTAACTGATAATTTTCTATAGTTCTGTCCCGGTTAAATGGTTAAAAAGGAACTTTCACATTCAAGATAACCATACGTTGGCCTTAAAGCAGAACAAAATCTGGGATTTTGACTATTCTAGGTTTTGTTCCGTGCCCCGGGGGAATCCCAAATTGCCTGCTGTGTTAAAGCCCCAGAACACCCTGTAACACTCCTCCCAGTTCAATGACACATCCACGGGCTCTCATTCAATCTGAGTCGTTTGCCGTTAATATGTAAACAGCTCTTTCTTCATGTTCTTCAATGGGGAGAGCAAGCGGGTGCATCTCCCTATCTTAATGGCTGGGCCAAGAGCGTGTGCACAGCTCAAAGATGCAGGGGATGCTTTCGCTCCCCTTTTTAAACAATCAGAGCCGTTTACCAAATTACATAAGCAAGGCAAGCGGCTCTTATTGGACGAGAGCCCACGTATGCGCAATTGGACCAGGGAAAGGTAAGCAGATACCGGCAATCTGGGGGGTTTACCACAGCGGGGCATCTCAACTTGGCCAGTGGCCCTCCCAGGAATTTTTTAGCTTCCAGGGCTGGCCGCCCTGGGTTTTGTTCCGTTTTAAGTACAATGTCCAGGCAGTTCGAATCCACAATTGCAGGCTTTAAAATGCCTGTAACAATTCCGTCACCCCGCCTTCGGTACAAATTCAATCCTTTCACTCTGCTCCACATCCAAAGGCAAAAAGGTGCAAAGGGTACTCACAAATGATATTCTTCCAATTGGTCAGTCCAGTAACTCATCGGCTCCATCTGGCTGCTGCAATGATTGGGTGATTAAAGGGTAAAGATCCTAGCAGCACCTACAAACCAATATAATAGAACTGAAAGCATGAAAAGGGACTTATGCCAGTTGAGTATTTTTTAATCTAACTGGGTTAAAGCAGACCAAAACCCACATATTTAACTAGCATCCCCCGAATTGCTCGCCCCATGAAGAGCACTTTTGCCAATTTTCACTGCTCATGCTTCACTCTAATCCCAGATAATGGCGCCTGTTTTAGCTGTAAAGCTCCGCCTCCTCCATTTATTGCCACTGTTGTGTGTGGCAATGATGTCATTGCCACACCTATGCAATGACTGATCACCTGTCATCTTACAGAGAGGCACAGCAAAAATAAATTGTTCCAGGATGATTCCAAAAATGAAATGATCTATTTCTTGTTCTACATCCTAAGAAGGGAATATCGACAGGGGCTATGGCCAAATGTAGTTGGTGGGTTTTGGTCCGCTTTAATATGGGTTAGCAATGTTTTGTCACCATCACCATCATATGTCAAGCTGTAAGATTACAGTCAGATAAACTCCTTTTCAGCAACTCAATAATATTGAGCTTTGGTCCTCATTAATTTGTATTGCAGAAACATAGTAAAACCAGAAGCATGAAAAAGCAATACGATCAAGTACAGTTAAATAAACGCAACAATGCATACTGTACATGGCTATTAATCATTACAGATGTAGAAAATACAAGATGCGTATGGCAATCATTAGCTGCATATACAAAGCTACAAATTCAAGCATGCTGCCATTTATACAGCAAGATTGGCATCTACTAACATGGTCCTTAAAGTGGACCTCCAGTCAAAAATGAGGGTTTAACCCTATGGAGCTTTAGGGGCCGGCACTATTATAATCTGGCTCAGCTTTGGGAACAGAGCAGGTCTCTACGTACTACATGGCCCTGGTGATAAATTAGATGCTGAATGGTGGTCATTGCACAATGTTTTTGCTTCTTAAAGTGGACCAAAATCCAGCTTGATTGGCCCGTGAATCTTATAGATCAATTACCTCCCCCCGGGGCATCCAAAATTGGGATGACCCACTGTGTGAAACCTCCCAGGTCGCCCCGTATACTTACCTTACTTCCTGGTCCAAGGGCGCATGCACGGGCTGTGGCCTCATCCCCGCTATCCTTCTAGCAGGGTGCATGGCTGCGCCAACCATTTGTGAATGGGCGGTGCGGGCACGCTCCCTGTTAGAGGGAAGCGGGGGATGTGGGGGATGAGCATCTGTATAGCAGCGCTTAGAGCAACCGCTAGTAGACGCTGTAAGCGGGTATCGGGCGCTGTAACAGAGCGTCTCAGTCGCTGTAGTAACCTGGCCAGCATTGATGAATGTGATATATGTTTGGTGCTCTAACACCAGTACAGCGCTGCAGGGAGCGAAAGGTAGCGCCAGTTCAGTGCGACTGACTCTCAGCAACACACCCCATACTTATCAAAATAGGACACACACACAGCTTTGGCGCTCTAAATCTGGTCGCTGTAGCATAGAGCGCCAGAGGCTGTGTGATTAAAGTCTGTTTTTGAACACATATCCACCAGTAACAAAGCAAAAACACATTAAATGACATTGTTTTAACACTGTGACAATAACACTTTAGTGCCAGACCTGTAATGACAATTCTGCATAAAAATAAAAAAAGTCCAAAAAGTTTATAAAAGAGTTTGTTTGCAGCCAGGAGAGGCCACACAATGATTTGAAGAAAAAAAAAAGGTCAAACACGCTGTTTAAGCAAATGAACGGCCATTGAAATGTATGGGAGAACGACACTGAGTGAAAGGTAATATACCTGGCGCTCTGAAAGCTAGAGCGCCGGCGCTATACGCTGAGCCGCCTGTAATAATACATTGGACTGTTAGAGTTATGGGGCTGTTAAGAGTCACTCCTCAGATTCTTAAATGTGGTTTTGAGTAAAGCCGCGTTCACCAGACGCTGCCTGCCGCTACGAGGCCCTACCTGGCACTATCCCTTCTTAAATAACCCCCTTAGTAATGGTCACTACAATGGAAAGTGAGAACACAAGGTTTCTTATGAGGTACATTATAGCCATTGCCCACGATGAAAACATTAATGATCTCTTTCTATTGTTCTGTGGCTTTAACTATGATGATGAATTTCTAGAGTTAGCACACTGCTTTTTATTTTTCTTATAGTCGGTTGTGTCCTTTCAAAGCTCTACAAAGTTTCCTCTTATTCCCAAAGAAGGTTTTGACAACAGAATGTTGATACAGGATTAGCGTTACAGCATTCTGTTTGTACATACTTAGGGATCGGAATACATTTAGCTTTTCTCTGTTTTCTTTCTTATACAGAATGTTCTTCCTTCTCAAGCCCATGACTTTCGTCTCCTTTGTAGTCACAATAGCTTTTTCTTTACTATTTCTGATAATACACCATTGAAATGGAAAGGTCAATGCATTTTCTATTAACAGTTGTATTTTTTTATATCAGCAATGAAATTAAAGTTATACTAAAGGCAAGCCCGATTGTTGCCCCATTGTCTTGCGCTACATGTTTCACTGTCCTAAACATCAATCCATATTCAAAAGACCCCGTAGTTCCTAAGTTATTTGCAAAAGTATTAGAACATTGGAAATGCAGAGGAAAAATGAAGAGAAACAGTGGACATGGCAACAGTGATGTGATATAAGCACACTGTGTGCTTAGCATATTCATAATAGGCCATGCTTGGATAAGTATGCTGAGAGTCACAGCTTGTACATAAAGGTGGCTCATGAAGAGACATGCTGCAGGCAGAGAGATTGTCTGCACCCTGTTAGCAACTAGTGTGCGTGGATAAAAGGGGGGTTGGCTGGGTGTCTGACCTGTGGCAAGGCTGGCAAACAGAGGAAAACACTGGAATACAGGGTGGGCAGCCTGTTGATTGCAGGCAGCCTGATCAAAGACTGGAGCCAGATGTCTGAACACTGACAGTAGAGAAAGGAGAGAAGAGGGCAGGGTCTCAGAGCAGCAGAGAGAGGCAGCCAATCAGGGCGTCTGGGGAGAAAGAGGGGGTATTTCCATTCTCAGTCCACTGATGGTTGATTCAAGGACCAGGTCACTGGGTTGGTGATTGAGAGCTGAATGAGGAAGTGAATTTATAACTACAGAGACAGACAGCAGAGGAAGGACAATGTAAGGTAAGCTAATGATATTTATTTTTACTTTATTTTAACTTTTTACTTGCCAAACACTGTAATAATTAACCAGTGCACATGGTTTGGGATACATTTGGAAACATCAGTGATGATTATGAATCATATAATTCTGACATTAATTGCTTGATTTCAGTGCCTGGCTGGCATTCCATAATTTGATCTAATCTTAGGCATCCATGCTATTTTTATTATAATTTTACTCAAGGTTGTCTAAAAATTGACGCTAGCTACATGTGCATATTATTATTTCACATAATCTTTTAAACATGTTTAAATAAATAACTCAGGGGGCTCAATGACCCTTTTTTTATTAATTCTGGCTACAACAGTCTTAGGGGGTTATTTAAGAACGGCTAGCACCAGGTAATGCTGCCTAACGGCACGTAGCGTCTGGTGAACGCTGGGTGCTGTACGTGAAACCAGATTTAAGAAAGTGAATCTGGTAAGCGCCTCTAACAGCGCCATGTAGTGTCACATGTATTACTAGAGGCGGCTCAGGCTATAGCACCGACCAATTAAAATATTTTTTTTTTTTTCAAATTATTGTGTGACCTCTCCTGGCTGCAAACACTTTTATACATTTTCTTTTTTTTTTTTTAATATTTTTATGCAGAATTGTATGTGCAGGTCTGGCACTAAAGTGTCACTGTCACAGTGTTAGGTATCTCACAGTATTATCTCGGTATTGTCAGAGGTAGTCAGGTATGTTTATTGGCAAGACACCCACTGCATGTTAACTGGTGTCTATTGGTAAGCCATGGGACCCCTTACTGTTTCACAGGGTTATTACTAAAAAAATTAAAAAACTTTAAGGGCTCGATTCAATAAATTGTTGAAAACAAAATTCATGGTAGTGAAAAATTAACTTTATGAGAAAAAAAAAACAACATAAGAATGTCACAGTTACTGAAAAATCAAATAGGAAGACAATGAAAGTCAATTGCACTTTTTACTACAGTGTAAAAAAGAGAAAAACGTTCCTTAACTTAATTAGGAGTAAAAAAGTATCATTGGCGTTCATTGTTTTCCTAGCAAGTGATTCAGCAACAGTGAAATTCTCATGCTTTTCTCATAAAGTGAATTTTTTACTACCATGAATTTTTTTTTCAACTCTTATTGAATCAAGGCCTTACTTTCTTATCAACAGAATCTTCTTCCTGGTCCTCAGCAGCTTGCTTTAGGATATATGGCAGCTTCTAAATTACTTTCAGGGCACTGCACTGCAGAGTCTCATGGTGGTGGCTGCTTTTTTGTAGTTGGTTCCTAGTCCTTCATCTATGGTGTCCAAGCAGCCTAATGACCGTGCTGCAATGGGGAGAGGCTTTACATCATGAAATAATTCTATCTGAAAAGCAACCAGAGATTATCAAGCACATCAGAGGGGACAAGCGGGTTCCCAGTGGCTACTGACTTGCCTGCAGGGGGCTGGAAAAGCAACCTACCGAAGACTTGAGGGAAGACACCCTGAGCAAATAAACTTTTTTTGTTTATTGTAATGTTTTTTTTTTAAAGGTGTATGTTTTTACACAACTTATGAAGTGGTAAAGGGTTTAAATTTAAAAATGAGTAACAACAGTTTAATATGTTCATTTAATAACAGCCTGCCATGTATGTCCAACCACTACATTCATACTGTTATATCTATGAAAACAACCCTGCTTCTAATGCTTTCAGATTTGGGTAAACATGTACCAACCAAGCACTTAATGATTTCAAGGGTATATTTGACTATCCTGGTTTGTCATGCAAAAGGTTAAATAAAATAAACAGTAGCTTACCTTGCTACACATTCCTACAGCACTGTGCCTCCATGAATTAGAAAACCCACTTCCTCATCTGCCCCTCCAGCGCCACCCTGCTGATAAGGGCCACCAATACTAACTCAAGGACCATGCCCCCTTCTCTACTTCTCTCAGAGCCTAGCTAACCCCTCCCTCCTCCCTGCCCAGCCTCCTCTTAGCAAGCCATCTCCCTCACAGCACCAACAGCTGCCCACCCTGGAAAGCTCCAGGGGCCACACCCACATGTTTCAGTAAAACTGTAAATCTCGATATCTCGGCCATTTCTGCTTCAATTTAAAAACTAACCTCGAAACTAACAAACTAACCCTGACACAATGGACTAACAATTGCCTTTGACTGTTCTATGACTTTAAGTGTAGACATGCTGTACATTGGGAGATGTCTTTCTGCTTACCAAAATGAGGTTATCAGAGTTACTGTAGCCATTCTGTCAGCTTAAATCTGGCACATTAACCTCTCTTATCTGATTGGCATTTCCTTCCATAGAACTGCACTCAATGTATGGTTTCTTGTTTTTCAGGCAAAACTCTGGAGACTGGTTTGTGTGAAAATCCCAGAAGTGACTAGTTAGTGTGAACATTCCAGATCAGCAGTTTTAGAAATACTCAACTGGCCTGTCTGCTGTCTGGCACTAACACCTACTGAGATAAACATTCTCCTCAATGATTTGTAATGTGTAATGTCCCTGTCCAGGCACATGCTAACGTTCTCCCCCAATCCTCCATGGGAACAGTGTAAAATTAGCCATTTTAAAGCATCAAAAAAATCTTTGATTATACGTAAATACATTATGCATTCTAAGTAAAGCTGCTGACTTTGATTTCATTTCTAGATATGGTTGAGTTGGAAAGGGCATGACATGGCGCAGCTTTAGTCATGTGTATGTCCTGCTGTGATTTGAGACAGCTGTGGGACCACTGTGGTTTGCTGTGATCACTTGTGTTGGGACCACTGTTAGTCCTTTTTTTGTAATCCATGAGCAATGAAATTGAAAGTAGTGTAAAAATTGTAAAGCAAACATTGGAGCCCTGCTTTGGCTTCTACCTGGAACTACCGGAAATGAAGCACAAGAAACAGGCATCCCCCTATTGTGCCCCTATACTTCTTCAGTCCTAAATAAGTAGCTATTTCCACTTAACTAGATAGTTAGAGAAGAAGCCAGTAATTACAAGCCAGTTAGTTTAACATCTATAGTGGTCAAATTAATGGAAACACTTAAAAAAACAGATAATTTCCCATCTAAAAATTAATGGCCTATTGGACCCAAAACAGCACGGCTTTACTGAGGGCAGATCATGTCAGACCAATCTTATTGATTTCTTTGACAATGTCACTAAAGTGTTAGATGAAGGTGGTGCTGTGGATATCGCCTATCTGGATTTTAGCAAAGCCTTTGACACTGTACCACATAAGGAGCTCATAGATAAGTTATTGAAGGTAGGACTCAACCCCTGGATAGTTCAGTGGATTTCCAGTTGGCTGAGGGATCGGTATCAGAGCATTGTTGTAAATGGCGTGCAATCTGAACAAAGGCGAGTTACAAGTGGTGTGCCGCAAGGCTGGGCCCCATTCTTTTTAATATATTTGTAAGTGACATAGGAGAAGGCTTGGTAGGAAAAGTTTGTCTGTTTGCTGATGATACAAAGGTTAGTAATAGGGTGGATATTCCTGGAGGTGTCTGCAACATGGAAAATGATTTAGCTTTACTGGATAGATGGTCAAAACTGTGGAAACTAGAGTTTAATGTCTCTAAATGTAAAATCATGCACTTGGGTAGAAGGAATCCCTGCTCTGAGTACCGTATGGGCAGTACTGTATTAACCAGGACCTCGGAGGAGAGAGATTTAGGGGTACTGATTACTGATAGCTGCAAGATGAGTGGACAGTGTAGCCAGGCAGTGGGAAAAGCAAGCAGGATGCTCGGCTGCATAGCTCGAGGCGTCACCAGTAGGAAGAGGGAGGTTGTGATGCCGCTGTATAGAGCCCTGGTAAGGCCACAGCTAGAATACTGTGTGCAGTTCTGGAGACCTTACCTGCAAAAAGACATTATTCAAATAGAAAGGGTCCAAAGGCGGGCAACGAAAATGGTGGAAGGACTTAAACTTAAAACTTATCAGGAAAGACTTAAAGAACTTAATTTGTACAGTCTGGAGGAAAGAAGGGAGAGGGGGGACATGATTGAGACCTTTAAATATGTGAAAGGATTGAATAAGGTTCAGGAGGGAAGTGTTTTTAAGAAGAAACTTAACGATAGAACAAGGGGGCACAACCTGAAGCTAGTCGGGGGGAAGATCAGGAGCAATGTTAGAAAATATTATTTTACAGAAAGAGTAGTAGGTGCTTGGAACAAACTTCCAGCAGAGGTAGTTGAAACATCAACAGTCACTGAATTTAAACATGCCTGGGATAAGCACACATCTATCCTAAGATAAAGAGTACATACAGTATACACATAAGGGCAGACTAGATGGACCGTATGGTCTCCTTCTGCCGTCAACCTTCTATGTTTCTATGTTTCTATATAATCCATACAGTTCATAAAGTGTCAAGGTGCAATGGTCATAAACAACCATAAATATACCTAATAATATACATTAATCCATATCTAATAATAAATATGACAGTTGTAAAGTGCAAAAAGCATACTCTGTGTAAAATAATCAGCTTGGATTGGGACACGGGGTATTGCTCGGCCCATGTCAGCATCTGTTGGACCGTTATGCCGAATATAACAGCACCAGTGAGCGCAACTTTGTACCGCCAACTTTGAGATGCGGCACCATGTATGTATATAACCGGTGCTGGTAAGCGTTTTATCATTACAGTTACTGAATATCATTGCTGTGAACAAAGAGGAAAAAATATTCAGCGCATTTAGGCTGTTTTAGTTGTTGAGCTTCAAATGACATATTGGTAAGGCAAAAAAGCAGAGATAATATATTATCACAGGAAAATAAAATTACATTTGCTGCCATTTAAGTCCTGCATTGACATTACTGACAAGTTGCAATGTAAGTTCTGTACAGATGTTTGTGTTTAATATTAATTTTAAGCATAAAACACAACAATTTAGTTCTGCCCATTGTGATTTATGGGATCTTAATCAGCTTAAATAAGACCGCAACCTATATGGCACTGGTGATAAACTAGACGTAGACTGGCAGACACATTGGCACTGTCTGTTTGACTGCACTGAGTGCCGCTGTGGCTAAATATAGGCACTGAGTGGTATTAACAGGCACTGACACTTGATAAATGAGGCTCTCCTTGTCTCCAGTTCTACAGCACAGCTGTATGAAAGATGCTAGGATCATATCAAGAAGGGCTGTAAAAAGCAGTGGGACGTGCTCACCAGCATAAAAGCAGAATGATGTTTTTGTGGTGCTGGTCAGAAGCACAAGCAAGACAGATGAGTAGACTGTGGGCTAGAGATTTGCAGACCAGGTAACCAAAGCTACCTTAAAACGGAAAGGAGGAGACCGAGAGGGAAGCGAGGAGGAGCAAAACACCAGAAGGCCAAGGTGGCTTTAGGGGCAGGGATTTTCAACCTGAGTATGGTCACCTTATCCCAAAATGAATTGCAATTGCTCGATATGGGCCTCATATTTGCTCCTCCTAGGAATCTGGATAAGTTCTCCACATTTATAGATATCCATAAATTTGCGAGGAAACTTAATGTGAAAAAATTCTTCTTAAATAAGGCTGGAATTAGAGATGAGCGAACTTTTGAAAAATTCGATTCGACTGATTCGCCGAATTTTCCGACAAAAATCGTTTCGACCCGAATAAATTCGCGACGAATCGCTATTAAAAACGGCTATTTCTGAGCCTCCTACAGCCTCAATAGGGTTGTAAACCATTCAGCCTTGCTGTAACACGCACAGGATGCGTGCTGGGTTTGTTAAATAATACTTTGAAGAAATATCACATGCAGATCAGAGGCATCGCTAATAGAATCGCAGAGCAGCACAATTGCAGAGAGTTGAAGTGGCATCACTATGAGGGGCAGAAGGAGCCCAAATATACACTGGAGTTGGCCTCAGGAGCCCAAAAATTGGATGAATCACACCCTGGAGTTGGCAGAAGTTGGCAGCAGCAGCAGGAGCCCAAATATACACTGGAGTTGGCTTCAGGAGCCCAAAAATTGGATGAATCACACCCTGGAGTTGGCAGAAGTTGGCAGCAGCAGGAGCAGGAGCCCAAATATACACTGGAGTTGGCCTCAGGAGCCCAAAAATTGGATGAATCACACCCTGGAGTTGGCAGAAGTTGGCAGCAGCAGCAGCAGGAGCCCAAATATACACTGGAGTTGGCCTCAGGAGCCCAAAAATTGGATGAATCACACCCTGGAGTTGGCAGGAGTTGACAGTAGTAGCAGCAGGAGCCCAAATATACACTGGAGTTGGCTTCAGGAGCCCAAAAATTGGATGAATCACACCCTGGAGTTGGCAGAAGTTGGCAGCAGCAGCAGCAGGAGCCCAAATATACACTGGAGTTGGCCTCAGGAGCCCAAAAATTGGATGAATCACACCCTGGAGTTGGCAGAAGTTGGCAGTAGTAGCAGCAGGAGCCCAAATATACACTGGAGTTGGCTTCAGGAGCCCAAAAATTGGATGAATCACACCCTGGAGTTGGCAGAAGTTGGCAGCAGCAGCAGCAGCAGGAGCCCAAATATACACTGGAGTTGGCTTCAGGAGCCCAAAAATTGGATGAATCACACCCTGGAGTTGGCAGAAGTTGGCAGCAGCAGGAGCAGGAGCCCAAATATACACTGGAGTTGGCCTCAGGAGCCCAAAAATTGGATGAATCACACCCTGGAGTTGGCAGAAGTTGGCAGCAGCAGCAGCAGGAGCCCAAATATACACTGGAGTTGGCCTCAGGAGCCCAAAAATTGGATGAATCACACCCTGGAGTTGGCAGGAGTTGACAGTAGTAGCAGCAGGAGCCCAAATATACACTGGAGTTGGCTTCAGGAGCCCAAAAATTGGATGAATCACACCCTGGAGTTGGCAGAAGTTGGCAGTAGTAGCAGCAGGAGCCCAAATATACACTGGAGTTGGCTTCAGGAGCCCAAAAATTGGATGAATCACACCCTGGAGTTGGCAGAAGTTGGCAGTAGCAGCAGCAGGAGCCCAAATATACACTGGAGTTGGCTTCAGGAGCCCAAAAATTGGATGAATCACACCCTGGAGTTGGCAGGAGTTGACAGTAGCAGCAGCAGGAGCCCAAATATACACTGGAGTTGGCCTCAGGAGCCCAAAAATTGGATGAATCACACCCTGGAGTTGGCAGGAGTTGACAGTAGCAGCAGCAGGAGCCCAAATATACACTGGAGTTGGCTTCAGGAGCCCAAAAATTGGATGAATCACACCCTGGAGTTGGCAGAAGTTGGCAGCAGCAGCAGCAGCAGGAGCCCAAATATACACTGGAGTTGGCTTCAGGAGCCCAAAAATTGGATGAATCACACCCTGGAGTTGGCAGGAGTTGACAGTAGCAGCAGCAGGAGCCCAAATATACACTGGAGTTGGCCTCAGGAGCCCAAAAATTGGATGAATCACACCCTGGAGTTGGCAGGAGTTGACAGTAGCAGCAGCAGGAGCCCAAATATACACTGGAGTTGGCTTCAGGAGCCCAAAAATTGGATGAATCACACCCTGGAGTTGGCAGAAGTTGGCAGCAGCAGCAGCAGCAGGAGCCCAAATATACACTGGAGTTGGCTTCAGGAGCCCAAAAATTGGATGAATCACACCCTGGAGTTGGCAGAAGTTGGCAGCAGCAGCAGCAGCAGGAGCCCAAATATACACTGGAGTTGGCTTCAGGAGCCCAAAAATTGGATGAATCACACCCTGGAGTTGGCAGAAGTTGGCAGTAGCAGCAGCAGGAGCCCAAATATACACTGGAGTTGGCTTCAGGAGCCCAAAAATTGGATGAATCACACCCTGGAGTTGGCAGGAGTTGACAGTAGCAGCAGCAGGAGCCCAAATATACACTGGAGTTGGCTTCAGGAGCCCAAAAATTGGATGAATCACACCCTGGAGTTGGCAGAAGTTGGCAGTAGTAGCAGCAGGAGCCCAAATATACACTGGAGTTGGCTTCAGGAGCCCAAAAATTGGATGAATCACACCCTGGAGTTGGCAGAAGTTGGCAGTAGCAGCAGCAGGAGCCCAAATATACACTGGAGTTGGCTTCAGGAGCCCAAAAATTGGATGAATCACACCCTGGAGTTGGCAGGAGTTGACAGTAGCAGCAGCAGGAGCCCAAATATACACTGGAGTTGGCTTCAGGAGCCCAAAAATTGGATGAATCACACCCTGGAGTTGGCAGGAGTTGACAGTAGCAGCAGCAGGAGCCCAAATATACACTGGAGTTGGCTTCAGGAGCCCAAAAATTGGATGAATCACACCCTGGAGTTGGCAGGAGTTGACAGTAGCAGCAGCAGGAGCCCAAATATACACTGGAGTTGGCTTCAGGAGCCCAAAAATTGGATGAATCACACCCTGGAGTTGGCAGAAGTTGGCAGTAGTAGCAGCAGGAGCCCAAATATACACTGGAGTTGGCTTCAGGAGCCCAAAAATTGGATGAATCACACCCTGGAGTTGGCAGGAGTTGACAGTAGCAGCAGCAGGAGCCCAAATATACACTGGAGTTGGCCTCAGGAGCCCAAAAATTGGATGAATCACACCCTGGAGTTGGCAGAAGTTGGCAGTAGTAGCAGCAGGAGCCCAAATATACACTGGAGTTGGCTTCAGGAGCCCAAAAATTGGATGAATCACACCCTGGAGTTGGCAGAAGTTGGCAGCAGCAGCAGCAGCAGGAGCCCAAATATACACTGGAGTTGGCTTCAGGAGCCCAAAAATTGGATGAATCACACCCTGGAGTTGGCAGAAGTTGGCAGCAGCAGGAGCAGGAGCCCAAATATACACTGGAGTTGGCCTCAGGAGCCCAAAAATTGGATGAATCACACCCTGGAGTTGGCAGAAGTTGGCAGCAGCAGCAGCAGGAGCCCAAATATACACTGGAGTTGGCCTCAGGAGCCCAAAAATTGGATGAATCACACCCTGGAGTTGGCAGGAGTTGACAGTAGTAGCAGCAGGAGCCCAAATATACACTGGAGTTGGCTTCAGGAGCCCAAAAATTGGATGAATCACACCCTGGAGTTGGCAGAAGTTGGCAGCAGCAGCAGCAGGAGCCCAAATATACACTGGAGTTGGCCTCAGGAGCCCAAAAATTGGATGAATCACACCCTGGAGTTGGCAGAAGTTGGCAGTAGTAGCAGCAGGAGCCCAAATATACACTGGAGTTGGCTTCAGGAGCCCAAAAATTGGATGAATCACACCCTGGAGTTGGCAGAAGTTGGCAGTAGCAGCAGCAGGAGCCCAAATATACACTGGAGTTGGCTTCAGGAGCCCAAAAATTGGATGAATCACACCCTGGAGTTGGCAGGAGTTGACAGTAGCAGCAGCAGGAGCCCAAATATACACTGGAGTTGGCCTCAGGAGCCCAAAAATTGGATGAATCACACCCTGGAGTTGGCAGGAGTTGACAGTAGCAGCAGCAGGAGCCCAAATATACACTGGAGTTGGCTTCAGGAGCCCAAAAATTGGATGAATCACACCCTGGAGTTGGCAGAAGTTGGCAGCAGCAGCAGCAGCAGGAGCCCAAATATACACTGGAGTTGGCTTCAGGAGCCCAAAAATTGGATGAATCACACCCTGGAGTTGGCAGGAGTTGACAGTAGCAGCAGCAGGAGCCCAAATATACACTGGAGTTGGCCTCAGGAGCCCAAAAATTGGATGAATCACACCCTGGAGTTGGCAGGAGTTGACAGTAGCAGCAGCAGGAGCCCAAATATACACTGGAGTTGGCTTCAGGAGCCCAAAAATTGGATGAATCACACCCTGGAGTTGGCAGAAGTTGGCAGCAGCAGCAGCAGCAGGAGCCCAAATATACACTGGAGTTGGCTTCAGGAGCCCAAAAATTGGATGAATCACACCCTGGAGTTGGCAGAAGTTGGCAGCAGCAGCAGCAGCAGGAGCCCAAATATACACTGGAGTTGGCTTCAGGAGCCCAAAAATTGGATGAATCACACCCTGGAGTTGGCAGAAGTTGGCAGTAGCAGCAGCAGGAGCCCAAATATACACTGGAGTTGGCTTCAGGAGCCCAAAAATTGGATGAATCACACCCTGGAGTTGGCAGGAGTTGACAGTAGCAGCAGCAGGAGCCCAAATATACACTGGAGTTGGCTTCAGGAGCCCAAAAATTGGATGAATCACACCCTGGAGTTGGCAGGAGTTGACAGTAGTAGCAGCAGGAGCCCAAATATACACTGGAGTTGGCTTCAGGAGCCCAAAAATTGGATGAATCACACCCTGGAGTTGGCAGAAGTTGGCAGTAGCAGCAGCAGGAGCCCAAAAAATGGCCTAAAGACATAAATATGTTTTGCACCATTTGTAAAGTGTAAAACGTGGCACCATGCTGAATCTAGTCGCATGCATCAGGCATTGGTGGGTGGAAATCCTGGCTGATCCATCCCTGATTCATTTTGACAAAGGTGAGTCTCTCCACATTTTTAGTTGACAGACGAGTTCTCCTCGCCGTAACTATGGCCCCCGCCGCACTAAACACCCGCTCAGATGGCACGCTACTTGCCGGGCAGGACAGCTTTTCCAGGGCAAACTCTGCTAGTTGCGGCCACAAATCAAGTTTGGCTGCCCAGAAGTCCAGCGGATCCTCAAGGTGTGTTGGCATGGTCATGTCAAAGTATGACATGACCTGCTGGTTCAGGTCCTGCTCCAGGTCTTCCTGCTGCTCATGAGTAGCCTCACTATGCGGGTGTAGAAAGCTACTCATTAGCGACTGAAGACTGAGGCTGCTGCTGCTGATGGAGCTTCTGCTGCTGCTGCTGCCAACCCCCCCAGCGGCCATGGCAGTGGAAGGTGAGCGCAGAGGTCCCCTCGAGTCAGACCTGCGAGAGTATGGACCATGGCGCAGATAGGCATCGGCCAACTGCCTACGTAGAATGTCTTTGTAGTAGTTGAGTTTGTCCTCCCTCTCGGTGGGTTTAAAAAATGCCCCCATTTTGTGCCGGAAGCGAGGGTCCAATAAGGTGGACAGCCAGAAGTCATCCCGCCGACAGATGGAAACAATTCTGGGGTCACTACGCAAGCATGTGAGCATGCTTCGTGCCATTTGCGCAAGTGACTCGGATGGACTACCTGTCTCCATCTCCACTGCATACTGCCACGGTGTGCCCGGGTCCTCTGTCTCTCCTTCCTCAAAAACCTCTAGCTCCTCTGGCTGCTCCTGCTCCTCCTCTCCTGTCCGCTGACTAGATAAACCAGCCATTTCGCCAAGCCTAAACTGTGTTTCGCTGGGCAACTCCTCCTCCTCCTCTTCCTCCTCCTCCTCCTCCAGTTCAGCTCCAACGGGGTTCATGTGGCCGTAAGATGTAAACGCCATGTCTCCAGTGCCCTGACCAGCCATGGTTTCCAACATGTGCTGTAGTACATGAAGCAGTGGAATCACGTCGTTCATCCCGTAATCCTGCCGACTGACAAATAAAGTGGCTTCCTCAAAGGGCCTGAGCAAACGGCAGGTGTCACGTATGAGCTGCCACTGGTTGACATTGAAGTTACACAGGGGAGTCCCCCTATCTGCTTGGATCATCAGGAAATCCGTGATGGCTTTTCTCTGTTCATATAATCGGTCCAACATGTGAAGGGTGGAATTCCAACGGGTGGAAACATCGCAAATCAGACTATGTTGGGGGATACCATTCTGACGCTGTAGCTCAAGAAGGGTGTGTTTGGCGGTGTAGGAGTGGCTGAAGTGCATGCAAAGTTTCCGTGAAGTTGTTAGGATGTCCTGCAGATGGGGGGAACACTTCAGAAACCGCTTGACAACCAGATTGAAGACGTGAGCCATGCAGGGGGCATGGGTCAGGCTTCCTTGGCGCAGCGCAGACAAAATGTTCTTCCCATTGTCGGTAACCATGATTCCCATTTTAAGTTTTCTCGGAGTAAGCCATGTTTGGATTTCCTGATGAATACATTTAAGCAGTTCCTCCCCTGTGTGACTCCGTTCGCCAAGACAAACCATGTGAAGCACTGCGTGACACCTCCGTGCCCTGCACACATGGTAGACTGGAGGGGCACTGAGACTTGAGCCTACAGTGGAGGGTGAGGAGATGGCGGAGGATGAGGAGGCCGAGTCGCACGGTGTCACAGGCCCAATGGGCAGAGAGCGCGGAGGCCGAAGCGGCGTGACCTGTCCAAGTTGCTGCTGCAAAGGGACCACATTCACCCAGTGGGCCGTAAACGACATGTACTGCCCCTGACCGTAGTTACAGCTCCAGATGTCGGCGCTGCCATGTATTTTGCTACACACCGACAGGCTCAAGGACTGGCCCACCTTCTGTTCAACAAAAGTGTGCAGCGCTGGTACTGCCTTCTTGGCAAAGAAATGACGGCTTGGGACTCTCCACCTCGGCTCGGCACAAGCCATCAGTTCTCTGAAAGGTGCAGATTCCACCACCTGAAAAGGGAGCGACTGCAGCACCAGCAACTTGGACAGGAGCACATTCAGCTTCTGCGCCGTAGGATGAGTGGGCGCATACTGCTGTCTCTTGGACATGGCTTCGCTGATGGATTGCTGGCGGGATGCATGACTTGGAGGAGGAGGAGGAGGAGCAGGAGCGACAGAGGATGGGTGTGACGCACAGCTGCCTTCGGCTGAGGTGCTGGAGCCTTGGCTGGCAGAAATTGGGAGCTCACTTGGTGAGGAAGCAGACTGGACCACCCCTTGGGAGCCTCGGTTCTCCCAGGTCGTTTTATGGTGACGCATCATATGTTGACGCAGGGCCGTGGTGCCAACATTTGGACCCTGGCCACGCTTCACCTTTTGCCTACATATCTTGCATGTGGCCATGTTACCCTCCTGCGGATGCCTCAGGAAAAACTGCCACACTGCCGAGTAGCTACTTTTCCCACCCCCTGGCCTCACTGATTCACTGCTGCTGTTGCCAACTCCAGGAACCCCTGCTCCACTACCTCCCGATAAGGTAGACTGCCGCACAGCAGGTGCTCTACCCCGGCCCCGGCCCCGGCCGGCTCCAGCCTTTGGAATTGTGCCCCCATGCTGACTGCTACCACCTTGCTGCCTCAGCTGCTGACTCCGGGGCAACCTGCGCCCCTCTTCTCCTGATGATGACGATGAAGCCCCTTCATCACCCGGCTCCCAAGTGCGATCGGCTTCATCGTCATCATCATCATCATCACCGGGTTGTGGCTGTACGTCACTGATGTTCGTGGATTCGTCAACAGTGTCTGGCGCAGGAGCTGGAACGCTCGCAGCACCCACGACACTGTCCACATCACTATTTGTCTGCCTAGCTAAAGAAGCCACCTCCATTTCTTGGCTGGGCAGTAGCTGCTGACTGTCCTCCTGTATCTGATCGTCCTCCTCACTAAAGAGTGGAGCTGAACCCAAAGCATAGGATACGTCGCTGGGGGAGGGAACGGCGTAGGACAGAGGCAATGGGAGGACAGGGACTGCTCTCGGGGCATGCCAACTCAGGGTTGTGTCAGAGGAACCTACCGACCCTAGACTGGGGGTCTCAGATGTAAGTTGTGATGATGTTGTTGATGAGCGCGTCAGCCAATCTACCACGGCAGATGCGTTACTGGTGGAGACCCGACCGCTAGCAGATACTGGCAGATTAGGTCTCTCAGCGTGACTCCTGCTGCTACTGGCCCCCAGTCTGATGCGAGCTCTGCCTGCGGAATCTTGGCCTCTGCCACTCCTCTTTTCACTTCCAGGCACTTGTCTGCCCGACATAGTCTAACTGGCGTGGTAGTAGGTGATATTTTAAGAACCCCCAGGCAGCAGTGGGTCTATATAAAACAGAATATAATGCACACCAAAAGTGAGCAGTAACACTCAGCCTCCAACAGGCCTGCTTAGTGTAAATAAGAGAGCTGCTTAGTGTAAATAAAGAGGGGTATGCTATGTTACAGAATGGGATGCCTCAACAGAAGTGCACCTGGCAGGCAGCAGTAAGCCTATGCCCAGCAAAAGTGTCTTATAATATAAATATAATAAGAGCAAATGCTTATATGGTCTTAAACAGAGGCTGCTTTAGTCACAGAATGGGATGCCCTGGGCAGGAATGGACCTGGCAGGGTCCAGTAGGGCTTTGGCCAGCAAAAGTGTCTTTATCAGGCTAATTTCAAATATGATAAGAGCAAATGCTTATATGGTCTTAAACAGAGGCTGCTGTAGTCACAGAATGGGATGCCCCGGGCAGGAATCGACCTGGCAGGGTCCAGTAGGGCTTTGGCCAGCAAAAGTGTCTTTATCAGGCCTGATTTCTATGAGAATAAGTGCAAATGTTTATTATGCTATTAAATAGAGGCTGCTTTAGTCACAGAATGGGATGCCAGTGCCACAAAAACCAGAGAGCATGCACAGCAAAAGTGTCTTTATCAGGCCTGATTTCTATGAGAATAAGTGCAAATGTTTATTATGCTATTAAATAGAGGCTGCTTTAGTCACAGAATGGGATGCCAGTGCCACAAAAACCAGAGAGCATGCACAGCAAAAGTGTCTTTATCAGGCCTGATTTCTATGAGAATAAGTGCAAATGTTTATTATGCTATTAAATAGAGGCTGCTTTAGTCACAGAATGGGATGCCAGTGCCACAAAAACCAGAGAGCATGCACAGCAAAAGTGTCTTTATCAGGCCTGATTTCTATGAGAATAAGTGCAAATGTTTATTATGCTATTAAATAGAGGCTGCTTTAGTCACAGAATGGGATGCCAGTGCCACAAAAACCAGAGAGCATGCACAGCAAAAGTGTCTTTATCAGGCCTGATTTCTATGAGAATAAGTGCAAATGTTTATTATGCTATTAAATAGAGGCTGCTTTAGTCACAGAATGGGATGCCAGTGCCACAAAAACCAGAGAGCATGCACAGCAAAAGTGTCTTTATCAGGCCTGATTTCTATGAGAATAAGTGCAAATGTTTATTATGCTATTAAATAGAGGCTGCTTTAGTCACAGAATGGGATGCCAGTGCCACAAAAACCAGAGAGCATGCACAGCAAAAGTGTCTTTATCAGGCCTGATTTCTATGAGAATAAGTGCAAATGTTTATTATGCTATTAAATAGAGGCTGCTTTAGTCACAGAATGGGATGCCAGTGCCACAAAAACCAGAGAGCATGCACAGCAAAAGTGTCTTTATCAGGCCTGATTTCTATGAGAATAAGTGCAAATGTTTATTATGCTATTAAATAGAGGCTGCTTTAGTCACAGAATGGGATGCCAGTGCCACAAAAACCAGAGAGCATGCACAGCAAAAGTGTCTTTATCAGGCCTGATTTCTATGAGAATAAGTGCAAATGTTTATTATGCTATTAAATAGAGGCTGCTTTAGTCACAGAATGGGATGCCAGTGCCACAAAAACCAGAGAGCATGCACAGCAAAAGTGTCTTTATCAGGCCTGATTTCTATGAGAATAAGTGCAAATGTTTATTATGCTATTAAATAGAGGCTGCTTTAGTCACAGAATGGGATGCCAGTGCCACAAAAACCAGAGAGCATGCACAGCAAAAGTGTCTTTATCAGGCCTGATTTCTATGAGAATAAGTGCAAATGTTTATTATGCTATTAAATAGAGGCTGCTTTAGTCACAGAATGGGATGCCAGTGCCACAAAAACCAGAGAGCATGCACAGCAAAAGTGTCTTTATCAGGCCTGATTTCTATGAGAATAAGTGCAAATGTTTATTATGCTATTAAATAGAGGCTGCTTTAGTCACAGAATGGGATGCCAGTGCCACAAAAACCAGAGAGCATGCACAGCAAAAGTGTCTTTATCAGGCCTGATTTCTATGAGAATAAGTGCAAATGTTTATTATGCTATTAAATAGAGGCTGCTTTAGTCACAGAATGGGATGCCAGTGCCACAAAAACCAGAGAGCATGCACAGCAAAAGTGTCTTTATCAGGCATGATTTCTATGAGAATAAGTGCAAATGTTTATTATGCTATTAAATAGAGGCTGCTTTAGTCACAGAATGGGATGCCAGTGCCACAAAAACCAGAGAGCATGCACAGCAAAAGTGTCTTTATCAGGCCTGATTTCTATGAGAATAAGTGCAAATGTTTATTATGCTATTAAATAGAGGCTGCTTTAGTCACAGAATGGGATGCCAGTGCCACAAAAACCAGAGAGCATGCACAGCAAAAGTGTCTTTATCAGGCCTGATTTCTATGAGAATAAGTGCAAATGTTTATTATGCTATTAAATAGAGGCTGCTTTAGTCACAGAATGGGATGCCAGTGCCACAAAAACCAGAGAGCATGCACAGCAAAAGTGTCTTTATCAGGCCTGATTTCTATGAGAATAAGTGCAAATGTTTATTATGCTATTAAATAGAGGCTGCTTTAGTCACAGAATGGGATGCCAGTGCCACAAAAACCAGAGAGCATGCACAGCAAAAGTGTCTTTATCAGGCCTGATTTCTATGAGAATAAGTGCAAATGTTTATTATGCTATTAAATAGAGGCTGCTTTAGTCACAGAATGGGATGCCAGTGCCACAAAAACCAGAGAGCATGCACAGCAAAAGTGTCTTTATCAGGCCTGATTTCTATGAGAATAAGTGCAAATGTTTATTATGCTATTAAATAGAGGCTGCTTTAGTCACAGAATGGGATGCCAGTGCCACAAAAACCAGAGAGCATGCACAGCAAAAGTGTCTTTATCAGGCCTGATTTCTATGAGAATAAGTGCAAATGTTTATTATGCTATTAAATAGAGGCTGCTTTAGTCACAGAATGGGATGCCAGTGCCACAAAAACCAGAGAGCATGCACAGCAAAAGTGTCTTTATCAGGCCTGATTTCTATGAGAATAAGTGCAAATGTTTATTATGCTATTAAATAGAGGCTGCTTTAGTCACAGAATGGGATGCCAGTGCCACAAAAACCAGAGAGCATGCACAGCAAAAGTGTCTTTATCAGGCCTGATTTCTATGAGAATAAGTGCAAATGTTTATTATGCTATTAAATAGAGGCTGCTTTAGTCACAGAATGGGATGCCAGTGCCACAAAAACCAGAGAGCATGCACAGCAAAAGTGTCTTTATCAGGCCTGATTTCTATGAGAATAAGTGCAAATGTTTATTATGCTATTAAATAGAGGCTGCTTTAGTCACAGAATGGGATGCCAGTGCCACAAAAACCAGAGAGCATGCACAGCAAAAGTGTCTTTATCAGGCCTGATTTCTATGAGAATAAGTGCAAATGTTTATTATGCTATTAAATAGAGGCTGCTTTAGTCACAGAATGGGATGCCAGTGCCACAAAAACCAGAGAGCATGCACAGCAAAAGTGTCTTTATCAGGCCTGATTTCTATGAGAATAAGTGCAAATGTTTATTATGCTATTAAATAGAGGCTGCTTTAGTCACAGAATGGGATGCCAGTGCCACAAAAACCAGAGAGCATGCACAGCAAAAGTGTCTTTATCAGGCCTGATTTCTATGAGAATAAGTGCAAATGTTTATTATGCTATTAAATAGAGGCTGCTTTAGTCACAGAATGGGATGCCAGTGCCACAAAAACCAGAGAGCATGCACAGCAAAAGTGTCTTTATCAGGCCTGATTTCTATGAGAATAAGTGCAAATGTTTATTATGCTATTAAATAGAGGCTGCTTTAGTCACAGAATGGGATGCCAGTGCCACAAAAACCAGAGAGCATGCACAGCAAAAGTGTCTTTATCAGGCATGATTTCTATGAGAATAAGTGCAAATGTTTATTATGCTATTAACCCTTTAAATGCCAAGCACGTAGTTTCTACGTGGTTGCTTCTCCTACCGTTAAGTGCCAAGCACGTAGAAACTACGTGCCTGGCATTTCCCCCAAACAGTTAAAAAATAGAAAAAAAAAATCACTTACCTCCGGTATCCCTGTGAAGCCTGGGGTCCCCTCTTCCTTGGGGGGGCATCCGATCGCCCCCCCGTCGTCCTCCGTCTTCAGGGGGGGGCCCGAAACCAGCCGCCCCCCCCCCCGTTTCCAGCGCTGATCGCCGATCGCCGCTGTAAAAAAAAAAAAAAAACTGTCATTTACTCACCTCCGCGCCCGAGCCTTCTGTCCGGGTCTCCTCTTCACCAGGGGGGGGTCCGATCCCCCCCCTGGGCTGCGCAGTCTTCAGGTGAGGACCCTCTTCCGGGTCCTCACCTCTTGTAATGGCGGCGATGGCCGCCGCCGCTTGGCCCCGCCCATTGTGGGAGGAGCGGGATGACGTCATCCCGCTCCTCCTATACCCCCTCCGAGCTCCGGCATCTGTCAGATGCCGGTGGTGATCGGAGCAGAGCGGGTGTCAGGTGAGGAGGCTCCGATCGGAGCCCCCTCGCCTGTCACCCGCCCTGCGCCGATCACCACCGGCATCTGTCAGTGAAGTGACAGCGGCGAGGGACAGCGGCGAGGGACGTCGGATCGGAGGTGAGTATGGTGTAAAAAAGAAAAATAAAGATTTTTTTTTCTGTGTGTGTGTGTCATTTTTTTACTATTAACCCCTTGTGAACTGGTAAGGGGTCCATGACCCCTATACCAGTTCACAAGGCTGGGGAGATGGCAAGCCACCTGCGCTAGCGGGTGGCTTGCCATTAACCCCTGGCACCCCCATTACCTGCCTCCCCAAAGGCCAGGGGGGGGCAGAAGAGCCCGGGCCCACATGGGCTATGTGGGCTCGTAGGCTGCAGGGTGGGGGGGCCACATAAGCTGGCCCCCCCACTCTGTGCCTACAAGCCCCCATAGCTGGTCCCGGGCTGGTTACTGTGGGTAAGGGGGACCCCACGTCAATTTTTTTTTTGATTTTTAAGGGTTTTTAACCCTTAAAAATCAAAAAAAAATGGGGTCCGCCCCCCCTGGGAGGGGGGACCCTATGTCATTTTTTTTTTTGATTAACCCTTTGTAATCTGTCATCCAGCAGCTATAAAAGGCTTCTAGCAAGTGAGCAGAAGCCAGTGATCGCCGAGGGACAGAGTGCTCCAGGATGGATGGGAGGTGAGTACAGTGTAAAAAAAAAAAAAAAATTAATAAAATATTTTTTTCTTTATGTGTGTGTGTCATTATTTACTTTTAACCCCTTGTGAACTGGTAAGGGGTCCATGACCCCTATACCAGTTCACAAGGCTGGGGGGATGGCAAGCCACCTGCGCTAGCGGGTGGCTTGCCATTAACCCCCGGCACCCCCATTACCTGCCTCCCCAAAGGCCAGGGGGGGGCAGAAGAGCCCGGGCCCACATAGGCTATGTGGGCTCGTAGGCTGCAGGGTGGGGGGGCCACAAAAGCTGGCCCCCCCACTCTGTGCCTACAAGCCCCCATAGCTGGTCCCGGGCTGGTTACTTTGGGTAAGGGGGACCCCACGTCAATTTTTTTTTTGATTTTTAAGGGTTTTTAACCCTTAAAAATCAAAAAAAAAATGGGGTCTCCCTCCCCTGGGAGGGGGGACCCTATGTCATTTTTTTTCCCGATTTAACCCTTTGTAGTGTGGATGGTTTTTGTATTTTTTTTGTGAATGTTATAAAATACTTGTTTCAGTTAGGGGGGTCTCCTGGGCAGGAACGGGGGGCTACCGATAAATATGTGGTACCGTTCTAATCGGTAGAAATGGGGCTTTCACATGCAATATGATTTTCCTTAATAAAATACATTTTTTATTTAAAATAAAGGAGTCAATTTTCTAAAAAAATTTTTTTATTTATTTATTTTTTTTTTCACTTAATAATATTGTAAAAAAAAAAAAAAAAAATTACAAACAAGACATTTCATGTTAAAGTCTAAACTCTGCTGCAAAAAATATATATATAATTTTTCTGAAAGTTACAGCAAAAATGGCGCAAAACATGTCGCAAAACATGACGCAAAATGGGGAAAATGGCCTGTCAACAGAGGGTGACAAAATCTCAAGTAGGCTGGCAATTAAAAGGGTTAATAGTACCTATGCATGTTGGGTATTGTTCTGTTCGGGGGACCTTGCGCTTTCAGACTTAGCTTGTTTTTTCTGGTTTGCATATTTATATTTTAGGAAAAGGTGTTTTTTATTCAGCTTTTTTATAAATTTTTTAGGGAAACCCTGCGCAACCAAAGAATTCTTTGAGGAATTAATTCCAGAAAGATGAGCCCACTACAACAAGCTGGGTACCCTTAAAAAGCTTAACGTGTGTACTTTCAGGGCATATATGGTTTATGGGGGATATTCCAAATGTAAAGGGTTGTTTTGGTTGAAAAATCGCAAGGTGCGCACTTTGTCTGCAGAGCTGAAATTTTCAAGTAAAATTACCGTTACGCACATGCTTTACTTTGGGGTGTTTGGCAACTCTTCCCTTGACAGAACCTATGCATGTTGGGTGTTGTTCTGTTCGGGGGATGTTGCGTTTTCAGATTAAACTTGTTTTTTCTTGTTTGTATATAGTTTTTTTAGGAAAATGTGGCTTTGATTCTGCTTTTCTATCCTTTTTTTAGGGAAACTCTTTGCAACCAAAGATTACGTTGAGGGATTACTTCCAGAAAACTATGGCCACATCCACAAGCTTGGTACGCCTAGAAAGCCTGAGGTGTGTACTTCCAGAGAATATATAGTTTGTTGGGGGTATTTCAAATGTAAAGGGTTGTTTTTCTGGAAAAACCGCAAGGTGCGCATATTGCATAGCATAGTTGTATTTTATCTGAAAATCTCCTAAAGCGCTGTTTCAGTTTGGGGGAGTCTCCTGGGCAGGAAAGGGTGTCTACCTATACATATGTGGTACCGCTGTAACCGGGAGAAATTGGGATTTCACACGCAATAAGATTTTATTGACAAACTTACATTTTTTATTCCAAAAAAAACTACAATATGTAAAAATTTTTTTTTTTTTTTTTTGCACATATTTCACCCAAAAATATTAAGAATACACCTAACAAATGACAAACAAGACATTTCATGTTAAAGCCCAGACTCTGCTGAAAAAAACAATATATCATTTTCCTGGGAAATCCCTGGAAATCCCTTCAAAAATCACATTTGAACATGGGGAGCGCAAAATAGTGCAAAATGGTCTGGCAACAGAGTGTGACAAAAACTCCAGGTAGGCTGGCACTTAAAGGGTTAAATAGAGGCTGCTTTAGTCACAGAATGGGATGCCAGTGCCACAAAAACCAGAGAGCATGCACAGCAAAAGTGTCTTTATCAGGCCTGATTTCTATGAGAATAAGTGCAAATGTTTATTATGCTATTAAATAGAGGCTGCTTTAGTCACAGAATGGGATGCCAGTGCCACAAAAACCAGAGAGCATGCACAGCAAAAGTGTCTTTATCAGGCCTGATTTCTATGAGAATAAGTGCAAATGTTTATTATGCTATTAAATAGAGGCTGCTTTAGTCACAGAATGGGATGCCAGTGCCACAAAAACCAGAGAGCATGCACAGCAAAAGTGTCTTTATCAGGCCTGATTTCTATGAGAATAAGTGCAAATGTTTATTATGCTATTAAATAGAGGCTGCTTTAGTCACAGAATGGGATGCCAGTGCCACAAAAACCAGAGAGCATGCACAGCAAAAGTGTCTTTATCAGGCCTGATTTCTATGAGAATAAGTGCAAATGTTTATTATGCTATTAAATAGAGGCTGCTTTAGTCACAGAATGGGATGCCAGTGCCACAAAAACCAGAGAGCATGCACAGCAAAAGTGTCTTTATCAGGCCTGATTTCTATGAGAATAAGTGCAAATGTTTATTATGCTATTAAATAGAGGCTGCTTTAGTCACAGAATGGGATGCCAGTGCCACAAAAACCAGAGAGCATGCACAGCAAAAGTGTCTTTATCAGGCCTGATTTCTATGAGAATAAGTGCAAATGTTTATTATGCTATTAAATAGAGGCTGCTTTAGTCACAGAATGGGATGCCAGTGCCACAAAAACCAGAGAGCATGCACAGCAAAAGTGTCTTTATCAGGCCTGATTTCTATGAGAATAAGTGCAAATGTTTATTATGCTATTAAATAGAGGCTGCTTTAGTCACAGAATGGGATGCCAGTGCCACAAAAACCAGAGAGCATGCACAGCAAAAGTGTCTTTATCAGGCCTGATTTCTATGAGAATAAGTGCAAATGTTTATTATGCTATTAAATAGAGGCTGCTTTAGTCACAGAATGGGATGCCAGTGCCACAAAAACCAGAGAGCATGCACAGCAAAAGTGTCTTTATCAGGCCTGATTTCTATGAGAATAAGTGCAAATGTTTATTATGCTATTAAATAGAGGCTGCTTTAGTCACAGAATGGGATGCCAGTGCCACAAAAACCAGAGAGCATGCACAGCAAAAGTGTCTTTATCAGGCCTGATTTCTATGAGAATAAGTGCAAATGTTTATTATGCTATTAAATAGAGGCTGCTTTAGTCACAGAATGGGATGCCAGTGCCACAAAAACCAGAGAGCATGCACAGCAAAAGTGTCTTTATCAGGCCTGATTTCTATGAGAATAAGTGCAAATGTTTATTATGCTATTAAATAGAGGCTGCTTTAGTCACAGAATGGGATGCCAGTGCCACAAAAACCAGAGAGCATGCACAGCAAAAGTGTCTTTATCAGGCCTGATTTCTATGAGAATAAGTGCAAATGTTTATTATGCTATTAAATAGAGGCTGCTTTAGTCACAGAATGGGATGCCAGTGCCACAAAAACCAGAGAGCATGCACAGCAAAAGTGTCTTTATCAGGCCTGATTTCTATGAGAATAAGTGCAAATGTTTATTATGCTATTAAATAGAGGCTGCTTTAGTCACAGAATGGGATGCCAGTGCCACAAAAACCAGAGAGCATGCACAGCAAAAGTGTCTTTATCAGGCCTGATTTCTATGAGAATAAGTGCAAATGTTTATTATGCTATTAAATAGAGGCTGCTTTAGTCACAGAATGGGATGCCAGTGCCACAAAAACCAGAGAGCATGCACAGCAAAAGTGTCTTTATCAGGCCTGATTTCTATGAGAATAAGTGCAAATGTTTATTATGCTATTAAATAGAGGCTGCTTTAGTCACAGAATGGGATGCCAGTGCCACAAAAACCAGAGAGCATGCACAGCAAAAGTGTCTTTATCAGGCCTGATTTCTATGAGAATAAGTGCAAATGTTTATTATGCTATTAAATAGAGGCTGCTTTAGTCACAGAATGGGATGCCAGTGCCACAAAAACCAGAGAGCATGCACAGCAAAAGTGTCTTTATCAGGCCTGATTTCTATGAGAATAAGTGCAAATGTTTATTATGCTATTAAATAGAGGCTGCTTTAGTCACAGAATGGGATGCCAGTGCCACAAAAACCAGAGAGCATGCACAGCAAAAGTGTCTTTATCAGGCCTGATTTCTATGAGAATAAGTGCAAATGTTTATTATGCTATTAAATAGAGGCTGCTTTAGTCACAGAATGGGATGCCAGTGCCACAAAAACCAGAGAGCATGCACAGCAAAAGTGTCTTTATCAGGCCTGATTTCTATGAGAATAAGTGCAAATGTTTATTATGCTATTAAATAGAGGCTGCTTTAGTCACAGAATGGGATGCCAGTGCCACAAAAACCAGAGAGCATGCACAGCAAAAGTGTCTTTATCAGGCCTGATTTCTATGAGAATAAGTGCAAATGTTTATTATGCTATTAAATAGAGGCTGCTTTAGTCACAGAATGGGATGCCAGTGCCACAAAAACCAGAGAGCATGCACAGCAAAAGTGTCTTTATCAGGCCTGATTTCTATGAGAATAAGTGCAAATGTTTATTATGCTATTAAATAGAGGCTGCTTTAGTCACAGAATGGGATGCCAGTGCCACAAAAACCAGAGAGCATGCACAGCAAAAGTGTCTTTATCAGGCCTGATTTCTATGAGAATAAGTGCAAATGTTTATTATGCTATTAAATAGAGGCTGCTTTAGTCACAGAATGGGATGCCTCACAGCAGACTTAAGATCAGTTCAGTATATATGCACAGTTAGTTACTATAAGCAGCCTGAAAACGCTAACAAAGGCTGGATGAAAAAAAAAAAATCTCCCTGTCAGCCAGCTCCGTTTTTCCTACCTTTCCCTGGCTTTCTGTCTGTCTCCTGTCTGTCTCCTGCCTGTCTCCTGCCTGTCTCCAGCCTGTCCCTGTCTGTCCCTGTCTCCAGCCTGTCTCCAGCCTGTCTAACTGCCTCAGCTACACAGCGTTCTGTCTGTCTGTCACGAATGCAATAGAGAAATGAGGAAAAGCAAGATGGCCGCCGTTAAATACCGCTGTGTGACGTCACCGGGCTTGCTGGCTGCTGATAGGCTGCATGTGACTGCCCCAGCTTGCACTGGCGCGGGATACATGTCCAGACATGTCCCGCCCGCCATCTTAGAATGCCTGTAATGTAAATGAATGGATGTTAAAGGAAAACTTCGAGTGATCGAATCGCGGGGAAATTCGGATTCGATCCGAATCGAATTTTTCCTGAAATTCGGATCGAATCCGGGTTCGTCCGGATCGATTCGCTCATCCCTAGCTGGAATAGCTGAAGGGCGGACATCCTCAGTCCCTGAGGCACCAACCACTTTTACACACAGAAATAGATCCTTGTTTAACCCTGCTTATATGGTAGGTTCATGTGTAGACATTTTCAAGAATGTCCTTATTAGAGATCTGCACCAACTAAAAATGAGAAAGGAAACCCTGGCCTACAAACCTCTATAAAGGCTTTAGAGAGTTGGAGGAAAAGCATGACTTGGTTATCAAGCCTGCGGATAAAGGGGGGGGGGGGGGGTTGGTAGTGATGAATAAGATTAATTATGTAGCAGAGATGGCAAGATTATTGTCAGATGGGGAAACTTATGAGGTTCTAGCAAAGGATCCCACTTCTGATTACAAGTTAGCCTTGGACTTACTTCTTGAGAAAGGTCTGTCCAAAGGTATCCTTACTAAGAAAGAATGGGACTATCTTTCCCCAAAAGCACCAAAAACTCGACAGTATATCAACTACCCAAAGTACACAAGTCGCTGATAAAGCCCCCGGGGCGCCCTGCAGTTTGGGATCCCTGACTTGTAGGCTAGGGGAATACGTGGATTTCTTCCTTCAGGAATTGGTCTTGGGTCTACCCTCTTATCTTAGGGACTCAAGCCAAGTCCAGGAGTTATGTGAGAATTTGACCCTCGCCGAGGGCTCTATATTGGCCACGGCGGATGTAACATCACTATACACCGTCATTCCCCACGACAAGGGAGTGGCGGCGGTGTGCCACTTCCTTTGCCTCCACCCCACCCTGTCTGATACACAAATTGATTTTGTGATTGAGTCCCTATTGTTTGCACTCAAACACAATTATTTTTGGTTCTCTAACACCTTTTACTTACAAAAGAAAGGTGTCGCTATGGGGGCCAAGTTTGCGCCCAGCATGGTCAACTTGTATGTTGGTTGGTGGGAGGCCCAATTCATCAATTTTAACACCTGGCCCAGTCTCATAGTTTGGAGAGGCTATATTGATGATGTCCTCTGTGTGTGGAGTGGCCCACAGGTGGATCTGGAGGCCTTTTTTCAAGAGGTCAATGGGAACAATTTCAATCTAGAATTTTCTTTGGAGAGCAGTACTGAGTTGGTCAACTTTTTGGATCTCACCATAAAAAAGTAGGCCCTAAATTAATTACTCAGACCTATTTTAAGCCTACCGACAGGAATGGATACGTGCCACGGAATAGCTGCCACCACCTCCAGTGGTTTGATACCATTCCAAAAGGCCAATTTACCAGGTTAAGGCGCAACTGCACCAATTTAGAAGATTTTGATGTGCAATCCGCTCAATTGGCCCAGCATTTTCAGGATAAGGGGTACAATACGGTGGAGACTAATGCCCAAAGAATTCAGGTGAAGGGGCTGGATAGAAACACACTTCTACATAGGATGGCCCTAAAAAAACCGAACCCACTCTCTGATTTTTCTTTCATCACTACTTTTAGTAGTCAACATAAGGATGTGAGAAATCTCCTATTCAGGCATTGGCACATTTTGAAAAGGGACCCTGTCTTGGGACCAGAGCTACCAAATAATCCTAGGTTAATTTTCAAAAAAGCGCATAGTCTGAAGGACCTTCTCACCAAGAGTTTTGTCGACCCCCCGGTAAAGCCCATGGGGGCCTTCGGGGAACTACAAGGTTTCTTCCGCTGTGGGTCCTGCATGGGTTGTAAGATGTGTCCAGTTGTGACTAAACCCGTGAGATCCTTCACAGTGAAAGAAGGGGTCAAGGAGTACAAAATTAAAAAATCTCTTGCAATTCTATGAATGTGGTCTATCTATTGTGGTGTCCATGTAAGCTATACTATGTAGGGAGGACCACCAGGGCTCTGAAAGTATGGATTAGAGAGCACCTTTATAATATATGCAGAGGTTTTGAACAACACAGCATTTCAGCACATTTTAAAATTAAACATAATTGTGATCCCAAATTGTTGACGTTCATCGGCATAGATCAGATTGGAAAGCATTGGAGAGGATCTCACACCATAAGAGATATTTCTCAATGGGAGACCAAATGGATTTTTGACCTCGGTACTCTATCACCCAAAGGTTTCAACATAGATCTAGATATAAATTCCTTCATAAATAAGGACTAAATTTCTCCCATTTCCTCCTCTCCTGGCTTTCTGACTTTTTTAAATTATGCAAATTTTTTAACTTTAACCAGTCTGCCTTTACTGTTGGCTCTTTTGTTTGTTGAGCTTTTTTATTTGGCATGTGACTTTTTTTCCTCAGGAATTGTTTTAGTGTAACTTGTGACTGTTCATGATGTTTGTCTTTTTAAATTTGATTTATTTGTCAAAGATGTTTCCAAACGACTCTGTTTTCTGTTGGCTGCTATGCCCTCAGCTTTTTAGATCTTTTGCTGGCCCAATTACCTTTTTGAAGTTTGGTGCACGCAGTCTGACTTCTGTCGGAGGCAGTTCTACCTTGACAGTTTAAACCCTTTTTTCTTTGTTTCAGGCCGGCGTTTCTTATATAGAGAATAGAGCACGGCGGAAATAGCCGGGCTCCGCTGAAGTTGCTCTAAGAAGGCGGAAACAGCCGAGCCTCACTATAACTGCGACTCGGCGACTCAGGACTACGGAAACAGCCAAGCCCCTTTAGAGCGGCGTGAGCTGTTTGCGTCATTCTGAAGTAGGAGGGACAAAAGTCTCTTTTCCCCGGCTTTTGTTTTTGAACTGCCCGCTTAGAGGCAGGCGCACTGGAGCCTTTTAGTTCTGACTGGCTCCCTGGGTTTTCACTCACTGGTTTTGATAGGGCCCTTTTTTTCTCTGTCGGAATAGGACGGCCTTTCCTCCATTCCACCTGGATGGACCCGTTGCATTGGGCTACAGCTATCCAATAGCGCAAGCCCTGACATGCAGCCCGGAAGCGGACTGGTGAGTGCACTTCTTACCTTTCTATACATTTTCCCCTTGTTCTCCAGCCTTTGATACAGTTGCTCCTGCAACGAAACGCGTCAGGTGGAGGACACGGGGAACGCTCTCTACTTTGAATATCAGACACATTGGAAGGAACCACTATATCTTATACTTGCGGCCGCAGTCGAGATCTTTTGGGAACACCTTCTATTTTAATGACTGGATCTGGAGTTTTCTTTGTGAGTGCATTTATCACAGCATTAAAGTGGTTTTAACTTTATTTACTTGATTGCATTATATGTTTCTTTTCTTTTGCTCCCTACATGCCCTCTTTACTCCTGAGCACATCGCAGCATTATAACTTCAGAGCTGCTTCTCCCTGCAAATCATCGTTTGGGATCGCCTGATACTCATATCCACGTACACCAGAGTTTCATTTCTAAAGTGTATTTGTTGAATATCCAGCTGGTAAGAGTATTTGCAAAAGGTGACGGGCATCACTCCAAGTGTGCATGCACAGTGGGACTTACATACCTTACCTTTTGAAGTGAAGATACTAATTTCTATTGCTCTGTGCCTTAATATATACATCACTGTTTGGACTTTTTTGGTGTAAGGAGTCTGGCACGTTGTAGCATTTGTATGATTATAGTCCCTGTGACTTATTGCCTAAGAGAAAAGAGTTAGTACTGTTTGAGCGCGGTGTTTTCCATATTGTTTATTAGACTGTGGGATAGATCAACCCTGCAGGCACAAGACATGGTGTGTACCACTGTTTGATGCAAGAGGGGGGGAGATTGGTAGCGCCAGGTAGTGCTTCGTATCAGCAGCCATCATCTGGTGAACGCCAGGCGCTGTACGCAAAACCACATTTAAGAAAGCAAATCTGGTGAGCACCTCTAACAGCACCATGTAGCGTCACATGTATTAATCCAGGCGGCTCAGCATATAGCGCCGGCACTCTAGGTTCCAGAGCGCCATGTAGCACCTGTCGCTCTCTAGCGCTCTCCCATACATATCAGTGGGCTTTCATTAGTTGTGTATGAATAGCGTTAGGCAATTTAAATTTTTTTTTGCTCAAATCATTGTGTGACCTCTCCTGGCTGCAAACAAAAACTTTTAGAAACTTTGACATTTAATATTTTTATGCAGAATTGAATTTACAGGTCTGGCACAAAAGTGTTATTGCCATAGGGTTAAAACAATGTCATTCCATGTGTTTTCGCTTTGTTACTAGTGGATATGTGTTCAAAAACAGGCTTTAATGGCACAGCGTCTGGCGCTCTGTGCTACAGCTCCCAGCTTTAGAGCGTCAATGTGTGTATTGTTTTGTTAAATATGGTGTGGAGCGCCAGACGCACTGAGCTGGCGCTACCTGTCACTGGCTTCAGCGCTATACTGTTGTTACAGCGCCCAACACACATCACATTCATCAATGTCGGCCAGGTTACTAGAGAGACCGAGATGCTCTGTTACAGCGCCCAATACCCGCTTACAGCGTATAATAGCGATCGCTCTAAGCGCAGCTGTAAAGACGGTCATCTGGCAATACCTGGCATTAGTAGTGAATCAGCCTCCACGTTTTTTTTGGGGGATCCTAAAACAAAAAACTTTGACTACCTCTGCTAAAGAATCTTATAGAACCAGCCCACTCCAGTAAACAGACAACAGAATATTGGCCTTGGATATATTCAACTCTATTATAAGAGAACTGTTTGTTTTCATACAGCCAGTTCCTCTGTTATTGGGACTCAATATATGAGTTAAAATACAGCATGTGCTCTCTTAGATTTACAAACCTTATTGAAATCCAAGAAGGTAAATAGAGCACAATATTTCATGTAGTAGATATATTAAAAGACCATGCTTATCAAATGCTAACAGAAAAGTGATAGTCTTACATTTCAGCTACTTGCATTATAAATAGCTGCCTTACAAAAGCACATTCAATAAGCATTATCTGAGTATTACAGAGCAAGTCTGATGGGTTTGTAATCGTAGCATATTGCAGAACAGGATACTGTACTCGAGTTTGCACTGAAATTGTTAACTTGACTTGACATTAGCCTAGCAGGGATATCAAATATTGACAGAATTGGCAGAACTCTTTGGCATTCTGGTGCGAATAAGCTGAGTGTGTAATTCTTTCTTCAAATAAAGACGGCAGTGGAGCACCGGCAAAAGTACGGGAAGTGGAAAACTTGGAAATAGTATCCAACAATAGACTGAAAATAATATGAACTGACCATGAATTATTTCTTATTTAATTCACATTTTTGCAAAATAAAGAAGTAAAGCACTTTGCAGAGTTTCTATTATGAAATAAAAGTTTCTTGATGTGGAATCTGCAGGCTGACGTACATATTAGACAAATAGATCCTCCTAGAGAAGTTAGAGGTGGCAGGTGTTCTTCTTTCAACCCTGTTGGGGGCAAAATTTGAAAATTTGAAAGATCACAAATAAAATTCACACAAAAATGTAAATGTTGATGTGCCCTAAAGTCATCAAGATTAATTAATAGATTATATTAAGTATCATAACCCAAAATATGTGTTTTAAACTCAACAATGCCATAACTGATCAAAAGTACACATGCATAAAACAATACATCAATTAAAATAATTTAATTAAATTATATTAATGCGAAATTCCAGTCTAAAAAACAATTCCCCCACACTGCCACCCTCTCCTGGTGCTAAGCCAGGACAGGGCTTACAAAGTAAAAAAACTCTTACCTCGGCCTTCTGTCCAGCCCTGCTCTCCTGTTTCTGTGCAGGCCGCTATACAGAAAGACACAAGGCAGCATCCCCCAGCTCCGTACTCTGTTACTGAGGTTAGGGTTTTTTCTCTTTGTAACCTGCCTCCCTGCCCCGGGCCCTGCCTCAGGGGGTTGTTTTTTGACTGGGCTTTGGGTTTAACTTAACATAAAGACAAAATAGAGCCAAATATATTGTAATGTGAAAAGTGCAAATGAAAACATGATCCAAAGTGACAATGCAAAAGAGCAAAAAGGCACAACAGTGCACAACTTACTTATCTTTGTCAAAAGTAAGTGGACACCCAGGGCAGCCCACATGTTCCATGGCAGAAAATGACATCATAGAAAATGTGAAAAGCCCAACCTAAGCTAAGATTCATCAAAAGCATAAAAAATGCACAGTCTTTGTGCCAGCAACAAAAATTTTGTAAAACTTAAACAGTTTACTCAGGTGAGTTTAAAACAGAAGGGAATGCTGTCCTTACACAGGCCTCATTAGAGCTGATGCACCTCATAGTGAAATATGAGGAGGAGAAGCTGAGAGAGATCCAGCAACAAATCTCAGCCTTTGAGGTCTCCTTGAAGGAGTATGAAACAGATACCCAATTTGACTTTCAAATGGAACATATGAAAAAGTCTCTGGAATCGATGGAAACACAAATTATGACCAGTAAACGTATTAAGTACCAAAGAGACACGGATGATTAAAGGAATGCCAAGGTTTATTCCATCCAAGACTGATTCTAAAAAAAAGCACTGGATAAAAGTCGGTCTCTTTACATATGTCAGACTCTTCTGATTGGTCCTCTAGTAGTGAATGCTCTGATATAGAACAGGACATACCAAATTTTCAAGGAGTGGCCAGGTCCGAAACAAAGAAAAAAAGACAGCAAAGAGAATACACAATGCAGGCCGGAAACACAAGCCAAAATGCAGGCTATGCATTAAGAGAGCTGCGAATATAAGAGTTGGAACAAGTGTGGTGAACCTCTCTTCCTATGATTTATCAATTGATGAAATTAATCTATTGTCTAAAGAGGGACTCTCCTTTTCCCCTACATTTCATTTTGATTAATTCTCAAAAACTTTAGATGTAAACCGGTTTGTGAGGAATTTAACTTTAAAAAAACATTTTTCTGTCGACCAGGACACAGATTCTGTTCAATCTCAAGACTGCAATGTCCATATGCTAACTATGACAGATGACATCCTGGACATATCAAACGATGATGGGAGGGCATCCCAAAGTGACCCCCAGAACTTGTCATTCCAGGACATAACTCTGAAATGATTGATAGACAATATGTTGAGGTTTTTCCTCGTCCTGCTTCAAAAATTACAAAATTACAAAATGGACATTTTTCAAGAAGCAGTTGAGGCTGATTTAACCAGATTAGCAGTCTCTATAGAAAAGTGTAAATGCAGGTCCAAATTAACTAAAGCTGAACAAGCTGCTGCAGACAAGGGGGATGTGTAGTTGTTTTAAATGCAGAGGATTATGGGAAGGAAGCCTTAAGGCAAGTGATGATGATTGAGTGATGATCATACATATGAAAATTATCTGTTGATCCGACCATTCACTTTCAATCTGAGTTAAAATTACTGGAAGGTAAGGCCCTGGGGGTCCTGCTTGACAAAGACATTGAATCCCTCATTGTGGGTTCATCATCTCCCCAAGATCCATTTGTCCCGATTGTTGCGGGGATCGGGGGATGAATGAGAGGCTGGAACAGTGGGCTTCCAGGGTTCCTCTAAGACTCCAGGGACGTCATAGAGCGCCTTATGGATTCATGGTTACAGGTGGCTTACCTGTGATGTATCATCATTGTACTCTTGTTCTTGCTTGCTCTTCAAGCTGTGTATTTTCATTTACAGAATTACTCTGCTTACCAGAAGTTACATTTAGTTACATTTTTTATTTTGTCTATTGAATTCCTGTTAAAACATAATTTTTTATGTTTTCTGGTGAATATTATTACAGAGATGTGGAGCCCAATGGGCTCTCCTTTTTCGGCCTCTCTCACCAACCTTTACATGGGTTGATGGGAGAGGGGCAGCATTATTGGACATGACAATCCGTTTTTTAAAAATATTAGGTTTTTTGGGAAATACATTGATGGTGTTTTGTTTATATGGGATGGGAATGATCATTCGCTAGCTATATTTGTTGAATATTTGAATAGAAATGATCTTAATTTAAGGTTTACATCTGAGAGTGATTTGAAGGGCATCCCGTTTTTGGATTTGTTTCTTGAGATATCTCCAGATAATAAATGGATAGTCACTCGGACTTACAGGAAGAAAACAGTGGGGAATACAGGCAGAGTTGTCACCCGGAACACAGCATCAGAGCAGTTCTGGTGGGAGAAATGATCCGTGCCCGACGGAATTGCTCTGATGATGTACAGTTTGAGGAAGAGCTGACCTGTATTTCAGACAGACACCAGGCCAGAGGCTATTCAGCTGACCTTTTATGCAGAGCGAGAAATATTGCTAGATCTAAATGCAGGAAGCAGATGCTCTCGTTCAGACCTAATACTAAGAGGCCGATTCATCAATAGCGCCAGGTAGCGACAGATGAGCGACTGTAGCGTGATTTTTTCAGCGCCAGCCAGTATTCGCTGTGCTTGGCCGGCATTAGCTTGATGACAGCGACTCAGTCGGTGTGCGGTAATGTTGAATACGGGCTGGGGGGTTGCTGTTTCACAGGTCCAGCGTTGTATGTGAGCGCCTGACAACGAATGGCCAGAGCGAACGGTTAGCTTCATATTCATCAAAAAATCACGCTCCGAATGTGCTGTCGCTGTCCATTCCTTGTTTAAACCCCAGAGCGCTGGCGGCGATCTGTATTAACTAGTTTTTAACCCCTAAACAACCATATTTTTTGAATGTAACATTATACATGTTTTTAGAATCATTTTGTCATATGAATACATTAATCTCAGACCTGTTAGATCAATTCTGCACATATTTTTTTTTTTTTTTACTTAAAAATAAATCCTAACATTGCAGAAGTGTTCTCCGATTTTTTGACACTAAAAAAATGTAAAAAAAAATTATTACCAATTAATCATGAATTATTATAGATTGCTCCATTGAAATGCATTGGACATCGCCAGGGAGCGACAGCTCATACCTGGCGCTGTGAGGGAATTTGCAGCGGCGCTGTTCGGTCCAGGCGGCTTCATGATGAATGCCGCGCTAGCCGTCGCTCTCGCCGGCGCTAGCCTCATTTTGCTTGATAAATGCGTCATTGTGACCGCCGCCGGGCGTACTTGAGTCGGTAGTCGCCGTTAGCTGCCGCTACCTGGCGCTCGTCAGACACTACCTGGCGCTATCGCTTGATGAATAAGGGCCTAAGAATAGGATACGGATAGGATACGATAGGATAAGAATATAGAACCTAACTTTGGTTACTACTTCCAGTAAGGAGTTCTATCAGGTTAGAGACATTATTAAAAAACATTTGTCCCTATTGTCACGGTTACTGTCATGAATGACTTACCTTCAGCCCGTGTCCGTGGTGTCCCTAGGCAACTGCCCGGGGTTTCCCCTGCCCAGCAGCCTCTTCTGCCTCAGATGCCAGCTCCAGCGTGTGTCGCCGAGCGCGTCCTCCTCCCTCGTCCACTGTCATTCTACTCATGCTTGCGCGCGAGTACAGTCAGCTTATGTCCTCCGGTGGTGCTATACACAGAGTGGCCACTGGAGGCCTAAACCTAGGAGGTCCAGTTCTGGGCAGTATGCCTATGGAGTCCAGCTGGGCCATCAGCCGAGAGGTCTCCAAGTGCACCAATCAACCCACAGATCTGAAGTGCACCAATCAGCACACAGACCTGAAGTGCACCAATCACAGTCACTGCCTCCCTGTCCAATCCTTTCTGGTTCAGTCCTATAAAGGGATTACCACTTCAGTGTGTCAGTGCCTGTGATAGCGTTTAGCTGGCTTTGTTATTGTTCCTGTTATTTCCTGTATTTATCGTTATTGACCATCTCCTTGAATCTCGACCACGTCTCCGCCTCATCCCTTTGTACTGCGCAGCTCTCTGACCTCCCGGTGTGACCCCTGGCTTGACGTCTGACTTTGCTTGAATTCTCCTGAGCACCTGAATTGCTTCCAGTATTACCTGTTTCTGAAGCACCCAAACTGTTTCCAGTACTTACCCAACATTTCCCAGTCGGGCCTCTGGTTCATCTTCCTTCACCCCCTGTAAGCTCACATCCTTTGTGCTATTAAGTCCTGGGGGCAGCCGTGTCCGGCGAGGCATATAAAGCGTCCCGGCAAACAGGGGCTTGACTAAAGGTGAAGCTAGCAGCGGAGATTGGGGGTTGTGGGCTTACTCTGAAGGCGGGTGTCCCTCGGCCTGAAATTATCACAGGCCTAAAAAATTGATATGGAAGAACTTGTACAACAAGTGCAGGCCATGGCTACCTGCCATTAACCAGCTGGCCCAACGTGTGGCTGATCAAGAAAATCGCCAGCTGCCTGCACCACCTGTATCCTCACCTCCTGTTGAGCCGAAGGTTCCCCTTCCTGAAAAATTTGATGGGGATCGTACAAGATTCTCCAACTTCAAGAACTCCTGTGAACTTTATTTCAGACTACAGCCCTACTCTTCGGGCAAAGAAATGCAGAGGGTGGGCCTGGTTATATCTGCTCCAGGGTGATCCACAGTCCTGGGCGTTTGGCTTAGCGCCCACAGATGAGCCCTTGCAATCTGTCTCAGCCTTTTTCTGCGCTATGGAGATCCTATATTCAGACCCTGACAGGACTTCGACTGCTGATGCCAGGCTTCGAAGCCTGAAACAGGAGAAACGCTCAGCAAAGGAATATAGTGCCAAATTCCGCCGCTGGGCGATTGAATCCCGTTGGAATGATCCTGCCCTCTGTAGTCAGTATAGAATTGGTCTTTCAGAGGGTGTTAAGGATGTTCTAACAAATTTTTTTTACCCTAGAAGCCTAGATGAACTCATGCTTATGGCCATTAAAATTGACAGACGGCTACGGGAGCGACATATAGAGAAGACTCACTCTCAATTCTGGGAATCTTCCCACCAGGAGTCATCCCCTATGGGTGTTGTCTCATCTTCACCCCCAGAAGAGCCTATGCAACTCTGTACTACTCACCTTTCCCCGGCTGAAAAGAGTAGGCGTCGCACCTTAAGCCTATGCATGTACTGCAGGGTTTCAGGTCACCTGGTTAGGACCTGCCCCAATAAAAGACCTTTGGCGGGATTACAACGTCCTGACAAGATAGAGAAAGTTTTCAGGACGGTCAGGCAACTTCCCCTCATAGAAGTAAAATGTTGTTACCTGCTACTGTGGCTTGGGAGTTGTCCAGGAAATCCGTCTCTCCGCTTTTGTCGAGAGCAGAGCAGTTGGCAACTTTTTGGATAAATCCACAGTAGCCACCTTAGGCATTCCCTTAATCCCCCTTGGGAGTAAATAATACTCCTGTTCGTGGAGGAACTGTCACCTCCAAAACCCCTTTAATTAACCTAGTTGTGGGACCTTCCCATTCTGAGACCTTTGAGTTTTTTGTCTTAGACTTTTTGTCTTAATCCTGTTAAGTCTGGTGAGGGTCCTGAGGCCCCTCGTGAAGGGGGGGGGGGGTAGTGTCACGGTTACTGTCATGAATGACTTGCCTTCAGCCCATGTCCGTGGTGTCCCTAGGCAACTGCCCGGGGTTTCCCCTGCCCAGCAGCCACTTCTGCCTCAGATGCCAGCTCCAGCGGCGCGTGTGTCACCGAGCGTGCCCTCCTCCCTCGTCCGCTGTCATTCTACTCGTGCTTGCGCGCGAGTACAGTCAGCTTATGTCCTCCGGTGGTGTTATACACAGAGTGGCCACTGGAGGCTGTTTAAAAGAGCTAAACCTAGGAGGTCCAGTTCTGGGCAGTATGCCTTTGGAGTTCAGCTGGGGTAATCAGCCCAGAGCTCTCTAAGTGCACCAATCAAACCACAGATCCGAAGTGCACCAATCAGCACACAGATCTGAAGTGCACCAATCACAGTCACTGCCTCCCTGTCCAATCCAGTCGGGTTCAGTCCTATAAAGGGATTACCACTTCAGTATGTCAGTGCCTGTGATAGCTTTTAGCTGGCTTTGTTATTGTTCCTGTTATTTCCTGTATTTATCGTTATTGACCATCTGCTTGAATCTCGACCATGTCTCCGTCTCATCCCTTTGTACTGCACAGCTCTCTGACCTCCCGGTGTGACCCCTGGCTTGACGTCCCGAATTGCTTCCAGTATTACCTGTTTCTGAAGCACCCGAACTGTTTCAAGTACTTACCCGACATTACCCAGTCTGGCCTCTGGTTCATCCGCCTTCAACCCCTGTAAGCTCACATCCTTTGTGCTATTAAGTCCTGGGGGCAACCGTGTCCGGCGAGGCATATAAAGCATCCCAGCAAACGGGGGCTTGACTAAAGGTGAAGCTAGCAGCGGAGATTGGGGGTTGTGAGCTTACTCTGAAGGCGGGTCCTGACACCTACTTAATTGTGATCCCGATTTGAAGAAGGTCATAGAAGGTGGAATTAGGATAGTTAGTCGAAGGCCCCCAACCTTGGGGGAGAAATTATCTCCAAGCCTGTACTATAAACAATCCACCACATGGCTCTCATGTAAAGGCTTGTATAGATGTGGGGGCCCAGGATGTGGGGTGTGTACATTTGTTCTCCCTAGTAAAGAATTCCAGTTCAATGTGACAAGTGAAAAATGTTATATTAAGGATTTAATTAACTTTAACAGTTCATATGTTATATATCTAATCACCTGTGAGATGTGTCATGTGCAGTATGTAGGCTGCATGACTAGATTGTTAAAACGGAGGATTGGGGAACATATCACAGATACCTTAAGTGATAAACCTACAGTGGTGTCTAATGTAGCGTGAAATTTCAAAGCTATTCATGACGGAGATTTAACCCACCTTAAAACGCAGCCAGGCTCCAGGGCGGGTGATCTTCATGCTAAATTGTTTAAGCGGGGAACCTTCTGGATTTTTTAATTAGGAACCTGCATCCCGTACGTTCATTGGGATGTAGCTCTATTTTTGACTGATTAGAGGTTTAATTTCTGGTTTATGAACTGCAGGCTGGGGATAGATATGTATTATTATATTGACTAAATCTTACTATGGCACATAGCTTTTATCTCTGAGGCCAATGGGGCGGTGCAATAATATTCACGCTTACTTTTGAGGCCAAAGGGAGGGTGTAATCATTTTTATTAATCATGTGTGTTTGATTAATTCAGGGGGTATTGGATTACTCCCCCTGATTTTGCCTTAAAGGTAGATAAGATTTTATGCAACTGTTCAAGTTAGATTTTTAAGCGGGGGAATAGATGTCCAATTGGTCTCTACACTTAGGGCAGATGACGTCATCCCAATTACATCGTCCTGCTCCCGGTGCCAACAATATCAGATTCTGTAATGATTGGTGGAAAGAGGGTGGATCCCCCGCTTCCCCTCCACCAATCACCACAAGCTGTTATCAGTGACTGGCAAGGGACATTGATCAGTGGAGCACACAGGATCGGAGATGAGTAAAGAAACCCAAGCGGGTGACTTGCCATTAACCCCCAGCCTCCATTACCTGCCTCCCCAAAACCCAGGGGAGGGGCAGAAGAGCCCACAGCCCATGAATGCTATGGTGGGCTTGTAGCCCTCAGGGCCGGGGGCCACCAAGGCTGGCCTCCGTGCCCTGATCTACAAGCCCTGCATAGTTGGTGCCTGGGGTGGTTTTACTGGGAAGGGGGGACCCCACATAATTTTTTTAATTTATAATGTCCACATAAAGATTGCCCACCCTTACATACACACATTCACCCAGCCATAGAGTTTTCAAATGCTTCCACTGCTATCTTTGACTACCTTTGCAAGTTGTATAATCTATATGCAGTGTTTCAATCATTTGAACTGTTGCATCTAGGTGAGCGTGGATGCTCTCAGCCAATCCAGTCTCCATTATACTGCCGTTGTTGAAGCTGTCCCCAATCTAATTTTCCCTACTAACCTAGGCCGGCTGTGTGAATGTGTATGTGTATGGGTGGGCAATTTTTTGTTGACATTAATTTTATATCAAAACAGCGATGTTTATTTTAACTGTGGGTTGGGTACTTGGATCAACTTGTTTGTAGGACCAATGTGGTTAATAAAGTGTTTCTAGCATTTATAAGCCATGGTCATAATAATCTTATATATCTCATAATCTTATAATAGTCGAATTATACACCTTTGTCTATACGAGTTTCCCCAAGCTTGTCTAAGTGCTGGAGTTTTCCAGTGATAGCTTCCTAATCAGACAGACTCTGGTGAAGTGACCTTCATCTCTGCAATATAGACAAAGCCCCTGGGTTCAACGTTGTTTATCATATTTATGCTATGATGCTTTTTGCATAAGTACTGGCTTTTATATTTCTTATATTAAGGTGGTGGGGTAAATAATGGGTGAGTTTTAATATGAAGGGTTTTTCTGATTAAAGAGTGACTAGAGTGGCACAAATCCCACATACAGCCTTGCTCTCTACGATGGTATTTGTTTCATAATGTGATGTTTTATTATGCAACTCCAATACACTTGAGATGACCTCTGCTGGAGCTGCATTGAAGTAAACTTCTACTGGAGGTAGGAGAAAGAGGAGCATTTGGACTGGAAATTACCTCTACAATATTTTCATGAATCAAGTGTGGTTTGCTTAATGACGTTAGTAAAAATGACTTGCATGAAGTTTTGTTTTAATACATTCAGTAACAAATGATGCAGACGCCTTACTTTGCAGAGCTAAAGGAAGTGAATAGAGCAGTCTGTCAGTTATTGGCAGGGAGTAGTGGCACTGGAAATAATGACCACTATAGGTGCAAAGAAGCAGCAGATGCAAATCAAACGATAGCCATTATATCATAATTATATATGCAAACTTAGATCTGCTTATGATAATTTCCACCAATGTGAATATGAACTGGAAATCAAAATCATACAGTGTGAAAATCCTGCTGTAGAGTAAATACACTGAAGAAATAGAAGTGGTGAGAATGACAGCATATGGCAAACTAAAGTGACAGAGATGACAGCCAGCTAGGGGAGAAATGTGGCAGCTGGAGGGACGAGGTGTGGCAGCAAAGATGGCAGCAAGCGCGGGAGCAAAGCAGCAGCAGAGGTGACAGCTGAGAGTGAAAATACATTTACGTGTCTAGAGCTGAACGCTACAATCTTTAATTGATAGAAACTCATGTCTCAGGTCTATGCTTACAGAATGCTTTGGTAAAAACGGTAGGTGAGCTAGTGCAGAAGACTGTAGGTTAATTGCTGCTAAATGCTTAATACCAGGTATTGTTAATGAGAAAAGAGCCATAGGGGGTTAAGAAAGCACTGAAGTCTGGATAAGATCTGAAACCACCAAGGAAGTACAAAAGAACCAAGTCAACCTTCATTCAGGAGATTAGAGAGGCCAAACATATCAGCTAAGCACTTCCTTATATTATCAGAACACTTCCCAAACCAGAGCCTCAGTCTTGGCACCATCTGCAACAACTGCCTATCCATGAGAGGCAGAAGTAGATTAAAGTTGCAGACTTGAAAGCTTACTGCAAGGCAAGAAAACGACAGTACTTCAACCTGTACCTATGATTTAAATACTTTACTGTATATTGTAGTAGTAGTAGTAGTAGTAGTAATAATAGTAGTAGTAGTAGTAGTAGTAAATATCACTGGAGTGTAAGCAGGCAGAAAGATGGAAGCTCTATGTCCATATTAAGAATCATGCATGCACTAGATTTACTGAAACATTAGCATGCCTATAAAAAATGTTATAATAGTTGATGGTTAGAATTTAGGGAGTTAATGTGTAATGTTTTACCTTGGAGAAGTAAACGCATGCAGGAAAATTACAAGCGACCTGAAACACATGACCTGTAGTATTTTTAAATGGAGCGCCTCCTTCCCGCAATCAGTGAAGCTTGTTTACACGGCTGACATTTGATTTTATTACATCTGAAATCACACCTCTCACCTTTAGATTTATTAGACAGTATTACAAATGTGTTCTAAAATAGTCTTCGTAGAGTGCCTTGCTTCTTATATACCAGTGTTTGATTACTGTTGTGATTGCATAAACTATTCAAAGACTGTATAAAGAAGATAGTCTACAGTAGTGGTGCAGTAAGAGGGAGCACCGAATCATGAAAACAACTCCTGTGGAAGGCAAGTATCTGCTTTAATGTACAGTATGCTTGATTCTTGGGGACAAAAACATGAAAATGCAAAGGATTTGTTTTGTTCTTAACGAACTTTATAGTAGAGATTTTACATTGAAATCCCTGTGTGCCACTTACCACTGCTGAGATAAGTATTTCAGCATGGTCTACTGACTTAACCTCTCCAGCTCTGAAGCACTTTGAGGCCGATTCATTAATAGCGCCAGGTAGCAACAGATGAGCGACAGTAGCGTTATTTTCACAGCGCACGCTAGTATTCGCTGTGCTTGGCCGTTGCTCGGCTGTTGACAGCGACTCAGTCGGTGTGCGGTAATGTTGAATACGGGGTTAGGAGTCGCTGTTTGACAGGTTCCGCGCCGTATGGGAGCGCATGACAGCGAATGGCCATAGCGAACGGCTCCCAGCATATTCATTAACAAATCACGCTCAAAAAATTCTCGCGCTATGAAATGCTTGTTTAAACCCCAGAGCGCTGGCGGTGATGGGTTAAAAGTAGTTTTTAACCCCCAAACAACCATATTTTTTGAAATAAAAAAAAACATGTTTTTCAAAACATTTTGTAATATGAATACATTAATATCAGACCTGTAATATCAATTCTGCACAAATTCTTTTTTTTTTTTTTTTTTTTAACCTTAAAAAAAATATCTAACATTGCAGAAGTGGTCACAGAATTTTTGACATTTAAAAAAAAAAACATTAATAGCAATTAATTATGAATATTTAAAGATTGTTCCATTGAAATGCATTGGAGAGCGCCAGGTAGGGAGAGGTCATACCTGTCGCTGTTCAAGGTCGCTCGCTGGCGCTGTGGGGTGAGGCTGGAATAATGATGAATGATTTGCTATCTGGCGCTCTGTCAGTCGCTAAGCAGGATCGGCTTGATAAATGTGTGATTGCGGAGGGGAGCCGGCGTACTCGTGGCGGTGACCGTCATTACCGTTCGCTCACCATTCGCTACCTGGCGCTATCCCTTGTTAAACAAGGGCCTTTGTGTCTTCAGCTGTCAACTCAAGTACTGAAACTGGAACAGTATACACTTTATACAGCTAGAGGAACCCCACTCAGACAATTTATCTCCATGATGAAATCAAATTGATAGTCAGTGGGATATTTTTCTACATACCCCTGTGTTACACGAGTATGGTTTGTAGGACTGTAGTGTGTGTGAGTTGCCTTTGTTGTGAAGTGAAAAAGTGAATCTTGGAACTAAGCAGTGGGCATCCTACAATTGTGTTCTCATGCAGCATCTTGGATCCAACCGTCAGTGAAGTTTGAAGCGTGGGCTTGTGCAGCGTTGTGTGTTTACCCATCCGGCAAGCCTCAGGTGCCATCACCATCTCTGGGGTTGCAATTGAAATGCCTTTTCTGTAGTTATTTTGAACCAAGGAATTAACATATAGGTGGTAATTTACTAAATGATTCGCTGATCATTATCCAGTCATTCACCGTTCATATGCCCTTTTCTGCATTTACAACCCGCACCGCCGTCTGTGTTTGCTGGATTTACATTAAAGTAATTTGCTGGCGCACACCTTTTCCATTCGCCAGCTTTAAGTGGTGAATTTAATTGGAATCAATGGTATTTTTAGAAACCTTGTGCCTTTTGTAGCATCTAATTTTTTTCATGCTTGAGCATCATAAGTAGAGATGAGCGAATTGATTCGGACGAACCCGAATTCGTTCCGAATTTCAGGAAAAATTCGATTCTGAACGAATCCGAATTTCCCGTGATTCGATTGGTCGAAGTTTTCCTTTAAACTCCATTTATTTCAATTACAGCCATTGTAAAATGATGGATGGACATGTCCGGACATGGCCCCTGGGGCAAGTCATCATGGGAAGGTCACATACAGCCTATCAGCAGCCAGGAAGCCGGGTGACGTCACAGTCCTATATCCCTTTCGCTGCCAGCCTACCTGAAGTTTTCGTCACCCTTGGTGCCAGACCATTTTGCACTATTTTGCGCTCCCCATGTTCATATGTGATTTTTGAAGGGATTTCCAGGGATTTCCCAGGAAAATGATATATTGTTTTTTTCAGCATAGTCTGGGCTTTAACATGAAATGTCTTGTTTGTCATTTTTTAGGTGTATTCTCAATATTCTTGGGTGAAATATGTGCAAAAAAAAAAAAAAATCTATTTTTTACAATTTGTAGTGTTTTTTTGTAATAAAAAATGTAAGTTTGTCAATAAAATCTTATTGCGTGTGAAACCCCAATTTCTCCCGGTTACAGCGATACCACATATATATAGGTAGACACCCTTTCCTGCCCAGGAGACTCCCCCAAACTGAAACAGCGCTTTAGGGGATTTTCAGAAAAAATACAACTGTGATATGCGCTATGCGCACCTTGCAGTTTTTCCAGAAAAACAACCCTTTACATTTAAAATACCCCCAACAAACTATATATTCTCTGGAAGTACACACCTCAGGCTTTCTATTTGTACCAGGCTTGTTGGTGTGGCCACAGTTTTCTGGAAGTAATCCCTCAATGTATTCTTTGGTTGCAAAGAGTTTCCCTAAAAAAGGATAAAAAAGCAGAATCAAAGCCACATTTTCCTAAAAAAACTATTTACAAACAAAAAAAAACAAGTATAATCTGAAAAAACAACATCCCCCGAACAGAACAATATCCAACATGCATAGCTACTGTCAAGGGAAGAGTTGCCAAACAACCCAAAGTAAAGCGTGCGCATAACGGTAATTTTTCTTGAAAATTTCAGCTCTGCAGACAAAGTGCGCACCTTGCGATTTTTCAACCAAAACAACCCTTTACATTTGGAATATCCCCCATAAACCATATATTCCCTAAAAGTACACATGTTAAGCTTTCTAAGCGTACCCAGCTTGTTGTAGTGGGCTCATCTTTCTGGAATTAATCCCTCAAAGAATTCTTAGGTTGCACAGGGTTTCCCTAAAAAAATTATAAAAAAGCTGAATAAAAAACACCTTTTCCTAAAATATAAATATGCAAACCAGAAAAAACAAGCTAAGTCTGAAAGCGCAAAGTCCCCCGAACAGAACAATACCCAACATGCATAGGTACTATTAACCCTTTTAACCCTTTAAACGCCAGCCACGTAAAATTTACGTGGCTGCCTCTCCTGCAGTTAACTGCCAGCCACGTAAATTTTATGTGCCTGACTTTCCCCACTAATAGTAAAAAAAGTTTTTAAAAAAGGCACTCACCTGACCCCTCGTTTGATTCAGCCGGGTCTCCTCTTCAAAATGGTGGTCTCCGATCGTTCACCGGACCTCCTCTGGCACCGGACCTCTCCCTTTGGGGGCGGGGCTAATGACGTCAGTCCGTGCCGTCGTCCCCGCTAAGCCCCGCCCCTTTGGGGGCGGGGCTATGACGTCATTCCCAGTCCCGATCACCGGCTACAGCTCTGTTAGCTGTCAGATGCCGGTGATCGGTGCCCTGGAAGGAGGTGACAGGAGATCCTCTGATCTCCTGTCTCCTCCTTCTCTGGATGCCGATCACCGGCATCTGACAGCAGATCAGCGAGGGACACAGGAGCTGACGATCGAAGGTGAGTAAAGAGTAAATTTTGTGTCAGTGTTTTTTTTTTTTCTGTTAACCCTTTGTGAACTGGTAAGGGGTCCATGAGACCCCTGTACCAGTTCACAAGGCTGGGGTCTGGCAAGTCACCTGCCCTAGCGGGTGACTTGCCATTAACCCCTGCACCCCCAATTACCTGCCTCCCCAAAGCCCAGGGGGGGGGGCAGAAGAGCCCGGGCCCACATAGACTATGTGGGCTCGTAGGCTGCAGGGTGGGGGGGGCCACAAAAGCTGGCCCCCCCACTCTGTGCCTACAAGCCCCCATAGCTGGTCCCGGGCTGGTTATGACGGGTAGGGGGGACCCTATGTCATTTTTTTTTTAATTTTAAGGGTTAGGGTTAGGGTTAGGCTAACCCTTAAAATTCCAAAAAAAATGAGGGTCCCTACGTGATTTTTAAAAAAATGTTTAACGGTTAGGGTTAGCCTAACCCTAACCCTTAAAATTCCCCCCAAAAATGGGGTCCCCCCCCCTATCAGATCCCTCCCTGCGGGGCATCCGAAATCGGGATGCCCCACTGTGTGAAACCCCCAGGACGCCCCAATCACCTTACCTTATCCCTGTTCCAACGGTGCATGCGCGGGCCGCATCTCGCGCTTCTCTCTATCAGGGCGCGCACACGTTCCGGTCGTTTGTGAATCGCCGATGCGGGCACGCTCCCTGTTAGAGGGAAGCGCGAGATGCGGCTGCCAGCGCGCTCAGAGCCGCTGTGGTTGTCCGTCCCTTGTCCTTGCATACCACAGCGGCTCTGAGCGCTCTGATTGGACGAGCGCTCGCGCATGCGCCGTAGGAGCGGGCTGAGGTGAGTTTTTTATACCTTTCTCGGGGGTTTTACGCAGCGGGGCACCCCCGCGGAAGTGGATCAAAACCCAGGATAGTGAAAATCCTGGGTGTTGGTCCACTTTACGGGTTAGGGTTAGGCTAACCCTAACCCTTAGAATTCCCCCCAAAAATGGGGTCCCCCCACCCCCTGGGATTAAAAAGAAAAAATTAAAAAAAATTAAAATTTTAAAGAATTAAAATTAAAAAGAAAATGACATAGGGACCCCCTCCCAGGGGGGCCCACTATTTTTTTAATTTTTGGGGTTAGGCTTAGCCAAAAATTCTCAAAAAAAATTGGGGTCCCCCCCCCCCGGGAGGGGGTCCCTATGTAATTTTAAATTAACCCCTTATGTTTATAGTGTGGATAGTAGTATTTTATTTGTAAATGTTATAAAATGCTCTTTTCAGTTTGGGGGGTCTCCAGGGCAAGAATGAGGGGCTATTGATACATATGTGGTACCGTTGTAATCGGGAGAAATGGGGCTATCACATGCAATATGGTTTTTATTACTAAAAAATGTTTTATTTAAAATAAAGGAGACAATTGTATATATATATATATATATATATATATATATATATATTATTTTATTTATTTTTTTGTTTTTTTTTACGCAAAAATATTTAAAAAACAGTAGAAAAATTACAAACAAGACATTTAATGTTAAAGCCTAAATTCTGCTGCAAAAAAATATATATATATTTTCCAAGAAATTCCGACAAAAATCACGGTTAAACATGCCGCAAAATGGGGAAAAATGACCAACTGAGGGCGACAAAAGTTCAAGTAGGCTGGCAATTAAAAGGGTTAATAGTACCTATGCATGTTGGGTATTGTTCTGCTCGGGGGACCTTGCGCTTTCAGATTTAGCTTGTTTTTTCTTATTTGCATATTGATATTTTAGGAAAAGGTGTTTTTTATTCTGCTTTTTTATAATTTTTTTTGTGAAACCCTGTGCAACCTAAGAATTCTTCAAGGGATTACTTCCAGAAAGATGAGCCCACGACAACAAGCTGGGTACGCTTAGAAAGCTTAAAATGTGTACTTTCAGGGAATATATGATTTATGGGGGATATTCCAAATGTAAAGGGTTGTTTTGGTAGAAAAAGCACAAGGTGCGCACTTTGTATGCAGAGCTGAAATTTTGAAGTAAAATTACCGTTACGCACATGCTTTACTTTGGTGTGTTTGGCAACTCTTCCCTTGACAGTAGCTATGCATGCTGGGTATTGTTCTGTTCGGGGCATGTTGCTTTTTCAGATTTTCAGTTTTTTTCTTGTTTGCATATAGGTTTTTTTTAGGAAAATGTGGTTTTGATTCTGCTTTTTTATACTTTTTTAGAGAAACCCTGTGCAACCAAAGAATATATTGAGGGATTACTTCCAGAAAACTGCACCCATGTCAACAAGCCTGGTACGCCTAGAAAGCCTGAGGTGTGTACTTCCAGAGAATATATAGTTTGTTGGGGGTATTTCAAAAGTAAAGGGTTGTTTTTCTTGAAAAACTGCAAGGTGCGCTTAGCATGTAGCATAGTTGTATTTTATCTGAAAATCTCCTAAAGAGTTGTTTCAGTTTGGGGGAGTCTCCTGGGCAGGAAAGGGTGTCTACCTATACATATGTGGTATCACTGTAACCGGGAGAAATTGGGGTTTCACGTGCAATAAGATTTTATTGACAAACTTACATTTTTTATTACAAAAAACACTACAAATTGTAAAAAATTGTTTTTTGGGTTTTTTTTTGCACATATTTCATCCAAAAATATTGAGAATACACCTAAAAAATGACAAACAAGACATTTCATGTTAAAGCTTAGACTCTGCTGAAAAAAACAATATATCACTTTTCTGGGAAATCCCTGGAAATCCCTTCAAAAATCACAGTTGAACAAGGGGAGCGCAAAATAGTGCAAAATGGTCTGGCAACAAAGGGTGACAAAATCTCAAGGTAGTCTGGCGGTTAAAGGGTTAATTGCCAGCCTACTTGAGATTTTGTCACCCTCTGTTGACAGGTCATTTTTTCCCCATTTTGCGCCATGTTTTGCGACATTTTTGCTGGAATTTTCAGGAAAATTATATAAATATATTTTTTGCAGCAGAGTTTAGGCTTTAACATGAAATGTCTTGTTTGTAAATTTTATTCTGTTTTTTACAATATTATTAAGTAAAAAAAAAAAAAATTTTTTTTAGAAAATTGCCTCCTTTATTTTACATAAAAAAATGTATTTTATTAAAGAAAACCATATTGCATGTGAAAGCCCCATTTCTACCGATTAGAACGGTACCACATATTTATCGGTAGCCCCCCCATTCTTGCCCAGGAGACCCCCCTAACTGAAACAAGTGATTTTTAACATTTACAAATAAAATACAACTACCATCCACACTACAAAGGGTTAAATCGGGGAAAAAAATGACATAGGGTCCCCCCTCCCAGGGGAGGGGGACCCCATTTTTTTTGGGATTTTTAAGGGTTAAAAACCCTTAAAAATCCAAAAAAAACCGACATGGGGTCCTCCTTACCCGAAGTAACCAGCCCGGGACCAGCTATGCAGGGCTTGTAGAAACAGGGCGCAGGGGCCAGCTTTTGTGGCCCCTGGCCCTGCAGGCTACAAAGCCCGCATAACCCGTGGGCCCAGGCTCTTCTGCCCCCCCCTGGCCTTTGGGGAGGCAGGTAATGGGGGTGCCAAGGGTTAATGGCAAGTCACCAGCTAGTGCAGGTGACTTGCCATCCCCCCAGCCTTGTGAACTGATATAGGGGTCTCATGGACCCCTTACCAGTTCACAAGGGGTTAAATGTAAAAAAAAACACAGACACACAAAGAGAAAAAATATTTTATTATTATTTTTTTTTACTTACTTACCTCCCATCCATACTGGATCACTCTGTCCCTCGCAATCACTGGCTTCTGCTCACTTGCTAGAAGCCTTTTATAGCTGCTGGATGACAGAAAACAAAGGGTTAATTAAAAAAAAAAACGACATAGGGTCCCCCCTCCCAGGAGAGGGGGACCCCATTTTTTTTTGGATTTTTAAGGGTTAAAAACCCTTAAAAATCCAAAAACAAAAAAACGACATGGGGTCCCCCTTACCCGAAGTAACCAGCCCGGGACCAGCTATGCAGGGCTTGTAGGAACAGGGCGCAGGGGCCAGCTTTTGTTGCCCCTGGCCCTGCAGGCTACAAAGCCTGCATAGCCCATGGCCCGGGCTCTTCTGCCCCCCCCCTGGCCTTTGGGGAGGCAGGTAATGGGGGTGCCGGGGGTTAATGGCAAGCCACCCGCTAGCGCAGGTGACTTGCCATCCCCCCAGCCTTGTGAACTGGTATAGGGGTCATGGACCCCTTACCAGTTCACAAGGGGTTAAAAGTAAAAAATAAAAACACAGACACAAATTTCAAAAAATGACATTTATTATTTTTTTTTTACAATATACTCACCTCCAATCCTGGGTCCCACGTCGCTGTCCCGCGCCGCTCTCTCACCGCCGGCATCTGTCAGATGCCGATAGTGATCGGCGCAGGGCGGATGAGAGGAGAGGAGGCTCCGATCGGAGCCTCCTCTCCTCTCACCCGCTCTGCACCGATCACCACCGGCATCTGACAGATGCCGGTGCTCGGTGAGGGTATAGGAGGAGCGGGATGACGTCATCCCGCTCCTCCCACAAAAGGCGGGGCCGCCGCCTCCCATTAGAGGCGGCGGCCATCGCCGCCATTACGAGCAGTGAGGACCCGGAAGAGGGTCCTCACCGAAGCCTGCGGAGCCCAGGGGGGGGATCGGACCCCCCCCTGGTGAAGAGAAGACGGCGGGCCGGGGATCGGGCGAGGAGGTGAGTCAGTGGCGCTTCTTTTTTTTTTCAATGAAGCTGAGCGCGGGGAAAACGGGGGGGGGGGGCGGCCGGTTTCGGGCCCCCCCCTGAAGACGGAGGACGTCGGGGGGGCGATCGGATGCCCCCCCCAGAAAGAGGAGACCCCCAGCTTCCCAGGGATACCAGAGGTAAGTGTTTAATTTGTATCTATTTTTAACTGTTTGGGGTAAATGCCAAGCCCGTAGTTTCTACGGGCTTGGCACTTAAGTGGAGTGGAAGCAAGCACGTAGAAACTACGGGCTTGGCACTGAAAGGGATATAAACGGAAGCCATCTTGCTTGTGCGCATTTCAGCCTTGCATTGCAGACAGAACGGAGGTTGTTGCAGACAGGGAGAGACTTACAGACAGGCAGGGAGAGTCAGGGAGACACAGTGCCAGGGAGAGCCAGGGAAAGATAGGGAAAGATAGGGAAAAATTGGGAACAATCCAGGCAGAGACAGCAGAGACAGGGGAACTTTTTTTTTTATTTTCACTTCACTTCATTTGCCAGATCAGTTTTAAATTGCTTTTTTTGTGTTGTAAATATTCCTGGCCACTGTGCATCCCATCTTGGCAGTGGGATATTTAACCCTCTCTGTTACACACAAGCATTTCTTATAACTCGATTAGTTTTAATTTTTTTAGTATGCTGTAAAAACCCCAGCCCACATGGGCATACTATTTCAGCACATTTGACCCTATCTGTTATACTAAATCAGCTTCTAAAGGCTCTGTTTTATTAATATATTGCATTTTGAATTGGTTTTGTGCGTCCTGTAAAAACACCAGGCCACATGGGCATCCCAAACCAGCACATTTCACCCTATCTGTTATACTAAAGCAGCTTTTACAGGCTCTGTTTTATTAATATATTGCAGTTTGAATTGGTTTTGTGCGTCCTGTAAAAACACCAGGCCGCATGGCATTCCAAACCAGCACATTTCACCCTATCTGTTATACTAAATCAGCTTCTAAAGGCTCTGCTTTATTAATATATTGCATTTTGAATTGGTTTTGTGCGTCCTGTAAAAACACCAGGCCGCAGGGTATCCCAAACCGGCACATTTCACCCTATCTGTTATACTAAAGCGGCTTCTACAGGAGCTGTTTTATTAATATATTGCATTTTGAATTGGTTTTGTGCGTCCTGTAAAAACACCAGGCCGCAGGGTATGCCAAACCGGCACATTTCACCCTATCTATTATACTAAAGCAGCTTTTACAGGCTCTGTTTTATTAATATATTGCAGTTTGAATTGGTTTTCTGCGTCCTGTAAAAACACCAGGCCACATGGCATTCCAAACCAGCACATTTCACCCTATCTGTTATACTAAATCAGCTTCTAAAGGCTCTGTTTTATTAATATATTGCATTTTGAATTGGTTTTGTGCGTCCTGTAAAAACACCAGGCCGCAGGGTATCCCAAACCGGCACATTTCACCCTATCTGTTAGACTAAAGCGGCTTCTACAGGAGCTGCTTTATTAATACATTGCATTTTGAATTGGTTTTGTGCGTCCTGTAAAAACACCAGGCCGCAGGGTATCCCAAACCGGCACATTTCACCCTATCTGTTATACTAAAGCAGCTTCTACAGGCTGTTTTATTAATATATTGCATTTTGAATTGGTTTTGTGCGTCCTGTAAAAAAAACACCAGGCCGCATGGCATCCCAAACCAGCACATTTCACCCTATATGTTACACACAAGCAGCTGTTAAAGGGGATTTCTTCTAACTAGATTACATTTTGAATTGTTTTTGGGTCTGCTGTAAAAACTTCAGGCCAATGAGCATCCCATATTAGCACATTTGACCCTATCTGTTACACACAAGCAGCTGTTAAAGGGGATTTCTTCTAACTAGATTACAGTTTGAATTGTGTTTGTGTCTGCTGTAAAAACCCCAGGCCAATGGGCATCCCATATTAGCACATTTGACCCTATCTGTTACACACAAGCAGCTCTTAAAGCTGATTTAATCTAGCTAGAGCACAGTTTCAATTGTTTTTGTGTCTGCTGTAAAAACCCCTGGGCACTGTGCATGCCATGTTTGCACATTTAACCCTATCTGTTACACACAAGCAGCTGTTAAAGGGGATCTCTTCTAACTAGAGCACAGTTCTAATTGTTTTTGTGTCTGCTATAAAAACCCCTGCCCACTGGGCATCCCATGTTAGCACATTTGACCCTATCTGTTACACACAAGCAGCTCTTAAAGGGGATTTCATCTAACTAGAGCACAGTTTTAATTGTTTTTGTGTCTGCTGTAAAAACCCCTGGCCACTGGGCATCCCAAACACTAGCATAAATATTTCAAGACTACCTGTCTAATAACTGCTTGCATTTTATAATTAACGTCACTTTTCCACAATCAAGGGAGGCCACCTCTGTATGTGAGCAGGGGGCATCCCAAACACTAGCATAAATATTTCAAGACTACCTGTCTATTAGCTGGTTGGATTTTTTAATCACTGTCACTTTTCCACTATCAAAGGAGCCAACCTCTCTATGTGAGGAGGGGGCATCCCAAACACTAGCATTAATATTGCAAGAGTACCTGTCTATTAACTGGTTGCATTTTGTAAAGAAAGTCACGTTGTCAAATTGCCAGCAGCCATTGCCTTTGACCGGGGGCATCCCAAATATGCTAGCATGTGTCTTTTAAGAGTGCTCACATTGGAGTTGGCAGCAGCAGCATTAGGAGCCTGTATATTGCCTGAAAGACACACATATGAGCTGGCAGCAGCAGCATAGGGAGCCCATATATTGCCTGAAAGACACTCCCTGGAGTTGGCAGCAGCATAAGGAGCTACCATGCTTCAGCTACTACCATGGATCAGCCATTGGTGGCTGGAAATCCTGGCTGATGTTAATGGGGGGTTGTAGCACACCAAATCAGATAGAAAGATAGCTGGTATCAATATACTTCTGAGAGGGGTTCAAACATTCCAAACTGCATCCGCCCAGCATGCAGTAAGTAACTCATGAAGACCAAAATGTAGGAAGAGTGAACACCCCCAAAAAAACAATAATTGCAATTAACAAAAGTGATTTAATATCGTGAAAACATAATTCAGAGATAGACATAATATATATACATGATTATCAGAATGACCGCTAGGTGGCGCTGTTGTATGTTGTTGTCACAATTCAGGTTCTGTTGCCCATAAAGGTAATTCAGGGATAACGTCTAATAAACAGATTGACAGGCAGTATAATCATGGGCAAGCCAGATCCAGAAAATCCAATTTGTAATGCATGTAGTCCAAGACACACAGATCAAAAAAGAGGCTTACAGGCAGGATACAGGTAGGAACAACAGCTGGAGCTTCTCTCAACGTTTCGACAGTGATGTCTTCATCAGGAGATGCGGTATCTGGTAAGGGGCAGGCAGACCTTTTATAGTATGGAGACCCAGCGTGCTTGATGGCGCCAAAAACAGGCTGCGAGCCAGATGCCGCAGCCTGATGATGTCATCAGGGTTATTGCAAAGGGTCCCGACCATCCTCGCGCCGGGCGGCAGTATTTGCCATCGGGCCAGGGGAATGGCGCACGGGGCTCTATGCAATGCCTATGGGAGGTTTTAAGATGAAATGTGTAGAAAATCTTTAATATTGTGGCCCCTCCGAAAGCGGGGCTACACAAAGATGGCGTCCATCCTATGTGGGATGATTTCCTAGTGAAGGCTTCAAGAAAATGGCGTCTGCTTCATCCCCGAGGTTTATCAAAGATGGCGTCCACAAATCTCGCGATATCCAAGATGACGTCCGCGAATCTCGCAACGCTAAGTCATTGTATTAAACAGTGCAAATCAAACCAACAAGATGACTGCCACCGTAGCGGTGACGATCGCTATCCAGGGCAGCAGGATTACACAGCATGAGAGGCGTGATGTCCAATGGTGGGAAATGACGCAGCATAGATTCTAATACGAGGATGGCACGCTGGGATTTAAAGGAGCACTCCTACTCCATGATTTCACGCTGGGTCAGCATAGGCTAGCTTTATATTGCTGAATAAAGCCCATAGAAACACACAATAAACATAAAATGTTAAAAAAGTGCACAAGTGATACCTTAAAAAACAGGCCCAGAAAATCTCTGGGCAAGCTAGCACCATATTGCACAGTATTCATTTGTGGTTATACTAACCAGTAGCAGTTAATTATATAGGTATGTGGCACATTGCTGGGTTGTATGAACGGGGAAGGCATGGAACTGTCAATAAAACAGACACAGTCAGTAAAACACGGAAAAGTCCATTTCTTCATTAAGCCCATCGGGGTTCAGTGTTTGTAGTTGGAATATCCAATATAATTTGCGTTGTAATAATTTCTATTCCAAATTGCCACCCCTGTCCAAAGGTTTAACTATCTCTATCACCAAGAAACAGAGTTGACTAATTTGATGGCCGACTTCTAGGAAATGCCAGGCTATGGGAGATTCTAGCTTGTTGTTTCTAATGTCGGAGCGATGTTCACTAATTCTTTGTCTTATGGTACGTTTGGTTTTGCCCACATACCCCTTCCCACATGGACATTTAAATAAATAAACTACATTGGTCGAGGAGCAATTGGCAAAGTCACGAATTTGATACCTGAAACCTGTTTTTGGATGCGTAAATGTGGCCGTTTTGTAAGTGAAGCCACATTGGGAGCAGTGGCCACAGGGAAACATCCCCTTGGGGGGTCCCTGGGCATTGAGCCAATTGGAATCTCTTTGGCGAGTGGGAGAGCTAAAGTCTGCCTTGACGAGCGTCTGTCGAATGCTTTTAGAGTGCCTATAGGCCACCATCGGTGGATCCCTAAAGGTGTCACCTAGTTTCTCATCTGTGTTGGTAATATGCCAATGTCTCCGGATGACTCTTTATACTTTTTGGGAAAGATTAGAGTAAGTCAAAACTAGTGGTATGCGATTACTAGTTTTTTACTCTTTACATTTCCGCAGCGTTTGTCTATCCAGAGTGCGTGCTCTAGATTGTGCTGCTTTAAGCTGGGTTAACTCATAGCCCCTTTGGAGTAGTTTTTGAATTAGTTCCTCCGATCTCTCCTCAAACAGATCATCTGTTGCCGTGATGCGGCGAATCCTTACGAATTGACTATAAGGAAGGGGTCGAATGAGAGCAGGAGGGTGGAAGCTGTCTGCGTGCAAAAAGGTGTTTCTATCAGTGGGTTTCCTGAAAATGTCAGTGGTAAGGTTGCCTTCATCAAGTGAGATGGAGACATCCAAAAAATGTATTTTAGTATGACTATATTCAATGGAGAATTTAATGGTAGGTGAGCTTTGGTTAAGGTATGTGTGGAAGGCTTCTAGGGACTGTATGTCACCCTTCCAAATGATAAATACGTAATCTATGTACCGTAACCATATGAGGATGTTCTGTTTGAAGGGATCGGTAGGGTACACAAATCGTTTTCCAAAATCTGCCATAAAAAGATTGGCATAGGTAGGGGCCATGGGGGGCCTGTGGAAATCTCTCCAAATTTTTCATGGACAGACGAGTTCTCCTTGGCATGACTATGGCCCCCGCCGCACTAAACACACGCTCAGATGGCACACTACTCACTGGGCAAGACAGCTTTCCCAGGGCAAACTCTGCCAGTTGCGGCCACAAGTCAAGTTTGGCTGCCCAGAAGTCCAGCGGGTCCTCATGGTGCATTGACATGGTCATGTCAAGGTATGACACTACCTGCTGGTTCAGGGCCTGCTCCAGGTCTTTCTGCTGCTCATGATTAGCCTCACTATGTGGGTCGCTTGTGATTAGGGTGTGATTCTGTTAGTTGTTATCTGATTCCGACCCGGCTTGATCGACCATTCCTGTCTGCTGCCTGTACCGACCTCTGCTTTGTCTGACCAAGAACCTGCCTGCCCCTCTGGATACCCAGCGATCTCTGACCTCCCTGCTTTACCCTTTGGCTACTCCTGACTACGCACCTGTCTCATCCCTGTAGTCTGACGCACCCTCCGGATTGACTACCTGTGAACGACCTCGGCTTCGGGATACCCTCGTGGTTCATCGGCCTTCACCGTAAGCAGCCATCCTTTGCGCCTATTAAGACCTGGGGGCAACCGTGTCCGGTGAGGCGTACCTAGCATCCCGGCAAACCGGGGCTTGACTATAGGCAGAAGCGGCGGTGAAGATTGGGGGTTGCCTGCTTACAGAAGGCTGGTGTCCCGCTGGGCATCACAGTATGGACCATGGCATCGGCCATGCAGATAGTCATCGGCCAACTGACTACGTAGAATGTCTCTGTAGTAGGTCAGTTTGTCCTCCCTCTCAGTGGGTGTAAAAAAATGCCCCCATTTTGTGCCGGTAGCGAGGGTCCAATAAGGTAGAGAGCCAGAAGTCATCCCGCTGACAAATGGAGACAATTATGCGGTCACTACGCGAGCATACTGCCACGTTGTGTCTGGATCCTCTGTCTCGCCTTCCTCACAACCCTCTAGCTCCTCTGGCTGCTCCTGCTCCTCCTCTCCTGTCAGATGACTAGATAAAATGGCCATTTTGTCAAACCTAAACTGTGCTTCACTGTTCTCCTCCCCCTCCTCCTCCACTTCAGCCCCCACAAACTTCATGTGGCCGTGAAATGTAGGCGCCATGTCTCCAGTGCCCTGACCAGCCATGGTTTCCAACATGTGTTGTAGTACATGAAGCAGTGGAATCACATTGTTCATCCCGTAGTCCTGGCGACTGACTAATAATTGGCTTCCTCAAAGGGCCTGAGAAAACGACAGGTATCACGTATGAGCTGCCACTGGTTAACATTGAAGTTACACAGGGCAGTCCCCCTATCCGCTTGAACCATCAAGAAAACAGTGATGGCTTTTCTCAGTTCGTATAGTCGATCCAACATATGGAGGGTGAAAACATCGCAAATCAGACTATGTGGGGGGATACCGTTCTGATGCTGTAGCTCAAGAAGGGTGTGCTTGGCGGTGTAGGAGTGGCTGCATGCAAAGTTTGTTTCCTTCCCATTGTTAGCATGTCTTGCAGCTGGGGGGAAGACTTCAGAAAATGCTTGACAACTAGGATGAACACGTGTGGCATACAGGGCGCATGGCTCAGGCTTCCTTGTCGCAGCGCAGGCAAGATGTTCTTCCCAGTTTGGGTGGAGATTTATGGTTTTTAGCAGTTCCTCCCATGTATGACTCCGTGGCTCAAGGCAAACCATGTGAAGAACAGCGTGAGTCCTGCACACATGGTAGGCTGGAAGGGCACTGAAAAAAATAAAAAAAAACACAGAAAAAAAATATTAAGAAAAAACAAAATACAAAAAAAAAAAATTAAAAATGAACAAAAAAATTTGTAAAAAAATAAAAAAAAACAATGGAAAAAATTTATATAAAAAATACAAAAAAAATACAAAAATATATATTTTTAAAAAATACAAAATTAAAAAAAAAACAGAAATTGAAAAAAAATACTAAACCAAAAAAAAAATTGGATACATTTTATATGTTATTGTTATTATGTTGTTGTTATTATGTTATATGTTATTGTATGTTATTATTATAAATGTGTTCAAATAAGATAAATGTTAACAGTTAATATGTAATTGACAATTAGGCACTTTTTTCTGTGACACCATTGCTAAGTGCAAGTGCACTGTCACAGGCACAATGGCCTAGGAGCATGGAGGCCACACCTGTCCAAGTTGCTGTTGTGGTTGTGCAGGAACCACAATCACCCAGTGGTGCTTAAAGGATATGTATTGTCCCTGACCATAATTACAGCTCCAGACGTAGGCACTGCCGTGGGACTCTCCACCTCAGCACGGCACAAGCCATCAGTTCTCTGAAAGGTCCACCACCTCAAAAGGGAGGGACTGCAGCACCAGCAACTTATACAGGAGCACATTTAGCTTCTGCACGTTGGATGAGTGGGCACATACTGTTGTCTCTTGGACATGGCTTGGCCAATGGATTGCTGGCGGAATGACTGACTCGGATTAAGAGGAAGAGGAGCATCTGGAGCGACAGAGGATGGGTATGACACACAGGAGGTAGTGGAGCCTTGGCTGGCAGGAACAGAGAGCGGCGTGCCACTGGGTAATGCAGCAGGCTGGACCATCACTTTGGAGCCAACTCTCCCAGGCCGCTTTATGGTGACGCTGCAAATGTCGATGCAGGGCTGTGGGTCCAACATTGGGACCCTGGCCACACTTCGCCTTCTGCCTACACATCTTTCATATAGCCATGTTAAGCGGATGATCGTGTTAACCAATGGATGATGGCAGATGGGTTGCTGGTCAAGACACGACCACTAACTGATACCGGGAGATCAGGCCTCTCACTGAGACTCCTGCTGCCACTCACCCTCAGTCTGCTGAGACCTCTGCTTGATGAATTGAGGCCTGAAATGTTACTATGTTACTAATATGTTACTATGTTACTAATTACAAATATGTTACTAATTACAAATATGTTAATAATATGTTACTATGTTACTAAAATGTTACTATGTTACTAAAAAGCCCCAAATGGGGCTCTCAGAGATTAGAGTTAGGACTGCACCTCACAGGGGCACCTTGGCGCTGGTGGTGCAGCTTAAGCATACTTCTGCAGATGTGTGTGACCGAGCCCTCTGTTTTTAACCAAGTTTAGAGACAGATTGTAGGTTGGTCAGCAAGCTAACTGGTTTGAGTGCTGTGGCTCCTTTAAGACTTTTGTATCCTAATTGCCCTGCTAACGTGCACCTCCCAGGTTAGTTATAAAATGGTCTGAGCGGCTGCCACCTCTCCTTTGTTTCTTTTGAATTTGTGCAAGCACATGGTGTGTGGGGTCTAGGCTGTATTGCAAGGTCTTTGACCCTTCCACCCCATGGCTTGCACTTGAGGTTTAGGGCAACCTCAGGTAAGCCTGTTCCCAATTTATCTATTGCATTGTATGTCCCAAATGGGGCTCTCAGATATTAGAGTTAGGACTGCACCTCACAGGGGCACCTTGGCACTGGTGGAGCAGCTTAAGCATACTTCTGCAGATGTGTGTGACCGAGCCCTCTGTTTTTAACCAAGTTTAGAGACAGATTGTAGGTTGGTCAGCAAGCTAACTGGTTTGAGTGCTGTGGCTCCTTTAAGACTTTTGTATCCTAATTGCCCTGCTAACGTGCACCTCCCAGGTTAGTTATAAAATGGTCTGAGCGGCTGCCACCCCTCCTTTGTTACTATGTTACTAATGTGTTACTATGTTACTAATATGTTACTATGTTACTAATGTGTTACTATGTTACTAACATGTTACTATGTTGCTAATATGTTACTAATCTGTCACTCTCCATCACTCCAAACCTTTAAAAGTGCCCTCAAAACTCACTGATGTCCTCCTCAGCTTCCTCAACAGTGTCTGCTTTAGAAGCCAAAATGCTTGCAACACCACCTCCCACGCCACTCTCCTCATCACTACTTGCCCGCCTAGTGGAAGAAGCGGCGAGTGTCTCCTGCACTTCTTGGCTGGGCAGTAGCTGCTGATCATCAGATCGTCCTCACTGAATAGTGGAGCTGAACCCAAAGCATAAGATATAACCGACAGTTGACTGGGAGTGTCAGATGTCACAGTGGATGATCGTGTTAACCAATGGATGATGGCAGAAGGGTTGCTGGTCACGACACGACCGCTAGCTAATACCGGGAGATCAGGCCTCTCACTGAGACTCCGGCTGCCACTCACCCCTAGTCTGCTGCAACCTCTGCTTGATTAATTTAGGCCTCTGCAACTTCTCTGTGCCCATCCTGGCACTTCTCTGCCTGACACACTTAGTGCGTATATGAGGGGAGGACAAAACGCTACACTACACTTAAAGCAGGATTTGTCGAAAACAGCAGCAGGTGTGTAATTATCTATGGCTTTTCACTAAGTAGTAACTAGGCCCTGAAGACTTTAACAGGAACAAAGTGATGAAACTCTTAGATGTGCGTATGTGATGCTCTGATGAGAGCAATTCAATGTGCTCCAGTACGCTTGAAAAATGTTTTTTGAGAGACTGGCCTGCGTGGAAATGAATCGGGCATGGATCAGCCAAGATTTCCACCCACCAATGCCTGATGCATTAGAGTAGATTGATCATGAGGCCAGACCAACACTTAAGAAATATGGATAGTGCAAAACAGATTTAGGGCGCTGCTCTCCAGTTACAGATATTCTTCCGCATCAGACCACAAGTAATTATTGAGAAAATGCTTTACGTTAGTCTTACTTTTTATTAATATTCTTCGGATAAGATATATGTGCCGAAAATCTGTATATGTTCTCTTTATGCTGCTGCAAACTCCAGGGTGTGTCTTTCAGGCAATATGTGGGCTCCTAATGCTGCTGCCAACTCCTGGGTGTGTCTTTCAGGCAATATCTGAGCTCTCTATGCTGCTGCCAAGTCCAATGTGTTATTCAGGCAATATATGGGCTCCCTATGCTGCTTCCAAGTCCAGAGTGTGTCTTTCAGGCAATATTTGGGCTGCTGCCAACTCCAGTTTGTCTTTAGGCCAATTTTTGGGCTCCTGCTGCTGCTGCCAACTCCAGGGTGTGTCTTTAGGCCAATTTTTGGGCTACTGCTGCCAACTCCAGTGTCCCATTCAAGCAATGTTTGGGCTCCTGCTGCTGCTGCTGCCAACTCCAGTGTGTCTTTAGGCCAATTTTTGGGCTACTGCTGCCAACTCCAGTGTCTCTTTCAAGCAATGTTTGGGCTCCTGCTGCCAACTCTAGTGTCTCTTTCAAGCAATGTTTGGGCTCCTGCTGCTGCTGCTGCTGGCAACTCCAGTGTGTCTTTAGGCCAATTTTTGGGCTCCTGCTGCTGCTGGCAACTCCAGTGTGTCTTTAGGCCAATTTTTGGGCTCCGGCTGCCAACTCCAGTGTCTCTTTCAAGCAATGTCTGGGCTCCTGCTGCTGCTGCTGCCAACTCCAGGGTGTGTCTTTAGTCCAATTTTTGGGCTCCTGCTGCCAACTCCAGTGTCTTTTTCAAGCAATGTTTGGGCTCCTGCTGCTGCTGCTGGCAACTCAGTGTGTCTTTAGTCCAATATTTGGGCTCCTGCTGCCAACTCCAGTGTCTCTTTCAAGCTATGTTTGGGCTCCTGCTGCCAACTCCAGTTTGTCTTTAGGCCAATTTTGGGCTCCTGCTGCCAACTCCAGTGTCTCTTTCAAGCAATGTTTGGGCTCCTGCTGCTGCCAACTCCAGGGTGTGTCTTTAGTTCAATTCTTGGGCTCCTGCTGCCAACTCCAGTATCTCTTTCAAGCTATGTTTGGGCTCCTGCTGCTGCTGGCAACTCCAGTGTGTCTTTAGGCCAATTTTTGGGCTCCTGCTGCCAACTCCAGTGTTTCTTTCAAGCAATGTTTAGACTCCTGCTGCTGCTGATGCCAACTCCAGGGTGTGTCTTTAGTCCAAGGTTGGGGCTTCTGCTGCCAACTCCAGTGTCTCTTTCAAGCAATGTTTGGGCTCCTGCTGCTGCCAACTCCAGGGTGTGTCTTTAGTTCAATTTTTGGGCTCCTGCTGCCAACTCCAGTATCTCTTTCAAGCTATGTTTGGGCTCCTGCTGCTGCTGGCAACTCCAGTGTGTCTTTAGGCCAATTTTTGGGCTCCTGCTGCCAACTCCAGTGTTTCTTTCAAGCAATGTTTAGACTCCTGCTGCTGCTGATGCCAACTCCAGGGTGTGTCTTTAGTCCAAGGTTGGGGCTTCTGCTGCCAACTCCAGTGTCTCTTTCAAGCTATGTTTGGGCTCCTGCTGCTGCTGCCAACTCCAGTGTGTCTTTAGGCCAATTTTTGGGCTCCTGCTGCCAACTCCAGTGTCTCTTTTAAGCAATGTTTGGGCTGCTGCTGCCAACTTCAGTGTGTCTTTAGGCCAATTTTTGGGCTCCTGCTGCCAACTCCAGTGTCTCTTTCAAGAAATGTTTGGGCTCCTGCTGCTGTTGCTGCTGGTAACTCCAGTGTGTCTTTTGGCCAATTTTTGGGCTCCTGCTGCCAACTCCAGTGTCTTTTTCAAGCAATGTTTGGGCTCCTGCTGCTGCCAACTCCAGGGTGTGTCTTTAGTCCAATTTTTGGGCTCCTGCTGCAAACTCCAGTGTCTCTTCCAAGCTATGTTTGGGCTCCTGCTGGCAACTCCAGTGTGTCTTTAGGCCAATTTTTGGGCTCCTGCTGCCAACTCCAGTGTTTCTTTCAAGCAATGTTTAGACTCCTGCTGCTGCTGCTGCCAACTCCAGGGTGTGTCTTTAGTCCAATGTTTGGGCTTCTGCTGCCAACTCCAGTGTCTCTTTCAAGCTATGTTTGGGCTCCTGCTGCTGCTGGCAACTCCAGTGTGTCTTTAGGCTAATTTTTGGGCTCCTGCTGCCAACTCCAGTGTTTCTTTCAAGCAATGTTTAGACTCCTGCTGCTGCTGCTGCCAACTCCAGGGTGTGTCTTTAGTCCAATGTTTGGGCTTCTGCTGCCAACTCCAGTGTCTCTTTCAAGCTATGTTTGGGCTCCTGCTGCTGCTGGCAACTCCAGTGTGTCTTTAGGCCAATTTTTGGGCTCCTGCTGCCAACTCCAGTGTTTCTTTCAAGCAATGTTTAGACTCCTGCTGCTGCTGCCAACTCCAGGGTGTGTCTTTAGTCCAAGGTTGGGGCTTCTGCTGCCAACTCCAGTGTCTCTTTCAAGCTATGTTTGGGCTCCTGCTGCTGCTGCCAACTCCAGTGTGTCTTTAGGCCAATTTTTGGGCTCCTGCTGCCAACTCCAGTGTCTCTTTTAAGCAATGTTTGGGCTGCTGCTGCCAACTTCAGTGTGTCTTTAGGCCAATTTTTGGGCTCCTGCTGCCAACTCCAGTGTCTCTTTCAAGAAATGTTTGGGCTCCTGCTGCTGTTGCTGCTGGTAACTCCAGTGTGTCTTTTGGCCAATTTTTGGGCTCCTGCTGCCAACTCCAGTGTCTTTTTCAAGCAATGTTTGGGCTCCTGCTGCTGCCAACTCAAGGGTGTGTCTTTAGTCCAATTTTTGTGCTCCTGCTGCAAACTCCAGTGTCTCTTCCAAGCTATGTTTGGGCTCCTGCTGCTGCTGGCAACTCCAGTGTGTCTTTAGGCCAATTTTTGGGCTCCTGCTGCCAACTCCAGTGTTTCTTTCAAGCAATGTTTAGACTCCTGCTGCTGCTGCTGCCAACTCCAGGGTGTGTCTTTAGTCCAATGTTTGGGCTTCTGCTGCCAACTCCAGTGTCTCTTTCAAGCTATGTTTGGGCTCCTGCTGCTGCTGCCAACTCCAATGTGTCTTTAGGCCAATTTTTGGGCTCCTGCTACCAACTCCAGTTTCTCTTTTAAGCAATGTTTGGGCTGCTGCTGCCAACTCCAGTGTGTCTTTAGGCCAATTTTTGGGCTCCTGCTGCCAACTCCAGTGTCTCTTTCAAGCTATGTTTGGGCTCCTGCTGCTGCTTGAAACTCCAGTGTGTCTTTAGTCCAATTTGTGGGTTACTGCTGCCAACTCCAGTGTCTCTTTCAGCCAATGTTTGGGCTCCTGCTGCTGCTGCTGGCAACTCCAGTGTGTCTTTAGGCCAATTTTTGGGCTCCTGCTGCCAACTCCAGTGTCTCTTTCAAGAAATGTTTGGGCTCCTGCTGCTGCTGCTGGCAACTCCAGTGTGTCTTTAGGCCAATTTTTGGGCTCCTGCTGCCAACTCCAGTGTCTCTTTCAAGCTATGTTTGGGCTCCTGCTGCTGCTGCCAACTCCAATGTGTCTTTAGGCCAATTTTCGGGCTCCTGGTGCTAATTCCAGTGTCTCTTTCAAGCAATGTTTAGACTCCTGCTGCTGCCAACTCCAGGATGTGTCTTTAGTCCAATGTTTGGGCTTCTGCTGCCAACTCCAGTGTCTCTTTCAAGCTATGTTTGGGCTCCTGCTGCTGCCAACTCCAGTGTGTCTTTAGGCCAATTTTTGGGCTCCTGCTGCCAACTCCAGTGTCTCTTTTAAGCAATGTTTGGGCTACTGCTGCTGCCAACTCCAGTGTGTCTTTAGGCCAATTTTTGGGTTACTGCTGCCAACTCCAGTGTCTCTTTCAGCCAATGTTTGGGCTCCTGCTGCTGCTGCTGCCAACTCCAGTGTGTCTTTAGGCCAATTTTTGGGCTCCTGCTGCCAACTCCAGTGTCTCTTTCAAACAATGTTTGGGCTCCTGCTGCTGCTGCTGGCAACTCTAGTGTGTCTTTAGGCCAATATTTGGGCTCCTGCTGCTGCCAGCTCCAGTGGCCCCTCATAGTGATGCCACCTCAACTCTCTGCAATTGTGCAATAGCGATGCCTCTGATCTGCATGTCATAATTATTTACAGTATTATTTCACTAACCCAGCACGCATCCTATGCGTGTTACAGCAAGGCAGAATGGTTTACAACCCTATTGAGGCTCTAGGAAGCTCAGAAATAGCAGTTTTTAATAGCGATTCGTTGCAAATATATTCGGACCGAAACAAATTTTGTCGGAAAATTTGGCGAATCAGCCGAAACGAATTTTTCAAAAGTTCGCTCATCTCTAATCATAAGGTTACCCAGAATGTAAATACCACTAATGATAATGTTTTTATATGACTTTTATAGTTTCAATTAAACTTTTAAACTTTTTGAAACTTTTCAACCAAATCAGACACTTCAAAGATACCCCACATATATTTTGATACCCCTCCAATGCTAGCACATGCTATAAAAGTGTGTTGTTAGCAAGATTTTATTTTTTTTCTAAAATAAATCTATCACAGCAGTTCACCAGCATATCACCGGCATTCTTCAAATCACTTTTTAATGCAAAAACCAATGACTTTCGCTAGCAAACTGCAGCGATCACAACAAAATACATGGTGTAAGTCTGTGTTCACTGCTGTAAATTTAGCTCAAAGTACCGCAGTTTTACTCTCTGGCCACACACTTATGGCCACACACCCATGGTGCGTTAAACATATATTTTAAAATAATACTTGCTTAATACAAATTATAAACTCTCTTGGTGTCTCACAAATCTTCGCTCACATTTACAGGAAATAACAAATGTAAATTTTTAATGAAAGATTAAAAATTAACTTGCAGAAATATGCTAATTTGCTTTTCCATGTAATTTTTTTTTCTTTACACCTAATGGAAAAATGTGAAATGTGGAGACCAAGGGAGTGAGAACTCCTAATCATGATGGTATTATACAGATTAGTTAAACCGAGAGACATTTAATCAATCTAAAATCCTGCCCCCACGTTGTTATGTCACAGGCAGATGAACATTATTATTTAGGAAATAGGCATGTGACAATGCAATGAAATTAAATATTTCCTGTAGGTTAAAGAAGAAAAAATATTTTACTATAGAAAGACTGCAGAATAGAAGTCTTCTTTTATGTTAAAGTGGACCAATCACCCCCCTGAGGCCACCCTGTAATATTAAAGATATGACTCCCCAGTGCGCTGTTAATCTTACCTGATCCCAGTGGCTCTGCATGAAAGTGGGCGATCTGGGAGGTTTCACACAAGGAGGGCACTTACATTGGGATGCGAGTGAGTGATAACTCTCCGGTAAGCTGGGGATGTGGCCACCGGCTTCACCTATACTGGTGCGAAGTTCAAATCACTGACTTAATGCCGTGCATTAGTATGCGCTGCATAAAGTGCAGACTGGACAAGTGCCCCTGCATGAAAGTGGGCGATCTGGGAGGTTTCACACGAGGGGGGCACTTACATTGGCATGCGAGTGAGTGATCAGGTGGAAATCCTGGTGATTGGCCCACTTTAAGAAGCATGCACTGCCCTATAGCTTCAAAAATATTTATTTTAGGGTGTTCAGTTCAGGGAGCCCTTTCCCCTACCTACATGGGAGCCTGCTCCCCCCTTGATTAGGAAAGGAAGAATGCATTGAAGCCTGTCTGGAAGGAAATAATGAAGAACAAGCTGCTTTTGGGAGAATGCAGAACAGGTGTATGCATGAAGGTTTTAGAATAGGTGGTTCACAGAGTGCAGAATACATCGTACACAGAGAAAATATAGAATATATTATGTACATAGAGATCACAGAATAGACTGTATATAGAAAGACTGCAGGATATACTGTACACTGAAAGACTGCAGAATAAACTCCGTTGATTGGGCATTCCTAATTGCCTTTTCAATGAGAAAGAAGACAGTTCCTTTCTGTAACTAAGAGCGATCTTGATAACTCTACATGATGTTAAAAAGGTGCAAGAAATTCTGTTTCAGGTTGAATGGAACAATGCCATAACAGTTGCACACATCAACCAACAGAGCAGTACCAAAAGCATACAAAAACACTTCTTGGCAGTTCACACACTAAGAGTGGAAAAATAAATGGGTCTATTATTTAGCAAATAAATCGGTCTGAATAAATAGGTTTTTTTTAGATGTTTTCTATGTGTTATATTAGATTTCAAAGGGTGAAGATGTTCTCAACAAGTCACAACATTTAGATCCTCTGGTATAAAGAATAAATGGTTATGACTGGTCCTGAGTGGTACATCCGCTGGTAACTTCTACCGGACCCTATAAGCTTCATTCAGAGCCTTACCTTGCTTGTTATTTTGCGGAAGTAAACTCATAAACTGGGAATCTGTGAATGCTCATCTGATTCCTAGCCATGTCCCATTATTTTCTCGGCCAGGCGTACACGATCGCAAGTGCTTTACGTACGCATACTGTTTAGCCAAGTAATTGCTGTTTTGGTCCACAAACTCATCTCGGAAGGCCATGGAGGCCTTCAATATCAGTGTTATTGGCATCTCAACTTATGCATACAATGTTTTTTTTTGAGGCATCGCTTCCTCCCATCTTCGGGGTATCCCATGTTTGTGAGCCTTCCTGCAGTGTGACTTAACTTCTTTCAGTTGGTTCCTGGTGGGGCATCCTATATAGGGTACCAGGCTGCCCTGATATTCACCTTCTTCATCCTGTTTTTCCAGGGTCCTGGTGGGGCATCCCATGTAGTGTTCCTGCGTGTATTGTGATTACCTACTCCCAGTTGATTCCTGGTGGGGCATACCATGTAATGGTAATGTTCATGCCTGTATTGTGACTTACCTTCTCCCCTTTGGTTCTTTGAGGGGCATCCCATGTTGTCATAAAAACTATTTTTTTTAAGATTAAGATTTTTATTTTACAGTAATAATATTAATAATAAAATATAATATTTTTTTTTTTTTACAGTAATATCGCGGACCATAACATTTTTAAGGTTAAAACAAAAAAAATGTACCTATTTAAAAAGTTTGGGGGCAATGTGTGTGCCCTCAGGCTGTGGGCCCCTGTCTCATCTCCATGGCACCCAGAAAGACAAAAGAAAAAAGTCAACATCTGCTTTAACTCATATGTTCCAGGTCTCCCTGGGTAAAGCCCCCTAAATGCTCACTACTTACCACAACACTGGCTGTTGGCCTTTTATGGGGCCACCCTTCTGTCACCTTGGTGCCATCTCTGCATCTGCGTCTGTACGGACATGAAAACAGATGTTATAACTCACATGTGTGATGTGAATTGTTAGTTAGTCCTGTGTAGGTCCGGCCTCGGGTGGCTCCCATGTGCAACAGGCCAATGGATGTTTTGCCCTAACCCTTTGGGCTGGCGAGTGATCTAGCTAGTATGTGCATATGCATCACTGAGTCGGCGTATGACGTTGTTCACATCCAGCATGTGCCTCCAAATTGCTGACAGTTCTCCTGGCCACCATTCCTAGTGGAATGGAGTCACTGACGTACCTAAGCAGAGTGGCGGACCTAGCTCTCGCCTTTGCTAGTACTGTTGGAATTGGCTTACTGACACATCTCTGCAACCTGGGGGCCTTAGCTCTCTAGGCCAACAGGACTGTCGGATTGGAGTTGCTGACACACCTAGTCATAGTGGGGAACCCAGCTCTCCCGTTTGCCATTACTGGTGGATTGTAAGGTCTCGGGTCTAGCCCTTGTCTGATCCTGCACCAGTTACACCAACCTCTGTACTTACACACTTCTGAGCCCCCTCAGTGTCCCCTACAAACAGGAAAAGGTAGTACATGTGACCAGCCGGAGCGTATGCCTGATGGCATGTTCACTTTGGCACATGTGGGGTGGCCTGTCAACAGGCAGCCAGGGTTTGGGTCTGGTCTCAAGTCGACCCAAAACGTATTTTTCTTTGGACACCCGGCCTCCACCATTAATGTGTGGCCCGCCATGTGCCTTGGTTCGTATGACTGCCCTACCCCAGCCAGTCTGTCACCTGTCTGCCCATTTTCCTGCTTGTAAAGCAGGAAACATGCATAGGCGAAGCCTGGCATAGCATGGCTTAGCATGGATACTTACCATCATGATGTTTTCCTACTCTTCAAGGGTAATTAATTTCCTAGTCTCTTCCGTCAGGAATCTGCATGGCGCACCCCTGCACTGAGCACCCCAGAGGATCCCGGAAGTGTGTTATCCAACATGCAGATGCCCATGATGTTGCAGCCTATAGGTTGCAAATGCCTGTGCTGGTCTGTTGAATAAACTGTCAATTGTTGGCCAATTAACCACCAACTTGTGTATAAAAGCACACACCTGACCCACTGCAGCCCCCAGAGCCCAGAAACAGGCATGGCTGCAGAACCCAATCAAGGAACTGCAGTCACAGGACCAAAGGACCCAACCGCTCGGCCCGCAAACACTCCCCTGCTGGCCTGGCAGCAGTGGCAAAACCATATGCAGGGTTTCCATGGTTCCCGGCAAAGCTCAGTGCACACTCCACTGCAGAGCACTCATCGGAGCCCATGACAGAGCACAAGGCGGAGCAGTGGAGCCACAGCTGGGGCTGCTCTTTCCCCTGCCAGCAGCCTGCAAACCACCCTGTCTGGGCCTGGGTTTGGGCCCAGTGGTTCGGCCTCACCCACCCCCCCACTCAGCAGACCCTAGCATCTTCCTCCCAGACCAAGGACAAGCTCAACAAGGAGAAGCTGAGTGGGCACTTTACCAATGCCAGAGTCACATATTGGACCACTCTTAACCTCATCTGATTGTGTTTGTAAGTTGTAAGACTCCCCTAAAACATTGGATTTCTCTCATGTGGATGGCGGGAATGCTGCACCCCGACACCTACAAAGGTTAGAAGGGGACTCTGGACACTGATCATGGCACAGTTCTACCAGTGGTAAGAGTAGCCTTCAATATGTAGATTTGTGCCAGACTGTTGGCACAAACATGAGTGGCATTGAAAACTGCAAGTGCTTGTCTGGGGCACCCATGTTTGGCCAATTAGCACACAGATGGGGTTACCTCGAATTATAATGGCCAATTTAAGTTCAAGCAAAGGTGTTGTGGCACCCAGTGTGAAACCCATGTGGAGTATCTGAAGGAGTGCAGCTAAGGAATGTGTCTGGCTTACATTGCTTTTCCCTTGACTTGCAGCAACCACCCAGCCAGCAGCCCTGCCTCCCATTACGCCAACCCCTGCGTCTACAGCAGCCCCGTCTCCTGTGCATCCCCTGGAACCACCGGTGAGATCCACCAGCCACACCCACAGTGATGGGACCCAATACAACGAGGTAAATGTAGGTCCACAATGAGAAGATGTAAATGGACAGGGGGTGTGTGTAGGATGAGGCTACTGAAATTAAGACATTTCTTTGCAGTGTGGGACCGTGCGCCAAAAAAACACTAATGTTTATATTTCTCCACACAGACCCCACTTCCCACGAAATAAAGGAACTGGAACATACCCGAACCCTGGAGTGCGTGCAGAATCAGCTATTGATGCCCCCACTCACTGCAGCCACACAGGGCCCTGGGCCACCTACCAGCTCCTACACCCAGGACCATGGGCAGAAGTTTACCAGCAGCACCTCCACCAAGCATCCCCACCCAGCCAGCCACAATCCGCAGCCAGGCACCACCTGTCCATGGCATGGCATTGTCATTGGAGGCAAATTAGCTGGACAATAGCACCACTCTTCGCCCCAATTCAACACCTTATGCGTCGTGTCCAAAAGCCTGCTCCTCTACTGCCCATGTGCGGCTATCGGCCCGGTTGGCAGACCCCTGGGCCTGTACCTGTAGGTGTTTAAAAGGCGTGAAGAGCCATGGCGAGAGTGGGCCCGAATCACCAAAAGGAAAAAATAACCAAAAAAGAAATTAACATCAACCCCCCCCCCCAAAAAGAGAGGTACTAGCAAGGGGACAATTAAAGGAAATATGAGGAGATAGGCCACAGTTGAAAGGAGGACCAGATTTACATGGGCATTAGACAGACAGTTGGCATTAAAAAAATCAAGGTAAGGTGCACTACAAAGACCAAGGAGTTAAGCTTGGAACAGGGCGAATGGGGACTAAAAGTAGCCACATGGACACACTAGTACAGAGGGAGGGCAGGAAGACAAATAGGCAACAAAATTCAACACCCAAAGCATACTATAGGGCCAAGATGATAACAACATACAACATTGCAAATGCAAGGCTAACAATAGAAATGCAGAATAACAAGAAGACACACACTTACCCAGAAGCCAACCACTAAGATCGAGTTTAGAAACTGGAGCTCTGCAGGATTAATACGTTCTGGGATGATCCTGGAAATCCAGCCAAGAACTAAAGAAGAGTAAATCCGGACCCACGGCGAACTGGACATTAAGGAAGTGGCCTATCTTGCAGTTGCTGGAAGAAAAGGAGAAAAGACTCAGGTTAATACAACAATACAGCAGCAGATATATGGGACAAGGATTAGAAAGTTTGGGGGAGAAGAAAAAGGCTAGCATAAACACAGGAGACTGGGCAAGTAGGAGGAACAATGAGCAGCTAAACACACCAAAACATATACTCCTGAGCCACAGGAGGCACCAGCGACACATGCATACAATCAGTAAGAAAAAAAGGGAGCCGAGTCTCAACGTCACTTCTGGGTGACCTGGTGTAGGCAGCACTCACTCCCCAGCCATTACAGATGCTGGAGAGATCAGGAACAGAGCACAGTGGCAGCAGCAGTGGCAGCGGTGGTGGCGATCCGGCAGCCCAACAGTAGCATCAGGACTCCGTACCTAGCTCAGTAACGATCGGTGGTCATAGGCAGAAAGATCTTCTAGCCTTAACACCTTTTGCAAAATGCCTCAGGTGAAGTGTATACATAACTTTGTTATTTTAATTGCCCTTTAGCTTAATCCACCAACAGTAAAGGATAAGGACAGAGACAAGGACCCCCCCTAAAGAGAAGCTCAAGTTAATCTTGGACACAGACTAGGCCTCAGAGAAAGGGTAGTTTGCTATGCAAACCCCCAGAGGGTCCTAAGTCTCAGTCCTGACAGAGACTATCCAGTGTGGGGGGGGGGGGGGGGGGGCTTGTCTGGCTTGTCTGGTTTGTAGCTGCCTGAAGCGCAATTTTCCAAAATCAGTTTGTGCTATAGACATAGGGAAAGGGTTATCGATTACGATTTTCGTCCATCCCTCAATGTTTTTTTTCAGTGACCAGGTTACCAAAAGACACCAGAAAGATGGAAGCCTTTCGATTAATTCTAGAGAATGTGATAGAAATAGTTCTGCCCCATTCCGAGGGCAGGGTTTCTATTCTCACATTTTTCTGGTGCAAAAACCATCAGGAAAATACCGGATGATCTGAATCTGAAGAAAATAAACCATTTCATCAGATGCAAGAAGTTCAGAATGAAATTAATATATTCATTAAGGAACATCCTCATAGAGCAGGCCCTTATGGCCAGTTTAGACCTACAGGATGCATATCTGCATATTCCAATCCTGTGGCTACATCGCAAGTTTCTGAGGTTTGTGGTTCAAACCGACCAGGGGCTTTATCATTACCAGAACAGGTCCCTATCTTTTGGCCTGTCGTCAGCCCCACAGATCATTACAAAGATACCAGCCAAACCATTAGCGTACATACCTGGAAAATCTACTCCTGTTAAACAGGTCAGAAGAGACAATGCTAGCAGATCTAGAGAAGAATCTTCTTCTAAATACTTTACGCTGGGTTGTCAACTCAGAAAAATCAGATCTAATACCCAATAATTTTTGCAGATTCCTTGTGTACGATATATCCTGAACACTGTCGCAGTCGGGTCAGGGTTCATCAGACAGAGTGGTGTCTAAACCAGAAAGTGTTCCTCTAGATTGTGGCCTCATGGGGCCTTCCTCAGAGCCACTACCAGCAATTCAAAATGCTAAATGTTTTACTCACTGATGAGGGAGAACTGTGCATCAGCAGTGGATTCCCTGGCTCATCCCTGGAATTTTCACATAGCGTATGCCTTCCCTCCTTTCAGAATACTGCCACAAGTGATCTGGAAGATAGCGCAAAAAGAGGTAAATGTTATCTTCATAGCTTTGTTTTGGCCAAGAAGGTCCTGCCAGTTGAAACAGCATCAACTTATCAAACTATTTTTTAAAGCAATTAACCATAAAAGGTCAGCACCCATTAAAGGTTTTCCAACATGGGACTGTCCTGAAGGGGCTATTGAAACCTCAATTTCAGCCATTGGAGGAAGTATCAGAAAAATGCTTGTGTTTGAAATTTTGTTTCTTGTTGGCCATCACATCAGTCAGGTGGGTAAGTGAGCTGCAGGCACTATCAATGAAGAAACCCTACTGCACAATTCCTGCAGATAAGGACAGACTGAAAACTGATCCTTTATTTTTTTGCCAAAGATTGCTACATCAATCACCAGGTCCCAAGACATAGTGCTCCCGACTAGAGATGAGCGAACTTTTGAAAAATTTGATTCGGCTGATTCTCCAAATTTTCCGACAAAATTCGCTTCGGTCCGAATTTATTCGCGGCAAATCGCTATTAAAAAAGGCAATTTCTGAGCTTCCTAGAGCCTCAATAGGATTGTAAACCATTCTGCCTTGCTGTAACACGCATAGGAGGCGTGCTGGGTTAGTGAAATAATACTGTAAATAATTATGACATGCAGATCAGAGGCATCGCTATTAGAATCGCAGATCAGCACAATTGCAGAGAGTTGAGGTGGCATCACTATGAGGGGCCCCTATATTGCCTGAAAAACACACCCTGGAGCTGGCAGCAGCAGGAGCCCAAATATTGGTTGAAAGACATCCTGGAGTTGGCAGCAGGAGCAGCAGGAGACCAAAAATTGGCTGAATGACACCCTGGAGTTGCAAGCAGTAGCAGCAGGAGCCCAAACATAGCTTGAAAGACACACTGGAGTTGGCAGCAGGAGCCCAAAAATTGGCTGAATGACACCCTGGAGTTACAAGCAACAGCAGCAGGAGCCCAAACATAGCTTGAAAGAGACACTGGAGTTGGCAGCAGGAACCCAAAAATTGGCCCAAAGAGATTGCAGTTGGCAGCAGCAGCAGCAGGAGGCCAAACATAGCTTGAAAGAGACACTGGAGTTGGCAGCAGGAGCCCAAAAATTGTCTGATTGACACACTGGAGTTGCAAGCAGCAGCAGGAGCCCAAGCATAGCTTGAAAGAGACACTGGAGTTGGCAGCAGGAGCCCAAAAATTGGCTGAATGACACCCTGGAGTTGCAAGCAGCAGCAGCAGCAGCCCAAACCTAGCTTGAAAGACACACTGGAGTTGGCAGCAGGAGCCCAAAAATTGGCTGAATGACACCCTGGAGTTACAAGCAACAGCAGCAGGAGGCCAAACATAGCTTGAAAGAGACACTGGAGTTGGCAGCAGGAACCCAAAAATTGGCCCAAAGAGACACTGCAGTTGGCAGCAGCAGCAGCAGGAGGCCAAACATAGCTTGAAAGAGACACTGGAGTTGGCAGCAGGAGCCCAAAAATTGTCTGATTGACACACTGGAGTTGCAAGCAGCAGCAGGAGCCCAAGCATAGCTTGAAAGAGACACTGGAGTTGGCAGCAGGAGCCCAAAAATTGGCTGAATGACACCCTGGAGTAGCAAGCAGCAGCAGCAGCAGCAGCCCAAACCTAGCTTGAAAGACACACTGGAGTTGGCAGCAGGAGCCCAAAAATTGGCTGAATGACACCCTGGAGTTGCAAGCAGCAGCCCAAACATAGCTTGAAAGAGACACTAGAGTTGGCAGCAGGAACCCAAAAATTGGCTAAAGACACACTGCAGTTGGCAGCAGCAGGAGGCCAAAATTTGGCTGAAAGGCACACCCTGAAGTTGGCATCAGCAGGAGCCCAAAAACTGGCCTAAAGACATAAATATGTTTTGCACCATTTGGAAAGTGTAAAACGTGGCACCATGCTGAATCTAGTCGCATGCATCAGCCATTGGTGGGTGGAAAACCTGGCTGATCCATCCCTGATTCATTTTCACAAAGGTGAGTCTCTCCACATTTTTAGTTGACAGACGAGTTCTCCTCGCCGTAACTATGGCCCCTGCTGCACTAAACATCCGCTCAGATGGCAAGCTACTTGCCGGGCAGGACAGCTTTTCCAGGGCAAACTCAGCTAGCTGCGGCCACAAGTCAAGTTTGGCTGCCCAGAAGTCCAGCGGATCCTCAAGGTGTGTTGGCATGGTCATGTCAAGGTATGACATTACCTGCTGGTTCAGGTCCTGCTCCAGGTCTTCCTTCTGCTCATGAGTAGACTCACTATGCGGGTGTAGAAAGCTACTCATTAGCGACTGAAGACTGAGGCTGCTGCTGATGGAGCTGCTGCTGCCAACCCCCCCAGCAGCCATGGCAGTGGAAGGTGAGCGCAGAGGTCCCCCCGAGTCAGACCTGCGAGAGTATGGACCATGGCGCAGATAGGCATCGGACAACTGACTACATAGAATGTCTTTGTAGTAGGTCAGTTTGTCCTCCCTCTCATCGGGTTTAAAAATTGCCCCCATTTTGTGCCGGAAGCGAGGGTCCAATAAGGTGGAGAGCCAGAAGTCATCCCGCTGACAAATGGAAACAATTCTGGGGTCACTACGCAAGCACGTGAGCATGCTTCCTGCCATTTGCGCAAGTGACTCGGAGGGACTACCTGTCTCCATCTCCAGTGCATACTGCCACGGTGTGTCTGGGTCCTCTGTCTCGCCTTCCTCACAACCCTCTAGCTCCTCTGGCTGCTCCTGATCCTCCTCTCCTGTCCGCTGACTAGATAAACCAGCCATTTCGCCAAGCCTAAACTGTACACTGTGCCACTCCTCTTCCTCTTCCTCCTCCTCCTCCAGTTCAGCTCCAACGGGGTTCATGTGGCCGTAAGATGTAGACGCCATGTCTCCAGTGCCCTGACCAGCCATGGTCTGTAACCATGGTACCCATTTTCGGTAACCATGGTACCCATTTTCAGTTTTCTTGGAGTAAGCCATGTTTGGATTTCTTGATGAATAAATTTAAGCAGCTCCTCCCCTGTGTGACTCTGTTCGCCAAGACAAACCATGTGAAGCACACATGGTAGGCTGGAGGGGCACTGAGACTTGAGCCTACAGTGGAGGGTGAGGAGATGGCAGAGGATGAGGAGGCCGAGTCGCACTGTGTCACAGGCACAACGGCCAGGGAGCGCGGAGGCCTGTCCAAGTTGCTGCTGCTGCAAAGGGACCACATTCACCCAGTGGGCCGTAAACGACATGTACTGTCCCTGACCGTAGTTACAGCTCCAGACGTCGGCACTGCCATGCACTTTGCTACACACCGACAGGGTCAAGGACTGGCCCACCTTCTGTTCAACAAAAGTGTGTAGCGCTGGTACTGCCTTCTTGGCAAAGAAATGACGGCTTGGGACTCTCCACCTCGGCTCGACACAAGCCATCAGTTCTCTGAAAGGTGCAGAGTTCACCACCTGAAAAGGGAGCGACTGCAGCACCAGCAACTTGGACAGGAGCACATTCAGCTTCTGCACCGTAGGATGAGTGGGCGCAAACTACTGTCTCTTGGACATGGCTTCGCTGATGGATTGCTGGCGGGATGCATGACTTGGAGGAGGAGGAGCAGGAGCATCAGGAGGAGCGACAGAGGATGGGTATGATGCACAGCTGCCTTCGGCTGAGGTGCTGCAGCCTTGGCTGGCAGAAATTGGGAGCGGCGTGCCACTTGGTGAGGAAGCAGCCTGGACCACCTCTTCAGAGCCTCGGTTCTCCCAGGCCGCTTTATGGTGACGCATCATATGTTGACTCAGGGCCGTGGTGCCAACATTTGGGCCCTGGCCACTCTTCACCTTCTACCTACATATCTTGCATGTGGCCATGTTACCCTCCTGCGGATGCTTGAGGAAAAACTGCCACACTGCCGAGTAGCTACTTTTTCCACCAACAGCCCGCACTGATTCACTGCTACTGTCGCCAACTCCAGGAACCCCTGCTCCACTACCTACCGATAAGGTAGCCTACCACGCAGCAGGTGCTCTACCCCAGCCCCGGCCCCATTTGGCTCCAGGCTTTACAATTCTGCCCCCATGCTGACTGCCAACCATGCTGCTAACACCTTGCAGCCTGAGCTGCTGACTCCGGGGCAACCTGCGCCCCTCTTCTCCTGATGATGAGGATGAAGCCCCTTCTGCACCCGGCTCCCAAGTGCGATCGGCTTCATCATCATCATCATCACCGAGTTGTGGCTGCACGTCACTGATGTTCTTGGTTTCCTCAACAGTGTCTGGCGCAGGAGCTGGAACGCTCGCAACAACATCCACGCCACTCTCCACATCACTATTTGTCTGACTAGCGAAGGAAGCCACCTCCATTTCTTGGCTGGGCAGTAGCTGCTGACTGTCCTCTATCTGATCGTCCTCCTCACTAAAGAGTGGAGCTGAACCCAAAGCATAGGATACGTCACTGGGGGAGGGAACGGCGTAGGACAGAGGCAATGGGAGGACAGGGACTGCTCTTGGGCCATGCCAACTCAGGGTTGTGTCAGAGGAACCTACCGACCCTAGACTGGGGGTGTCAGATGTAACTTGTGATGATGTGGATGACTGCTTTAACCAATCTATCACGGCAGATGCGTTACTGGTGGAGACACGACCGCTAGCAGATACTGGCAGATCAGGTCTCTCACCGCGACTCCTGCTGCCACTCGCCCCTAGTCTGCTGCGTCCTCTGCCTGCTGAATCTTGGCCTCTGCCACTCCTCTTTGAACATCCTGGCACTTGTCTGCCTGACATTTTTATGTATTTGAAATGCGCAATAGGCACTTAAAAAATGTGTTTACTTTAAAAAGCAGAAGCTAAATACAGTGAGATACTGCTTCTCTGCACCAGATACTATAAGAATTGGCAATATGGGATACCCTGCGGGCTGGTGTTTTTACAAGACGCAAAAAAAAATTCAAAATGCAATATATTAATAAAACAGAGCCTGTAGAAGCTGCTTTAGTATAACAGATAGGGTGAAATGTGCCGGTTTGGGATACCCTGCGGCCTGGTGTTTTTACAGGAAGCACAAAACCTATTCAAAATGTAATATATTAATAAAACAGAGCCTGTAGAAGCTGCTTTAGTATAACAGATAGGGTGAAATGTGCCGGTTTGGGATACCCTGCGGCCTGGTGTTTTTACAGGATGCACAAAACCAATCCAAAATGCAATATATTAATAAAACAGAGCCTTAGAAGCTGATTTAGTATAACAGATAGGGTGAAATGTGCTGGTTTGGGTTGCCCATGTGGCCTGGTGTTTTTACAGGACGCACAAAACCAATTCAAAATGCAATATATTAATAAACAGAGCCTTTAGAAGCTGATTTAGTATAACAGATAGGGTCAAATGTGCTGAAATAGTATGCCCATGTGGGCTGGGGTTTTTACAGCATACAAAAAAAATTAAAACTAATTGAGCTATAAGAAATGCTTGTGTGTAACAGATAGGGTTAACCCTTCTATTGCCAGCCACGTAAATTTTACGTGGCTGCCTCTCCAACCATTAAACGCCAGCCACGTAAAATTTACATGCCTGGCTTTGCCCCCTGCTAGTGCCTGCAAAATGTAAAAAAAACACTTACCTGACCCCTCATTTGAACCGGCCGGGTCTCCTCTTCACCCTGGGGGGCCCCGAGGGGAAAGCCCGGAGTAGCCCCCCCCCCCCCCCCCGTTTTTGCAGCCGCTGGCTTTTCATGAAAAAATAAAAAATAATAAAAATGACATTTACTCACCTCCATGTGCGCTCGATCTCGCCGGCCCTTCTCTTCACCAGGGGGGGCTCCGATTTCCCCCCCCCCAGGGCTTTCTATCTTCAGGAGAGAGCCTTTCAGGCTCTCTCCCCTCTTCCTCCGACGGGCGCCGCCATTTTGCCGCGAAGCCCCACCCCGGGGCTTATGACGTCACTCAGCCGGCGTCTTGACAGCTCCAGGCCTCTCAGCTGTCAGATGCCGGTGATCGGTGGTGAGAGAAGGAGGGGACAGGAGATCCTCTGATCTCCTGCCTCCCCTCCTCCTCTGGCTGCTGATCACCGGAATCTGACAGCAGATCAGCGAGGGACACAGGAGCTGACGATCGGAGGTGAGTAAAGAGTAAATTTTTTTTTTAATAAAAATTTTTTTACTGTGTGTGTGTTTTATTTAACTGTTAACCCTTTGTGAACTGGTAATCGGTCCATGAGACCCCTGTACCAGTTCACAAGGCTGGGGTCTGGCAAGTCACCTGCCCTAGCGGGTGACTTGCCATTAACCCCTGCACCCCCAATTACCTGCCTCACCAAAGCCCAGGGGGGGGGCAGAAGAGCCCGGGCCTACATAGGCTAGGTGGGCTCGTAGGCTGCAGGGTGGGGGGGCCACAAAAGCTGGCCCCCCCACTCTGTTCCTACAAGCCCCCATAGCTGGTTCCAGGCTGGTTATGAAGGGTAGGGGGGGACCCTACGTCATTTTTTTTTAATTTTAAGGGTTAGGGTTAGCCTAACCCTAACCCCTAAAATTCCCCCAAAAAATGAGGTCCCCTACATCATTTTTTAAAAAATGTTTAACGGTTAGGGTTAAACATTAAAAAAAAAATGGGAGGGGGGACGCTACTTTTTTTTTTTTAAGCGGACCAACACCCAGGCTGATCGGCCCGGATCAGATCCCTCTCCGCAGGGCATCCGAAATCGGGATGCCCCGCTGTGTGAAACCCCCCAGGACGCCCCATTCGCCTTACCTTATCCCCGTTCCAATGGTGCATGCGTGGGCCGCATCTCGCGCTTCTCTCTATCAGGGCGCGCACACGCGCCGGTCGTTTGTGAATGGCCGACGCGCGCGCGCTCCCTGTTAGAGGGACCCCACTATCTTTTTTAATTTTAAGGGTTAGGCTAAGCCTAACCCTAACCCTTAAAATTCCAAAAAAAAGTTGGGGTACCCCCTGGGAGGGGGGTTCCTATGTCATTTTCTTTTTAAATTAACCCCTTATGTTTATAGTGTGGATAGTAGTAATTTATTTGTAAATGTTATAAAATGCTCTTTTCAGTTTGGGGGGTCTCCTGGGCAAGAATGGGGGGGCTATCGATGCATATGTGGTACCGTTGTAATCGGGAGAAATGGGGCTATCAAATGCAATATGGTTTTTATTACTAAAAAATTTTTTATTTAAAATAAAGGAGACAATTGTTTAAAAAATATTATTTTATTTATTTTTTTGTTTTTTTTTACGCAAAAATATTTAAAAAACAGTAGAAAAATTACAAACAAGACATTTAATGTTAAAGCCTAAATTCTGCTGCCAAAAAATATATATATATTTTCCAAGAAATTCCGACAAAAATCACGGTTAAACATGCCGCAAAATGGGGAAAAATGACCAACTGATGGTGACAAAAGTTCAAGTAGGCTGGCAATTAAAAGGGTTAATAGTACCTATGCATGTTGGGTATTGTTCTGCTCGGGGGACCTTGCGCTTTCAGATTTAGCTTGTTTTTTCTTATTTGCATATTGATATTTTAGGAAAAGGTGTTTTTTATTCTGCTTTTTTATACATTTTTTTTGTGAAACCCTGTGCAACCTAAGAATTCTTCAAGGGATTACTTCCAGAAAGATGAGCCTACGACAACAAGCTGGGTACGCTTAGAAAGCTTAAAATGTGCACTTTCAGGGAATATATGGTTTATGGGGGATATTCCAAATGTAAAGAGTTGTTTTGGTAGAAAAAGCACAAGGTGCGCACTTTGTCTGCAGAGCTGAAATTTTGAAGTAAAATTACCGTTACGCACATGCTTTACTTTGGTGTGTTTGGCAACTCTTCCCTTGACAGTAGCTATGCATGCTGGGTATTGTTCTGTTCGGAGCATGTTGCTTTTTCAGATTTTCAGTTTTTTTCTTGTTTGCATATAGTTTTTTTAGGAAAATGTGGTTTTGATTCTGCTTTTTTATACTTTTTTTAGGGAAACCCTGTGCAACCAAAGAATATATTGAGGGATTACTTCCAGAAAACTGCACCCATGTCAACAAGCCTGGTATGCCTAGAAAGCCTGAGGTGTATACTTATATAGTTTGTTGGGGGTATTTCAAATGTAAAGGGTTGTTTTTCTTGAAAAACTGCAAGGTGCGCTTAGCACGTAGCATAGTTGTATTTTATCTGAAAATCTCCTAAAGCGTTGTTTCAGTTTGGGGGAGTCTCCTGGGCAGGGAAGGGTGTCTACCTATACATATGTGGTACCGCTGTAACCGGGAGAAATTGGGGTTTCACACGCAATAAGATTTTATTGACAAACTTACATTTTTTATTACAAAAAAACACTACAAATTGTAAAAAATTGTTTTTTGGGGTTTTTTTTGCACATATTTCATCCCAAAATATTGAGAATACACCTAAGAAATGACAAACAAGACATTTCATGTTAAAGCCCAGACTCCGCTGAAAAAAACAATATATCACTTTCCTAGGAAATCCCTGGAAATCCCTTCAAAAATCACAGTTGAACAAGGGGAGCGCAAAATAGTGCAAAATGGTCTGGCAACAAAGGGTGACAAAATCTTAAGGTAGGCTGGCGGTTAAAGGGTTAAATATGCCACTGCCAAGATTTAGCTGCCTCTAAATCCACTATTGCCAGATGGATAAAACAGACTATTGTTCAGATGTATACATGCAGAGGAGTTTCTTCTCTACAGGTTTTTTTGCATTCAACCAGAGCCATGTCAGCTTCTTGGGCAGAGAGGACAGGTGCCTCTATAGAAGAGATCTGTAAAGCAGCAATGTGGTCTTCACTCCACTCCTTACTCAAACACTATAGACTAGATCTCCTTTCTGCAAAACATCAGGCCTTTGGTATAAGGATCTTACTAGCAGCTTCCTGTCCCTAAGGTATAATTTCTTGCCAGATTCTCTCTGTGGGTCATCATGAAGGATGAAGAAAGAAAATCCCTGTTAGACTTACTGGTAACATTTTTTCTATGAATACTTCATGACAACCCATTAGTTCCCTCCCATTGTCCTATGGTGTACCCTATGTTACTTGTTTAAGACAGAGGTGGAGAGAAAGGAGTGGGGTTTGAACCTCTGTTCAGTTTTTGTTTCCTTCCAGGGGAAACCACTCTCTTTGTGGGTTCTCATGAAGGATTCATAGAAAACTGTTACCTGTAAGTTTTCTGGGTTTTCTTAGGTGGCCATTAACTTAGGAAGGAAAACCCAGATCACATGAACGAGGCAAAGGTAAGGTAAACCAGGACAGGCTTATGCCCTCCCCTGCAGTTGTACCAACACCCATTTTGTTAAAAACACTTCAAGGTTCATGTTTTTACATGTCTGTGCTATTTTAATGGGCACGAGTGAAGAATGTCAAATAAAGACTCATCCATTTTGGTTCATACTGGGCACTGAACCTGAACCAACTTGTTTGAAGTTTTCTTAGGAAGGGAAACTAACAACACATGTCTCCTGGATACAAACAATCCAGAACTGCAGAAAGGTTCCATCCGAATTAAGTTCAGTCTTGTAAGCCCCCAACAATATGTTTTGTTCCATGGGAAGGCAAAATGAATTGAACGAATCAAATAAACTGTAATATATACCTATATATAAAAAATAAAAAATATAAATATATCATTTTAATTCACAATCTGCCAAAAGTATATGTATGTGACCAAAATTGTTTTGAAAACATTCATATAAAGAATCTGCATACAGTACATACCTGTTCTAAATGACATTTAAAAAGTGTATTTTTTTTAATAATAGAGGATTTCTGCTGTCAGTAAATGTGGTGATGCTCGTTCAATGTAATTAGTGTTTGTCTCTATTTGCCGATCACCATATTTTTTGAGGTACGGAGCTCCTTTTTACTATGATGCTTTTGTAACATACATGAGATAGACTTGTGGGAAATAGCTATGTTTTCCATTTTTTTCCGTGACTGAAGACAAGGAGAGCAGATCAAAAGCTGGTAGCCAAAGTCGTTTACTGCTACACCATGAAAAACAGACAGTTCGAAAGTAGAGATGAGCTAACTTTGGTTCGCTTTATTACCTCAAGAAATTCGGGTTCGTCCGAACCAAATGTGTAATGAACTCCCTTAGAAAAAAAAAAGCTTACCCCAGCCAATGTCATAATTTCCTGGCACTGTTCCGTGCCAGTATCCACAGAATCCAGTGCCCTGACTGGGCTTCTGACAGATTGATTTCCTGCTACATCACAGGTCACTCCTAGTATAAAAGCCCTTCCCTGCGGAGCCAAACTGTCAGAAGCCTGAGAGATCAGCGGATGCTCTGCATGTGCTTGGCGTCTACCAATCTCTGGCTGTCAATGACATCAAGTGGCACATCGGAGCAGGACACAGCATGTGGATTGGTACAGAGACTGGCGATGGCTATGAGGAAAGCTTAGAAGAAAAATATATATATTTTTTTTCTTGCCCATGAGGGCTATGCTGGCTGGTAGCCTTCAGGGCCGGGTGCCTGATTCTTGGCCTCGGCCTGAGCCCTGGTGTACCAACTCCCAGAGCTGGTGCCAGGGCTGGTTTTGCTGGATAAGGGGGACCCCACACTTTTTTTTAGTTTTTAAGGGCTTATCTACATTCTGTGTTCCACATCAATCCCACGCTTGTGGTCACTGACAGGCAGAGAGTTTGGCTTACACTTATAACAGCTTGGCCCTGTGAACAAGTTGTCCTAATGGTAATTAGAGGGTTTTAATGATGACAGAAATGCTATTAATAAAAAAAAAAATGTATTAATGCTTCAAATAATGGATGAATCAATGTACCCGAGAAGCACTAGAAAATAAAATATGACCATGGAGGGGGACTTGACTTAGAAAGAGTGCAAGAAAAGGGTTCTCACACAGGGAGAGGTTCTGCATGCTTTGATGTCATGTTCCTAAACTTTCTTAAGGGGACTATAAACCCAACAGCAATTATAAGGTAGCGAGCATCGTTTATTTGGGTGGTCAATCCTTTAGGGTCTTCTTTTCTAAAACACTGATAACAGCTGTTTTATACAAAACTTTATTCTAGGCATTACTACGGCTTTCAGCCTTCAGAATCATCCCTTTTGTAATATTGCAGCATATCGATATGTAGCAGACGATCCACGGCTATACTTGTGACTGAGCTGGCTTATGCGTTGCTGGACTTGAGGATTAATCCCGACTTTTCTGCCACCCCTAGTATTTGTTCATAGGCCATGAGTCAAGTACCACTGTTACTCTGGACTTGATAAATCCTGACAATTTTCTATTTCAAAGAAAGATTACCACTTAACTGTATAAATGTATCATCTGGCAACCTTTCTAAAAATATGTTTCTGAGAGCATTCTTGCAGTGCGTAATACAAGATTTCATAAAATCAATCAGAAAAAAATTGCTTTTTTGAGGTACTTAAAGCACTGCTCATACACACTTTACAATTAATATTTAACGTGAATTGGCACCTCATCCATGTACATCATCATATTATAGAAAAGCTTGAGTCTGGAGAGCTATAATTCATCCCCTGCCAGGGGTAAAATCATCTTTAATGGTTTACTGGGTTTCAAAATGGCATCTACATGATCCAATACTGTGACACAATCAGCACACTAAGGACTCTTCGCATTGGTAGTCTAGAATATTTAATTTTAGTATAAAAAAGGCAGAACAATTTTGCTCTTCTTTCAGTTATGCTGAAAAAAATCACATTGTTGGCACCAAAGAAAGCTACAGGTTCCTTGCTAATAAATAGATACATCTTAACATTTCCAAGAATTCAAAACTTTTTATTTTAAATCACAGCTAGTGTTTTTTAAAAAAACATAGACCATAGTCTGGATCACACAATCCTTTGCTTGCATCCTGTATTTAAAGTGGACCAACACCCACCGCTGATCGGCCTGGGAATCTATAAGATTCCCAGGCCGATCAGCTCCCTCCCTGTGGGGCATCCGAAACCGGGATGCCCCGCTGTGTGAAACCCCCCCTGACGCCCACAAACCTTACCTTCTCCCCGTTCCAATGGCGCATGCGCGGGACCTCTAGCAGCTGTAAGAGGGATGCGCGAGAGGCGGCCTCCAGCGGCCTCAGCTTGTCCGTCGCTTGTTCGTCGGTGGTGAGGTGAGTTTTTTTGGGCTTTCTGGGGGGTTTCTGCCCGATCGGGGTGCCCCGCGGAAGTGGACCAACACCCAGGATAGTGAAAATCCTGGGTGTTGGTCCACTAAGCTAAGCTAAATTGCTACACTTAGGATCCATTGTGTTTCTGAAAAAGCATAGTTGTCCTCTGTTTGGCAGGAGCAAATGGGGGGTTGCTACTGTTCTAAGTATATATGGGAGGATAAGCAAAACCCCCCAGGTGGCCAAGCTGGTTGACTGCAAAACCTGTATTGCAAATCCTGTTTATGATACATGATACAACTCCTATCTGTAAACCTATGGAAGAGTACTTGTGTACCATCCATGTCACAGATCTTGTGACATTTGTCTTTCAAGCATAGCTTTTTTCCTTGATCATGCTTGTGATTACGCAATATGAACTAGTGATCACAAGCGCAATTGCAGTGCATCAGTTAGGTATGAATGAAAGTCAAAAGCTAAATGCCAGGCATAGCGCAACACACACCTGCTCAAATCAGGATACCCTCTGGGAGGGGGTTTATCATCCAGAGTGCATTTCACTATTTTGTGAAATCCATGCTATAATGCCCTGTCTGCTTTTTACAACTACAAGCAATAATTACAGGCCGAAAAAACAAGCCCTGCATATTGTCCAGTAAGTAACAATCCTTTTCTCAGGAATCCGACACTTCGCACACGTCTGTGCGCATGCACAGAGTTTCGACCTGGTGGTTATGGTGGCGCGCACAGGAAGTGACACTCACAGAAAATGACACCCACAGCAAGTGATCCTCTCTCCCTCATTGACAGCACCGTTTAAAAGGCAACCAGGCAACCACACAGTGCTGTCTTACCTGTATTGTTGGATCCCTGTGTACCTGTGTTGGACTGATCACCTGGACTTTGATCCCTTGACTTGCTTATAGACTTGAGGAACTGCTCTTTGGATTGACTCCAGCTTTGCTTCTTGGATTTGTTTGGACTGACCATTTGGATTTCAACCTTGGCTTTTTTACGGACTTGAACCTTTGCTGCCTGCCCTGACATTGGATTGCTTATCGTTTTTAAACCTTTGCTACCAGCCATGAACTCTGGATTGTTTAACAGCTTAAACCAGACCTTCACCATGATTTATTGAAAAGCCCAAACCCGATTCCCCAGCTTCTAAAATGAATATATTTTAAGTTTTTAGTCACTTACTTATTATTCTTTCCCCCACTGGGCTGCAACTCTGTTAAAGACTCTAGGATACGGGCGCCAACATCTTGACTCAGAAGCATCACACATACTGAGGAAAGGAGAGCGGAATAAAGTGCAGGGGGTGGGTTATAGCTGTGCTTTGCACAGACAGAGCAGAGCTGGGGTTAGGAAAAGGTCAGCAGTCCCAGAATGCAGAGCCACACAGTTGGAAGGCACTTCCTGCTTGCAGGCTGCCTGATGTTCCATAAGCCATCTTGGATGTATAAAGGCTCATAACATGCAGTAGATGCAGGTAGGATGATATTGTGAGCAATCTGTATGTACAGGGTGTGGGAAACATGTAAGATAGACTCTTATTCAGAGTGAAGGACCACTTTAAGAACCACATCCATCAGCCCTGACTCTCAGAGTGTACTTTTGATTTTGAACTTGTCCTCACACCTGGAGCCCATCTCTCTGACCAGCCTTCATCTACCAAGTTGTCAGAGGTACGACTTGTCAAAACCCTGACACCTATTCCCAAGCAGGTTGTCCAAATGTAACATCATAATCACTACCTCCCTTGTGTTGTAATAATGTTTTTATTTCATGTTATTTTATGCACATTCTTTGCCTGCATTTCACCTCGTCTTTAACCCCTCATGGGTCTTACATTTACGAAAGGCATATGTGTCCACGGCTGTGATTTTGCAACATTGCGTCAAAAGTATTCTGTTTATTTTAGCTAGATACTCAAGTATGAAATCACAAACAAATGCCAAGATAGAACAGTAACAGCTCCATAATAATGCTAGGAATGTGATGCTAGCAGATGAATGAAAGCACCAAATTAATATGAGCCTTAGCTCAAATAGGAATTATGCTATCAACACAACTCTACCTCTATCATGCTACTGGGGATAGCAACTTCAAATTCCAAATATGGTTATAGATCCCGTTATAGATAAGAGGTGAACAAACAAACATCTAAGACACCAAAATCTAGAACCAATAATACAACCTCCCCCCTTAGAATTTCAGGATTGAAAATACTATGATGGTCCCTATAGTTCCTAGAGTCCAGAACTCTTTGTAGAAAAGATACATCCCACAAGATTTTAAATGGAGGTGATAAGAACCCCCCCCACATGATTGGATTGGTAGAGGTTATCCCATGCCTACATAAGTAGCTCCCTCCCAAGACAACATAATTCCACAAGAGATCTTATTGAATACCAGGGGCCCTGCTGCAAGAATTGCACTCATTCCTTTTGTCCTGCCACTAAACCCAGATGGCCGTCAAATATGTGCATATCCCTTGCTCTCTTATTACCCTTCTTTCATTATAGTGTAGTTATTCATTTTTATATTCCCTCTATGTATATTAGGTTTATTAATAACTGCAATGTTTTTCTTTTTCTTTTTTTTTTCATTAAATCATTACTAAAAGTGATTCAAGCCACTGCCACATTCAAAAGTATTCCCATTATGCAGGACTACATGTGACAATGCTCAAATGAAGCCATATTGTCAGAGTAATTATAAAGTTCTACCTCATGTTCTACGCGTCCATACTGTGTGCATTGCATGGGAGAGAGCTGATCTTGAAAGAAAGTGTGGAGAGTTTCATTCCAGCCACCAAGAGAGGTGGTGTTGACCTTACAAGAGCCTCAGGTTTAAATTTGTGGGGAAGGTCGTAGTGGCAAGAGGCCACAGTGGAAGAAGAAATTCCCTTTCCTTTTGGTGACCGAAGCGAAGCTAGCATGAAACTAACAATGCTTCATATAAGTTAGCAGGCAATTGATTTTTAAAGCGAAACCTGCCCTGAAATCTTAAGCATTTGACAAAAGAAAGGAAAATAATGGGTGATTTAACTTTTTTTTTTTTTTACCAAGTTCCATTCATTCCAGGGTACCTGAAAATGTGGATATATAATAGTGTACTTAGACTTACCAGATAACCCGATGTTTGGATTTTTTTGGCCTGGAATCTAAACGATTCTAGGACTGATCTCAAATTGGGATGCCCAGCTGTGTGAAACCCCCCCAGGTCATCTGTATTAGCTTACATTTTCCCGTTCCAATGGCACATGTGTTGGCTCTCATCCAATCAGAGCAGTTTGCAGTGCTTGTATCATTTGGAAAATGGCTCTGATGTTTAGTAAAGGGGAGCGAGAGCAGATTCAACCCCAGCATCTGTAGGCAGTATGCATGCTCTTACCCCAACCATTCAGATTGGACTAGAGCCTGCACATGCACTGTTGGACCGTGAAGAAGTGAGTTATACTGGGAAAGCTGGGGGATTCAACACAGCGGGTTGCCCTCGGGACATGGAACCAAACCGAGAATAGTCAAAATCACGGTTTTTGTTCCACTTTAAGCTTGACTGGTAAATACCTTTGAGTTGAGTCCTAGTAAAAATAAAGGATATGCATGTTCTGTCCTTGCCTTCAATACCTAAAGCTTGTAAAAAGCTCTGTAGTAGCAGTAAATTGCCCAATCCCTTAATTCCTGTTGGTATTTTGATAAATATAGATTCTTGTGCTGATACATTGTATGAGGTATGATGTAACATACGTGAGTCAATGACGATCAGATCTATGATGCATATTTGATAATATTGGCCTGTTTGATTGGATGGCTTATATGATCGCTTGGACTTATTGCCTCAGGAGCATTCTAAGGCAAAACCCACCCTATACTAAATCCAGAAATCCTACCAAGCTCTTTAAATGAAAAAAAAAATATTACTAGGATGCACAGGAATAAAAAAGACCCTTAAATTGAATTTCCTGAAGGCACAAATAGTATACATTTACATCACCTGTATATCCAAGCTATATTTAGATACTGCCAGACTTCAGTTATCTGTCATCAGGATGCAAATCTCACTTTCTATTGGTTGCTTGCTGTAGGAAATAAATAGCATAGACCATACTTTAGCTTTCTTCTCGTTGTCAAGTTTTCAGTGGAGGGGATTCTAAAGAATATCCAACACCTCAGCCTAACATTTTTATAAGGAGATAAAGGCTTCATGTAAGAAAGATGCTGTCTGTAAGGCTAGCTTGTCTCAGTAATCAAAAAGAAATGCATTCATCACGACAAAGTGTATGGAAAAATATTGTCTTGGCTTCATCAAAGAATAAAAATGCGTATCTCTTGACAGGGCTCGCCTTTCACAGGAAACACAGAGGGCACGATTGTTAGAAGCAGGGAAGAGCAGAAAAGTCACCTTGTTGCTCAGTGCTGCTATATGCTTAACTTAGAGAAAGCAAGCCTTAACTAACCAATCCTTAAAAAAAGAATAGTTTCAAAAAAATATTTACATTGGAAGCGTAGGAACGTAAAAAGTCACTATTCAATGAAAAACATATGAAAGGAAAGAAATAGAACCACAAAGAAAAAATTCAAGGAGATTGCACAAGGTCATTTTTACATTTACACTAGCAATAGGTGAAGTGTTTTTTCAAAGACATCTGTCGCTTCATTATTTATCCTGGAAGCTAAACATTTAGGTATACTGTAAAACGAATGTATTCCCTATTAATGTTTTATTATGTGGACCAAAAGTAGCCCTGGAGTTTATAAGACTGCAGGCTCGCACCCTGCTGTAGGGTAGCGGGGATGCAGCTGCTGGTGCGCTTGGCTTCTCCCTTCTAGACTTGGCCCCTAGTTGAGACTTTGAGGCCGATTCACTAATAGCGCCAGGTAGCGACAGATGAGCCCCAGTAGCGTGATTTTCACAGCGCCAGCTAGTATTCGCTGTGCTTGGCCGGGGTTTGCTTGTTGACAGCGACTCAGTCGGTGTGCGGTAATGTTGAATACGGGGTTAGGGGTCGATGTTTCACAGGTTCTGCGTTGTATGGGTGCGCCTGACAGCGAATGGCCAGAGCGAACGGCTTGCTGCAGATTCATTAACAAATCACGCTCAAAAATTTCTCGCGCTGTGAATTCCTTGTTTAAACCCCAGAGCGCTGGCGGCGATGTGTGTAAAGTAGTTTTTAACCCCCAAACAACCATTTTTTTTTTATGTAAAAATTATACAAGTTTTTCTAAACATTTTGTAATATGAATACATTAATATCAGACCTGTAATATCAATTCTGCTCAATTTTTATTTTTTTATTTTTTTCACTTAAAAAAAAAACATTGCAGAAGTGGTCACAGAATTTTTGACATTAAAAAAAAAATAAAAAAAATAAAAAGCAATTCATTATGATTATTTAAAGATTGCTCCATTGAAATGCATTGGACAACGCCAGGGAGCGCCAGGTCATACCTGTCGCTGTGATGGGATTATCAGCGGCGCTGTTCGTTGCAGTCGGCTACATGATGAATCCCGCGCTAGCTGACGCTCTCGCCGGCGCTCTCGCCGGCGCTAGCCTCATTTAGCGTGATAAATGCGTCATTGTGACCGCCGCCGGGCGTACTTGAGTCGGTAGCCGCCGTTAGCTGGCGGTACCTGGCGCTCGTCAGACACTACCTGGCGCTAGCCCTTGATAGATAAACCCCTTTGATATGTGCATCCGATCGCTACTGATTAGAGGAGAGGCTGAGCATGTGTTTTAGGACTGGGGTAAGCTGAGTTTACTGGGTGGCCTGAGGGGTTTTACACTGCATGCCATGGGCATGCCAAATCGGATTGCTCCTGGGGTAAGGACCAAAACCCGACAGATGAGCGTCTGTAGCAGGCATTTTCAGAGCGCCCGCTAGTAGTCGCAGTGCTCGCCCGTGAGTCGCTACTTTATAGCGACTCAGAGGCCGATTCATTAATAGCGCCAGGTAGCGACAGATGAGCGACAGTAGCGGTATTTTCACAGCGCACGCTAGTATTCGCTGTGCTTGGCCGTTGTTCGGCTGTTGACAGCGACTCAGTCGGTGTGCGGGAATGTTGAATACGGGGTTAGGAGTCGCTGTTTGACAGGTTCCGCACTGTATGGGAGCGCATGACAGCAAATGGTCATAGCGAACGGCTCCCAGCATATTCATTGACAAATCACGCTCAAAAAATTCTCGCGCTGTGAAATGCTTGTTTAAACCCCAGAGCGCTGGCGGCAATGGGTTAAAAGTTAAAAGGTAGCGAGAGGTCATACCTGTCGCTGTTCAAGCTCGCTCGCTGGCGCTGTGGGGTGAGGCTGGAATAATGATGAATGATTCGCTATCTGGCGCTCTGTCAGTCGCTAAGCAGGATCGGCTTGATAAATGTCTGATTGCGGAGGGGAGCCGGCGTTCTCGTGGCGGTGCCCGTCATTACCGTTCGCTCACCATTCGCTACCTGGCGCTATCCCTTGTTAAATAAGGGCCTCAGTCGCTGTTCAGTAATGGTGAATACATTGTGAGGAGTCGCTATTTGACCAGTACAGCGCTGTATGGGAGCGCATGTTAGCGACTGCTCATAGCGACCGACTCACACCATATTCAGCAAAAAAACAGCCTCCCAAAACTCTGGCTGCTGAAAAATAGTTGTTTGAAGCCCAGAGCGCCCAGGAGGCTGTGTGATTAAAGGCTGTTTTTGAACATGTATCCACCAGTAACAAAGCGAAAACATATGGAATAACATTGTAACAACATTGTAACATGAACACTTTAATGCCAGACCTGAAATGTCATTTTTGAGGAAATATTTAAAAAATGAAAAAAATATGAAAAAACTGCTTTTTCAATGCCAGAAGAGGTCAAAGAATTATTTGTGATTTTTTGGGAAAAAAAAAAACAACCCGTTTAAAGAGAAGAAATGGATTGTCCATTGAAATGTATGGGAGAGCGGCAGGTAGCGAGAGGTCATACCTGGTGCTGTGCAAGGCTGAACGCTGGCGCTGGTCGCTGAGGCTGTAAAAATGATGAATCAGACGCTACATGGCGCTATTCCAGTCGCTCAACAGATTCTGCTTGATAAATGTGTAATTGCGTGCCGTGTCCGGCGTTGACCAGTCGCTATCTGTCGCTACCTCTCATTAACCATGCGCTACCTGACGCTATCCCTTCCTAAATAAGGCCTATGTCACTCCCAGCTTGGATCAGAACTGGATTTGACTACTTGGCCCACATAATCCACCCAGTTTCCCTTAGTGGCCAGACTCCAGGGTCTTATAAAGGCCATTACAGGCAGTCACTCAAAGGTGAAATATATACACCATTCACCAAATGCCACAAGAGATATACTATATATATATATATATATATATATATATATATATATATATATATATTAGATCTTTAAAATCATTAAACTCAGAAGGCAAGAATATTTTAATGAATTCAAGTATTTCAGTTTAGTTCCCTCAGTTCAGGATTATCTGCAGGAAATAAAATCTCAAGCTGAAAAGCAACAGGAGGTATGTTAATTTGCTTTAAACACCTCTTACACTGGCCGGTTTCTAGGATGAATCAAAATAATACTTAATGAATTAATTAAGACAGATTTGTCGCAGGATCCTGTTGTGCCTGCCTACAAGCATTTGATGTTTTTAATTTATAACTTACGCCATCTACCCCGGGAATAAAACCAATGGATTAATGCTGACTTCAAACACCCCTTCCTTTCTCGCTGTCCTCCATAGTGAGCTGTTTCCATATTAAAAAGACTGACCTCTTTCCAGGCATCTCTCTGCTTCTGGATGCATATTAGGATTCCCTTGATATATTTAAGTTACTTTGATGTATTGGAAGGCTTGATCTTTATTTACCATCAACCTCAGTGTTTATCCCATGCTGCAGAATCTGAGTGTTTTCAGAAGGTAATTGCCATCTCTTGTTTCCTCAATGCTTTAACGGGGGTCTAAAAAAACTGTCTTTAAAGGAAAACTCAGTTTTGTCATGTTTTTGGTGTTCTGTCTTATTGTTTTCCTCTTTGGGAATGTAAAATAAACATTTATAATATGATTGTGCCCTCAGACCCGCTTACATGATTCTAATATTCCTGAGGCTCTGATTTGCTGCAGTGGGACTGGTTTTCATGGCCTTGAGTAAAAACAATACACTGCAAGTCCCACAATTCTTCTAATGTAACAGGTGAACACTTTAGCAGCTTTGGAACACAACTTTAGCAACAGCAGCTTTAGCAACTACTGGAACACAAGACTGTGATCATTCCAAACTGAAGTTGAATTTCAGCAGAATGGGTTAAACCAGTCACCCATGCATTGGCCAATCAGATGATTAGCAAGCTAGAGTGAGGAAGTCTAGAGTGAGTGAGCTAGAGTGAGGCTATGTACTCGAAATCACCACTTTGATGTACATTGCTAAAACGTTGTTATGTTATTATATTGTTATGTTATGTTATTGTTATGTTATTGTTGCTGTTTTCTTCTATAACACAGGGTCGAAAACAAATAGAAAATTAAAAAAATAACACATAAGCATAGCATATTCAAGACATATTTTTAAAAATGCCATCAAAAGTGGAATTACCTTTTAGTTATTTCTGTAAGCCCTTGCCAAGTGCGAAAAAACAGGGGGTTCAGGCACACAGCACCTGTTGGATTCCCAATGTTTTATTTTTTAGGGTTTTGTTTGTTTTTTTAATTAAAAATGGGACTTGCATTAGGGATATTAGACAAACATGACACAGCTCTCTCATGGCCCTCTCATGGCCCAAATCACAAGTTTGCAGAACCAAAAAAAGTGCAAAATAATCCCAACCAGCCCAGGGATCCTGTGGCACATGCACCATTTGAAGAAAATCAACTAAAATGCTTAAATAATTGTAACCATCCCAGCCCATTGAAATGTATGAGATAAGGCCACACAGTGCTAGGTGAGCGTCTGGTCCTATCTGGCGCTGTAGGAATGTAGGATGAGTGCTGGCCTAAAATAACCCCCTAAATACCAGAACCAACCTGAAATGAGCATCTAAATTAACCCAGATGTGCATGTCTAGCTCTGCTCACTGCACCCCTAATTTAAAGCCTCAGGACTGCTGGAGAATGAGATTTGGGATTCCTGACTGCTAAAAACTATTAGGAAATGCTGATTCAGATTTTCAGATTTTCACCATCTCTCATATATATATATAGAGATGAGCGAACTTTTGAAAAATTCGATTCGACTGATTCGCCGAATTTTCCGACAAAAATCGTTTCGACCCGAATAAATTCGCGACGAATCGCTATTAAAAACGGCTATTTCTGAGCCTCCTACAGCCTCAATAGGGTTGTAAACCATTCAGCCTTGCTGTAACACGCACAGGATGCGTGCTGGGTTTGTTAAATAATACTTTGAAGAAATATCACATGCAGATCAGAGGCATCGCTAATAGAATCGCAGAGCGGCACAATTGCAGAGAGTTGAAGTGGCATCACTATGAGGGGCAGAAGGAGCCCAAATATACACTGGAGTTGGCCTCAGGAGCCCAAAAATTGGATGAATCACACCCTGGAGTTGGCAGAAGTTGGCAGCAGCAGCAGGAGCCCAAATATACACTGGAGTTGGCTTCAGGAGCCCAAAAATTGGATGAATCACACCCTGGAGTTGGCAGAAGTTGGCAGCAGCAGGAGCAGGAGCCCAAATATACACTGGAGTTGGCCTCAGGAGCCCAAAAATTGGATGAATCACACCCTGGAGTTGGCAGAAGTTGGCAGCAGCAGCAGCAGGAGCCCAAATATACACTGGAGTTGGCCTCAGGAGCCCAAAAATTGGATGAATCACACCCTGGAGTTGGCAGGAGTTGACAGTAGTAGCAGCAGGAGCCCAAATATACACTGGAGTTGGCTTCAGGAGCCCAAAAATTGGATGAATCACACCCTGGAGTTGGCAGAAGTTGGCAGCAGCAGCAGCAGGAGCCCAAATATACACTGGAGTTGGCCTCAGGAGCCCAAAAATTGGATGAATCACACCCTGGAGTTGGCAGAAGTTGGCAGTAGTAGCAGCAGGAGCCCAAATATACACTGGAGTTGGCTTCAGGAGCCCAAAAATTGGATGAATCACACCCTGGAGTTGGCAGAAGTTGGCAGCAGCAGCAGCAGCAGGAGCCCAAATATACACTGGAGTTGGCTTCAGGAGCCCAAAAATTGGATGAATCACACCCTGGAGTTGGCAGAAGTTGGCAGCAGCAGGAGCAGGAGCCCAAATATACACTGGAGTTGGCCTCAGGAGCCCAAAAATTGGATGAATCACACCCTGGAGTTGGCAGAAGTTGGCAGCAGCAGCAGCAGGAGCCCAAATATACACTGGAGTTGGCCTCAGGAGCCCAAAAATTGGATGAATCACACCCTGGAGTTGGCAGGAGATGACAGTAGTAGCAGCAGGAGCCCAAATATACACTGGAGTTGGCTTCAGGAGCCCAAAAATTGGATGAATCACACCCTGGAGTTGGCAGAAGTTGGCAGCAGCAGCAGCAGGAGCCCAAATATACACTGGAGTTGGCCTCAGGAGCCCAAAAATTGGATGAATCACACCCTGGAGTTGGCAGAAGTTGGCAGTAGTAGCAGCAGGAGCCCAAATATACACTGGAGTTGGCTTCAGGAGCCCAAAAATTGGATGAATCACACCCTGGAGTTGGCAGAAGTTGGCAGTAGCAGCAGCAGGAGCCCAAATATACACTGGAGTTGGCTTCAGGAGCCCAAAAATTGGATGAATCACACCCTGGAGTTGGCAGGAGTTGACAGTAGCAGCAGCAGGAGCCCAAATATACACTGGAGTTGGCCTCAGGAGCCCAAAAATTGGATGAATCACACCCTGGAGTTGGCAGGAGTTGACAGTAGCAGCAGCAGGAGCCCAAATATACACTGGAGTTGGCTTCAGGAGCCCAAAAATTGGATGAATCACACCCTGGAGTTGGCAGAAGTTGGCAGCAGCAGCAGCAGCAGGAGCCCAAATATACACTGGAGTTGGCTTCAGGAGCCCAAAAATTGGATGAATCACACCCTGGAGTTGGCAGGAGTTGACAGTAGCAGCAGCAGGAGCCCAAATATACACTGGAGTTGGCCTCAGGAGCCCAAAAATTGGATGAATCACACCCTGGAGTTGGCAGGAGTTGACAGTAGCAGCAGCAGGAGCCCAAATATACACTGGAGTTGGCTTCAGGAGCCCAAAAATTGGATGAATCACACCCTGGAGTTGGCAGAAGTTGGCAGTAGCAGCAGCAGGAGCCCAAATATACACTGGAGTTGGCTTCAGGAGCCCAAAAATTGGATGAATCACACCCTGGAGCTGGCAGAAGTTGGCAGCAGCAGCAGCAGGAGCCCAAATATACACTGGAGTTGGCTTCAGGAGCCCAAAAATTGGATGAATCACACCCTGGAGTTGGCAGAAGTTGGCAGCAGCAGCAGCAGCAGGAGCCCAAATATACACTGGAGTTGGCTTCAGGAGCCCAAAAATTGGATGAATCACACCCTGGAGTTGGCAGGAGTTGACAGTAGCAGCAGCAGGAGCCCAAATATACACTGGAGTTGGCCTCAGGAGCCCAAAAATTGGATGAATCACACCCTGGAGTTGGCAGGAGTTGACAGTAGCAGCAGCAGGAGCCCAAATATACACTGGAGTTGGCTTCAGGAGCCCAAAAATTGGATGAATCACACCCTGGAGTTGGCAGAAGTTGGCAGCAGCAGCAGCAGCAGGAGCCCAAATATACACTGGAGTTGGCTTCAGGAGCCCAAAAATTGGATGAATCACACCCTGGAGTTGGCAGGAGTTGACAGTAGCAGCAGCAGGAGCCCAAATATACACTGGAGTTGGCCTCAGGAGCCCAAAAATTGGATGAATCACACCCTGGAGTTGGCAGGAGTTGACAGTAGCAGCAGCAGGAGCCCAAATATACACTGGAGTTGGCTTCAGGAGCCCAAAAATTGGATGAATCACACCCTGGAGTTGGCAGAAGTTGGCAGTAGCAGCAGCAGGAGCCCAAATATACACTGGAGTTGGCTTCAGGAGCCCAAAAATTGGATGAATCACACCCTGGAGTTGGCAGAAGTTGGCAGCAGCAGCAGCAGGAGCCCAAATATACACTGGAGTTGGCTTCAGGAGCCCAAAAATGGGATGAATCACACCCTGGAGTTGGCAGAAGTTGGCAGCAGCAGCAGCAGCAGGAGCCCAAATATACACTGGAGTTGGCTTCAGGAGCCCAAAAATTGGATGAATCACACCCTGGAGTTGGCAGGAGTTGACAGTAGCAGCAGCAGGAGCCCAAATATACACTGGAGTTGGCCTCAGGAGCCCAAAAATTGGATGAATCACACCCTGGAGTTGGCAGGAGTTGACAGTAGCAGCAGCAGGAGCCCAAATATACACTGGAGTTGGCTTCAGGAGCCCAAAAATTGGATGAATCACACCCTGGAGTTGGCAGAAGTTGGCAGTAGCAGCAGCAGGAGCCCAAATATACACTGGAGTTGGCTTCAGGAGCCCAAAAATTGGATGAATCACACCCTGGAGTTGGCAGGAGTTGACAGTAGCAGCAGCAGGAGCCCAAATATACACTGGAGTTGGCTTCAGGAGCCCAAAAATTGGATGAATCACACCCTGGAGTTGGCAGAAGTTGGCAGTAGTAGCAGCAGGAGCCCAAATATACACTGGAGTTGGCTTCAGGAGCCCAAAAATTGGATGAATCACACCCTGGAGTTGGCAGAAGTTGGCAGCAGCAGCAGCAGGAGCCCAAAAAATGGCCTAAAGACATAAATATGTTTTGCACCATTTGTAAAGTGTAAAACGTGGCACCATGCTGAATCTAGTCGCATGCATCAGGCATTGGTGGGTGGAAATCCTGGCTGATCCATCCCTGATTCATTTTGACAAAGGTGAGTCTCTCCACATTTTTAGTTGACAGACGAGTTCTCCTCGCCGTAACTATGGCCCCCGCCGCACTAAACACCCGCTCAGATGGCACGCTACTTGCCGGGCAGGACAGCTTTTCCAGGGCAAACTCTGCTAGTTGCGGCCACAAATCAAGTTTGGCTGCCCAGAAGTCCAGCGGATCCTCAAGGTGTGTTGGCATGGTCATGTCAAAGTATGACATGACCTGCTGGTTCAGGTCCTGCTCCAGGTCTTCCTGCTGCTCATGAGTAGCCTCACTATGCGGGTGTAGAAAGCTACTCATTAGCGACTGAAGACTGAGGCTGCTGCTGCTGATGGAGCTTCTGCTGCTGCTGCTGCCAACCCCCCCAGCGGCCATGGCAGTGGAAGGTGAGCGCAGAGGTCCCCTCGAGTCAGACCTGCGAGAGTATGGACCATGGCGCAGATAGGCATCGGCCAACTGCCTACGTAGAATGTCTTTGTAGTAGTTGAGTTTGTCCTCCCTCTCGGTGGGTTTAAAAAATGCCCCCATTTTGTGCCGGAAGCGAGGGTCCAATAAGGTGGACAGCCAGAAGTCATCCCGCCGACAGATGGAAACAATTCTGGGGTCACTACGCAAGCATGTGAGCATGCTTCGTGCCATTTGCGCAAGTGACTCGGATGGACTACCTGTCTCCATCTCCACTGCATACTGCCACGGTGTGCCCGGGTCCTCTGTCTCTCCTTCCTCAAAAACCTCTAGCTCCTCTGGCTGCTCCTGCTCCTCCTCTCCTGTCCGCTGACTAGATAAACCAGCCATTTCGCCAAGCCTAAACTGTGTTTCGCTGGGCAACTCCTCCTCCTCCTCTTCCTCCTCCTCCTCCTCCAGTTCAGCTCCAACGGGGTTCATGTGGCCGTAAGATGTAAACGCCATGTCTCCAGTGCCCTGACCAGCCATGGTTTCCAACATGTGCTGTAGTACATGAAGCAGTGGAATCACGTCGTTCATCCCGTAATCCTGCCGACTGACAAATAAAGTGGCTTCCTCAAAGGGCCTGAGCAAACGGCAGGTGTCACGTATGAGCTGCCACTGGTTGACATTGAAGTTACACAGGGGAGTCCCCCTATCTGCTTGGATCATCAGGAAATCCGTGATGGCTTTTCTCTGTTCATATAATCGGTCCAACATGTGAAGGGTGGAATTCCAACGGGTGGAAACATCGCAAATCAGACTATGTTGGGGGATACCATTCTGACGCTGTAGCTCAAGAAGGGTGTGTTTGGCGGTGTAGGAGTGGCTGAAGTGCATGCAAAGTTTCCGTGAAGTTGTTAGGATGTCCTGCAGATGGGGGGAACACTTCAGAAACCGCTTGACAACCAGATTGAAGACGTGAGCCATGCAGGGGGCATGGGTCAGGCTTCCTTGGCGCAGCGCAGACAAAATGTTCTTCCCATTGTCGGTAACCATGATTCCCATTTTAAGTTTTCTCGGAGTAAGCCATGTTTGGATTTCCTGATGAATACATTTAAGCAGTTCCTCCCCTGTGTGACTCCGTTCGCCAAGACAAACCATGTGAAGCACTGCGTGACACCTCCGTGCCCTGCACACATGGTAGACTGGAGGGGCACTGAGACTTGAGCCTACAGTGGAGGGTGAGGAGATGGCGGAGGATGAGGAGGCCGAGTCGCACGGTGTCACAGGCCCAATGGGCAGAGAGCGCGGAGGCCGAAGCGGCGTGACCTGTCCAAGTTGCTGCTGCAAAGGGACCACATTCACCCAGTGGGCCGTAAACGACATGTACTGCCCCTGACCGTAGTTACAGCTCCAGATGTCGGCGCTGCCATGTATTTTGCTACACACCGACAGGCTCAAGGACTGGCCCACCTTCTGTTCAACAAAAGTGTGCAGCGCTGGTACTGCCTTCTTGGCAAAGAAATGACGGCTTGGGACTCTCCACCTCGGCTCGGCACAAGCCATCAGTTCTCTGAAAGGTGCAGATTCCACCACCTGAAAAGGGAGCGACTGCAGCACCAGCAACTTGGACAGGAGCACATTCAGCTTCTGCGCCGTAGGATGAGTGGGCGCATACTGCTGTCTCTTGGACATGGCTTCGCTGATGGATTGCTGGCGGGATGCATGACTTGGAGGAGGAGGAGGAGGAGCAGGAGCGACAGAGGATGGGTGTGACGCACAGCTGCCTTCGGCTGAGGTGCTGGAGCCTTGGCTGGCAGAAATTGGGAGCTCACTTGGTGAGGAAGCAGACTGGACCACCCCTTGGGAGCCTCGGTTCTCCCAGGTCGTTTTATGGTGACGCATCATATGTTGACGCAGGGCCGTGGTGCCAACATTTGGACCCTGGCCACGCTTCACCTTTTGCCTACATATCTTGCATGTGGCCATGTTACCCTCCTGCGGATGCCTCAGGAAAAACTGCCACACTGCCGAGTAGCTACTTTTCCCACCCCCTGGCCTCACTGATTCACTGCTGCTGTTGCCAACTCCAGGAACCCCTGCTCCACTACCTCCCGATAAGGTAGACTGCCGCACAGCAGGTGCTCTACCCCGGCCCCGGCCCCGGCCGGCTCCAGCCTTTGGAATTGTGCCCCCATGCTGACTGCTACCACCTTGCTGCCTCAGCTGCTGACTCCGGGGCAACCTGCGCCCCTCTTCTCCTGATGATGACGATGAAGCCCCTTCATCACCCGGCTCCCAAGTGCGATCGGCTTCATCGTCATCATCATCATCATCACCGGGTTGTGGCTGTACGTCACTGATGTTCGTGGATTCGTCAACAGTGTCTGGCGCAGGAGCTGGAACGCTCGCAGCACCCACGACACTGTCCACATCACTATTTGTCTGCCTAGCTAAAGAAGCCACCTCCATTTCTTGGCTGGGCAGTAGCTGCTGACTGTCCTCCTGTATCTGATCGTCCTCCTCACTAAAGAGTGGAGCTGAACCCAAAGCATAGGATACGTTTCGCTGGGGGAGGGAACGGCGTAGGACAGAGGCAATGGGAGGACAGGGACTGCTCTCGGGGCATGCCAACTCAGGGTTGTGTCAGAGGAACCTACCGACCCTAGACTGGGGTCTCAGATGTAAGTTGTGATGATGTTGTTGATGAGCGCGTCAGCCAATCTACCACGGCAGATGCGTTACTGGTGGAGACCCGACCGCTAGCAGATACTGGCAGATTAGGTCTCTCAGCGTGACTCCTGCTGCTACTGGCCCCCAGTCTGATGCGAGCTCTGCCTGCGGAATCTTGGCCTCTGCCACTCCTCTTTTCACTTCCAGGCACTTGTCTGCCCGACATAGTCTAACTGGCGTGGTAGTAGGTGATATTTTAAGAACCCCCAGGCAGCAGTGGGTCTATATAAAACAGAATATAATGCACACCAAAAGTGAGCAGTAACACTCAGCCTCCAACAGGCCTGCTTAGTGTAAATAAGAGAGCTGCTTAGTGTAAATAAAGAGGGGTATGCTATGTTACAGAATGGGATGCCTCAACAGAAGTGCACCTGGCAGGCAGCAGTAAGCCTATGCCCAGCAAAAGTGTCTTATAATATAAATATAATAAGAGCAAATGCTTATATGGTCTTAAACAGAGGCTGCTTTAGTCACAGAATGGGATGCCCTGGCAGGAATGGACCTGGCAGGGTCCAGTAGGGCTTTGGCCAGCAAAAGTGTCTTTATCAGGCCTGATTTCTATGAGAATAAGTGCAAATGTTTATTATGCTATTAAATAGAGGCTGCTTTAGTCACAGAATGGGATGCCAGTGCCACAAAAACCAGAGAGCATGCACAGCAAAAGTGTCTTTATCAGGCCTGATTTCTATGAGAATAAGTGCAAATGTTTATTATGCTATTAAATAGAGGCTGCTTTAGTCACAGAATGGGATGCCAGTGCCACAAAAACCAGAGAGCATGCACAGCAAAAGTGTCTTTATCAGGCCTGATTTCTATGAGAATAAGTGCAAATGTTTATTATGCTATTAAATAGAGGCTGCTTTAGTCACAGAATGGGATGCCAGTGCCACAAAAACCAGAGAGCATGCACAGCAAAAGTGTCTTTATCAGGCCTGATTTCTATGAGAATAAGTGCAAATGTTTATTATGCTATTAAATAGAGGCTGCTTTAGTCACAGAATGGGATGCCAGTGCCACAAAAACCAGAGAGCATGCACAGCAAAAGTGTCTTTATCAGGCCTGATTTCTATGAGAATAAGTGCAAATGTTTATTATGCTATTAAATAGAGGCTGCTTTAGTCACAGAATGGGATGCCAGTGCCACAAAAACCAGAGAGCATGCACAGCAAAAGTGTCTTTATCAGGCCTGATTTCTATGAGAATAAGTGCAAATGTTTATTATGCTATTAAATAGAGGCTGCTTTAGTCACAGAATGGGATGCCAGTGCCACAAAAACCAGAGAGCATGCACAGCAAAAGTGTCTTTATCAGGCCTGATTTCTATGAGAATAAGTGCAAATGGTTATTATGCTATTAAATAGAGGCTGCTTTAGTCACAGAATGGGATGCCAGTGCCACAAAAACCAGAGAGCATGCACAGCAAAAGTGTCTTTATCAGGCCTGATTTCTATGAGAATAAGTGCAAATGTTTATTATGCTATTAAATAGAGGCTGCTTTAGTCACAGAATGGGATGCCAGTGCCACAAAAACCAGAGAGCATGCACAGCAAAAGTGTCTTTATCAGGCCTGATTTCTATGAGAATAAGTGCAAATGGTTATTATGCTATTAAATAGAGGCTGCTTTAGTCACAGAATGGGATGCCAGTGCCACAAAAACCAGAGAGCATGCACAGCAAAAGTGTCTTTATCAGGCCTGATTTCTATGAGAATAAGTGCAAATGTTTATTATGCTATTAAATAGAGGCTGCTTTAGTCACAGAATGGGATGCCAGTGCCACAAAAACCAGAGAGCATGCACAGCAAAAGTGTCTTTATCAGGCCTGATTTCTATGAGAATAAGTGCAAATGTTTATTATGCTATTAAATAGAGGCTGCTTTAGTCACAGAATGGGATGCCAGTGCCACAAAAACCAGAGAGCATGCACAGCAAAAGTGTCTTTATCAGGCCTGATTTCTATGAGAATAAGTGCAAATGTTTATTATGCTATTAAATAGAGGCTGCTTTAGTCACAGAATGGGATGCCAGTGCCACAAAAACCAGAGAGCATGCACAGCAAAAGTGTCTTTATCAGGCCTGATTTCTATGAGAATAAGTGCAAATGTTTATTATGCTATTAAATAGAGGCTGCTTTAGTCACAGAATGGGATGCCAGTGCCACAAAAACCAGAGAGCATGCACAGCAAAAGTGTCTTTATCAGGCCTGATTTCTATGAGAATAAGTGCAAATGTTTATTATGCTATTAAATAGAGGCTGCTTTAGTCACAGAATGGGATGCCAGTGCCACAAAAACCAGAGAGCATGCACAGCAAAAGTGTCTTTATCAGGCCTGATTTCTATGAGAATAAGTGCAAATGTTTATTATGCTATTAAATAGAGGCTGCTTTAGTCACAGAATGGGATGCCAGTGCCACAAAAACCAGAGAGCATGCACAGCAAAAGTGTCTTTATCAGGCCTGATTTCTATGAGAATAAGTGCAAATGTTTATTATGCTATTAAATAGAGGCTGCTTTAGTCACAGAATGGGATGCCAGTGCCACAAAAACCAGAGAGCATGCACAGCAAAAGTGTCTTTATCAGGCCTGATTTCTATGAGAATAAGTGCAAATGTTTATTATGCTATTAAATAGAGGCTGCTTTAGTCACAGAATGGGATGCCAGTGCCACAAAAACCAGAGAGCATGCACAGCAAAAGTGTCTTTATCAGGCCTGATTTCTATGAGAATAAGTGCAAATGTTTATTATGCTATTAAATAGAGGCTGCTTTAGTCACAGAATGGGATGCCAGTGCCACAAAAACCAGAGAGCATGCACAGCAAAAGTGTCTTTATCAGGCCTGATTTCTATGAGAATAAGTGCAAATGTTTATTATGCTATTAAATAGAGGCTGCTTTAGTCACAGAATGGGATGCCAGTGCCACAAAAACCAGAGAGCATGCACAGCAAAAGTGTCTTTATCAGGCCTGATTTCTATGAGAATAAGTGCAAATGTTTATTATGCTATTAAATAGAGGCTGCTTTAGTCACAGAATGGGATGCCAGTGCCACAAAAACCAGAGAGCATGCACAGCAAAAGTGTCTTTATCAGGCCTGATTTCTATGAGAATAAGTGCAAATGTTTATTATGCTATTAAATAGAGGCTGCTTTAGTCACAGAATGGGATGCCAGTGCCACAAAAACCAGAGAGCATGCACAGCAAAAGTGTCTTTATCAGGCCTGATTTCTATGAGAATAAGTGCAAATGTTTATTATGCTATTAAATAGAGGCTGCTTTAGTCACAGAATGGGATGCCAGTGCCACAAAAACCAGAGAGCATGCACAGCAAAAGTGTCTTTATCAGGCCTGATTTCTATGAGAATAAGTGCAAATGTTTATTATGCTATTAAATAGAGGCTGCTTTAGTCACAGAATGGGATGCCAGTGCCACAAAAACCAGAGAGCATGCACAGCAAAAGTGTCTTTATCAGGCCTGATTTCTATGAGAATAAGTGCAAATGTTTATTATGCTATTAAATAGAGGCTGCTTTAGTCACAGAATGGGATGCCAGTGCCACAAAAACCAGAGAGCATGCACAGCAAAAGTGTCTTTATCAGGCCTGATTTCTATGAGAATAAGTGCAAATGTTTATTATGCTATTAAATAGAGGCTGCTTTAGTCACAGAATGGGATGCCAGTGCCACAAAAACCAGAGAGCATGCACAGCAAAAGTGTCTTTATCAGGCCTGATTTCTATGAGAATAAGTGCAAATGTTTATTATGCTATTAAATAGAGGCTGCTTTAGTCACAGAATGGGATGCCAGTGCCACAAAAACCAGAGAGCATGCACAGCAAAAGTGTCTTTATCAGGCCTGATTTCTATGAGAATAAGTGCAAATGTTTATTATGCTATTAAATAGAGGCTGCTTTAGTCACAGAATGGGATGCCAGTGCCACAAAAACCAGAGAGCATGCACAGCAAAAGTGTCTTTATCAGGCCTGATTTCTATGAGAATAAGTGCAAATGTTTATTATGCTATTAAATAGAGGCTGCTTTAGTCACAGAATGGGATGCCAGTGCCACAAAAACCAGAGAGCATGCACAGCAAAAGTGTCTTTATCAGGCCTGATTTCTATGAGAATAAGTGCAAATGTTTATTATGCTATTAAATAGAGGCTGCTTTAGTCACAGAATGGGATGCCAGTGCCACAAAAACCAGAGAGCATGCACAGCAAAAGTGTCTTTATCAGGCCTGATTTCTATGAGAATAAGTGCAAATGTTTATTATGCTATTAAATAGAGGCTGCTTTAGTCACAGAATGGGATGCCAGTGCCACAAAAACCAGAGAGCATGCACAGCAAAAGTGTCTTTATCAGGCCTGATTTCTATGAGAATAAGTGCAAATGTTTATTATGCTATTAAATAGAGGCTGCTTTAGTCACAGAATGGGATGCCAGTGCCACAAAAACCAGAGAGCATGCACAGCAAAAGTGTCTTTATCAGGCCTGATTTCTATGAGAATAAGTGCAAATGTTTATTATGCTATTAAATAGAGGCTGCTTTAGTCACAGAATGGGATGCCAGTGCCACAAAAACCAGAGAGCATGCACAGCAAAAGTGTCTTTATCAGGCCTGATTTCTATGAGAATAAGTGCAAATGTTTATTATGCTATTAAATAGAGGCTGCTTTAGTCACAGAATGGGATGCCAGTGCCACAAAAACCAGAGAGCATGCACAGCAAAAGTGTCTTTATCAGGCCTGATTTCTATGAGAATAAGTGCAAATGTTTATTATGCTATTAAATAGAGGCTGCTTTAGTCACAGAATGGGATGCCAGTGCCACAAAAACCAGAGAGCATGCACAGCAAAAGTGTCTTTATCAGGCCTGATTTCTATGAGAATAAGTGCAAATGTTTATTATGCTATTAAATAGAGGCTGCTTTAGTCACAGAATGGGATGCCAGTGCCACAAAAACCAGAGAGCATGCACAGCAAAAGTGTCTTTATCAGGCCTGATTTCTATGAGAATAAGTGCAAATGTTTATTATGCTATTAAATAGAGGCTGCTTTAGTCACAGAATGGGATGCCAGTGCCACAAAAACCAGAGAGCATGCACAGCAAAAGTGTCTTTATCAGGCCTGATTTCTATGAGAATAAGTGCAAATGTTTATTATGCTATTAAATAGAGGCTGCTTTAGTCACAGAATGGGATGCCAGTGCCACAAAAACCAGAGAGCATGCACAGCAAAAGTGTCTTTATCAGGCCTGATTTCTATGAGAATAAGTGCAAATGTTTATTATGCTATTAAATAGAGGCTGCTTTAGTCACAGAATGGGATGCCAGTGCCACAAAAACCAGAGAGCATGCACAGCAAAAGTGTCTTTATCAGGCCTGATTTCTATGAGAATAAGTGCAAATGTTTATTATGCTATTAAATAGAGGCTGCTTTAGTCACAGAATGGGATGCCAGTGCCACAAAAACCAGAGAGCATGCACAGCAAAAGTGTCTTTATCAGGCCTGATTTCTATGAGAATAAGTGCAAATGTTTATTATGCTATTAAATAGAGGCTGCTTTAGTCACAGAATGGGATGCCAGTGCCACAAAAACCAGAGAGCATGCACAGCAAAAGTGTCTTTATCAGGCCTGATTTCTATGAGAATAAGTGCAAATGTTTATTATGCTATTAAATAGAGGCTGCTTTAGTCACAGAATGGGATGCCAGTGCCACAAAAACCAGAGAGCATGCACAGCAAAAGTGTCTTTATCAGGCCTGATTTCTATGAGAATAAGTGCAAATGTTTATTATGCTATTAAATAGAGGCTGCTTTAGTCACAGAATGGGATGCCAGTGCCACAAAAACCAGAGAGCATGCACAGCAAAAGTGTCTTTATCAGGCCTGATTTCTATGAGAATAAGTGCAAATGTTTATTATGCTATTAAATAGAGGCTGCTTTAGTCACAGAATGGGATGCCAGTGCCACAAAAACCAGAGAGCATGCACAGCAAAAGTGTCTTTATCAGGCCTGATTTCTATGAGAATAAGTGCAAATGTTTATTATGCTATTAAATAGAGGCTGCTTTAGTCACAGAATGGGATGCCAGTGCCACAAAAACCAGAGAGCATGCACAGCAAAAGTGTCTTTATCAGGCCTGATTTCTATGAGAATAAGTGCAAATGTTTATTATGCTATTAAATAGAGGCTGCTTTAGTCACAGAATGGGATGCCAGTGCCACAAAAACCAGAGAGCATGCACAGCAAAAGTGTCTTTATCAGGCCTGATTTCTATGAGAATAAGTGCAAATGTTTATTATGCTATTAAATAGAGGCTGCTTTAGTCACAGAATGGGATGCCAGTGCCACAAAAACCAGAGAGCATGCACAGCAAAAGTGTCTTTATCAGGCCTGATTTCTATGAGAATAAGTGCAAATGTTTATTATGCTATTAAATAGAGGCTGCTTTAGTCACAGAATGGGATGCCAGTGCCACAAAAACCAGAGAGCATGCACAGCAAAAGTGTCTTTATCAGGCCTGATTTCTATGAGAATAAGTGCAAATGTTTATTATGCTATTAAATAGAGGCTGCTTTAGTCACAGAATGGGATGCCAGTGCCACAAAAACCAGAGAGCATGCACAGCAAAAGTGTCTTTATCAGGCCTGATTTCTATGAGAATAAGTGCAAATGTTTATTATGCTATTAAATAGAGGCTGCTTTAGTCACAGAATGGGATGCCAGTGCCACAAAAACCAGAGAGCATGCACAGCAAAAGTGTCTTTATCAGGCCTGATTTCTATGAGAATAAGTGCAAATGTTTATTATGCTATTAAATAGAGGCTGCTTTAGTCACAGAATGGGATGCCAGTGCCACAAAAACCAGAGAGCATGCACAGCAAAAGTGTCTTTATCAGGCCTGATTTCTATGAGAATAAGTGCAAATGTTTATTATGCTATTAAATAGAGGCTGCTTTAGTCACAGAATGGGATGCCAGTGCCACAAAAACCAGAGAGCATGCACAGCAAAAGTGTCTTTATCAGGCCTGATTTCTATGAGAATAAGTGCAAATGTTTATTATGCTATTAAATAGAGGCTGCTTTAGTCACAGAATGGGATGCCAGTGCCACAAAAACCAGAGAGCATGCACAGCAAAAGTGTCTTTATCAGGCCTGATTTCTATGAGAATAAGTGCAAATGTTTATTATGCTATTAAATAGAGGCTGCTTTAGTCACAGAATGGGATGCCAGTGCCACAAAAACCAGAGAGCATGCACAGCAAAAGTGTCTTTATCAGGCCTGATTTCTATGAGAATAAGTGCAAATGTTTATTATGCTATTAAATAGAGGCTGCTTTAGTCACAGAATGGGATGCCAGTGCCACAAAAACCAGAGAGCATGCACAGCAAAAGTGTCTTTATCAGGCCTGATTTCTATGAGAATAAGTGCAAATGTTTATTATGCTATTAAATAGAGGCTGCTTTAGTCACAGAATGGGATGCCAGTGCCACAAAAACCAGAGAGCATGCACAGCAAAAGTGTCTTTATCAGGCCTGATTTCTATGAGAATAAGTGCAAATGTTTATTATGCTATTAAATAGAGGCTGCTTTAGTCACAGAATGGGATGCCAGTGCCACAAAAACCAGAGAGCATGCACAGCAAAAGTGTCTTTATCAGGCCTGATTTCTATGAGAATAAGTGCAAATGTTTATTATGCTATTAAATAGAGGCTGCTTTAGTCACAGAATGGGATGCCAGTGCCACAAAAACCAGAGAGCATGCACAGCAAAAGTGTCTTTATCAGGCCTGATTTCTATGAGAATAAGTGCAAATGTTTATTATGCTATTAAATAGAGGCTGCTTTAGTCACAGAATGGGATGCCAGTGCCACAAAAACCAGAGAGCATGCACAGCAAAAGTGTCTTTATCAGGCCTGATTTCTATGAGAATAAGTGCAAATGTTTATTATGCTATTAAATAGAGGCTGCTTTAGTCACAGAATGGGATGCCAGTGCCACAAAAACCAGAGAGCATGCACAGCAAAAGTGTCTTTATCAGGCCTGATTTCTATGAGAATAAGTGCAAATGTTTATTATGCTATTAAATAGAGGCTGCTTTAGTCACAGAATGGGATGCCAGTGCCACAAAAACCAGAGAGCATGCACAGCAAAAGTGTCTTTATCAGGCCTGATTTCTATGAGAATAAGTGCAAATGTTTATTATGCTATTAAATAGAGGCTGCTTTAGTCACAGAATGGGATGCCAGTGCCACAAAAACCAGAGAGCATGCACAGCAAAAGTGTCTTTATCAGGCCTGATTTCTATGAGAATAAGTGCAAATGTTTATTATGCTATTAAATAGAGGCTGCTTTAGTCACAGAATGGGATGCCAGTGCCACAAAAACCAGAGAGCATGCACAGCAAAAGTGTCTTTATCAGGCCTGATTTCTATGAGAATAAGTGCAAATGTTTATTATGCTATTAAATAGAGGCTGCTTTAGTCACAGAATGGGATGCCAGTGCCACAAAAACCAGAGAGCATGCACAGCAAAAGTGTCTTTATCAGGCCTGATTTCTATGAGAATAAGTGCAAATGTTTATTATGCTATTAAATAGAGGCTGCTTTAGTCACAGAATGGGATGCCAGTGCCACAAAAACCAGAGAGCATGCACAGCAAAAGTGTCTTTATCAGGCCTGATTTCTATGAGAATAAGTGCAAATGTTTATTATGCTATTAAATAGAGGCTGCTTTAGTCACAGAATGGGATGCCAGTGCCACAAAAACCAGAGAGCATGCACAGCAAAAGTGTCTTTATCAGGCCTGATTTCTATGAGAATAAGTGCAAATGTTTATTATGCTATTAAATAGAGGCTGCTTTAGTCACAGAATGGGATGCCAGTGCCACAAAAACCAGAGAGCATGCACAGCAAAAGTGTCTTTATCAGGCCTGATTTCTATGAGAATAAGTGCAAATGTTTATTATGCTATTAAATAGAGGCTGCTTTAGTCACAGAATGGGATGCCAGTGCCACAAAAACCAGAGAGCATGCACAGCAAAAGTGTCTTTATCAGGCCTGATTTCTATGAGAATAAGTGCAAATGTTTATTATGCTATTAAATAGAGGCTGCTTTAGTCACAGAATGGGATGCCAGTGCCACAAAAACCAGAGAGCATGCACAGCAAAAGTGTCTTTATCAGGCCTGATTTCTATGAGAATAAGTGCAAATGTTTATTATGCTATTAAATAGAGGCTGCTTTAGTCACAGAATGGGATGCCAGTGCCACAAAAACCAGAGAGCATGCACAGCAAAAGTGTCTTTATCAGGCCTGATTTCTATGAGAATAAGTGCAAATGTTTATTATGCTATTAAATAGAGGCTGCTTTAGTCACAGAATGGGATGCCAGTGCCACAAAAACCAGAGAGCATGCACAGCAAAAGTGTCTTTATCAGGCCTGATTTCTATGAGAATAAGTGCAAATGTTTATTATGCTATTAAATAGAGGCTGCTTTAGTCACAGAATGGGATGCCAGTGCCACAAAAACCAGAGAGCATGCACAGCAAAAGTGTCTTTATCAGGCCTGATTTCTATGAGAATAAGTGCAAATGTTTATTATGCTATTAAATAGAGGCTGCTTTAGTCACAGAATGGGATGCCAGTGCCACAAAAACCAGAGAGCATGCACAGCAAAAGTGTCTTTATCAGGCCTGATTTCTATGAGAATAAGTGCAAATGTTTATTATGCTATTAAATAGAGGCTGCTTTAGTCACAGAATGGGATGCCAGTGCCACAAAAACCAGAGAGCATGCACAGCAAAAGTGTCTTTATCAGGCCTGATTTCTATGAGAATAAGTGCAAATGTTTATTATGCTATTAAATAGAGGCTGCTTTAGTCACAGAATGGGATGCCAGTGCCACAAAAACCAGAGAGCATGCACAGCAAAAGTGTCTTTATCAGGCCTGATTTCTATGAGAATAAGTGCAAATGTTTATTATGCTATTAAATAGAGGCTGCTTTAGTCACAGAATGGGATGCCAGTGCCACAAAAACCAGAGAGCATGCACAGCAAAAGTGTCTTTATCAGGCCTGATTTCTATGAGAATAAGTGCAAATGTTTATTATGCTATTAAATAGAGGCTGCTTTAGTCACAGAATGGGATGCCAGTGCCACAAAAACCAGAGAGCATGCACAGCAAAAGTGTCTTTATCAGGCCTGATTTCTATGAGAATAAGTGCAAATGTTTATTATGCTATTAAATAGAGGCTGCTTTAGTCACAGAATGGGATGCCAGTGCCACAAAAACCAGAGAGCATGCACAGCAAAAGTGTCTTTATCAGGCCTGATTTCTATGAGAATAAGTGCAAATGTTTATTATGCTATTAAATAGAGGCTGCTTTAGTCACAGAATGGGATGCCAGTGCCACAAAAACCAGAGAGCATGCACAGCAAAAGTGTCTTTATCAGGCCTGATTTCTATGAGAATAAGTGCAAATGTTTATTATGCTATTAAATAGAGGCTGCTTTAGTCACAGAATGGGATGCCAGTGCCACAAAAACCAGAGAGCATGCACAGCAAAAGTGTCTTTATCAGGCCTGATTTCTATGAGAATAAGTGCAAATGTTTATTATGCTATTAAATAGAGGCTGCTTTAGTCACAGAATGGGATGCCAGTGCCACAAAAACCAGAGAGCATGCACAGCAAAAGTGTCTTTATCAGGCCTGATTTCTATGAGAATAAGTGCAAATGTTTATTATGCTATTAAATAGAGGCTGCTTTAGTCACAGAATGGGATGCCAGTGCCACAAAAACCAGAGAGCATGCACAGCAAAAGTGTCTTTATCAGGCCTGATTTCTATGAGAATAAGTGCAAATGTTTATTATGCTATTAAATAGAGGCTGCTTTAGTCACAGAATGGGATGCCAGTGCCACAAAAACCAGAGAGCATGCACAGCAAAAGTGTCTTTATCAGGCCTGATTTCTATGAGAATAAGTGCAAATGTTTATTATGCTATTAAATAGAGGCTGCTTTAGTCACAGAATGGGATGCCAGTGCCACAAAAACCAGAGAGCATGCACAGCAAAAGTGTCTTTATCAGGCCTGATTTCTATGAGAATAAGTGCAAATGTTTATTATGCTATTAAATAGAGGCTGCTTTAGTCACAGAATGGGATGCCAGTGCCACAAAAACCAGAGAGCATGCACAGCAAAAGTGTCTTTATCAGGCCTGATTTCTATGAGAATAAGTGCAAATGTTTATTATGCTATTAAATAGAGGCTGCTTTAGTCACAGAATGGGATGCCAGTGCCACAAAAACCAGAGAGCATGCACAGCAAAAGTGTCTTTATCAGGCCTGATTTCTATGAGAATAAGTGCAAATGTTTATTATGCTATTAAATAGAGGCTGCTTTAGTCACAGAATGGGATGCCAGTGCCACAAAAACCAGAGAGCATGCACAGCAAAAGTGTCTTTATCAGGCCTGATTTCTATGAGAATAAGTGCAAATGTTTATTATGCTATTAAATAGAGGCTGCTTTAGTCACAGAATGGGATGCCAGTGCCACAAAAACCAGAGAGCATGCACAGCAAAAGTGTCTTTATCAGGCCTGATTTCTATGAGAATAAGTGCAAATGTTTATTATGCTATTAAATAGAGGCTGCTTTAGTCACAGAATGGGATGCCAGTGCCACAAAAACCAGAGAGCATGCACAGCAAAAGTGTCTTTATCAGGCCTGATTTCTATGAGAATAAGTGCAAATGTTTATTATGCTATTAAATAGAGGCTGCTTTAGTCACAGAATGGGATGCCAGTGCCACAAAAACCAGAGAGCATGCACAGCAAAAGTGTCTTTATCAGGCCTGATTTCTATGAGAATAAGTGCAAATGTTTATTATGCTATTAAATAGAGGCTGCTTTAGTCACAGAATGGGATGCCTCACAGCAGACTTAAGATCAGTTCAGTATATATGCACAGTTAGTTACTATAAGCAGCCTGAAAACGCTAACAAAGGCTGGATGAAAAAAAAAAAATCTCCCTGTCAGCCAGCTCCGTTTTTCCTACCTTTCCCTGGCTTTCTGTCTGTCTCCTGTCTGTCTCCTGCCTGTCTCCTGCCTGTCCCTGTCTGTCCCTGTCTGTCCCTGTCTCCAGCCTGTCTCCAGCCTGTCTAACTGCCTCAGCTACACAGCGTTCTGTCTGTCACGAATGCAATAGAGAAATGAGGAAAAGCAAGATGGCCGCCGTTAAATACCGCTGTGTGACGTCACCGGGCTTGCTGGCTGCTGATAGGCTGCATGTGACTGCCCCAGCTTGCACTGGCGCGGGATACATGTCCAGACATGTCCCGCCCGCCATCTTAGAATGCCTGTAATGTAAATGAATGGATGTTAAAGGAAAACTTCGAGTGATCGAATCGCGGGGAAATTCGGATTCGATCCGAATCGAATTTTTCCTGAAATTCGGATCGAATCCGGGTTCGTCCGGATCGATTCGCTCATCCCTATATATATATATATATATATATATATATATCTATATATCCACTTACTTAAAGGGACGTGCTCAATTCTCAGGGTGTGTGAGGAATATGAGCTCAGACAAAGGTGCTCAGGAGTCTTTATAGTGGTCTCTGCCTGGTCATGTACACTGCTTTACAGCAGACCAAAGGCAGAAATGTGTGTCTTGGCCTGAAGCTAACAGAGATGCTGGACCTTGAGGTGAGCAAAATATGGAAGCAACTACAGGTAAGAAGGGGAGCCTTATACTTTAAAGTGGACCAACACCCAGGATTTTGACTATCCTGGGTTTTGGTCAACTTCGGTGGGGCACCCCGATCGGGGGTGCCCCGCTGTGTGAAACCCCCCAGAAAGCCCCAAAAACTCACCTGTCCCCGCTCCCACGTGACTGCTGCAGCCAATCCCCACTGACGGACAAGCGAGGTCCGTCGCCGGACAAGCGAGCGCCCCCGCGCGTCACTCTTACAGGGAGCGCGCCCGTGCCGGCCATTCACAAACGGCCGGGCGCGGGTGTGCGCCCTGCTGGATCGAGGAGCAGGTAGGGATTTTGGGGCTTCCTGGGGGGTTTCACAAATGGGGTACCCCATTTGGTTCTGGGGTTCATCTAGCAGGCGGCCGCATCTAGAACCTGAACTTCTGTGGCAAACCCTCACTCCTGCCATCAGTCACAGTGATTTCCCATGTGTAAAGTGATAGCAGAAAGTTGTATGATTACCTGATGCTTTCAAGTGAGGGGCATGCTCTAATATATATATATATATATATATATATATATATATATATATATATATATATATTGGATTAGTCCAATATAATATATATATTTATATTGGATTACTCCAAGAAAGGAGATGTCTGCATCTGGTTCCGTGAATGTTGCAGGTCAGCCATGGCAGATGTCCTCCTGTTTCTGCTGGTAAGCCTGCTACTGATAAGTAAGGGCCTTATTTATCAAGGGATAGCGCCAGGTAGTGTCTCACTAGCGCCAGGTAGCGCCAGCTATCGGCGGCTACCGACTCCAGAATGCCAGGCTGCGAACACAATCACGCATTTATCACGCTAAATGAGGCTAGCGCCGGCGAGAGCGTCAGCTAGCGCGGGATTCATCATGTTGCAGACTTCAGCGAACAGTGCCGCTGCTAATCCCATCACAGCGCCAGGTATGACCTCTCGCTACCTGGCGCTCTCCAATGCATTTCAATGGAGCAATCTTTAAATATTCATAATTAATTGATATTAATGTTTTTTTTTTTTTTTTTTTTTTTTAAATGTCAAAAATTCGGTGACCACTTCTGCAATGTTATTTTTTTTTTTCCAAGGTAAAAAAAAAAATAAAAAATTGTGAAGAATTGATATTACAGGTCTGAAATTAATGTATTCATATTACAAAATGTTTATAAAAACTTGTTTATTAATTTTTTCAAAAAATAAGGTTGTTTGGGGGTTAAAAAACTACTTTTAACACATCGGCGCCAGCGCTCTGGGGTTTAAACATGCATTTTACAGCGCGAGAATTTTTTGAGCATGATTTGTTAATGAATATGCTGGGAGCCGTTCGCTATGGCCATTCGTTGTCATGCGCTCCCATACAGCGCCAAACAGCGACTCCAAACCCCGTATTTAACATTACCGCACACCGACTGAGTCGCTGTCAACAACCGAACAACGGCCAAGCACAGCGAATACTAGCCGGCGCTGTGAAAATCACGCTACTGTCGCTCATCTGTCGCTACCTGGCGCTATTAATAAATCGGCCTCCCCGATAAGATTAGCAGCAATCCAGATCCATGGCTAGTAAAGACAACCTGTAGAGCATAGCAGACAATAAAATAGTCCGTAGTATGTTATCACCAAGGAATAGGTTTACGCCATGCCATATCCATAAAGGCAAGTGACAAAACTTGCCATAAAGCCATTAAACTTGGTTCTGCACCTGGCCGCTGATTAATGTAATCCTGAAAAAGGTATACGTGGGACATGATGCTGTTGCCTTCACATTCAGGGTGTGGGTCCACTTTAGGCGATCATTTTTAGGGATGAGCGAATCGATCCGGACGAACCCGGATTCGATCCGAATTTCAGGAAAAATTCGATTCGGATCGAATCCGAATTTCCCCGCGATTCGATCACTCGAAGTTTTCCTTTAACATCCATTCATTTACATTACAGGCATTCTAAGATGGCGGACGGGACATGTCTGGACATGTATCCCGCGCCAGTGCAAGCTGGGGCAGTCACATGCAGCCTATCAGCAGCCAGCAAGCCCGGTGACGTCACACAGCGGTATTTAACGGCGGCCATCTTGCTTTTCCTCATTTCTCTATTGCATTCGTGACAGACAGACAGAACGCTGTGTAGCTGAGGCAGTTAGACAGGCTGGAGACAGGGACAGACAGGGACAGGCTGGAGACAGGCAGGAGACAGACAGGAGACAGACAGAAAGCCAGGGAAAGGTAGGAAAAACGGAGCTGGCTGACAGGGAGATTTTTTTTTTTTCATCCAGCCTTTGTTAGCGTTTTCAGGCTGCTTATAGTAACTAACTGTGCATATATACTGAACTGATCTTAAGTCTGCTGTGAGGCATCCCATTCTGTGACTAAAGCAGCCTCTGTTTAAGACCATATAAGCATTTGCTCTTATCATATTTGAAATTAGGCCTGATAAAGACACTTTTGCTGGCCAAAGCACTACTGGACCCTGCCAGCTCGATTCCTGCCCGGGGCATCCCATTCTGTGACTACAGCAGCCTCTGTTTAAGACCATATAAGCATTTGCTCTTATCATATTTGAAATTAGCCTGATAAAGACACTTTTGCTGGCCAAAGCACTACTGGACCCTGCCAGCTCGATTCCTGCCCGGGGCATCCCATTCTGTGACTAAAGCAGCCTCTGTTTAAGACCATATAAGCATTTGCTCTTATCATATTTGAAATTAGCCTGATAAAGACACTTTTGCTGGCCAAAGCCCTACTGGACCCTGCCAGGTCGATTCCTGCCCAGGGCATCCCATTCTGTGACTAAAGCAGCCTCTGTTTAAGACCATATAAGCATTTGCTCTTATCATATTTGAAATTAGGCCTGATAAAGACACTTTTGCTGGCCAAAGCCCTACTGGACCCTGCCAGCTCGATTCCTGCCCGGGGCATCCCATTCTGTGACTACAGCAGCCTCTGTTTAAGACCATATAAGCATTTGCTCTTATCATATTTGAAATTAGCCTGATAAAGACACTTTTGCTGGCCAAAGCACTACTGGACCCTGCCAGCTCGATTCCTGCCCGGGGCATCCCATTCTGTGACTAAAGCAGCCTCTGTTTAAGACCATATAAGCATTTGCTCTTATCATATTTGAAATTAGGCCTGATAAAGACACTTTTGCTGGCCAAAGCACTACTGGACCCTGCCAGCTCGATTCCTGCCCGGGGCATCCCATTCTGTGACTACAGCAGCCTCTGTTTAAGACCATATAAGCATTTGCTCTTATCATATTTGAAATTAGCCTGATAAAGACACTTTTGCTGGCCAAAGCACTACTGGACCCTGCCAGCTCGATTCCTGCCCGGGGCATCCCATTCTGTGACTAAAGCAGCCTCTGTTTAAGACCATATAAGCATTTGCTCTTATCATATTTGAAATTAGCCTGATAAAGACACTTTTGCTGGCCAAAGCCCTACTGGACCCTGCCAGGTCGATTCCTGCCCAGGGCATCCCATTCTGTGACTAAAGCAGCCTCTGTTTAAGACCATATAAGCATTTGCTCTTATCATATTTGAAATTAGGCCTGATAAAGACACTTTTGCTGGCCAAAGCCCTACTGGACCCTGCCAGCTCGATTCCTGCCCGGGGCATCCCATTCTGTGACTACAGCAGCCTCTGTTTAAGACCATATAAGCATTTGCTCTTATCATATTTGAAATTAGCCTGATAAAGACACTTTTGCTGGCCAAAGCACTACTGGACCCTGCCAGCTCGATTCCTGCCCGGGGCATCCCATTCTGTGACTAAAGCAGCCTCTGTTTAAGACCATATAAGCATTTGCTCTTATCATATTTGAAATTAGCCTGATAAAGACACTTTTGCTGGCCAAAGCCCTACTGGACCCTGCCAGGTCGATTCCTGCCCAGGGCATACCATTCTGTGACTAAAGCAGCCTCTGTTTAAGACCATATAAGCATTTGCTCTTATCATATTTGAAATTAGGCCTGATAAAGACACTTTTGCTGGCCAAAGCCCTACTGGACCCTGCCAGCTCGATTCCTGCCCGGGGCATCCCATTCTGTGACTACAGCAGCCTCTGTTTAAGACCATATAAGCATTTGCTCTTATCATATTTGAAATTAGCCTGATAAAGACACTTTTGCTGGCCAAAGCACTACTGGACCCTGCCAGCTCGATTCCTGCCCGGGGCATCCCATTCTGTGACTAAAGCAGCCTCTGTTTAAGACCATATAAGCATTTGCTCTTATCATATTTGAAATTAGGCCTGATAAAGACACTTTTGCTGGCCAAAGCACTACTGGACCCTGCCAGCTCGATTCCTGCCCGGGGCATCCCATTCTGTGACTACAGCAGCCTCTGTTTAAGACCATATAAGCATTTGCTCTTATCATATTTGAAATTAGCCTGATAAAGACACTTTTGCTGGCCAAAGCACTACTGGACCCTGCCAGCTCGATTCCTGCCCGGGGCATCCCATTCTGTGACTAAAGCAGCCTCTGTTTAAGACCATATAAGCATTTGCTCTTATCATATTTGAAATTAGCCTGATAAAGACACTTTTGCTGGCCAAAGCCCTACTGGACCCTGCCAGGTCGATTCCTGCCCAGGGCATCCCATTCTGTGACTAAAGCAGCCTCTGTTTAAGACCATATAAGCATTTGCTCTTATCATATTTGAAATTAGGCCTGATAAAGACACTTTTGCTGGCCAAAGCCCTACTGGACCCTGCCAGCTCGATTCCTGCCCGGGGCATCCCATTCTGTGACTACAGCAGCCTCTGTTTAAGACCATATAAGCATTTGCTCTTATCATATTTGAAATTAGCCTGATAAAGACACTTTTGCTGGCCAAAGCACTACTGGACCCTGCCAGCTCGATTCCTGCCCGGGGCATCCCATTCTGTGACTAAAGCAGCCTCTGTTTAAGACCATATAAGCATTTGCTCTTATCATATTTGAAATTAGGCCTGATAAAGACACTTTTGCTGGCCAAAGCCCTACTGGACCCTGCCAGGTCGATTCCTGCCCAGGGCATCCCATTCTGTGACTAAAGCAGCCTCTGTTTAAGACCATATAAGCATTTGCTCTTATCATATTTGAAATTAGGCCTGATAAAGACACTTTTGCTGGCCAAAGCACTACTGGACCCTGCCAGGTCGATTCCTGCCCGGGGCATCCCATTCTGTGACTACAGCAGCCTCTGTTTAAGACCATATAAGCATTTGCTCTTATCATATTTGAAATTAGCCTGATAAAGACACTTTTGCTGGCCAAAGCACTACTGGACCCTGCCAGCTCGATTCCTGCCCGGGGCATCCCATTCTGTGACTAAAGCAGCCTCTGTTTAAGACCATATAAGCATTTGCTCTTATCATATTTGAAATTAGCCTGATAAAGACACTTTTGCTGGCCAAAGCCCTACTGGACCCTGCCAGGTCGATTCCTGCCCAGGGCATCCCATTCTGTGACTAAAGCAGCCTCTGTTTAAGACCATATAAGCATTTGCTCTTATCATATTTGAAATTAGGCCTGATAAAGACACTTTTGCTGGCCAAAGCCCTACTGGACCCTGCCAGCTCGATTCCTGCCCGGGGCATCCCATTCTGTGACTACAGCAGCCTCTGTTTAAGACCATATAAGCATTTGCTCTTATCATATTTGAAATTAGCCTGATAAAGACACTTTTGCTGGCCAAAGCACTACTGGACCCTGCCAGCTCGATTCCTGCCCGGGGCATCCCATTCTGTGACTAAAGCAGCCTCTGTTTAAGACCATATAAGCATTTGCTCTTATCATATTTGAAATTAGGCCTGATAAAGACACTTTTGCTGGCCAAAGCACTACTGGACCCTGCCAGCTCGATTCCTGCCCGGGGCATCCCATTCTGTGACTACAGCAGCCTCTGTTTAAGACCATATAAGCATTTGCTCTTATCATATTTGAAATTAGCCTGATAAAGACACTTTTGCTGGCCAAAGCACTACTGGACCCTGCCAGCTCGATTCCTGCCCGGGGCATCCCATTCTGTGACTAAAGCAGCCTCTGTTTAAGACCATATAAGCATTTGCTCTTATCATATTTGAAATTAGCCTGATAAAGACACTTTTGCTGGCCAAAGCCCTACTGGACCCTGCCAGGTCGATTCCTGCCCAGGGCATCCCATTCTGTGACTAAAGCAGCCTCTGTTTAAGACCATATAAGCATTTGCTCTTATCATATTTGAAATTAGGCCTGATAAAGACACTTTTGCTGGCCAAAGCCCTACTGGACCCTGCCAGCTCGATTCCTGCCCGGGGCATCCCATTCTGTGACTACAGCAGCCTCTGTTTAAGACCATATAAGCATTTGCTCTTATCATATTTGAAATTAGCCTGATAAAGACACTTTTGCTGGCCAAAGCACTACTGGACCCTGCCAGCTCGATTCCTGCCCGGGGCATCCCATTCTGTGACTAAAGCAGCCTCTGTTTAAGACCATATAAGCATTTGCTCTTATCATATTTGAAATTAGGCCTGATAAAGACACTTTTGCTGGCCAAAGCCCTACTGGACCCTGCCAGGTCGATTCCTGCCCAGGGCATCCCATTCTGTGACTAAAGCAGCCTCTGTTTAAGACCATATAAGCATTTGCTCTTATCATATTTGAAATTAGGCCTGATAAAGACACTTTTGCTGGCCAAAGCACTACTGGACCCTGCCAGGTCGATTCCTGCCCAGGGCATCCCATTCTGTGACTAAAGCAGCCTCTGTTTAAGACCATATAAGCATTTGCTCTTATCATATTTGAAATTAGCCTGATAAAGACACTTTTGCTGGCCAAAGCACTACTGGACCCTGCCAGCTCGATTCCTGCCCGGGGCATCCCATTCTGTGACTAAAGCAGCCTCTGTTTAAGACCATATAAGCATTTGCTCTTATCATATTTGAAATTAGGCCTGATAAAGACACTTTTGCTGGCCAAAGCCCTACTGGACCCTGCCAGGTCGATTCCTGCCCAGGGCATCCCATTCTGTGACTAAAGCAGCCTCTGTTTAAGACCATATAAGCATTTGCTCTTATCATATTTGAAATTAGGCCTGATAAAGACACTTTTGCTGGCCAAAGCACTACTGGACCCTGCCAGGTCGATTCCTGCCCAGGGCATCCCATTCTGTGACTAAAGCAGCCTCTGTTTAAGACCATATAAGCATTTGCTCTTATCATATTTGAAATTAGGCCTGATAAAGACACTTTTGCTGGCCAAAGCCCTACTGGACCCTGCCAGGTCGATTCCTGCCCAGGGCATCCCATTCTGTGACTAAAGCAGCCTCTGTTTAAGACCATATAAGCATTTGCTCTTATCATATTTGAAATTAGGCCTGATAAAGACACTTTTGCTGGCCAAAGCACTACTGGACCCTGCCAGCTCGATTCCTGCCCGGGGCATCCCATTCTGTGACTAAAGCAGCCTCTGTTTAAGACCATATAAGCATTTGCTCTTATCATATTTGAAATTAGGCCTGATAAAGACACTTTTGCTGGCCAAAGCCCTACTGGACCCTGCCAGGTCGATTCCTGCCCAGGGCATCCCATTCTGTGACTAAAGCAGCCTCTGTTTAAGACCATATAAGCATTTGCTCTTATCATATTTGAAATTAGCCTGATAAAGACACTTTTGCTGGCCAAAGCCCTACTGGACCCTGCCAGGTCCATTCCTGCCCAGGGCATCCCATTCTGTGACTAAAGCAGCCTCTGTTTAAGACCATATAAGCATTTGCTCTTATCATATTTGAAATTAGGCCTGATAAAGACACTTTTGCTGGCCAAAGCAATACTGGACCCTGCCAGCTCGATTCCTGCCCGGGGCATCCCATTCTGTGACTAAAGCAGCCTCTGTTTAAGACCATATAAGCATTTGCTCTTATCATATTTGAAATTAGGCCTGATAAAGACACTTTTGCTGGCCAAAGCACTACTGGACCCTGCCAGCTCGATTCCTGCCCGGGGCATCCCATTCTGTGACTAAAGCAGCCTCTGTTTAAGACCATATAAGCATTTGCTCTTATCATATTTGAAATTAGGCCTGATAAAGACACTTTTGCTGGCCAAAGCACTACTGGACCCTGCCAGGTCGATTCCTGCCCAGGGCATCCCATTCTGTGACTAAAGCAGCCTCTGTTTAAGACCATATAAGCATTTGCTCTTATCATATTTGAAATTAGGCCTGATAAAGACACTTTTGCTGGCCAAAGCCCTACTGGACCCTGCCAGGTCGATTCCTGCCCAGGGCATCCCATTCTGTGACTAAAGCAGCCTCTGTTTAAGACCATATAAGCATTTGCTCTTATCATATTTGAAATTAGCCTGATAAAGACACTTTTGCTGGCCAAAGCCCTACTGGACCCTGCCAGGTCCATTCCTGCCCAGGGCATCCCATTCTGTGACTAAAGCAGCCTCTGTTTAAGACCATATAAGCATTTGCTCTTATCATATTTGAAATTAGGCCTGATAAAGACACTTTTGCTGGCCAAAGCACTACTGGACCCTGCCAGGTCGATTCCTGCCCAGGGCATCCCATTCTGTGACTAAAGCAGCCTCTGTTTAAGACCATATAAGCATTTGCTCTTATCATATTTGAAATTAGGCCTGATAAAGACACTTTTGCTGGCCAAAGCCCTACTGGACCCTGCCAGGTCGATTCCTGCCCAGGGCATCCCATTCTGTGACTAAAGCAGCCTCTGTTTAAGACCATATAAGCATTTGCTCTTATCATATTTGAAATTAGGCCTGATAAAGACACTTTTGCTGGCCAAAGCACTACTGGACCCTGCCAGCTCGATTCCTGCCCGGGGCATCCCATTCTGTGACTAAAGCAGCCTCTGTTTAAGACCATATAAGCATTTGCTCTTATCATATTTGAAATTAGGCCTGATAAAGACACTTTTGCTGGCCAAAGCCCTACTGGACCCTGCCAGGTCGATTCCTGCCCAGGGCATCCCATTCTGTGACTAAAGCAGCCTCTGTTTAAGACCATATAAGCATTTGCTCTTATCATATTTGAAATTAGCCTGATAAAGACACTTTTGCTGGCCAAAGCCCTACTGGACCCTGCCAGGTCCATTCCTGCCCAGGGCATCCCATTCTGTGACTAAAGCAGCCTCTGTTTAAGACCATATAAGCATTTGCTCTTATCATATTTGAAATTAGGCCTGATAAAGACACTTTTGCTGGCCAAAGCCCTACTGGACCCTGCCAGGTCGATTCCTGCCCAGGGCATCCCATTCTGTGACTAAAGCAGCCTCTGTTTAAGACCATATAAGCATTTGCTCTTATCATATTTGAAATTAGGCCTGATAAAGACACTTTTGCTGGCCAAAGCACTACTGGACCCTGCCAGGTCGATTCCTGCCCAGGGCATCCCATTCTGTGACTAAAGCAGCCTCTGTTTAAGACCATATAAGCATTTGCTCTTATCATATTTGAAATTAGCCTGATAAAGACACTTTTGCTGGCCAAAGCCCTACTGGACCCTGCCAGGTCCATTCCTGCCCAGGGCATCCCATTCTGTGACTAAAGCAGCCTCTGTTTAAGACCATATAAGCATTTGCTCTTATCATATTTGAAATTAGCCTGATAAAGACACTTTTGCTGGCCAAAGCCCTACTGGACCCTGCCAGGTCCATTCCTGCCCAGGGCATCCCATTCTGTGACTAAAGCAGCCTCTGTTTAAGACCATATAAGCATTTGCTCTTATCATATTTGAAATTAGGCCTGATAAAGACACTTTTGCTGGCCAAAGCCCTACTGGACCCTGCCAGCTCGATTCCTGCCCGGGGCATCCCATTCTGTGACTACAGCAGCCTCTGTTTAAGACCATATAAGCATTTGCTCTTATCATATTTGAAATTAGCCTGATAAAGACACTTTTGCTGGCCAAAGCACTACTGGACCCTGCCAGCTCGATTCCTGCCCGGGGCATCCCATTCTGTGACTAAAGCAGCCTCTGTTTAAGACCATATAAGCATTTGCTCTTATCATATTTGAAATTAGCCTGATAAAGACACTTTTGCTGGGCATAGCACTACTGGACCCTGCCAGGTGTACTTACTGCTGGTTTTTAGGGCATCCCATTCTGTGACTACACCAGCCTCTATTTAAGAACCTAACCATTTGCACCTATTCTAATTGAAATTAGGCATGATAAAGACACTTTTGCTGTGCATAGTCTTACTGCTGCCTGCCAGGTGCTCTCTGGTTTTTGGGACATCCCATTCTTTAACATACCATTAGCCTCTGCATTTACTGTAAGCTGCACATTTATTTAAAGAAATTTGGCCTGTATGAGCCTGCTAACACACTGCTGCTGTGTGCATATATACTGATCTCAAGTCTGCTTGGGGCATCCCATTCTGTAACATAACATAACCTACCTACCATACTAAGCAGCTCTCTTATTTAAACTAAGCAGGCCTCTTGGAGGCTGAGTGTCCACTTTTGGGTGTGCATTTATATTCGGTTTCATATACAGTGGGGTATCCCAATTTGTAAGATAACCTACCCCAACCATGTAAACTAAAGGTTACGTCCTTCCAGAAGGAAAACTTATACCGAACACTATTTTTGTTAGGGGCATTGACCTTTGGATTGATCGGCATGAAATTAATTTTTTTTTTTCAAAGTATGGCGCTGTGAAGAAGGTCAAAATGATGTCTCATACTTGGATTATTGTTACTTTTTGTTCAGCTTGAAATATAACAGGCCACACGGGCATCCCAAGGCACATGCTATTTTAAACCTATCTGTTATACAACATAAGCGTTGATCAGGCTACTTCAGTTTGCACTTGTTTTTGACTGATTTTAATAAACCAGGCCGCAGGGCACCCCAAAGCTGCACCTTGCACCCTATCTGGTATACAACATAAGCGTTGATCAGCATCAGCTTCATTAAGCTACTTCAGTTTGCACTTCCTTTTTGACTGCTTTCATTTAACCAGGCCGCAGGGCACCCCAAAGCTGCACCTTGCACCCTACCTGTTTATACTAAATAAGCATCTACAGCCTCAGCTTTATTAAGTTATTGCATTTTGAATTGGTTTTGGTCTGCTTTAAATACACCAGGCCGCAGGGCATCCCAAACCTGCATGTTGCACCCCATCTGTTATACTAAATAAGCGTTGATCAGCATCAGCTTTATTAAGCTATTGCATTTTGCATTGGTTTTTGTACTGCTGCCAAAACACTAGCCCATATGGGCATCCCAAACCAGCACATGTCACCCTATCTGTTATACTAAATAAGCTTCTACAGGCCCTTTTTTTATTTATTTATTTTTATTTATATAGAGCTGCAATGGCTTATATTGTGAGGTTAATTTGCCATTTTGCAGCATAATATAGAGCAGCCCCTGTGTAAATCTGAGGGGCAATAGCTTATATAGTGAGGTAAATTTGCCATTTTGCTTCGTTATATAGAGCAGCCCAGTTGCCATCTAAATCAACTACTGTCCGGCCAGTACAGCTTTTCCAGGGCAAACTCTGCTAGTTGCGGGCACAAGTCAAGTTTGGCTTCCCAGCAAATCCAGTGGATCTTGAAGGTGTGTTGGCATGGTCATGTCAAGGTATGACATGACCTGCTGTTTGAGGTCCAGCTCCAGGTCTTCCTGCTTCTCATGAGTAGACTCACTATGCGGGTGTAGAAAGCTACTCACTAGCGACTGAAGACTGAGGTTGCTGCTGATGGAGCTGCTGCTGCTCCTTCCACCCCCCCAGCAGCCATGGCAGTGGAAGGTGATCGCAAAGTTCCCCTAGAGTCAGACCTGCGGGAGTATGGGCCATGGCGCAAATAGACATCGCCCAACTGACTACGTGGGATGTCTCTGTAGTAGGTCAGTTTTTCCTCCCTCTCAGTGGGCGTAAAAAATGCCCCCATTTTGTGCCGGAAGCGAGGGTCCAATAAGTTGGAGAGCCAGAAGTCTTCCCGCTGACAAATGGAGACAATTCTGCGCTCACTAGTACGCATGCATGTGAGCATGCATCGTGCCATTTGTGCAAGTGACTCGGAGGGACTACCTGTCTCCATCTCCACTGTAAACTGCCATGGTGTGTCTGGGTCCTCTGTCTCGCCTTACTCACAACCCTCTAGCTCCTGTGGCTGCACCTCCTCTCCTGTCAGATGACTAGATAAAATGGTCATTTTGTGAAACCTAAACTGTGGTTTGCTGTGCCCCACCCCCTCCTCCTCCTCCACTTCAGCCCCCACAGGCTTCATGTGGCTGTGAAATGTATGTGCCATGTCTCCAGTGCCCTGACCAGCCATGCTTTCCAACATGTGTTGTAGTACATGAAGCAGTGGAATCTCATCGTTCATCTCATAGTCCTGGCAACTGACTAATAATGTAGCTTCCTCAAAGGGCCTAAACAAACGGTCGGTGTCACGTATGAGCTGCCAATGGTTTACATTGAATTTACACAGGGGTGTCCCCCTATCCGTTTGGATCATCCAGAAATCCGTGATGGCTTTTCTCTGTTCCTATAGTGCAGTGGTCCTCAACCCTGTCCTCAAGGCCCACCAACATGTCATGTTTTTTGGATCTCCAAATAGCCAGCTCTATTGCTCTGCAGCTGCACTAATTACTCCACCTGAGCATCTTTGTGGAGATCTGCAAAGCCTGGCCTGTTGGTGGGCCTTGAGGACAGGGTTGGGGACCACTGCTATAGTGGATCCTGCATATGGAGGGTGGAATTCCAACGGGTGGAAACATCGCAAATCAGACTATGGTGGGGTACACCTTTGTGACGCTGAGGCTCAATAAGGTTGTGCTTGGTGGTGTAGGAGTGCCAGAAGTGCATGCTAACTTTCTTTCCTGTTGTTCGGATGTCTTTCAGATGGGGGCAAGACTTCAAAACTAGACTGAACACGTGTGCCATGTCAGGACGCATGACTCTGGCTTCCTTGTCGCAGCGCAAACAAGATGTTCTTCCAAGTGTCAGTCACCATGGGTCCAAATTTGCAGTTTTCGTGGATTAAGCAATGCTTTCATGGATTGAGTTCTCATTTTTAGTAGTTCCTCCCATGTGTGACTCTGATGGTCAAGGAAAACCATGTGAAGAACAGCGTGAAACAACAATCACCAAGGGGGCCTAAAAGGATATATATTGTCCACCATGAGTCTATAGTTACAGCTCCAGGCGTAGACAACACTGTGCACTTTGGTACACACTGACAGGCTAAAGGACTGGCCCACCTTCTGTTCAACAACCATGCCATGTGACTCTCCACCTCGGCTCGGCACAAGCCATCAGTTCTCTGAAAGGTCCACCACTGGGTAATGCAGCAGGCTGGACTTATGGTGACGCTGTCTGAGAGGAGAAATCCCTCAGACATCAAGATTAAAAATTCCAAGAATTTTTGAGGGCTAATTATTCAGAGGCAAATGATAGCTAGTTGTTTCTGATTTAATTGCAAGGTGGAAACACACCCTCAAACAAAACTTCACTTTCGCAATACTATTGCATTTGTCTATTCATAATTTTATGTATATACACTAACTAACCTACTTTTTCTCCACAGGATGCTGCATGGAACACTGCCACATCGCTGAGTAGCTGATTTTTCCTACCAACAGTCCGCAATAATTCGCTGCTGCTGCCGCCGCCACCGCCGCAGACTCCAGGGACCCTCTTCCACTACCTCGGCTTGCAACACCTCCTCCCACGACACTCTCCTCATCACTAGTTGCCGGATAGTGGAAGAAGAGGCGAGTGTCTCCTCCACTTCTTGGCTGGGCAGTAGCTGCTGAATTTTATGATTATCAGATCTTGGATATCAGATCAATGGATAGTGGAGCTGAACCCAAAGCATAACAGGCAGACAGTTGACTGGGGGTGTCAGATGCCACTTGTGATGCAGTGGACTGCTTTTGCAGCACTTCCAGACAAAGTTGCTTCATTGGCTGACACAATGACTGGTAAAGCTGTGGAACATATGGTTGAAAAGCAAGAATAACCATTTGTTTTTATATGAAAAAGACCCTGGTTTATACAGACTTTTTTTTTCCAGAGACTGCCCTGCGTGGAAATGAATGGCGCATGGATCAGCCAAGCTTTCCTCCCAACAATGCCTGATGTATTCCAGTAGATTGATGACGGGGCCAGACCAAGAAAGATGGATCGTGCAAAACAGATTTAAGGCGCTGCTCTCAAGTTACAGACATTCCTCCGCATCGGACCACAAGTAAGTATTGATAAAAAATCCTTTACGTTACTCTTACTTTTTATTAATATTCTTCGGATAAGACGGATCAGACATGATTCCAGATTAAAAATTCCAAGAATTTTTGAGGGCTAATTAGTCAGAGGCAATGACACCTTCTTGTTTCTGATTTAATTAAAAGGTGGAAACACACCCTCAAACAAAACTTCACTTTGGCAAACTTTTGCATTTGTTTATTCATAATTTTATGTAGATATTACTAACTAAGCTACTTTTTCTCCACATGACTCTCCACAGGGTGTGATTCATCCAATTTTTGGGCTCCTGAGGCCAACCCCAGGGTCTGTTTAAAGTAATGTTTGGGCTCCTGCTGCTGCTGCTGCCAACTTCTGCCAACTCCAGGGTGTGATTCATCCAATTTTTGGGCTCCTGAAGCCAACTCCAGTGTATATTTGGGCTCCTGCTGCTGCTACTGTCAACTCCTGCCAACTCCAGGGTGTGATTCATCCAATTTTTGGGCTCCTGAGGCCAACTCCAGTGTATATTTGGGCTCCTGCTGCTGCTACTGTCAACTCCTGCCAACTCCAGGGTGTGATTCATCCAATTTTTGGGCTCCTGAAGCCAACTCCAGTGTATATTTGGGCTCCTGCTGCTGCTACTGTCAACTCCTGCCAACTCCAGGGTGTGATTCATCCAATTTTTGGGCTCCTGAGGCCAACTCCAGTGTATATTTGGGCTCCTGCTGCTGCTACTGTCAACTCCTGCCAACTCCAGGGTGTGATTCATCCAATTTTTGGGCTCCTGAAGCCAACTCCAGTGTATATTTGGGCTCCTGCTGCTGCTGCTGCCAACTTCTGCCAACTCCAGGGTGTGATTCATCCAATTTTTGGGCTCCTGAAGCCAACTCCAGTGTATATTTGGGCTCCTGCTGCTGCTGCTGCCAACTTCTGCCAACTCCAGGGTGTGATTCATCCAATTTTTGGGCTCCTGAGGCCAACTCCAGTGTATATTTGGGCTCCTGCTGCTGCTGCTGTCAACTTCTGCCAACTCCAGGGTGTGATTCATCCAATTTTTGGGCTCCTGAAGCCAACTCCAGTGTATATTTGGGCTCCTGCTGCTGCTACTGTCAACTCCTGCCAACTCCAGGGTGTGATTCATCCAATTTTTGGGCTCCTGAAGCCAACTCCAGTGTATATTTGGGCTCCTGCTGCTGCTACTGTCAACTCCTGCCAACTCCAGGGTGTGATTCATCCAATTTTTGGGCTCCTGAGGCCAACTCCAGTGTATATTTGGGCTCCTGCTGCTGCTACTGTCAACTCCTGCCAACTCCAGGGTGTGATTCATCCAATTTTTGGGCTCCTGAGGCCAACTCCAGTGTATATTTGGGCTCCTGCTGCTGCTACTGTCAACTTCTGCCAACTCCAGGGTGTGATTCATCCAATTTTTGGGCTCCTGAAGCCAACTCCAGTGTATATTTGGGCTCCTGCTGCTGCTGCTGCCAACTCCTGCCAACTCCAGGGTGTGATTCATCCAATTTTTGGGCTCCTGAGGCCAACTCCAGTGTATATTTGGGCTCCTGCTGCTGCTACTGCCAACTCCTGCCAACTCCAGGGTGTGATTCATCCAATTTTTGGGCTCCTGAGGCCAACTCCAGTGTATATTTGGGCTCCTGCTGCTGCTACTGTCAACTCCTGCCAACTCCAGGGTGTGATTCATCCAATTTTTGGGCTCCTGAGGCCAACTCCAGTGTATATTTGGGCTCCTGCTGCTGCTACTGTCAACTCCTGCCAACTCCAGGGTGTGATTCATCCAATTTTTGGGCTCCTGAGGCCAACTCCAGTGTATATTTGGGCTCCTGCTGCTGCTACTGTCAACTCCTGCCAACTCCAGGGTGTGATTCATCCAATTTTTGGGCTCCTGAGGCCAACTCCAGTGTATATTTGGGCTCCTGCTGCTGCTACTGTCAACTCCTGCCAACTCCAGGGTGTGATTCATCCAATTTTTGGGCTCCTGAAGCCAACTCCAGTGTATATTTGGGCTCCTGCTGCTGCTGCTGTCAACTCCTGCCAACTCCAGGGTGTGATTCATCCAATTTTTGGGCTCCTGAAGCCAACTCCAGTGTATATTTGGGCTCCTGCTGCTGCTGCTGCCAACTTCTGCCAACTCCAGGGTGTGATTCATCCAATTTTTGGGCTCCTGAAGCCAACTCCAGTGTATATTTGGGCTCCTGCTGCTGCTACTGTCAACTCCTGCCAACTCCAGGGTGTGATTCATCCAATTTTTGGGCTCCTGAAGCCAACTCCAGTGTATATTTGGGCTCCTGCTGCTGCTGCTGCCAACTCCTGCCAACTCCAGGGTGTGATTCATCCAATTTTTGGGCTCCTGAGGCCAACTCCAGTGTATATTTGGGCTCCTGCTGCTGCTACTGTCAACTCCTGCCAACTCCAGGGTGTGATTCATCCAATTTTTGGGCTCCTGAGGCCAACTCCAGTGTATATTTGGGCTCCTGCTGCTGCTACTGTCAACTCCTGCCAACTCCAGGGTGTGATTCATCCAATTTTTGGGCTCCTGAAGCCAACTCCAGTGTATATTTGGGCTCCTGCTGCTGCTGCTGCCAACTTCTGCCAACTCCAGGGTGTGATTCATCCAATTTTTGGGCTCCTGAGGCCAACTCCAGTGTATATTTGGGCTCCTGCTGCTGCTACTGTCAACTCCTGCCAACTCCAGGGTGTGATTCATCCAATTTTTGGGCTCCTGAGGCCAACTCCAGTGTATATTTGGGCTCCTGCTGCTGCTACTGTCAACTCCTGCCAACTCCAGGGTGTGATTCATCCAATTTTTGGGCTCCTGAGGCCAACTCCAGTGTATATTTGGGCTCCTGCTGCTGCTACTGTCAACTCCTGCCAACTCCAGGGTGTGATTCATCCAATTTTTGGGCTCCTGAAGCCAACTCCAGTGTATATTTGGGCTCCTGCTGCTGCTACTGTCAACTCCTGCCAACTCCAGGGTGTGATTCATCCAATTTTTGGGCTCCTGAAGCCAACTCCAGTGTATATTTGGGCTCCTGCTGCTGCTGCTGCCAACTTCTGCCAACTCCAGGGTGTGATTCATCCAATTTTTGGGCTCCTGAGGCCAACTCCAGTGTATATTTGGGCTCCTGCTGCTGCTACTGTCAGCTCCTGCCAACTCCAGGGTGTGATTCATCCAATTTTTGGGCTCCTGAAGCCAACTCCAGTGTATATTTGGGCTCCTGCTGCTGCTGCTGTCAACTCCTGCCAACTCCAGGGTGTGATTCATCCAATTTTTGGGCTCCTGAAGCCAACTCCAGTGTATATTTGGGCTCCTGCTGCTGCTGCTGCCAACTCCTGCCAACTCCAGGGTGTGATTCATCCAATTTTTGGGCTCCTGAAGCCAACTCCAGTGTATATTTGGGCTCCTGCTGCTGCTGCTGCCAACTCCTGCCAACTCCAGGGTGTGATTCATCCAATTTTTGGGCTCCTGAGGCCAACTCCAGTGTATATTTGGGCTCCTTCTGCCCCTCATAGTGATGCCACTTCAACTCTCTGCAATTGTGCCGCTCTGCGATTCTATTAGCGATGCCTCTGATCTGCATGTGATATTTCTTCAAAGTATTATTTAACTAACCCAGCACGCATCCTGTGCGTGTTACAGCAAGGCTGAATGGTTTACAACCCTATTGAGGCTGTAGGAGGCTCAGAAATAGCCGTTTTTAATAGCGATTCGTCGCGAATTTATTCGGGTCGAAACGATTTTTGTCGGAAAATTCGGCGAATCAGTCGAATCGAATTTTTCAAAAGTTCGCTCATCTCTAATCATTTTGTATCCAAGGACCACTTGACAATTCAGAACCAACAAAAAGAACAATGTGATCCTGTTTCTTCCTTACTTTCTTCAAACATTTTGGCTGGAGTTTTGTCTTCAAAGGTCTTTATCACCTAAATTTAGAATAAATAATGGATTTCATATGAGCTGGAAAATGTAAATGTCAGTATATACTGAATGGAGGTCTGTAAGGGCTAAGCATTCTCCAGCACTTTCTTCTAGATTGTGCATTCAGCTGTAAATGTCACAAATTGTACAGGTTGAAAGAAACACATTATCTTACATAAGAAATTTGGTAAGAGCAACGTGAAAATTTATGGGCAAGCTGTATTAAAATTACTGGTTGTTTCTGCAGAAAAGAACATTTTGTAACACTCACAAGCAATCAAAAAATGTAGCATAGAAGTCACAGAATACCTAAATGTAAAAGGAGGCAGCAAGGGACATTAATATAATTTACTAACCATAGTGATTTGTGAATCATACATTGCCTTTCAGGCTGAAGGTTGCCTATCCACCTATCTCTGTCTGTCAGAGCACAACAAGAAAAATATCAGACTCTTATTCAGTAATGACAACAAATTATTTTGATTTTGTGAGTAGTACTGACCTCTTTTAACCCAGCATACCTTTAACCCTTTAAGTGCCAGCCTACCTAGATTTTTTGTCACACTCTGTTGCCAGACTACTTTTCACTTTTTTGCACTACACACGTTCAACCTTGATTTTTGAAGGGATTTCCAGGGATTTTCCAGGAAAATTATATACTGTTTTTTTTCAGCAGAGTCTGGGCTTCAATTTGAAATGTCTTGTTTGGCCTTTTTTTTGTGTATTCTCAATACTTTTGGGTGAAATATGTGCAAAAAAATAAAAAAAATCTATTTTTTACAATTTGTAGTGTTTTTTTGTAATAAAAAATGTAAGTTTGTCAATAAAATATTATTGCGTGTGAAAGTCCTATTTCTCCCGGTTACAACTGTACCACATATGTATTGGTATACACCCTTTCCTGCCCAGGAAACTCCCCCAAACTGAAACAGCAGTTTAGGAGATTTCAGATAAGATACAACTATGCAATTTTAAGGGTTAAAAACTCTTAAAATCCCCCCCAAAAATGACGTAGGGTCTCCCTTACCCAGCATTACCGACCCGGACCAGCTATGGGGGTTGCAGAGCAGGGGCCAGCGTTGGTGGCCCTGGCCCTGCAGGCTACTAGCCCACATAGCCACTAAGTGGCCCGGGCCCTTCTGTCCCCCCCTGGCCATTGGGGAGGCAGGTAATGGGGGGGCTGGGGGTTATGGCAAGTCACCTGCTAGCCGCAGGTGATTGCCAGCCCCAGAGCCTTGTGAACTGGTATAAGGGGTCTCATGGACCCCTTACCAGTTCACAAATAGTTAAAAGTAAAAATAGACACAGACACAAAATTCTTTATTATTCTTTTTTTTACTTATACTTATACTTTACTATACTCCCATCCAGTGTCCCGCGCCACTGCAGATGCCACTTGTCGGTAGTGATCGGAGCAGGGAGGGTGGGAGGCAGGGAGATCAGAGCCTCCCTGCCTGCCACCCTCCCTGCTCCGATCCCAACGACAAGTGACAGTCTGAGCCTGGGTGCCGGTATAGAGGATCTGGATGACGTCATCCAGCTCCTCCCACAAGTGGGCGGGGCCAGCACCGGACAGAGAGGACGGTGAGGTCCTCACTCGAAGAGTGGTAAGTCCGGGGGGGGGGGGGGGATTGCTAGCACTAGCAAACGAGGGGTCAGGTAAGTCTGTATCTTTTACAGTTTTTTTTTTTATGGGGGTTTAAAATCAGCTATGTGAGTCTCACGTAGCTGGCACTTAACGGTTGGAGAGGCAGCTACGTGAGACTCACGTAGCTGCACTAGAAGGGTTAAATCTTTTTATTTTATATATATGAGAATCTGAGTGGAAGAAGCATTAGAATTTTATAGGCCGCTAAACAATTATTATTTTTTTTGTGAAGATGAGAGGGAGTAAAGAAAGAGACTGTCATGACCTTTATCAAAGGCTTTGAGACAGGTGGATCCGTTTTGGCTTCTTTTTAAAATATTTTTGACAGATTTCTATTGCAAAGTAGCTCCAATAGCATGACTATCCAGCATTCGGCCCTGTTTTTTTACACCTCCTTACTTTAGATTTATGTTCCCAAACCCTCTTCTTGAGACCGACCAGGTCATGTTTATGGTTTTTCACATACCTGGCTCTATAACCCTGTATAAGACCAAATTACTTCAACTGTGTATATGTGAGATCAGCAAAATTTGACTTGACTTGGAATTTGTTGGCTCTCAAGGAGGAGAGATGGGGAATGCAGCCATGCGTCCTTTGATGGGCTACCCCTTCCCAGTAGCTTCTTCCATGCCCTTGCTCCACTTTATCCATCTCCTTATTATCTGTCATGATAGCCACTGTTACTTGAAGTTCATGTGGCAATTGATGTTACAATATTTAAAGGCTGATTCACTACTAGCGCCACAAATTGGCATGTGAAAACGTCTGTATAGTGACGCTTAGAGCCGGTGCTGTGCTAATCAGTTTAGCATTGATAAATGTGATGTGTGTGTGGCGCTGTAAAAGCGCTCTCCCTCATTCACTGCAGTGCCTGAGCGCACCAATGCTGCTATAAACTATCATTGTTTTTAAAACTATCAGCAGCAGTGTTATTTTACACCCACATTACACAAATAGGTTTGATGCCCTCTGAGTTATAATGATTGAATTGTTTTTTTATTGTTTTTAAATGTGGCTATATAAAAATGTATCACTTTTTTAGTTCTTTTTTTGGTTATTTTGTATTGTTTCTTTTGTTTTGTTATTTTGGGGGGGGGGGGGGTTGGGGGGGTTGTCTTTTGTTTTAATAAATGTTTTATTGTATTTTTTTAACCCAGATGCTACCCAAAATACCCAAAATAATATCGTGTATGGATACTTTGATGAATAAAAACAGAACACAAATGTATGTTTAAAAATAGATTTTTTTTATAAACAATGCCAACATGGCGTAAACAAAAAGCCGCACAGTGGCAAATGTAATCCCCCCCACCCTGTATCTTGTTGTGCAGCTCCAGCAGCATTTCCCGTGATTACCTCACGAATTGCCACAGTCTGTGATGCTCTTCAGTGCAAGCTGTGGGAAACAAAAGACACAATTAAGTACTACAGCTCTACAACTAAGGTATATCCCTATGATCTTTGATAAAGATTGATGTTTACCATAAAGTCACTACAAAGATTTTAAACATACACAACAGGCCAACCTTTCTTAATTCGTGATGCCAAAGTAAATTAACCTGTGGAGCCATTCAACATAACCTCCATAGTCTAACATCACAAAGCAAATAACGTAATCAATAAAGGCCTACTTCACCACAGGAAGGATTTAGTTTAATATAGTGGCTAACTGAGGCAAATGACTCAACATATACGTCGAGTGAGCTTTTACTAGAAATATTGTTTAAAATCAAAACAATAGGGAATGCAGATTTCAAAATGTAGCAGGAATGTAAAAGCAGCACATAAAGTACCTGCTGGCTTTTTTAGGTAGCATCAAGTTACATTAGCAGGGGCAGGAAACAAGCATGATTTGAACCAATTCTGATTGATTATTGTGAAAGGAGGCTCTACAGGTATGAGTGTCAACTCTAGACTGCCACTAACATGGATACATGGCCATGTACACATACATATGCATTTTTTACAAGCTTATTGTAACAAATCACAATACTCACCATCACAGCTGTGGCCTTGGCCCATGCTGCTGGAGCCTCCGGGAGCCTCGTGGTGGCAAGATTGGGTGGGGAGAATCAAGACTGGGACCGTCTGCGTGGCAAAATCTATATGTAGAAAAAAGGCCAACAGATACAAACATAAGAACATAGTATGGTTTATTTAATTTGTAATTCAACTATTTATCTGTATTAAAGAGTTCAATGTGGATAATTATTGTAACACACTTGGCCATGTGTTAGCTATAACATAACTAACATAGCAAGTCACATAATTGTTGGATCTTGTGGGGACACCAGAAGATACCCTACTGTTGTAGAGTAAACATGGGCACTTCACAACACAATTGCATGTCACATTATAAAAGAATGATAAAGGTAGGCCTACAGGTATTGAGCTTTATTAATGTCAAATTTACCTCTAACATGCCGGTTCCCAGCTAGGCCAACATCGGTGGAGGAGGTGGCGGCTCTATGATGCCCTGAAAAAGAAATTTGGACAATTAAACAATGAAGGACACTTACCAGGGGATGACATGTTGCTACTTTCCCAGGGAGGGCTCTGAGGTGAAGCCAGGGTGCCTTTAACCCGCCATAAAGGGATTGTGGATGGGCCAGTATGTGAAATCCCTCAGGTTGTTAAACAAAAAAATAAAAAATATATAAATTTGGGATGCCCTGGGGTATAAATAAATTAAAATAGTAGTAATATAATATACTTATCCCAGTAATATAATATATTTATATAAATCTGTTCCATGGTTTGGGTTCCACTTTAATAACAGTACTAACTATTAAAACACTTACATTAACCCCCCAAAAAATAAGTTAAAATAAATCATAGCATAATTGACATACATTTGCACTAAGCAGAAAAAACGCCAAAATGGAAACACTAACACATTTAAAGAAGGCCGCAGCAAAAAAGCATTATCAAAAATGTAACCAAATTACCTTCACTATCTGTCCATTCACTCGGGGGTCCGCCTTTTCTTCCTTGCTGGACCCTCCTCTAAAGATGAAGACGAGGAACTTGGGAGGAAATGGAATAAGCAACGCTTAGTAGGAGCCATGGTTCCGCTGAGAAAAACCATTGAGAAAGTGCATAAAGCGAAACCAAGACTTTTGAACCCGTTGAGAGGTACAAATGCTATGAAACGCCGTTGCAAGGTATGAATGCTATAGAACGCCCCGAGACCGGAGCGCACAACATTACGCTACATCTACAGAAGAGAACAATGTTGCAGCAAACGCAAAGTGGTGTTCCGAGCTAGACCGTCAAAGCCTACACCACATCTAACAAGAGGACAATGCTGGATCCAGCGAGAGGTAGCACTAGCTCAGTGCATCCGGCACTCGGCGCTCAACACCATACTTAACAAAAAACAAAACACACACGTCGGTGCTCAAAACTAGGGCGCTCTAGCATAGAGTGCCAGACGCTGTGTGATCAAAGTCTGTTTCCGAACACATATACACCAGTAACAAAGTGAAAACACTGTGACAATGACACTTTAGTGCCAGATCTGTACATACAATTCTGCATAAAAATATAAAAAAAAAATAAAAAAATATTAAAAAGCCAGGAGAGGTCACACAATGATTTGAGCAAAAAAATGTAAGTTGCCCAACACGCTATTTAAACACAACCAAATGAAACCCCATTGAAATGTATGGCAGAGCGACTATGAGCGAAAGGTAATACGTGGCCGGAACTTTACAATGAGCCGCCTCTAGTAATACATGTGACACTACGTGACGCTGTTAGAGGCGCTCACCAGATTTGCTTTCTTAAATGTGGTTTGGAATATGGCACCCAACGTTCACCCGACGCTACGCGTTGCTAGGTAGCATTACCTGGCGCTAGCCTTTCTTAACCCTTTAAGTGCCAGCCTTCCTAGAATTTTTGTCACCCTTTGTTGCCAGACCACGTTTCACTATTTTGCGCTACATATGTTCAACCTTGTCTCTTGAAGGGATTTCCAGGAACTTTCCAGGAAAATTATATATATTTTTTGTCTGAGGTTCAACATGAAATGTCTTGTTTGGTCTTTTTTTAGTGTACTCTCAATACTTTTAGGTGAAATATAAAAATATCTATTTTTTGAAATTTGTAGTGTTTTTTTGTAATAAAAAATGTAAGTTTGTCAATAAAATCTTATTGCGTGTGAAACCCCAATTTCTCCCGGTCACAGCGGTACCACATATGTATTGGTAGACACTCTTTCCTACCCAGGAGACTCCCCCAAACTGAAATAGAGCTTTAGGAGATTTTCAGATAAAATACAACTATGCTACACGCTAAGAGCACCTTGCAGTTTTTCCAGAAAGACAACCCTTTACATTTGAAATACGCCCCACAAACTATACATTCTCTGAAAGTACATGCCTCAAGCTTTCTAGGCGTACCAGGCTTGTTTATGTGGGTGTAGTTTTGTGGAAGTAATCCCTCAATCAATTCTTTGGTTGCACAGAGTTTCCCTAAAAAAGAATAAAAAGGAAGAATCAAAGCCACATTTTCCTAAAAAAAAAAAATAAAAAACAACATGCTTTGAACAGAATGGTACCCAACATGCATAGCTACTGTCAAGGGAAGAGCTGGCAAACACCCCAAAGTAAAGCATGCGCATAACGGCAATTTTACTTGAAAATTTCAGCTCTGCAGACAAAGTGCCCACCTTGCGCTTTTGCTACCAAAACAACCCTTTACATTTGAAATACCCCCATAAACCATATATTGCCTGAAAGTACACATGTTAAGCTTTCTAGGCGTACCCAGCTTGTTGTAGTAGGCTCATCTTTCTGGAAGTAATCCCTTGAAGAATTCTTAGGTTGCACAGGGTTTCCCTAAAAAAAATATAAAAAAGTAGAATAAAAAACATGTTTTCCTAAAATATGCAAACAAAAAAAAACAAGCTAAATCTGAAAGAGCAAGGTCCCCCGAGCAGAAAAATACATGCATAGGTACTATTAACCCTTTTAATTGCCAGCCTACTTGAAGTTTTGTCACCCTCTGTTGACAGGTCATTTTTCCGCATTTTGCGCCGTGTTTAACCGTGATTTGTGCCAGAATTTGCAGGAAAATTATATATATATATCTGCAGCAGAGTTTAGGCTTTAACATGAAATGTCTTGTTTGTAATTTTTCTACTGTTTTTAAATATTTTTGCGTAAAAATTTTTTTTAGACAATTATCTCCTTTATTTTAAATAAAACATTTGTTTTATTAATGAAAACCATATTGCATGTGAAAGCCCCATTTCTCCCGATTACAACAGTACCACATATGTGTCGGTAGCCCCCCCATTCTTGCCCAGGAGGCCCCCCCAAATTGAAAAAGTATAACATTTACAAATAAAATACAACTACTATCCACACTTAAAAATAAGGGGTTAATAAAAAAAAGGCATAGGGTCCCCCCTCCTGGAATTTTGAGGGTTAAAAACACTTAAAAATCCCCCAAAAATGTCATGGGGTCCCCCTTACCCAGCATAATCAGCCCGGGACCAGCTATGGGGGCTTGTAGGAACAGGACCCTCTTTGGGCCCGGGCTCTTCTGCCCCCCCCAGGCTTTGGGGAGGCAGGTAATTGGGGGTGCCGGGGGTTAATGGCAAGTCACCTGCTAGCCACAGGTGACTTGCCAGCCCCCAGCCTTGTGAACTGGTATAGGGGTCTCATGGATCCCTTACCAGTTCACAAATGGTTAAGTGTAAAAAAAACACACAGAGACAAGGAGAAAAAATATTTTATTAATTTTTTTTTTAATACTTACTTCCCATCCATCCCCAGGCACTGTGTCCCATGCTGATCAATCTGGCTTCTGCTCTCCTGGGGGGGGGGGGGGGGGGGGGCATTTTTTGGGGAATTTTAAGGGTTAAAAACCCCAGAATCAAAGCCACATTTTCTTACAAAACAATATGCAAACAAAAAAAAAGCTAGTTAAATCACCCCAAAGTAAATCTTGCACTACAAGTGTAATTATACTTAAAAATGTCAGCTCTGCAGACAAACTGCGCACCTTGCGCTTTTACAACCAAAACAACTTTTTACATTTGAAATACCCCTCACAAACCATATATTCCCTGAGAGTACACACACTAATCTTTCTAAGCACACCCAGCTTGTTGTAGTGTGCGCATCTTTCTGGAAGTAATCCCTCAAATAATTATTTGGCTGCAAAGGGATTCCCTAAGAAAAGTATAAAAAGTAGAATAAAAAACACGTATCCCTAAAGTATTAATATGCAAACAAGAAAAAACAAGTTAAATCTGAAAGCACAAAGCCACCCGAACAGAACAATACCCAACATGCATAGCTACTTTTAAACCTTTTAACTACTAGCCTACTTGAGATGTTGTCACCTTCTGTTGACAGGTCATTTTTCATGATATTGCACTAATTATGTTTTTTAAAAAGTGTCCCATTTGTTTTAAATTAAAAATGTATTTTTTTAAAGAAAACCATATTGTATGTGGAAGCCCCATTTGTCCCGATTACAACGGTACAACATATGTATCGGTAGTCCCGGTGTGGGAGGGGAACACTTTTTTTTATTTTTAAGAGTTAAAAATAATTTTCGAAAACGTTGTAAGGTCCCCCATTCCCAGCATAACCAGCCCGGCACCAGCTATGAGGGCTTGCAGACCAGGGTGTGAAGACGAGCTTTTCTCTCCTGCTGCTGCTGGAAGTGTTTATACCAGTTGATGGGACTTAAAGAGTTAATTTAAAAAAAATGATATAAGGTCCCCCCCCCCCCGGGAGGGGGGAGGGGCATTTTTTGGGGATTTTTAAGGGATAAAAACTCTTGGGCTTTGGGGAGGCAGGTAATGGGGGGGGGGGGCTGAATGTGACTTGCCAGACTGAGCCTTGTGAACTGGTATAGGGGTCTCATTGACCCCTTACCAGTTCACAAAGGCTTAAATGTAAAAAAAGAGACACACACATTCGAATAAAAATGTTTTATTATTTTACTTTTTAATACTTACCTCCGATCGGTCCATCCCTGAACACTGTGCCCCATGCCAATCACTCTGGCTTCTGCTCTCCTGATGCTTCTGAAAGCCTTTTATACCTACTGAGTGATGGGATATAAAGGTTTAACCCTTTAAGTGCCAAGCACGTAACACCTACGGGCTGGCTTGTCTATGCCTTAAGTGCCAAGCACGTAGGTGTTACGGGCTTGACACTTTCTTACCTTGGGGCCATCAGTTGCAGCAGAAGTCAGCGTTTCCTGGCCAGCCTTCCTCAGGGGGTCATGTGGAGGTGACCCTGATCTCACCCCAGTCACCTGATTGTCGCTGGACCAATGGGAAGTGGGGCACACGGCTGCTGTCATCAGCCGGCGCCACCACTACATAAACAGCCTGCGGTCTCCTGCTGCCCTCTTCGATCATCGGATCTGAGGTAGGTGGAGGTGTGTGGGGGTGTGTGCCCGGGTGGGTGACCGTAGACACGCTGGGATGCTTAGTGCGCCGCCGCTGCTACTGCTGCCTTGTTTATTGCTTCATTTATGTTTGATCGGTGAAGGTTGGGGTGCCAGGGGGGTTCTCTTGTGTGTGGGGGGGTGACCTTGCCTGGGAGGGTGGCCGTAGGCATGCTGGGACATGTGGTTGGGACATTTGCCAGTGCCAACTTTTTTTTTTATTATTTTGTGATGATCCTTATTTTTTTTCTATTTTTTATGCTGATCTGAGGTGTGTGGGGGGGGGGGTGCTGGGGGTCACCACTCTGTGAGTGGGGTCTTTTTTTGGTTGGGTGGGTGGCCGTAGGCATGCTGGGATCCATAGTGCACCAGGTGCCGCCGTCACATTTTCTACTTGATCAGTGTAGGTTGGGGTGCCAGGGGGGTTCTCCTGTGTTGGGGGGTGACCTTGCCTGGGTGGAACATGTGGTACACTTGCCAGTGCCAACTTTTTTATTTTTTTATTTTGTGCTGATCCTTATTTTTTTTTTCTAGTTTTTTTATGCTGATATGAGGTGTGTGTGGGGGTGCTGGGGGTCACCACTCTGTGGGTGGGGTCTTTTTTTGGTTGGGTCGGTGGCCGTAGGCATGCTGGGGTCTATAGTCCACTTGGAGCCACCGCTGTTGAAACGCTCCCGGCAGCCGGGATCGGGGTGGGTGGGGGTGCTGGGAGGTGGGGTCTTGGTAGTTAACTTGCTAAAAACCTGCCTGCGGCAATTTTTTTATTTATTTTTTTTAATTTATGCTGATCCTTATATTTTTTCAATTTTTTTTTATTTTTTTATGTCAATTAGTTATAGTCAATTATTTAAGCTACAGTAAATTATACAATAAAGTGGACCAAAACCCAGGATTTTGACTATCCTGAGTTTTGGTCCTTGCCCCCGGGACACCCCCGATGGATGTGTGAAACCCCCCAGGTTGCCGAAACCAACTGACCAACTCCCGGTCCTACAGCACATGCACGGGCACTCGTCCAATCAGCACGCTCGGATCTGCTGACGTCTCGTTGTCTAAGGCGATCGGCTTCGAGTGCGCTGGTGGCCGCATCCCCGCTACCCGTAGCGTGTCCACATCGGCCAATCATAAATGCCTGGCTCAGGCACGTGTCCTGCTAGAGGGATAGTGGCCGCAGCTTGCCCATGTGCCGTTGGACCCAGGAAAGAAGGTAAGTGTATGGGCAACCTGGGGAGTTTCACATAGCGGGGCATCCCGATTTTGGATGCCCCGGGGGGGAATCGACCAGCCTGAGAATCTTATAGATTGCCAGGCCGATCGCCGCGGGTTTGGGGTATTGTATTTGTTATTGTGATGAGGGATGGGGCAGTGGGTGCACAACAGGCCTGGCTCATTCTGTATATACCCAGGTACACCAGTGGCATGGTGGGGGGTGGAGGCAGCGACAGAGGGGCAGAAGATGCTGGGTGGTACACAGTTACCAGATTGATGGTTGCAGTGTGATAGGAGATCACAACCCATCTGCTGCCTCCAGGCCCCCCCTCTATTGCTCCCTCCCCTCCCAGCGCCGCCTGCACTCAGGGGTGAGTGAGTCAGGCCTGGTGCACACCTGCCACCTATCCCACACCCCCCAATGAAACATCACAAAAAAAACGTTTAGGTCAAATTTTGGTAACCAGATTCATTCATAAAAACAGTGATTATCTGCTTTTGACCTAAAGCTGTTATGAATGAATCTGGGATTAGTGATCCACCAATGTGGAACCCCCCAAGTGAATCCCCTCAATTGCCAGTAAAACGTACCTTACCACTGCTCTAAAGGTATAGCATTGTGCGGCTGTTGCCCGTGCATGCGCCATTAGATTGGGGGATCAGGTAGTTATTATCATGCATTCCGGGGGGGGGTTCACCCACATTTCCTAATCGTAACTTTTTGCTTTAGGTGTGTCGCTGAGATTTGGTTTTGCCCGAAGATCGCCACTGCCTTAGCTTGGACCTTATCACTCGCTCTTTTGGGACCTTAGCCCTTGCGCTTTGGGACCTTAGCTCCCCTCCTTTAGGAACCTTAGCCCTTGTGCTTTGGGACCTTAGTTCCCCTCCTTTTGGAACCTTAGCCCTTGCGCTTTGGGACCTTAGCTCCCCTCCCTTTGGAACCTTAGCCCTTGCGCTTTGGGATCTTAGCTCCCCTCCTTTTGGAACCTTAGCCCTTGCGCATTGGGACCTTAGCTCCCCTCCTTTTGGAACCTTAGCCCTTGCGCTTTGGGACCTTAGCTCCCCTCCTTTTGGAACCTTAGCCCTCGCGCTTTGGGAACGTAGCCTCCCCCTCCTTTTGGGACCCTAGCCTCCCCTACTCTTTTTAGGACCATCTCCCCTAGCTTTTAGAACCCTATTCCTGCTGCTCCAGGAAGACCTTCTTCATCTATCGGATCTGCTGCTCCAGGGATGGTCTAAGTCTGCTGGGATCCCGTGACCTGCTGCTCCTGACTCCACCACTTCTCATCGGGTTGTAGTTATACACTTTTATTTCTATTTTTGACTGTTTATTTGCATTGTTTTATTATTTACTGTGACATTTTATTTTTTGTAGTTTGCCTTTAGTTCTAGCCTTTAGTTCTAGCCTTTAGTTCGGGAAGACCCTTTAGTTTAATATTTTTAGTTTTGATTTTTTTTTTTTTAGATTTTTTTTCACATTTGGGTATGGCTGGTAAGCGGTACTCTGCACAGGAAGCTTTGGCTTACCTGATGGTGTCTGACTCGGAAGATTTAAGTGAGTCAGGGTCTGAGTACTTCCCCTCAGACAGAGTCAGACAGTGTCTCCTCTACTGAGGAAACACAGCCGCGCAATGCTACCAGTAGTAGTAGCCATTGTAGAAGGGATAGTGCCGCACAAAGTGAGGCCACACTGCAGGCGAGTGTAGTGCAGGAGGAGGCATTGAGTGCTGCAGCTGGTGAAGGAGAGTCTGCGTGGAGACCTCCTAATAATATTTCCCCTGAAATTCCCCCTTTTGATTCGGTCCCCGGGGTCAATGTAGACACAACAAACTTTGGTCTCATTGACTTTTTCAAATTGTTTCTTACAGAAGCCATCCTACTGGATATGGTCTTCTATACTAATATCTATGCCGAGCAGGTTTTAGCGCAAAACCCCCACCAGAGGCATGCCCGAGCTCAGGCATGGCAACCCACACATTTGAGTGAGATAAAGAAATTTTGGGGGCTCACTTTAGCAATGGGTATTCTAAATACATGTAGTATTTCCTCCTACTGGGATACGCATTCCATATTGGGACTCCATTGTTTCCGGCCATAATGTCTAGAAACTGCTACCAAATTTTACTGCGATTTCTGCATTTTAATGTCAATTCCACTGCTATTCCCTGTGGTGAGCCCGGTCATGACAGGCTTCATAAATTATGGCCCCTGCTCAATAGCCTGTCAGAGCGCTGTGCAGAAGTGTACACCCCCTCCCAAAAATTAAGTATTGACGAGTCACTTCTGCTGTTTAAAGGGCGCATTATATTTAGTCAATATATCCCTAGCAAGCGTGCCCGCTATGGGAAAAAAATTTACAAATTATGTGATAGTGTGACCGGGTATACCAAATATTTTCGAATCTATGAAGGAAAGGACACCTATCTGGACCCCCCTGGTTGTCCTCTTGATTTGTTAGTCAGTGGAAAGATCGTTTGGGATCTCATGACTCCTCTACTGGGGAGAGGTTACCACTTATATGTGGACAATTAATATACCTCCATCCCCTTATTTAGAGCCCTTTATTAGTTGGATACCCCGGCCTGCGGCACCATCCCCCTAAAAGAAAAGGCTTGCCCAGGTCAATACTTGAAAAAAAACTAAAACGTGGAGAGTCTTACGCTCTAAGAAGCGATGAGATCCTGGCCGTGAAATATATGGGCAAAAAAAATGTATTCATACTGACAACAATCCACGATGAGTCAGTTGTGAATGTACGGCAACATGGTCCCCGAGCCCCTTCCCAAAAGCCATGTTGCATAAAAGATTATAATAAATTCATGGGTGGCGTTGATAAAACAGACCAAATATTAACTTATTACAATGCCACCCAAAAAAACAGAGCCTGGTATACAAAAGTTGCTATCCATTTGGTCCAAATGGTAACTTACAACAGCTTTGTTGTCTTCAAGGCAGCAGTACCAGGCTCTAATTTATCTTACATTAACTACCAGCAGCAGTTACTCCCTGCTTTGTTGTTTGGGGATACTGAGGAGGAACCAGATATACCTAGTAATGACAATCAGGTCAGGGTAATTGGGAAGCACTTTATAAAGTTGCTTCCCTGTGTAGGTGGTAAGATGTATCCCCAGAAGGCTTGCAGGATATGCAGGAAGCGTGGCATCAGAAAGGACATGCGGCACTATTACCCGACTTGTCCCAGCCAACCCGGTTTATGCTTACAAGATTGCTTTGAGATCTATCACACTCAGTTAGATTATTGAGCTTTGCATTGTTTTGTTCTTCATTTTTTGTTTTAGACGGTAGGTGGGCCCCTTTTAGTTAATTTATGTTTCCGGTGTGCTAGCAAAGGTATTTTTTGTGGTCATTATATTTTCTTTTCCGTAGCACATGCTTTAGTCCGGGGTGTTTTGCAACCCTACCCTTGCAAGTAGCTATTAGGGATGAGCGAATCGATCCGGACGAACCCGGATTCGATCCGAATTTCATGAAAAATTTGATTCGGATCGAATCCGAATTTCCCCGCGATTCAATCGCTCGAAGTTTTCCTTTAACATCCATTCATTTACATTACAGGCATTCTAAGATGGCGGACGGGACATGTCCAGACATCAACCCGGCGCCAGTGCAAGCTGGGACAGTCACATGCAGCCTATCAGCAGCCAGCAAGCCCGGTGACGTCACAGCGCTATTTAAGTCGGCGGACATCTTGCTTTTCCTCATTTCTCTATTGCATTCGTGAGAGACAGGACGCTGCTGTAGGCAGGGAGAGACAGTTAGACAGACAGGGACAGACAGGGACAGGCTGGAGACAGGCAGGAGAGACAGGCAGGAGACAGACAGAAAGTCAGCGAAAAGCAGGGAAAGTTAGGAAAAATCGGAGGCAGTCACAGGGAGATTTTTTTTTTTTTTCATCCAGCCTGAGTGTTACTGGCTGGCTGACTGGCTTTGTTAGCGTTTTCAGGCTGCTTATACACTAACTGTGCATATATACTGAACTGATCTCAAGTCTGCTGTGAGGCATCCCATTCTGTGACTACACCAGCCTCTATTTAATACCATAACCATTTGCACTTATTCTAATAGAAATTAGGCCTGATAAAGACACTTTTGCTGTGCATAGTCTTACTGCTGCCAGGTGCTCTCTGGTTTTTGGGGCATCCCATTATGTGACTACACCAGCCTCTATTTAATACCATAACCATTTGCACTTATTCTAATAGAAATTAGGCCTGATAAAGACACTTTTGCTGTGCATAGTCTTACTGCTGCCAGGTGCTCTCTGGTTTTTGGGGCATCCCATTCTGTGACTACACCAGCCTCTATTTAATACCATAACCATTTGCACTTATTCTAATAGAAATTAGGCCTGATAAAGACACTTTTGCTGTGCATAGTCTTACTGCTGCCAGGTGCTCTCTGGTTTTTGGGGCATCCCATTCTGTGACTACACCAGCCTCTATTTAATACCATAACCATTTGCACTTATTCTAATAGAAATTAGGCCTGATAAAGACACTTTTGCTGTGCATAGTCTTACTGCTGCCAGATGCTCTCTGGTTTTTGGGGAATCCCATTCTGTGACTACACCAGCCTCTATTTAATACCATAACCATTTGCACTTATTCTAATAGAAATTAGGCCTGATAAAGACACTTTTGCTGTGCATAGTCTTACTGCTGCCAGGTGCTCTCTGGTTTTTGGGGCATCCCATTCTGTGACTACACCAGCCTCTATTTAATACCATAACCATTTGCACTTATTCTAATAGAAATTAGGCCTGATAAAGACACTTTTGCTGTGCATATGGGTATAAAACTTACCTAAACCCCTTAGCGCCTGCATCCAACTTCATTTCTCGGTCCCTAAAACTTACCTAAACCCCTTAGCGCCTGCATCCTTCTTCATTTCTCGGTCCCTAAAACTTACCTAAACCCCTTAGCGCCTGCATCCTTCTTCATTTCTCGGTCCCTAAAACTTACCTAAACCCCTTAGCGCCTGCATCCAACTTCATTTCTCGGTCCCTAAAACTTACCTAAACCCCTTAGCGCCTGCATCCTTCTTCATTTCTCGGTCCCTAAAACTTACCTAAACCCCTTAGCGCCTGCATCCTTCTTCATTTCTCGGTCCCTAAAACTTACCTAAACCCCTTAGCGCTTGCATCCTTCTTCATTTCTCGGTCCCTAAAACTTACCTAAACCCCTTAGCGCCTGCATCCAACTTCATTTCTCGGTCCCTAAAACTTACCTAAACCCCTTAGCGCTTGCATCCTTCTTCATTTCTGGGTCCCTAAAACTTACCTAAACCCCTTAGCGCTTGCATCCTTCTTCATTTCTTGGTCCCTAAAACTTACCTAAACCCCTTAGCGCCTGCATCCAACTTCATTTCTCGGTCCCTAAAACTTACCTAAACCCCTTAGCGCCTGCATCCTTCTTCATTTCTCGGTCCCTAAAACTTACCTAAACCCCTTAGCGCCTGCATCCTTCTTCATTTCTCGGTCCCTAAAACTTACCTAAACCCCTTAGCGCTTGCATCCTTCTTCATTTCTCGGTCCCTAAAACTTACCTAAACCCCTTAGCGCCTGCATCCAACTTCATTTCTCGGTCCCTAAAACTTACCTAAACCCCTTAGCGCTTGCATCCTTCTTCATTTCTTGGTCCCTAAAACTTACCTAAACCCCTTAGCGCCTGCATCCAACTTCATTTCTCGGTCCCTAAAACTTACCTAAACCCCTTAGCGCCTGCATCCTTCTTCATTTCTCGGTCCCTAAAACTTACCTAAACCCCTTAGCGCCTGCATCCTTCTTCATTTCTCGGTCCCTAAAACTTACCTAAACCCCTTAGCGCTTGCATCCTTCTTCATTTCTCGGTCCCTAAAACTTACCTAAACCCCTTAGCGCTTGCATCCTTCTTCATTTTTTGGTCCCTAAAACTTACCTAAACCCCTTAGCGCTTGCATCCTTCTTCATGTTGACGACCCTAAAACTTACACAAACCACATAATGTACATATGTCTATATGTTTCTAAGCGTGTTTTTTCTTGTTTGTGTAATTTTTTTGTGGTGCGCATCTTATAAAAGACACATTTATGAAGGCTTTAAATATAATTTATTTAAAATATTTTGTTTGTTTGTTTTTTTTTTTGTTTAAAACATAGTAATTTTTTATTTTTTGGTTTGTTTTAAAACATTATAAAAGTTTTTGGTTTTTTTTTTGGACAAACATATTAATTTTTTTTTTTTTTTGTTTAAAACATAGGGTAATGTTTTTTTTTTTTTTTTTGTTTTTTAAAAACTAAAAAATTTAAAACCATAAAAACATTTTTCAAACATTTAAACAAAGTAGCCAGGACCAAGGGCACTAATCATCCTCCTCTTCTTCATCTGTTGGCCCCAACGTCGCCTGTATGGCCAGCAGCTCGGCCACCAACTCCTTGATTCTTTTTTTTTTTTCGGCAACGGTCTTTGGGATAATCCCTGTAAGCAATAGAGAAATAAACATAAATAGGAGTACCAGACCGGTTTGTATGCTGGAAATCGATTTGGGGTTAATCAAATAAATGTAAATGCATGACATATGTCATTCTTCCAAGGGATAAAGTTAATGCATTTCCCACAGGTAACTATTTAAACTCCTTAAACCGGACCTTCAACATTATTTAATGAAAACCAATAACTATTCCCAAATGATTCTGCACCAGATCAAAGTACATTTTGGAGGTTTGTTGATTACAGCGCCGCCATCTGGACTCTGAAGCATAAAACTTAATGAGGAGTGGAGAGTTGGCTAAAGTACAGGGGAGTAGGTTACAGTGGTGCGTTGGGAAGCCAGAGCATAGCTGGGTTGAGGGAAAGGTCATCACTCCCACAATGCATGGCAGCACCTTACTTTTTATAATCTGTATCCCATGCTGCCTGTAAATATTGCGCATTCAATATTCCGCCATATTGGATGTTTACAGGCTCCTAACATGCATTAGATGGCTGAAGGCTGTTTTTCCATGTTTCAAATCTGTAGGTACAGTGTGTTGGCTAATTATTAGCTATGTTCTTAATACAAGTAAGGGTCCGCTTTAAGCTAACGAAGTGGCCACATGAAAGTGTTAACTACACATTGGCTACGCCTTTAGTTATGTGTGTGTTATTAGCTAACAAAACATTAGTATGAATAATGTCATGGAGACTTACGGAGTTGGTGGCCGACAGATGGCTGGTTGGGGCCAACAGGCTGCCCTTGGTCCTGGCTATGCTGTGAAGAAGTCCCTGGAGAAACATGTGACATTTGGTTAGTACTTGTATAGAGTCACTATTCCCAACATATCTGGCTCCCAGTCTGGCTGACATCACTCACCTTCGCCAGGATCGACTTCCAGCATCTCTGCTGCCTCCTCCTCCACTATCTCACCCGCACCAGAAGCTTCTACAAATACATAATAAAGGATAACTTAGTTTTTGGCCTGCCATGTATATCTTTGTGCCTATACATGAAGAGTGACATACCAGAGCCTTCCCCATGCCTGGCCAGGTATGACTCCACGCCCACGCGGTTGGGCCCCTCCTCTGTGGTAAGGTCCAGGGGCTGGTCTGAGGAGGCCACAGAGGAGGGGTAGGTCCGTCGCCCGGGAGATCCACCACCTTCACTCACAGATGCAGACTCATGCAGCACTGGTCGGCCTGTACGCCTCCGGGTGCGGCGAATTCTGAAATCCATTTCCAACACTACCAAAGAAAAGTCATTATAAATAAAGGCATAACTTATACATTTGGAACATATACCATGCAATTGCTTTGTACTTACTTGGGAAATGGATCCCAAAAAGCCTCCGCACCCGGGGCATGTGCAGACGTTTCAGGTCCGACCAATGCTGCATTATCTGGGTGTGAGTGAAGGTGGTGCTAGTCACACGGTGTATTTCCGCGATGATCTCCCGGGCGATGTCCCTTTTTTCGCACACATTGGGCGCGAAGTCATACCGGCGCTGAAGCATGATCTGAAAAACATAATGGACACAGAGCTTTTACTTTTACACACAGACCCATATGTGTTGCATCACAAGTTGAGAATTTCATGTCATTAACACACACATTTAGAGTGGCAGCCATTTTTGGGGAGTGCCTTAAAGAGGACGTTGACTGTGAATGAGAGTCTGGTCTTATGTTATATGTATCACACACCATGTACATACAGATAATAGCCAACAGCAAAAATCAGGCCACCTGCATCTATGGCATGTTAGGATGGTTTAAACATCCAAGATGTAGGCTTATGCTTAGGCTTTGGGACCACGTGTGTGGATTCCCGTTGTGTTTTTATGGCTTAGGAAAACAGTGTTCCTCAAACATCCGCATCAAGGTCCGAGACACGCCAGGTTTGACAGGTAGCCCCGCTACTCCACAGGTTAATTAACTGTTGCTAAGCCTGAGCAATTTCCCTAATTAGGACATCAGCATAGACAGGTGAAAACGTGGCCAGGCTCGGCCCTTGAGGATGAAGTGTGAGGAGCCAGTTATTAAACATTAAGAGACCCCAAACTAGTTCCAAACGCATCATTTATATTTAGGCCATCATTGACTATTACATTAAAATGCAGAGGCAGGCACTTACCAGCATGAGGATCTCTTCCTGTTGACGGGTGAAGATAGTGGGCGCCATCTTTATGCTTCTTCAAGGCAGCAGATAAGTGAAACCCCAGCGGTTTCCTGGTTCCGCTCGAACGTACGTCCGTACGAGCGCGTAGTCGTGCGCATAGGCGTCACACGCTGGGCTCATTATTTAAAGGTCCCTGCACCCAAAGCTCATTCTCTTTGAGCATTTGTGGAAGATGGCACCTAAAAAGGCAATCTCCAAACGAGCACAGCAAAGCCAGACCTCGGAGGGCCCAACCACCAGGTCCCAGCAAGGTAGGAAAAAGCTGCGATCCCAGACTACTACCTCTGCCCCACCAAGGGACACTGGACCCTCTGGAAGCCAAAAAAGGGGCTCCAAGGCACGTGCCCCTGCCGCAAAAAAGCAGCCAACAGCAGCACCCACCACCTCTGCCCCCAGAAGAGGCCGCACAAGGGAGCCCACACCGCCCATGGGTTCAAGTAGGGCAGTTCGGCAACCCAGGCCCCGCAGCAGGGCCCGAACCCCATCCAGGGCCAGAAGCCCAGCCAGGGCCCGAACCCCATCCAGGGCCAGAAGCCCATCCAGGGCCCGAACCCCATCCAGGGCCAGAAGCCCAGCCAGGGCCCGAACCCCATCCAGGGCCCGAACCCCATCCAGGGCCAGAAGCCCATCCAGGGCCCGTAGACCATCCAGGGCCAGAAGACCATCCAGGGCCCGAACCCCATCCAGGGCCAGAAGCCCAGCCAGGGCCCGAACCCCATCCAGGGCCAGAAGCCCATACAGGGCCCGAACCCCATCCAGGGCCAGAAGCCCATACAGGGCCCGAAGACCATCCAGGGCCAGAAGACCATCCAGGGCCCGAACCCCATCCAGGGCCAGAAGCCCAGCCAGGGCCCGAACCCCATCCAGGGCCAGAAGCCCAGCCAGGGCCCGAACCCCATCCAGGCCAGAAGCCCAGCCAGGGCCCGAACCCCATCCAGGGCCAGAAGCCCAGCCAGGGCCCGAACCCCATCCAGGGCCAGAAGACCATCCAGGGCCCGAACCCCATCCAGGGCCAGAAGCCCAGCCAGGGCCCGAACCCCATCCAGGGCCAGAAGCCCATCCCGGGCCCGAAGACCATCCAGGGCCAGAAGACCATCCAGGGCCCGAACACCATCCAGGGCCAGAAGCCCATACAGGGCCCGAACCCCATCCAGGGCCAGAAGACCATCCAGGGCCCGAACCCCATCCAGGGCCAGAAGCCCCTACAGGCCCCGCAGCAGGGCCAGAAGCCCTTACAGGCCCCGCAGCAGGGCCAGAAGCCCACGACCTGCCACCAGCCGGGAACAGAGCCCCCGACCTGGCACCAGCCGGGAACATAGCCCCCCAACAGGGCCCAGAATGTCCACCATGACCACATCTACACCTGGAAGTTCGGTGGCCAGCCACGCAAGAACACCCAGTCCCTTGGCCAGTCCAGTCCAGTCATTGGGAAGCCAACAATCCGGCCATTCCCCTACCCAGCCCCAGGCCATAATGTCACCACATGTGTCTGCACACATGGAGGAGCAGCCAAGCCAACCATCTGGCCGCACATTGCGCCGCGGCCAGTTGAGTGGGAGATTCTCCCATGATCAAAATATGGCATTGGCTAGTGGCCTTACATTATACTATGACGAGCTCTATGGGAGCAAATCAAAACACACCACAAAGCAGCGCAAGATGGAATTGTTTGAAACCATCCTACGACAAGTAAATGCAGCGGGGGAAGAGAGGAAAGATGTGTCCCAAATTCAGAAGAAAATCTCGGATCTGAAATATGCTGTACGGCAAAAAGAAATTAAAAGGCATAATTACAGGTAAATAAATGATGTCTCCAAATATAAGGTTTAGGATGTACTGTATGCACCTTTTCTGAGAACCAAACGATTTTCTCTTTTCAGCCTGAAAACTGGAGGTGGCTTTCCGACAAAATTGGAGTTTACCCCTGCTGAGGAGATTGTGCTGGGACTTCTCCATCCGGTCGCGGTCGGTGGACATGCTGGTCTAAGGGACACAGACTCACCGACCCGTACCCACGGTGAGTACTCTTAAATCTGCATGTTTGCCTGTTTGCTAAATAATCTAAAGTTCACTAGTAACAAGATGACGGGATGGCCCTATGGTTTGCCTTGCTTGGCCTCGCACTACTGTGCCTGTTTGTGTCCTCTTTTGGTCCCTGTGAATCACACATTTAGGACCACATCCATTATGGCAAAGATCAAATTTCCAATTGTATTGGTCAAGTAATGAAGTTTATCATGAAAAGTGATATATTTTGAATCAATCACAAAACACACATCATTATGGATGGGTTGGCTATTTGTTGTGTGAGTTGTGTTTGAGTTAACAATTTAATTACCCACCCCCAAACATATCTGACCTAGAGCAGCGAGACTCAACTGGCGGGCCGGGGTCCCAATGCGGACCTTGGCACCCGATTCCAGGACCCCTGCCCAGACAGCCCTGCACTCAGTTACTTCTGTGTTGACGTGCTCAGAGCTGCCCCCTTTATCGGCGATGTAGTGGTTGTTCTCCTGCCCAATGTCATGGCTCCCTGAAACATAGCATTGCAATATGAAGTACTGCACAGGAAGTGGCATTGCAAGGTACACAGTAACTTGGTACATCTTTCTCTTGGCACAATCGTGTCCCGCTGCCCCTGCTCTGCCCCATCTGCCACAGTCCCCCCATGCCCCCCCCCCCCCACATAAGCCCCATACATTTGTAACAGATTTGCTCCATCCATCCCATCACCATCAATTCGTGAACTCCCCCCTTTAGCCATCCAATCCCTGTCCCCTCAGCTCTGCCCCATCCAGCCCAGCAAGGGCAAGCAGCCTTTATTAGTTTGCACTTTGAAATCTCAAGCCCCTCCACCAGTGTGTTTATTTCTAACTAGACACCCCCTGCGTCAGCCCCATGGCCAGACATTCACCTCTCACCACATACCTTTAAATGGACCTTTACAAGAAGTGTTTGAGTACCCCGGACCTAGCGAATGGTAGTCTTAATCCAAAAATTTGCGTGGCAAGTTGTATGCTGACTGGGTACACTTCCTGACTTAGAACTGAGGTCAGTTAGCAGTTTTCGCGAGGCATTGCACCTATCTAAGATTGCGTGTCTTTTAACAAATGTCCCCATTGCTGTAGAGTTGCTTAATATTACAAATAGTGGTTTATTTGATTACCTATAAAAAAAATGGTTATGTGTGTGTTTACCTTGTTTGTTTTTCTCTTCTTCAGCCCAGCATGATCCCTCAGCAAGGGTAAACTCACCCCCCAGTTTGCTTATGCCTACCAGGTCCGTACAGCATAGGAGCCCAGATCCGAGATTTCCGGTAAGTTAATTTAGTACCATAAATACTACCAAGTGCTTAAGCATGTGTTAAACTGTGGGAATCCCAAATTTGGACGCCAACTTACACTTTTTTTTTATATGTCCCTACAGACCCGCACACTCATGGAAGAGATCCAGGAAATGGAGGAAGATGATGTCTCCATGCAGGGCACGTCGGATGACCTCCCCCTGGGTCCCAATTTGGAACTGCTCCATAATGTTTCTCTGGCCAATCCTCAGCAGCAGAGTGAATCTCCATCCATTGTGCATGCACATGGGGAGACTGACACAACAGTCCCCAGTGTTCACTCTGCTGCTGAGGATTTGCAAAGCAGGCCTGTTGCTGTTGAGGGGACGACACCACGCGGCAGGGCACGCCCAAGAGCCAGGGTAATTGTGCGGCGGACTCCATTACACCGCCCCACAATTTCCCAGGGGAGGCAGAGTGCCCTGCTTCAATTATGGACCCAAGAAAGGGACTCTTATGAGGCACAGCTCGCTACAGAGCGTGAGGAAAGGCATGCCGACATGGTGAACATCAATACCAGCTTACAGGGCATCCTCGCGGAGTTGCGTACCCTCAACAGCAACGTGGTAACTGCAAGTAATGGCATCCAGTCAGCCATGGCTGAGATGACCAATATGCAGAGAAACATTGTGGAGCAGTTTCAAATTCACAATGCTGCCATGGCCCAGGCTAGGTCCCATTCACATGGACCTCCACCTGGACCTCCACCTGGGTATTATGGGCAGCCACCCTATTAAGCCATGGTTGTGTGGGACATCTTTTCTCTTAACCCCCACTGTATTTACTTGTCCTTTGAGGTTTCAAACAATCCATTTTGTGTTGCTCATGCAGGTTGTGTTTTGTATTTGCTCCCATATAGCTCCTTAGAGTAATGATTAAGGCCACTAGCCAATGCCATAGGTCTATGTGGAGTGTATCTGGCCACTTATGGCTTTAAATATGTATTTGGTTGGTGCTCCTCCTGTTTGCAGACATGTTTGTGTGACATTATGGCCATGCCCAAATATCCCTGGGCACAGGCAATATTAATGACTGGACTAGGCTGGCCTTTGGACTGGGTGTCCTTGTTTGGTTGTGCCACTCACTTCCAGGTGTAGATGTGCTCGATGTTTTTTTTGTTATCTCATCCATTTGTAACCACAGATGTATGTGGAATGTTTTCTGTTAAGCACAATAATTTTAACTTTCCTAAGTAAAAAAATATTCTCACTTACAATACTTGTGGCGTTTTTAGTGGGAACACATTTTAAACAGCTTGGGCTAAACCAGATAATTTTGGTTTTAAGAGGTGTAACAATGCAAATATCAAGCTAAGGAAACTACATGAAATACATTAGGCAACAATTAAGGTAAAAATGTTTTACTTTGAGGTAATGCCACATTACGGCAAAACAACATATTTAACAAAAAGGCTAACACAGACACACAGAATGTTGATACACGAAATAAAATTAACTAAAATGCTGCAATATCAAGTTTGCTCTAACTGATTGGGCAGACTCACTGGGTGGCCCAACAAAATTCTCTCCATCATCCTCTAGGGCTGTAGAGGGCAGGCTATCCACATAACGTGGGACACGTTCGAGTATAGCAAAATTGTGCAAAACAGCACATGCCATGATTATGTCGATCACTTTTTTTGGATCATATTGCAGGGCGCCCCCAGTATGGTCCAAGCAACGAAAACGGGTCTTCAACAGCCCAAAGGCCCTCTCCACAACAGCCCTGGTCTTGCGGTGCGCACGGTTGTACGCTTCCTGAGAGGCATCCTGGGGCCGCAGCACAGGCGTCATGAGCCAGGGTAGAAGTGGGTACCCGGAATCACCTTAAACAGACAATTAAATGTAATAAAAATTAAAAAGGCAACACAACAAACACAAAGAATTTTACATATATCATAATGATGTAAGGTAAAGGGCCAAAAAAAACACCCAGGGCACATTAGCAAAATAACTATTGCCACTAATGTAGTACATAATTAAAAATGGCACTTCAATATACCAATTAATTAACAAACATCTGCACGGCCAAGGGTAGTTGGAATTTAAATATATTTTTAGTTTTCTGACATGTTACAATTAGGATGCTGCTGAGGGGCTATCAACATTTATATGAAAACTACAATGTATGCAGTTTAAGTCCACTTTGACATTTAAAGACCAATACTACAAAAGGAGCAAAAGCTCACAGATCCTTGGGTATAAACTCCCAACCAATATATTTAGGGACATGGAACTTACAGACATCCTAACTAAAGGGAAAACATTCTGAAGGACAAAGCGAGGCAAGCATTTTGGTTTGGAGTTCATAATATATGACCCAACAAAAAGGCAGTTTCTGGCTTATGTAAAGAATTCAAATACAAAAATATCAACAAATACAAGATTAATCCCACATTTAATAGCACACAAATAGGACACACTTACCAAGCAGCCATGCACCCGAAAATTCACCTGCCTCAAATCTCCTAAACAACCCAGATCGCCTGAGGATATACGAGTCGTGCGACGATCCTGGGTAGCCGGCAAGGACACTCATAAAACGCATGTCCGGACCAACCACGGCCTGGACATTAAGGGAGTGTCCCATTTTTCGATTCCTTAAGGCAAAAACATACAAAAAGGGTAATTGATATTTGTAAAAATGAAAAAAAAATAAACAAACATGTCTGCACTCTATTGGGAAATACTAATGAAAAGCCTAGATAAAGCAGCTACACAAATGAGGGATAAAAAAATATGCTGCCGCAAAGGAAAACAGGTTACATTACACGTTGGCCAACATAATAACCAATCTCAATACCTATATATATATACTCGTCGGCAGCCCTAGGTACGAGTGCCACATGTGTGCAGTCAATAGCACCAATAACGTTGGGCATGTCGGCCACATTATAAAAACCAAGCTTAATGGCGTTTCTGGCTGCCATATCATCCGGAAAATAAATATATTTTGGAGTTATGGCAGCCATGCCTTCCAAAAATTTAGATAGTGCGCGGCTCAGCGTAGGCTGTGACATCCCCACGGAGAGGGCACCCAGCCTCTGGAACGAGCCGTTCGCCAAAAATTGCAGGCAGCCAAGCATCTTGGTCATACCTGAAATTGCATGCCCCTTCCTTGTGGTGCGGGCTAACCATGGCCGCAGCTCACTATATAATTTATGGAGGGAAGCGCGATTAAGCCTGGTCAGCTCGAACAGCTCAACATCATTCATGCTATCGATGTTCATGCGACGACGCAGGGGCAATCTGCTCTCAGACATCTGGATCAACTCAATGCCAAAAAGCATAAGCCCTTGATGTGCCACAAACTCGCTCCTCTCCATCCTACTCCCGAGGCCAAATAGCTGCCGGCAAACATTTCGTAAAGCAGCTCTTTAATGGGCTTCCAAACAATTAGCAATCACCTCTCTGAATTGGTCGCAAGCCCATGTGAAGGACGTAAAAAATAGGATCTGACGCAAATAATACGATTTGGACGGGAAAAACACACGAACTAACGCAAAATATACGATTCCCGTACGAAATGCGTATGTTCATATACGTCTATGCGCGAACGATCGTGCGAATACGAAATGGGCAAAAAAACAAGAAAAAATTACAAACACCCACCCAAACTTACGATTCTCGATACGAAATCAATTAACTTTTGCTCTTTGAATCGAGGGGATAGTCTTACTGCTGCCAGGTGCTCTCTGGTTTTTGGGGCATCCCATTCTGTGACTACACCAGCCTCTATTTAATACCATAACCATTTGCACGTATTCTAATAGAAATTAGGCCTGATAAAGACACTTTTGCTGTGCATAGTCTAACTGCTGCCAGGTGCTCTCTGGTTTTTGGGGCATCCCATTCTGTGACTACACCAGCCTCTATTTAATACCATAACCATTTGCAACAAAAGGGGGGTGGCAGCCACTCAGACCATTTTATAACTAACCAGGGAGGTGCACATTAGCAGGGCAATTAGAATACAAAAGTCTTAAAGGGGCCACAGCACTCAAACCAGTTAGCTTGCTGACCAGCCTACAATCTGTCTCTAAACTAGGTTAAAAACAGGGGGCTCGGTCACACACATCTGCAGAAGTATGCTTAAGCTGCACCACCAGCGCCATGGTGCCCCTGTGAGGTGCAGTCCTAACTCTAGTACTAATTCTAGTCTCTAAGAGCCCCATTTGGGACATACAATGCAATAGATAAATTGGGAGCAGGCTTACCTGAGGTTGCCCTAAACCTCAAGTGCAAGCCATGGGGTGGAAGGGTCAAAGACCTTGCAATACAGCCTAGACCCCACACTCCATGTGCTTGCACACATTCAAAAGAAACAAAAGGGGGGTGGCAGCCGCTCAGACCATTTTATAACTAACCAGGGAGGTGCACATTAGCAGGGCAATTAGAATACAAAAGTCTTAAAGGGGCCACAGCACTCAAACCAGTTAGCTTGCTGACCAGCCTACAATCTGTCTCTAAACTAGGTTAAAAACAGGGGGCTCGGTCACACACATCTGCAGAAGTATGCTTAAGCTGCACCACCAGCGCCAAGGTGCCCCTGTGAGGTGCAGTCCTAACTCTAGTACTAATTCTAGTCTCTAAGAGCCCCATTTGGGACATACAATGCAATAGATAAATTGGGAGCAGGCTTACCTGAGGTTGCTCTAAACCTCAAGTGCAAGCCATGGGGTGGAAGGGTCAAAGACCTTGCAATACAGCCTAGACCCCACACTCCATGTGCTTGCACACATTCAAAAGAAACAAAAGGGAGGTGGCAGCCGCTCAGACCATTTTATAACTAACCAGGGAGGTGCACATTAGCAGGGCAATTAGAATACAAAAGTCTTAAAGGGGCCACAGCACTCAAACCAGTTAGCTTGCTGACCAGCCTACAATCTGTCTCTAAACTAGGTTAAAAACAGGGGGCTTGGTAACCATTTGCACTTATTCTAATAGAAATTAGGCCTGATAAAGACACTTTTGCTGTGCATAGTCTTACTGCTGCCAGGTGCTCTCTGGTTTTTGGGGCATCCCATTCTGTGACTACACCAGCCTCTATTTAATACCATAACCATTTGCACTTATTCTAATAGAAATTAGGCCTGATAAAGACACTTTTGCTGTGCATAGTCTTACTGCTGCCAGGTGCTCTCTGGTTTTTGGGGCATCCCATTCTGTGACTACACCAGCCTCTATTTAATACCATAACCATTTGCACTTATTCTAATAGAAATTAGGCCTGATAAAGACACTTTTGCTGTGCATAGTTTTACTGCTGCCAGGTGCTCTCTGGTTTTTGGGGCATCCCATTCTGTGACTACACCAGCCTCTATTTAATACCATAACCATTTGCACTTATTCTAATAGAAATTAGGCCTGATAAAGACACTTTTGCTGTGCATAGTCTTACTGCTGCCAGGTGCTCTCTGGTTTTTGGGGCACCCCATTCTGTGACTACACCAGCCTCTATTTAATACCATAACCATTTGCACTTATTCTAATAGAAATTAGGCCTTATAAAGACACTTTTGCTGTGCATAGTCTTACTGCTGCCAGGTGCTCTCTGGTTTTTGGGGCATCCCATTCTGTGACTACACCAGCCTCTATTTAATACCATAACCATTTGCACTTATTCTAATAGAAATTAGGCCTGATAAAGACACTTTTGCTGTGCATAGTAGTACTGCTGCCAGGTGCACTGCTGGCTGTTGGGGCATCCTATTCTGTAACATAGCATATCCCTCTTTATTTACACTAAGCAGCTCTCTTATTTACACTAGGCAGGCCTGTTGGAGGCTGAGTGTTACTGCTCACTTTTGGTGTGCATTATATTCTGTTTCATATAGACCCACCGCTGCCTGGGGTTTCTTAAAATATCACCTACTACCACGCCAGTTAGACTATGTCGGGCAGACAAGTGCCTGGAAGTGAAAAGAGGAGTGGCAGAGGCCAAGATTCCGCAGGCAGAGCTCGCAGCAGACTGGGGGCCAGTAGCAGCAGGAGTCACGCTGAGAGACCTAATCTGCCAGTATCTGCTAGCGGTGGGGTCTCCACCAGTAACGCATCTGCCGTGGTAGATTGGTTGACGCGCTCATCAACAACATCATCACAACTTACGTCTGAGACCCCCAGTCTAGGGTCGGTAGGTTCCTCTGACACAACCCTGAGTTGGCATGCCCCGAGAGCAGTCCCTGTCCTCCCATTGCCTCTGTCCTACGCCGTTCCCTCCCCCAGTGACGTATCCTATGCTTTGGGTTCAGCTCCACTCTTTAGTGAGGAGGACGATTAGATAGAGGACAGTCAGCAGCTACTGCCCAGCCAAGAAATGGAGGTGGCTTCTTTAGCTAGGCAGACAAATAGTGATGTGGACAGTGTCGTGGGTGCTGCGAGCGTTCCAGCTCCTGCGCCAGACACTGTTGACGAATCCACGAACATCAGTGACGTACAGCCACAACTCGGTGATAATGATGATGACGATGAAGCCGATCGCACTTGGGAGCCGGGTGATGAAGGGGCTTCATCGTCATCATCAGGAGAAGAGGGGCGCAGGTTGCCCCGGAGTCAGCAGCTGAGGCAGCAAGGTGGTAGCAGTCAGCATGGGGGCACAATTCCAAAGGCTGGAGCCGGTCGGAGCCGGGGTAGAGCACCTGCTGTGCGGCAGTCTACCTTATCGGGAGGTAGTGGAGCAGGGGTTCCTGGAGTTGGCAACAGCAGCAGTGAATCAGGCCAGGGGGTGGGAAAAGTAGCTACTCGGCAGTGTGCCAGTTTTTCCTGAAGCATCCGCAGGAGGGTAACATGGCCACATGCAAGATATGTAGGCAAAAGGTGAAGCGTGGCCAGGGTCCAAATGTTGGCACCACGGCCCTGCGTCAACATATGATGCGTCACCATAAAGCGACCTGGGAGAACCGAGGCTCCCAAGGGGTGGTCCAGTCTGCTTCCTCACCAAGTGGCACGCCGCTCCCAATTTCTGCCAGCCAAGGCTCCAGCACCTCAGCCAAAGGCAGCTGTGTGTCACACCCATCCTCTGTCGCTCCTGCTCCTCCTCCTCCTCCAAGTCACACATCCCGCCAGCAATCCATCAGCGAAGCCATGTCCAAGATACAGCAGTATGCGCCCACTCATCCTACGTCGCAGAAGCTGAATGTGCTCCTGTCCAAGTTGCTGGTGCTGCAGTCGCTCCCTTTTCAGGTGGTGGAATCTGCACCTTTCAGAGAACTGATGGCTTGTGCCGAGCCGAGGTGGAGAGTCCCAAGCCGTCATTTCTTTGCCAAGAAGGCAGTACCAGCGCTGCACACTTTTGTTGAACAGAAGGTGGGCCAGTCCTTGAGCCTGTCGGTGTGTAGCAAAGTGCATGGCAGCGCCGACATCTGGAGCTGTAACTACAGTCAGGGACAGTACATGTCGTTTACGGCCCACTGGGTGAATGTGGTCCCTTTGCAGCAGCAGCAGCAAATTGGACAGGTCACGCCGCTTCAGCCTCCGCGCTCCCTGCTCGTTGGGCCTGTGACACCGTGCGACTCGGCCTCCTCATCCTCCGCCATCTCCTCACCCTCCACTGTAGGCTCAAGTCTCAGTGCCCCTCCAGTCTACCATGTGTGCAGGGCACGGAGGTGTCACGCAGTGCTTCACATGGTTTGTCTTGGCGAACGGAGTCACACAGGGGAGGAACTGCTTAAATATATTCATCAGGAAATCCAAACATGGCTTACTCCAAGAAAACTTAAAATGGGAATCATGGTTACCGACAATGGGAAGAACATTTTGTCTGCGATGCGCCAAGGAAGCCTGACCCATGCCCCCTGCATGGCTCACGTCTTCATTCTGGTTGTCAAGCGGTTTCTGAAGTGTTCCCCCCATCTGCAAGACATCCTAACAACTTCAAGGAAACTTTGCATGCACTTCAGCCACTCATACACAGCCAAACACACCCTTCTTGAGCTACAGCGTCAGAATGGTATCCCCCAACATAGTCTGATTTGCGATGTTTCCACCCGTTGGAATTCCACCCTTCACATGTTGGACCGATTATATGAACAGAGAAAAGCCATCACGGATTTCCTGATGATCCAAGCAGATAGGGGGACTCCCCTGTGTAACTTCAATGTCAACCAGTGGCAGCTCATACGTGACACCTGCCGTTTGCTCAGGCCCTTTGAGGAAGCCACTTTATTTGTCAGTCGGCAGGATTACGGGATGAACGACGTGATTCCACTGCTTCATGTACTACAGCACATGGAAACCATGGCTGGTCAGGGCACTGGAGACATGGCGTTTACATCTTACGGCCACATGAACCCCGTTGGAGCTGAACTGGAGGAGGAGGAGGAAGAGGGGGAGGAGGAGTTGCCCAGCGAAACACAGTTTAGGCTTGGCGAAATGGCTGGTTTATCTAGTCAGCGGACAGGAGAGGAGGAGCAGGAGCAGCCAGAGGAGCAAGAGGTTTTTGAGGAAGGCGAGACAGAGGACCCGGGCACACCGTGGCAGTATGCAGTGGAGATGGAGACAGGTAGTCCATCCGATTCACTTGCGCAAATGGCAGGAAGCATGCTCACGTGCTTGCGTAGTGACCCCAGAATTGTTTCCATCTGTCGGCGGGATGACTTCTGGCTGTCCACCTTATTGGACCCTCGCTTCCGGCACAAAATGGGGGCATTTTTTAAACCCACCGAGAGGGAGGACAAACTGAACTACTACAAAGACATTCTACGTAGGCAGTTGGCCGATGCCTATCTGCGCCATGTTCCATACTCTCGCAGGTCTGACTCGAGGGGACCTCTGCACTCACCTTCCACTGCCATGGCCGCTGGGGGGTTGGCAGGAGCAGCAGCAGCAGCTCCATCAGCAGCAGCAGCCTCAGTCTTCAGTCGCTAATGAGTAGCTTTCTACACCCGCATAGTGAGGCTACTCATGAGCAGCAGGAAGACCTGGAGCAGGACCTGAACCAGCAGGTCATGTCATACTTTGACATGACCATGCCAACACACCTTGAGGATCCGCTGGACTTCTGGGCAGCCAAACTTGATTTGTGGCCACAACTAGCAGAGTTTGCCCTGGAAAAGCTGTCCTGCCCGGCAAGTAGCGTGCCATCTGAGCGGGTGTTTAGTGCGGCGGGGGCCATAGTTACGGCGAGGAGAACTCGTCTGTCAACTAAAAATGTGGAGAGACTCACCTTTGTCAAAATGAATCAGGGATGGATCAGCCAGGATTTCCACCCACCAATGCCTGATGCATGCGACTAGATTCAGCATGGTGCCACGTTTTACACTTTCCAAATGGTGCAAAACATATTTATGTCTTTAGGCCAATTTTTGGGCTCCTGCTGCTGCCAACTCCAGGGTGTGATTCATCCAATTTTTGGGCTCCTGAAGCCAACTCCAGTGTCTCTTTAAAGTAATATTTGGGCTCCTGCTGCTGCTGCTGCCAACTCCTGCCAACTCCAGGGTGTGATTCATCCAATTTTTGGGCTCCTGAAGCCAACTCCAGTGTATATTTGGGCTCCTGCTGCTGCTGCTGCCAACTCCAGGTTGTGATTCATCCAATTTTTGGGCTCCTGAAGCCAACTCCAGTGTCTCTTTAAAGTAATATTTGGGCTCCTGCTGCTGCTGCTGCCAACTCCAGGGTATGATTCATCCAATTTTTGGGCTCCTGAAGCCAACTCCAGTGTATATTTGGGCTGCCTGATGCATGCGACTAGATTCAGCATGGTGCCACGTTTTACACTTTCCAAATGGTGCAAAACATATTTATGTCTTTAGGCCAATTTTTGGGCTCCTGCTGCTGCCAACTCCAGGGTGTGATTCATCCAATTTTTGGGCTCCTGAAGCCAACTCCAGTGTCTCTTTAAAGTAATATTTGGGCTCCTGCTGCTGCTGCTGCCAACTCCAGGGTGTGATTCATCCAATTTTTTGGCTCCTGAAGCCAACCCCAGGGTCTCTTTAAAGTAATGTTTGGGCTCCTGCTGCTGCTGCCAACTCCAGGGTGTGAATCATCCAATTTTTGGGCTCCTGAAGCCAACTCCAGTGTATATTTGGGCTCCTGCTGCTGCTGCTGCCAACTCCAGGGTGTGATTCATCCAATTTTTGGGCTCCTGAAGCCAACTCCAGTGTTTCTTTAAAGTAATATTTGGGCTCCTGCTGCTTGCAACTCCAGGGTGTGATTCATCCAATTTTTGGGCTCCTGAAGCCAACCCCAGGGTCTCTTTAAAGTAATATTTGGGCTCCTGCTGCTGCCAACTCCTGCCAACTCCAGGGTGTGATTTATCCAATTTTTGGGCTCCTGAAGCCAACTCCAGTGTATATTTGGGCTCCTGCTGCTGCCAACTCCAGGGTGTGATTCATCCAATTTTTGGGCTCCTGAAGCCAACTCCTGCTTTGGGCTCCTGCTGCTTGCAACTCCAGGGTGTGATTCATCCAATTTTTGGGCTCCTGAAGCCAACTCCAGTGTATATTTGGGCTCCTGCTGCTGCTGCTGCCAACTCCAGGTTGTGATTCATCCAATTTTTGGGCTCCTGAAGCCAACTCCAGTGTCTCTTTAAAGTAATATTTGGGCTCCTGCTGCTGCTGCTGCCAACTCCAGGGTATGATTCATCCAATTTTTGGGCTCCTGAAGCCAACTCCAGTGTATATTTGGGCTGCCTGATGCATGCGACTAGATTCAGCATGGTGCCACGTTTTACACTTTCCAAATGGTGCAAAACATATTTATGTCTTTAGGCCAATTTTTGGGCTCCTGCTGCTGCCAACTCCAGGGTGTGATTCATCCAATTTTTGGGCTCCTGAAGCCAACTCCAGTGTCTCTTTAAAGTAATATTTGGGCTCCTGCTGCTGCTGCTGCCAACTCCAGGGTGTGATTCATCCAATTTTTTGGCTCCTGAAGCCAACCCCAGGGCCTCTTTAAAGTAATATTTGGGCTCCTGCTGCTGCTGCCAACTCCAGGGTGTGAATCATCCAATTTTTGGGCTCCTGAAGCCAACTCCAGTGTATATTTGGGCTCCTGCTGCTGCTGCTGCCAACTCCAGGGTGTGATTCATCCAATTTTTGGGCTCCTGAAGCCAACTCCAGTGTTTCTTTAAAGTAATATTTGGGCTCCTGCTGCTTGCAACTCCAGGGTGTGATTCATCCAATTTTTGGGCTCCTGAAGCCAACCCCAGGGTCTCTTTAAAGTAATATTTGGGCTCCTGCTGCTGCCAACTCCTGCCAACTCCAGGGTGTGATTTATCCAATTTTTGGGCTCCTGAAGCCAACTCCAGTGTATATTTGGGCTCCTGCTGCTGCCAACTCCAGGGTGTGATTCATCCAATTTTTGGGCTCCTGAAGCCAACTCCAGTGTCTCTTTAAAGTAATATTTGGGCTCCTGCTGCTGCTGCTGCCAACTCCTGCCAACTCCAGGGTGTGATTCATCCAATTTTTGGGCTCCTGAAGCCAACTCCAGTGTATATGTGGGCTCCTGCTGCTGCTGCTGCCAACTGCTGCCAGGGTGTGATTCATCCAATTTTTGGGCTCCTGAAGCCAACTCCAGTGTCTCTTTAAAGTAATATTTGGGCTCCTGCTGCTGCTGCTGCCAACTGCTGCCAGGGTGTGATTCATCCAATTTTTGGGCTCCTGAAGCCAACTCCAGTGTATATTTGGGCTCCTGCTGCTGCCAACTCCAGGGTGTGATTCATCCAATTTTTGGGCTCCTGAAGCCAACCCCAGGGTCTCTTTAAAGTAATATTTGGGCTCCTGCTGCTGCTGCTGCCAACTCCTGCCAACTCCAGGGTGTGATTCATCCAATTTTTGGGCTCCTGAAGCCAACTCCAGTGTATATTTGGGCTCCTGCTGCTGCTGCTGCCAACTCCAGGTTGTGATTCATCCAATTTTTGGGCTCCTGAAGCCAACTCCAGTGTCTCTTTAAAGTAATATTTGGGCTCCTGCTGCTGCTGCTGCCAACTCCAGGGTATGATTCATCCAATTTTTGGGCTCCTGAAGCCAACTCCAGTGTATATTTGGGCTCCTGCTGCTGCTGCTGCCAACTCCAGGGTGTGATTCATCCAATTATTGGGCTCCTGAAGCCAACTCCAGTGTCTCTTTAAAGTAATATTTGGGCTCCTGCTGCTTGCAACTCCAGGGTGTGATTCATTCAATTTTTGGGCTCCTGAAGCCAACCCCAGGGTCTCTTTAAAGTAATATTTGGGCTCCTGCTGCTGCTGCTGCCAATTCCTGCCAACTCCAGGGTGTGATTCATCCAATTTTTGGGCTCCTGAAGCCAACTCCAGTGTATATTTGGGCTCCTGCTGCTGCTGCTGCCAACTCCAGGGTGTGATTCATCCAATTTTTGGGCCACTGAAGCCAACTCCAGTGTCTCTTTAAAGTAATATTTGGGCTCCTGCTGCTGCTGCTGCCAACTCCTGCCAACTCCAGGGTGTGATTCATCCATTTTTTTGGCTCCTGAAGCCAACTCCAGTGTATATTTGGGCTCCTGCTGCTGCCAACTCCAGGGTGTGATTCATCCAATTTTTGGGCTCCTGAAGCCAACTCCAGTGTCTCTTTAAAGTAATATTTGGGCTCCTGCTGCTGCTGCTGCCAACTCCAGGGTGTGATTCATCCAATTGTTGGGCTCCTGAAGCCAACTCCAGTGTATATTTGGGTTCCTGCTGCTGCTGCTGCCAACTCCAGGGTGTGATTCATCCAATTTTTGGGCTCCTGAAGCCAACTCCAGTGTCTCTTTAAAGTAATATTTGGGCTCCTGCTGCTGCTGCTGCCAACTCCAGGGTGTGATTCATCCAATTTTTGGGCTCCTGAAGCCAACTCCAGTGTATATTTGGGCTGCTGCTGCTGCTGCCAACTCCAGGGTGTGATTCATCCAATTTTTGGGCTCCTGAAGCCAACTACAGTGTGTCTTTCAAGCTATGTTTGGGCTCCTGCTGCTTGCAACTCCAGGGTGTGATTCATCCAATTTTTGGGCTCCTGAAGCCAACTCCAGTGTCTCTTTCAGCCAATGTTTGGGCTCCTGCTGCTGCTGCCAACTCCAGGGTGTGATTCATCCAATTTTTGGGCTCCTGCTGCTGCCAACTCCAGTGTCTCTTTAAAGCAATGTTTGGGCTCCTGCCCCCTCATAGTGATGCCACTTCAATTCTCTGCAATTGTGCCGCTCTGCGATTCTATTAGCGATGCCTCTGATCTGCATGTGATATTTATTCAAAGTATTATTTAAGTAACCCAGCATGCATCCTGTGCGTGTTACAGCAAGGCAGAATGGTTTACAACCCTATTGAGGCTCTAGGAGGCTCAGAAATAGCCGTTTTTAATAGCGATTCGTCGCGAATAAATTCAGGTCGAAACGATTTTTGTCGGAAAATTCGGCGAATCAGTCGAATCGAATTTTTCAAAAGTTCGCTCATCTCTAGTGACTACCTTTTCATAAAAAAAAAACACACTGACACGTCTTCTTCTAATAAAAAACATGCAAGATTATGACAGAAACATGTACAAAAATGTGACAACGCAATCGGAATTGCCCAACTTTAGACTTTTTGTGTATGTTATGCACTTGTGTGAGATTATACGTGCATATATGCGAAAAAATAAAGATTGCTGAATTGGTCGAGAGTACAGTACCCTTGCAACTTTCCAAGTTGGAAAGAGAAATTAAACCCTAATATCAAAAAATGATAACCCAGTGATAATCCAATTTACTTAACAAAAACAGGTGTCAAACAAAAAACTCACAGACCTACAATAGAGTAAAAAAAACAAGATACAACTCCGGTGGGTCTTAACATTAATGCATCAACTTAGTCAACAACAGGTCAAGTCACATTCAATATTTTTTATTGAAATATGAAAATTTGGAGTTGAAGGGCACTCGCACAATTCATGTACATACATAGTACAACATTAAAATACATTTGTGGCAAATCATGGCACCTAGCAATTGGCCACATCCAGGAGTTTTAAAGTAATGCACTCCAGGCCAAAGTTTAAATCCTAAATAAAATACACAGACATAGGGAGCAAGCATTTGCATGTCAATATTTGCCCTGTAATAAATAGGGCCACATGCACACCCTCTCCTGCTTGGCCACATTTGCCACAGGCACAGGTGGAAAGCAGCCATACCTATGCCACATCTACGCCTGTAAGTCAGTGGCCCACCCAAACAAGAAGCCCCAGTCCAAATCCAAGTCCAGTACAATCTCTGCCAGGGTTCAAGGTAGTAGTTTGCCAGCCCAGAATGTTCCCCAATCATGCCTACAAACAAGATGAGCCAGAAGCAATGTAATTAGGCCAAAGCCTGCAGCGCAACAGCTTGAGTGTCAGGTTCAGTGAGGCTTGAGCTAGTGGGGTATCTCAGCACTCTAATGAGCTATATGGGCGAAAATCGAAAGCATACAAGCAAAGCCATACAAAAAGGCTATATTGGTAGCGCTCACCAGACAGGTCAATACAGTAGAGATGTAGAGGAAAGATGTGGAGCAGATACAGGGCAAATAGCTGTTAAAATGGTTGATGCCCATAAAACCCTGGTGGTGGGCCTTGGAGGTGGCCCATCACCTGGGCATGTGTGGCATTCATATTCTGCAACTGTTCCAACATGTGCCTATTGGTTGTTCGAACTTCATCCAGCATGCCACTGAAATTACTAGTTAAGGTGGCCATGTGGGTGTTGCTAGTTCGAACTTCCTCAAGCATGGCTGTGGAATTAGTAGATAGGCGCCATGTGGCTGTTGGTCGACCTAAATTCTGCCAGCATGGTGTTTAATGTATTATTTAAGGTCTCTAATTGTGCATGATGCTGCTCTGTGGTTCTTTTAGTTAGTTGGTGAAATAAACGCCTCTCATGGTGCCATGCTGACTCCCCTGGGAAACTGGGCGAAGTCGCTGACTACACCTCCCAATTCCCCTTGTTGGAGCGCCTAGGCCGACCAACAGCCACAGATGTGCTTGCCAAATCCTCTGCAGCAGAGCTACCACTGGGGACTGTAGGCTTAGTCTCTGCATGCTGCCCACGATGGCCTGGCAGCATGCGGCCAGTTTCACTCTGCTGCAGAGGATTTGGTGAAGAAACACGTTGGGACAGTTGCAGATTATGTTCCAGGGGGGTATGTTGTAAAGGTCCCATCATGGTGGCATCCTCCTCCATCTCCTGGATTTCCTCCATCAGTGTGTGGGTCTGTTGGGACATGTGAAAAAAAAGGTTCAGTTTGGGCCCTAAATATATTTGTTATGCCAATTAGTCGTGTTCATTCACATGTTGATAATACAAGAAGCAGACAAATGCACAAATCCTATAAGTACCTGTAATTGCGCCGTTATTTTCTTTCTTCCATGCTGCATACTTCAGGTCCAATATTTTGCGTTTAATCTGCTCCACATCTTTGAGCTCCTCCCCCGCTGCATTGACCTGCCTGGTGAGCTCCTCTAAAATTTCTGCTTTGCGCAATTTGCTGGTTGCTTTGGATTTTCGCCCATATAGTTCATCATAATGTAAGGTCAGCCCACTAGCCAATGCCAGAGTTTGGGCCTCCCCAAACCTGCCACTCAACTGGCCTTGGCGCAATGTCCGCCCTATTGCTTGATGTTCGGGCTCATCTGTGGTTGAAGGCAATTCGGGGGACATTCTGGGCTGGCTGTGTTGGGTATAAAAAAGTGTTGGACAGGTGGCTGGATAAAGAATGTACTGGATTTGGAAATATACTTGTGGTCCTTGCCTGGGTGGCCACTGAACTTGCAAGCGTCGATGTGGCATATGGAGAGTGCCTTGCCACCTGTGCCGGTGGCAAAATGTGGCCGAGGAGGAGAGGGTGTGCTTGATGTTGTTGGACTTCTTGCCCTGTGCCTCTGTGGGCCCTTGAGACTTGTGCTTGCATGCCCCTGGGAGATAGTTGCACGTGTCTGTGGTGATGCTGAGCTTGGTGGGCTGGGGCTTCTGGCTCGGAGGCTTTTACTCTGTCCATGGCCGCTTTTTCCATGTGTATGTGGAGATGCTGAGCTTTGGGGGCTGGGGCTTCTGGCCGGTGGCTTTTACTGGCCTTGCCAGCGGAGCGTTCTTGGAGAATGGATGTGGTCATCCGGGGAGGAGGGGATGGGTTTTTTTGTGGGCTGGGGCTTATCACCCTCTTAGTGGCCTTTTTTGCGGGCGTACCTGTCTGCTTGGTGGCCTGGGGCTTCTTCTTCACCGCTGCCTTCTTTGGTTTGCTGGTTGTTGGTGCCTTAGCAGACTTTGTTGGTATTGTCGCCTTGGCCTGCCCACTGTGGGTTTCCCGCACCTTCGGCCTTGGAATTTTGGAGCGAGTGGACGGCCCTGAAGAAGCCTCCTCATGCCGCTCTTGCATTTTGCTGCTGCCCTCCTTGCCTTTTGCCTTCCCGATGGCTTTTTTGGGTGCCATAATGTTGAGACTCTGAAAGAGAATGAGCTGTGGGTCCAGAACCCTTTAAATACTAATGCCTGGGTATGACGCTTACACGTTCGCGTGCATACGGCCGTTCTTCCGGCCGTGCGGAACCCGGAAACCGCTGGGGCATTACTTATCTGCTGCAGACAAGAAGAAAGATGGTACCCACGATCTTCACCCGCCAACAAGAAGAGCTGATTATGATCGTAAGTGTATTTTAATGCCTTTTTTATTTGCCATCGAAATGCATGCCTAGGCCTTATGGAAGCGCAGGAAGAAACGGTTTGGTTTAAAAGTGTGTAAAACTCCATGCCAAACAGAAGTTAGGGCCCACATGTGTGAACCAAGTCACTTCCATCTAGAGGCTAGAAATGTGTCTGATAATGTCATTTAGTCAACTGATCTAATTGTGACAGATATTTGTATGCGGTTGGATCTAAAAAATATGTTTATTTTGTGTTTTTTAGACGATGCTTCAGCGCAGGTATGACTACCTGCCCAACTCTTTTGAGAAGAGGACCGTTGCCCTGGAGATCGTTTCCAGGATCCAGCAGGAGACTGACACCACCTTCACCCACACGCAGATCATGCAGCATTGGTCGGACCTGAAACGGCTCCAGATGCCCGGGTGTGACGATTTTTCGGACTCCATTTCCCAAGTAAGAACATAGCGATTGCATGCTAGATGTAACTAATACAGAAGGTAGGCCTTTATTTATAAATGCTTTTCTTTTCTAGTGCTGGAAATGGAGTACCGAATCCGACGCACCCGGAGGAGCACAGGCCGACCAGTGTTGCATGATTCTGCAGCACAAAGTGAAGGTGGTGGATCTCCAGGGCGACGTTCCTACCCCTCCTCTGTAGCGGCGTCAGACCAGCCCCTGGACCTTTCTACAAAGGAGGGGCGTCACGGCGTGGGCAGGGAGTCGTACCCAGCGACGAAGCCGTTAGCCTCTGACTCTTCATGTAACCGCACACACATACATGCTATTTAAAACAAAACTGATTCCCTTAATTTCTTTTTCTAGATGTTAATGTAGCGGGTGACGGATCTGTGGAAGAGTCTGCAGCAGATCAGGCCCATGAGGCACATGGAGAAGGTGGGTGATGTCACACACACATTGAAATAGTCATTTGCTTACTGATGACTCAGACATTAGAAGTGACCCTATTTGACATGTCTCTACAGCCTCAACTTCCCAGCAGTGGCAGAGCCCAGAACCCAGGGTGGCACCCGACGCACACGTCGGCCACCAACGAAGTAAGTTGTAATATCATTCTTTTGACTATGTGGTAAATGACATGATCACCAAGATACCTAAAGCTATAGTCAATGGCATTAGCATAATGACATATGCCCTCTTCCTTAGATTAATTACTTAGCATAGTGACATATGGCATCATTAGTTAGCTTCCCACCTAAAAAAAAACATCCACAGGTGAGAAACTTGTATATGCCAACAAATAATGTTTGTTTCTTTTTTATACAGGGACCACATGTGCCAGAGTGGCAGCAATGAGTGAAAGGGTCCTTCAGTTGGTGGCCGACATGCAGGAGCTGCGTGACTCGTTGTTTATTAAAAAAAAGTTTCAGTGTCACTCACAAAATACATTAACACAAAACGAATGGGCCGAGAAAAATTTTGAGATGAAGATTCACATGATCGCGAAGTGGTTTGGGTAAGTTTTAGGGGTGAAAAATGTAAGAAGAAGGAAAGCGCAAAGTGATTTAGGTGAGTTTTAGGGGTGAAAAATGGAAGAAGAAGGAAAGTGCAAAGTGATCTAGGTGAGTTTTAGGGGTGAAAAATGGAAGAAGAAGGAAAGCGCAAAGTGATTTAGGTGAGTTTTAGGGGTGAAAAATGGAAGAAGAAGGAAAGTGCAAAGTGATCTAGGTGAGTTTTAGGGGTGAAAAATGGAAGAAGAAGGAAAGTGCAAAGTGATTTAGGTGAGTTGTAGGGGTCATAAATGGAAGAAGAAGGAAAGCGCAAAGTGATTTAGGTGAGTTTTAGGGGTCATAAATGGAAGAAGAAGGAAAGCGCAAAGTGATTTAGCTAAGCATTGTAGCACAACTGAGTGAACCAAATATGTAGGCGAGCACGTTAATGAGTTAAGTTTGTAGTGCGCAGGCGTAAGGTCGTAAGGATTTTCGTCTGCACGATTATTTATTGAAAAAGGAAAACAGAATCTAACGGGAAAAGTAAAGGATTCGTGGGAGGAGATGATGGAAAAAGGACAAAAACGAAAGCCGACGTTGTAACATGAGAAAAGAAAACAGAAAACTAACGCTGGAAAATGACATTCTCGTACTCGTACTCTGGCATACGAATGGACGAAAACTTTACAGAAGGCTTGCAATGCATGCATAGAATTGCTCGTACACTCATACGAGAGCGGGAACATTTAAAAAAAAAAACAGATCGACACAAAAACGAAAGCCTTTTTTTGTCTCTCTGAATCAATCCTATTAAGACTGAACCACTCTTTTCTGCAATAAAATTGTACTTTATAGTCAGACTGCTATATTTCCTTCTCTCTGCATTATAGCATTCAATTATAACATTCAGGGCCAAGTTAAAATAGTTCTAAAACATGACTTCAAATACAGCCCTTTAGACCAGTAAAATTCAACAGTCCTACCTTTCTTTTAGTAAAATATCAAGGCTGTTTGATCGCCTTTCCTTTGTAGTGAGATTGAGCAGTGTGGATAGTATGGAATAAGTCCTGCTTACAGCCTGCAGCAATTCTGAAGGTCAAGGTGGCACTGACTAGAAGTTTCCGGTTCTTCCCATTCTGGTACATTTTCACAGTAGGATCCTGATCAAGTATAAATGTCTAATGTTAGCCAAGTAAGTACTTTAAAGCCAAGACACTCAATTCATAACTATGTGACCTTAATATGCTAGACAGTTAACAAGGAATGTAGCAAGGAACATAAAAGTCGGTAATATTGGAAGAAAAGCTTTCTTATGCGTTTCTTTGTACAATGGGTGCTTCCGAGAGCTTCATTAATCCTTCCCTACCCTGGAATGTGACAAATCTCTGTAATGTGAAATGGCTGTATAAAATGCGTTAAGCAGGAAATTTGGTAATTATGTTGTAGCTCATTAACCCATGTCTATGTTGTAAACTAGAGCTAAGGACTATATACTCACAGTGGAATTGAAATTGTTTAAAATTTAGGTTGTCATCCATACCATGCCCACAAACAGGATTCAGTTTCTTTGAAGTTTCATTGTTTTATTGTTGTGGAATACTGAACCACATAGGATTTCACTGGCTTTATGCTGATCATCAATAATTTTTCCATGTCAAAGTAGACCATGTGTGTTTTGTGTTACTCTTTTTAAACACATTTGTTACAGATTAATCAGTGAGGTCAAATTCATTGAACATTCAACGGTCAAGAACATTCCAGTATTCTAACCAAATAGAAGGCACAAAAAATGTGAGTGCTTTTGTTTATGTACTCCCAGTCATGTAGCCTCATGCTATGCTGACTTGAAACTTGATTCAGAGCCTCACTTTAATACAGTGCTTTTTTTGGAGACGTGTTTGTGTTCAGTGTGACTTACCTTCTCTCAGTTGGTTCTGGCGGGACATCCAGTGTAGTGTGCCTGGCTGCCCTGACATTCAACTTCCTCTTTCTGCTGGTTCCTGAATTGTATTGTGACTTACCTTCTCCCAGATGGTTCCTGACAGGGCATCCCATGAAATGTTCATGCCTGTCTTGTGACTTGCCTTCCCATGTCATCGTACTCACCGCACTTTACTCACCTTCTTCTTCTGTGTTCTTACCTGCTTCCACCTAATCTTTTCCTAGACCTTCCCCCACCCCAGCTTGACCTGTTGCACCCTGCCTTAGGCCTGTTTTGTTAATAACAATATAATAACCGCTAATAATATAATAATAACCACTCAGCATATTTGGTTATAAAAACATTTTTTTTTTTTACTGTTAAAAGGTTTTTTTCTACAATAATATAGAGGATCATAAAACTTCTAAGGTTAAAACAAATAAAATGTAACTCTTTAAAAAGTTTTGGGGCAATTTGTGTGCCCCTCATGGTGTGGGCCCCTGTCTCATCTCCGGACAAATGAAATGCATGTCAGCATTTGCTTAAAAACATGTGTTCCAGGTCACGCTGGGAAAAGCTCCCAAATGCTCACTACTTAGCACAACACGAGCTGTTGGCCTTTTATGGAACCACCCTCCACCTTGGCAACATCCCTTCCTCTGGGTCTGTAAGGACATGCAAACAGATGTTATAACTTGGCACATGTGTGATGTGTGTTCTGCTTGTGTAGTGGTCAGCTTGGATTTGTTAGCACCTGAGTCCTGTATTCCAACAAGTCTGTAGTTAAAAAGAAGCACAAAACACGAGCACTTGGCAGACATGTCATTCCTTTCCTTCACCAGTGTGTTTTGTGCCTGTTGTCCTATCGGACTCCAAGCCCAACACCTGGGCCACCTCCTCTTATATGTCTGGCCCTTCAACAGGCAGCCAGGGTTTGTGTCTGGCCATTTTGGCGCTCTCAAGTCAACCCAAACCTTGTGCTACGCCGGCCAATCTGTCACCTGTCCGCCCATTTGCCTGCTTGTAAAGCGGCAAACATATGTTGGCGAAGTATGGCATAGCATGGCTTAGCATGGGTACCACCGTGAAAATCTTGGTAACAGTGACCACAATATAGTTGTATTTAACATAAACTGTAAAAAAGATTTTCTGTCGGGGAGGGCAAAAACACTAAATTTTAGGAAGGCCAACTTCCCCAGGCTCAGAGCAGCACTCCAGGGCATTGCCTGGGAGCATCTGTTGAGGTATAAGAATACAGATGCCAAATGGGAGTGCATTAAATCAATTGTGAGTACCAACGTTGCAAAATGTATTCCTATGGGTAACAAATATAAGCGGCTAAAATTAGCCCTCATGGCTGACACCTGCGGTTAAAAGGGCAATAAAGAACAAAAAAAGGGCATTTAAACATTACAAGGCTGAACTCTCAGCTGTAACACTTGAAAAGTATAAACTAGTAAATAAAATGTGTAAGAAAGAAATAAGGTTGGCAAAAGCACAAAATGAAAGAGATGTAGCCAAAGAAAGCAAAACTAACCCTAAACGTTTTTTTAAATATATTAATTCAAAGAAAACTAAATCAGAACAGGTAGGTGCCCTAATTAATGATAATGAGGAAATGGGCACTGGGGATGAAGATAAGGCGGAGCTGTTAAATGGATTCTTTAGCTCTGTGTACACAAGAGAGGAGCAAGGATCCAACACAGGAGATGCCGCTGATAGCAATAGCCCAAGTATAATAATTAACAAGCTAAACATGGATACCATCCAAGAAAAACTAAATAATTTAAATGTGAATAAGACTGCAGGACCAGATGGACTTCACCCAAGAGTTCTCAAAGAAATCAGTTCCGTTATCTCATCACCCTTGTTGTTGATATTTTAAGACTCACTAGCAACTGGTATAGTGCCAAGGGACTGGCGCAAGGCAAATGTGGTGCCCATTTTTAAAAAGGGCTCAAGGTCTTCTTCGGGCAATTACAGACCTGTTAGCTTTACATCCATTGTGGGGAAGTTTCTTGAGGGGCTTTTAAGGGACTACATACAAGAATATGTAACTACCCATAATATTCTAAGCTGCTAGACTAACCTGATTGGCTTCTATGAGGAGGTGAGTAGAAGCCTGGACAAAGGGGCGGCTGTGGATATATTTTTTGGATTTTGCTAAAGCATTTGACACTCTCCCCCATGGATGCTTATTGGGGAAATTGAGATCTTCAGGATTAGAAAACATAGTTTGTAACTGGATTGAAAACTAGCTGAAGGATCGTGTGCAGCGACTTGTGGTTAAAGGAGCAGTATCGCAAATTTTTCTTGGTGACTTATATTTAAATGGTACTTTGAATGTAGGTAAGTGTTGGAGTAAAAATTACAAATTTAGAAACAAATGATGTGTGTGTTGAGCAGCTGGAGACTAATAGCTCATATTTATGTCTGCTGAGTGTCGGAGCCCGACACTCTGGCCTGTTCCACGCTGAGGAGAGGGGGAAACAATGTATCAAAGTATCAGCTGTTCAGTGCTGGCAGCTGTCCAGCATAAGATAACAACATTGCCTGGCCAGAACTCATATATCTAAAACAGAGAGAATAGCTCTAGAAGTCATTTAGCTGATTTTGACAGTTTTCCCTTCATGTTGGCTCTGCTGCAGAATCTTTCAGTTTACCATTTTCTCTCTCTTTTCTCAACACATTTTTCCATATGATCTTTCTTTCAGCTTTGTGTGTTTTCAGCAAAGCCCAACCCAGGATTTTCACTATCTGGAGTTTTGTTTTGTGCCCCTAGGGGCATCCCGACTTGGGATGCCCTGATAAGTGAAATCCCCAAGTTCGCCTGTGAAAACGTACCTTTCCCTGTCCCACAACGCATGCATGGGCTCTCATCCAATCAGCGCTGTTTGCACGCAGATGGGGAGCCTGAGCAGTAACCTTCCTGGCCGCCCGGCCTGTCTATCTGCGTGAGCGCGCCAGAAAAATGGGGGGATCTGTGGTTATCCAGGGGTCGTTTCACACAGTGGGGCATCCCGATTTAGAATGCCCAAGGGGCAAGGTCAATGGCCGGGTCTTATAGACTTCAGGGTCGGCGACTCAGGGTTTTGTTCCACTTTAATACCTTTAGATTTTCCTGCACAGTTATTCAAAGAAGAATTTCAGTCATTTTCAGTCAGTTTAGTTTATTTTGTATAGATTTTACACATTTGAGTCACCTGGTCTCATAACAAAAGCAGCAACTCACACACACACAGCCGTTACCGCTGATTACAGTGTCAGCCTCTGAGGTAAAGTGTTGCTAGGAGACCAGTGGGCTAAATGAAGTAGCTCACTAAATACAACCCAGCAGATCCCCCTATTCAGCAAATGGACTGAGCCATTGTCATTATGCAATTTAAAAGTAAGGCATATATTTTTTCCTTTTTCTATCGCCAGATTATTTATACACATGTTAGAAGCTATTGTGTGGCTATTTAATTATTTATCTTTTTTAATGCAAATTTCATGATACTGCTCCTTTAATGATACCTTCTCTGAATGGTTACCGGTTGTAAGTGGCGTACCCCAGGGTTCAGTGCTGGGCCCACTATTATTCAACTTTTTTATAAACGACATAGAAGATGGAATTAAAAGCAATGTCTCTATTTTTGCAGATGCCACAAAGTGTAGCACAGTGCAGTCTGTGGAAGATGTTCACAAGCTTCAGGCTGACTTGGACACTTTAAGTGTCTGGGCATCCACTTGACAAATGAAGTTCAATGTGGAAAAATGTAAAGTCATGCACTTGGGGTCTAATAACCTGAAGGCCACACATATCCTTGGGGGAGTAAAACTGGGAGAGTCACCTGTTGAGAAGGATCTGGGGGTACTGATAGATCACAGGCTAAGCAGGCCAAGCAGACCAAGGCCACCAAGATACTAATATGCTTTAAATGAGGCATGGGAATCACGGGATAGGGATGTAATTTTGCCTCTTTACAAGGCACTGGTGCGCCCTCACCTGGAATATGCCATCCAGTTCTGGGCACCCATTCATAGAAAGGACGCTCTGACTCTGGAAAGAGTGCAGAGGAGAGCCACCAAACTAAAAAGGGGAATGAAGGATTTTAGTTATGAGGAAAGATTATGAGAATTAAATCTGTTTAGTCTTGAGAGGACACGGCTGAGGGGGGACATGATATAATATATGTATAAATATATATAAATATGTATAAACATAATTGTATAAATATATAAATGGCCCATGAAAAAATATGGGAGAACACTATTTCAGGTAAAATCCTCTCTAAAAACATAGGAGGCACTCCCTTCGATTGGAAAAAAAGAAATTTAGTCTCCAGAGGCGACAATCATTTTTTACCATAAGAACTATAAATCTATGGAATATCCTCCCACAGAAGCTTGTTACAGCATCAACCGCTGACAGCTTCAAAAAAGGACTAGATGCTTTTTTAGAAGAAAATAACATTAACAGTTACTATTAGCGGTTATCAGTAAAAAAAAACAACAACAACAAAACAAAAAATAAAATAAATAGCTTCCCCTATAAAATAAAATATAAGATAACTTCCCCTACCCCAACACCCTTGGTTTTACTTGATGAACATATGTCTTTTTTCAACCGTATTAACTATGTAACCATCATGATGTATCCCTGCTCTTAGAGGTGAACAGTATTGGTGCCATGTTGTTCTTGTCTCTTCCGTCCAGAATTTGCATGACGCTCCCCAGCACTGACACGTCCCAGCGGATCCCCACTTTTGAAGATGCCAAAACACAGATACCACTGCAGCTCCCAGAGCCCGGAAGACAGGCATGGCCGAGGGGAATACAGCCACAGCCCAAGGCCTCACCACTCGGACTGCAGGCACTTCCCTCCTGCCAGCCACACTACCTGCTCTGAGCAGGCCACCCGCAGCATCGAGAGAGCCACACCCAGAGTTCCTGAAGCTCCCGGCACAGCCCACCCCGTTTGACCCAGTGGTCAGGCCCCTGTAGCCCAGTTCAGACTCCAGTGCAGGCCCCACTGAGTAGCCCATTGCTGAGCCCACAGCAGAGCCCACGGTGGAGCACAAAGCTCGGTCTCTCAAGCCCCCCACTCAGCTGACCCCAGCATCTGCCCCCCCATACAGGTTGCAAGCTCAGCAGGGTGAAGCTGTGTGTGTGCTTTACGATGCACAATTAGAGGTCCTGCTCAATGGGGTGTGAGACATCTATGACAAGCTGGCTGGGGCCCAGTCCTGCAATACCCCAAAAGCGATGTGGAATGATCTGTGGTCACAGATCGCCCGCACCGTGACCAGTGCCAAGGCCAAGGACGGCAAGCAGGCCAAAGAAAATGGGACAATAGGGAAACAGTGGTCTGAAGAAAAATCAGTGTGAGGCGTGCTGCAGGGTAAGTGGTGAAGGACTGGAAGGATGTTCCAGGGTCACACATTGGACGACTCTGAAACATATCCATTTGTGCTTTTTTGTGGGTTAGTGGTAGACTCTCCAAAACATTGGAATTCACCCATACAGAGGAGCGGGAGGCAGGAATGCTGCACCCCGACACCTCCCAGGGAGTGTCCCAAGCCACTGGGTGTAGCCATTCGCTAGAAATTGAAGGGAGTCAACTAATTTGATCATACTGTCAGTTGCATGCCCCTTTCTTGTGGTGGGGCCATCCATGGCATCTCTGAGTGAAGATTCTCAAGAGAAAGGTGGTTCAGCCAGGTAAATAGCTAGGTGACGGCGGGTATGCCTAAGCTCTGGAAGGTACATGGAACGCTCATACTCTTCAAGGGGCTCTATCATCAATGCGTATGCCAGTTCCTGCAAGCAAAAAAAGGGCGTAAAAACCCATGACCTTATGCAGGCAAAAATGGCAAAACTCGGCATGACTCGTAATTATATGGCGAATACTTGGTTTTGCGTACGCAAACTGAAAAGTCCTGAGAAAAAAGACAATGCTGCTAAAAAAACACAGTCAGGAAAAAGCCTGAAGCCTGAGACTGTTAGCCCATTCCTGCATCCGGTAATGCATATGGGAGAGGGTATATTGTTTTCCTGGGCTACGACTCTTACCATTTACTCATTTTATGAGGACACTTTATGTGTCCAGGGTGTGTTCAGGGTGGTCTAAACAGTTCAGCCACTATTGGCTTGATGCAGAGCCTCCCCGTTCAGCTCCCCCGTGCGTTTTCCTGTTGGTTTTGGGCTTTGATCGGGTCAGGAAAGGGTGCTACGTTGATTTTAGTGTGCGCTTATGCGCTCAGGTGTGCGCTCAGCCGCCTTTCCGATTGTCGGCTCGCACGAGGCTGTTTCCCGGGAAAACGGACGCCTCGTTCATTGGTCCATTTTTTTCAGTGATGCAGAGCCTTGATTTCCGATTGAAATCACCCTAATAAAACAGGGCCGCCGAGCCTTCACTTACGGCAAGTCAGAGCAGCCGTATTTGCACTCGGGCAATAATATGCAGAACTCTGTTGGAGCACATCAGCGGCACCAGCTCCGCGGTCTTGTCCTGCTGAGTATGGCAGAAACCAGGCTGCACCGCACGCCTTTGGACATCGATGGTATGAGTATTTGATATATTTTAGGGTTTTTTTTTTTTGGGTCCTTTTTACAGGGTCTCCCTAATTTTTTTTTTATTGCCTGTGTGCAGGAATTGGAAGATGGGACATAGCATAAATGTGCAGGCACTGGCTGGCCCTGATTTGGTTTTTGGGAGTCGTTTTGCTGGCTTTCCCTACCTAGGAATTCCTGCCTACATGAGCGATTCAAATCTGGCGATCTTTTTGGTGGCTGGCTACTGGGTATGTGTTTGAAACTTGTATTGGTTACGCATCCTGTCTGACTGTGTTTTTTCCCTTAACCCACTATTTGTTAAATATTTTCGTAGTATATTTGGAGCCTAATTATTGAGCTACAAATTAAATGGGTTAAGTGATTGTACCCTATTGCGTCATGTTCTTGCCCTCTTATGTAAGTAGTATTCCCCAGACATTTTTAATGAGATTACAGGTTGGATGTGCATGTAGTCTCATTACAAATGTCCTTTCCTCCCACCCTACCCCGCTCACCTATTTGTCCCTCTTTTCTATTGTTGCAATGCACACCTTTTTTTTTAATTTTTTTTTTTTTTGGTTTTAGGGCAGGAGACTCTGCCTATCCTTTGGTCCCCTGGATAAGACCCCCATCCTGCACCGATCTTCACAGGCAGAGGAGCGCTACAATACTGCCCCCAGGAGGACTTGCTCTGTGTTGGAGCGAGGCTTTGTTCTCTTGAAGATGAGGTTCCGTTGTCTTGATGAGACTGGGGGGGGCACTACAATAGACGCCTGCAACGGTCCTAAACCTAATCATGGCTTGTGGGCTACTCCACCACCTTTAGTTTCAGCCCTCCCCACCCCTCCTTTTTCTTGCACCCAAAGTGGCACCGCGCAAACCATACGTGCACAACTAGTGTTTAGTGTTTTTTCAGAGACCACACATTTTTTTTGTTTTTTTTGTTTTTTTATTTTACAAACAAATTTTGTTTTGTCATTTGTTTTTTTGGGACCAAAAGAAAAATTACACGTGGGGTCAGAAAATGTATTCCCCACAAATTAGTGGTATGTTGGGTTGCATGGTGATGAGGAATGATGTTGTGCCTGCAAATTGGCTGCAATGTGGGCCAGGCTTTGATTAATCTCACCCATATGGCTGGTTAGGGCAGAGATATTTCTGTTTAATACCTCTAATTGGGCGTTGAGGTTTGTGAGTTGGGTGCACACAGTCTCATTGAATTGCTGTGTTGTCGCAGCAAAGGCTATATTTTCCTGCCTCCATGTTTCCTCCAAATTTTGAAGTTGCCTTCTTTGGGAAATATGGCATCTAGACTGGGTTGGAGCAGTGGGACGGGTGGTTGGTTCTGGTTCCGAAGGTGGTTGTGGATGTGGTGGCTGTGCCGGGGTTGACTGCGTTGCTGCCACTGGTTCAGTAGTGGTTAGTGACATATGTGGGGTGTCCTCCTCCAAATCTCGTATATGGTCGATGATGGGTGGGCTTCCTGTGGTCTGTAAAGAAATATAGCATCCTTTTAGTTTATTTCTGTCCACAAAAGCTCTCAAATATCAATGTTAAAAGTACACACCAAGGACCATTGACTTACCGCATCGCAATCCACAATTTGGGTTTGTGGTGTAGAAGCCTGGTGTGCCCTTGGCCTCGGTGCTAACGCAGGGGTTTGGGGGCCTGGTGTGTCCTGTTGACTTGGTCCTTAGAATGTAGATAGGAAGATTAGCTAAATGGCCAAGTACAGTGTGTTGTGTAGCATAACACTGCCTTCTTGAACTTTTTGTAATAGGTCATGGCAAAATCAGACTGACCTTGGGACCTTACATTCCGGTCTGTGTCTTGTGCCTCTGCCAGGCCCTGGATGCTGGCCGGGTGTATGTATGTATATACATGTTCCTTGGCGGGAGTAAGGATTATTTTAGTGGGTAAGCCACCCCCTGTCTGTTGGCTGGGGAAGATTAAATCACACCTAATAAGTGTTACATCCTTTTAACCATGCGACTACAAATGCATTTAATTTGCCCTTTACCTCTGCTACACCCCCTGTCTGTAGGCTGGGGAAGATTAAATTACACCTAATAAGTGTTACATCCTTTTAACCATGCAACTAAAAATGCATTTAATTTGCCCTTTACCTCTGCTGACGGCGCATGTCCATTTTTTTTTACTGTAGTATTTCAGGTCCCCAAATTTCCTTTTGATTTGTTGAATATCTCGCCTGACAGATCCCACACTATTTACTTGGCGGCAAATATTCGTCCAGATCTCCAGCTTAGCCTGCTTAGTGGTGGATTTGGAGGTCCTGCCAAATAGGGCATCATAATGCTCACAAACTGCATTTGCCACAGCCATGCTTTGAGCATCGCAAAAACGTGCAGTTAGGGAGCCACGGCGTAGTTGTCGGCCACATGGGTTTGTGGTGTCCCCTGCATCTGTGGAAATTGATGGTTGGCTATCTGCTGAGTCGTGTGTGGTTCTGGGGCTTATGGGGGAGGGTGATGTGGTGTGTGTGCTGCTATGGCTTAATGTCTGGGTTCCTGTTGAGCTATCAGATGTGGAGCTGCATGTGGAATGTGAGGTACTGGAATTGGGAGAACCAGAGGGTTGAGGTGGAGGGGTGGGTGACCTTGGTGGGGTGGTGGGTTTGCCAATACGCTTTCCCTTGCTGATGTGTTTTGTTTTGTGGGTATGTTTTGTGTGTTGAGGCTGAGGATGCTGCAGGGTCTTACTTGACTTTGCACCCTTGTGTGTTCGTGCTTTTTTGGCAGGTGGTGGTGAATGGGTGAATGTCTCCTTGGTCCTGCGTTTTTTTGAATGTGCCTGTGTGTGTGGAGTATCCTGCGATTTAGTTGGGGCATGTTCTGCCTGTGTCTGGTGCCTGCTCTTCTGTCTTTGGGAGGATGAGGCATGTGTGCGGCTGCTATGTGCCTCGGCCCTTGGTTGGCTCTTTTTGCTCCCTTTAGGTCTGCCCATAATGATATGGTATCCAACACAGAGCTGAGTGCCTTGTGCTTTAAATATGTTTCCCGTGTGGGCGTGGTCAACAGCGGGTGCGCACGCACGCACGTCACCGCGGAGGAACGTCAGAGCTATACCTTGCTAACCAAGAAAAGATGTCGCACGCCATCTTTACCCGGGAGCAGGACGACATCATCATGGATGTGAGTATGCGAGCGTGCGTTTATGTGCGCGCACACATTCCGTCTAATAAAAAAAGAAAAGCAAGAATAGTCTGAAACAACTTAGTTTGTGACGTGAAATACAAGCCCACCTTAGTTTAACACATGTCCGCAGCTACAAACTAGCCTACATGCAGATAGCAGAACTAGGGCAATGTGAGGCAGCAAGAGGTTAATTAAGTGACTTTAGTTAGGCCAAGAAACTTGTTAATGTATTTTGTGTATTAATGGTGGGTCCTTGTATCTATTTTTGACAGATGATGCTGAGGAATCGCTACGACTTCCTGCCGTCAGATTATGACAAGCGGACGTTGGCCCTGGCGGTGGTGGACGCGATTGAACGAAGATCCCAAACCACCTATACCTTCACCCAGATCGCCCAACACTGGTCTGATTTAAAAAGAAGACATAAGCCCCGGGTGAGGCGGTACTTCGCAAAACATTTCCCATGTAAGTGTTGAAAATGTAAATGCACCTATAACCCTGGCCTCGCCTGGGCGTGGTTTAATGATTGTGTTTGTATTTCAGCCCATGAATGGAATTTGCGGTTCCACCCCACCCGGACCAGGACACGCAGCCCAGTGTTGGGCGAAACAGGTGAAGGTGTAGGTGGCCCACCGCCAGGGTCAACGGCCACCCCCTCCTCTGTAAGTGACTCGGAGGAGCCGCTGGACCTCAGCATGCAGGGGAGGGGGCAATCTGACGGCAGGGAGTCGAGCAGAACAGAGCCTCAACCGGACTCCGGTAAGGGAAAGAAAGTTAGATATGTGGTAAGACATGCATTAAATACAGATACTCATGTGCACTATTGTTTTAGATTCAGACGTCGCTGGAACATCCCAAGGGAGAGTGAGGAAGGGGGAGAGGAGGAAGAGGTTGCTGGGGAAGGTGAGTAGATTGATACCTAGAAGCCTAACATAATATTATATTAATGAAAGAACAACAGTCTCTAATATCAGTGTGTTTGTCATTCATACAGATTCACAACTGTCACAGAGGGAGGATGAAGGGAGACTCCGCCCCCGACGCAATGTGCGGCCTAAACCTTGTAAGTGGTGTTTATTTAAACTAAAGTAAATGAGCAAACAATACCATTAGAAAAAAAAAATTAACATTTCCATCAAAATGTATCCAAAAAAGCCCTTAAAGCGGACCTTAACTATGAATAAGAGGCTATCTTAGATAGTTCCCACACCCTGTACATACAGATTGACCACCTTACAAATCATCTTACCAACCTTTTCCAGAGCACAGCTCAGCTCTGTATGAGCAAAGCACAGCTATAACCCACCCCCTGTACCTTATCCCACTCTCCTCTCCTCAGTAAGTGTGATGCTTCAGAGTCAACATGGCGTTGCACGTATCCTAAATTCTGGGACTGAGTTGTAGCCCAGTGGGGGAAAGAATAATAATTGATTGACTAAAAAATTAATATATATTAGTTTAAGATGCTGTGGAAACGTTTCTGAAGAGTTTGGCCTTTTCATTAAATCACGCAGAAGGTCCGATTTAAAAAGTGCACAAACCAAAAAAAAAAGACCAAAAAGCAATGCTAACGTAATGTTGTTTTTCATTCACAGATCAAAGAAAACAGGCTACAGACCCCGAGGCCTAATTTTACATTTTTTTTTACAAAATGTAAATATGTTTTTTTTACGTTTTAAAAACAAAAATGTTTTTATTTAAAAAAAAAACAAAAAAACAAATTTAACTAATAAATACAGATGAGCGAGTAGTGAAATATTCGAAATTTCGAATTTCGATTCGAATAGACCGCGTTACTCGACTACTCGACCGATTATCGAATCCCATTATAGTCTATGGGAAAAAAATGCTCGCCACTTGGAAATCTCAATTCGACCACTTGGAGGTCACCAAGTCCACCCTGAAACATCAGAAAATGATGCCAACACTGCTGGAATGCAACTGGGACAGCAGGGGAAGCATGTCTGGGTGCATATAACGTGCCCAAGTCGCACTATTACGCCACTATCACAGCCACTCAACAATACACTCCAAACACAATATAACTTCTACGTAAAGTGAGACAAGACAAGGAAACCTTCTTTCCTCTACATTGCCATGGACCCCAAGCCAAACTGTACAAAAAAGAAGAACAAAATTCTGCACCCCTTAAAATCACGTTGCCTAATGACAACCACAGATGGCATAGGCAAGGGGGAAAATAAATAGACCCCACCCCTAAGTGTGTGTGTGTGTGTGTGTGTGTGTGTGTGTGTGTGTGTGTGTGTGAGATGTGGTCAGACATGTCCTCTTGTGTCATTGTGTCACCCCAGCAGTAAGGGAAGCTTAAAGGAGGAGGTTTGTTACAGTGTGTTACCCCAGCAGTAAGGGAAGCTTACAGGAGGAGGTTTGTTACAGTGTGTCACCCCAGCAGTCAGGGAAGCTTACAGGAGGAGGTTTGTTACAGTGTGTCACCCCAGCAGTAAGGTAAGCTTACAGGAGGAGGTTTGTTACAGTGTGTTACCCCAGCAGTAAGGGAAGCTTAAAGGAGGAGGTTTGTTACATTGTGTCGCCCCAGCAGTCAGGGAAGCTTACAGGAGGAGGTTTGTTACAGTGTGTCACCCCAGCAGTAAGGGAAGCTTAAAGGAGGAGGTTTGTTACAGTGTGTTACCCCAGCAGTAAGGGAAGCTTACAGGAGGAGGTTTGTTACAGTGTGTCACCCCAGCAGTCAGGGAAGCTTACAGGAGGAGGTTTGTTACAGTGTGTCACCCCAGCAGTAAGGGAAGCTTACAGGAGGAGGTTTGTTACAGTGTGTTACCCCAGCAGTAAGGGAAGCTTAAAGGAGGAGGTTTGTTACATTGTGTCGCCCCAGCAGTCAGGGAAGCTTACAGGAGGAGGTTTGTTACAGTGTGTCACCCCAGCAGTAAGGGAAGCTTACAGGAGGAGGTTTGTTACAGTGTGTCACCCCAGCAGTAAGGGAAGCTTACAGGAGGAGGTTTGTTACATTGTGTCACCCCAGCAGTAAGGGAAGCTTACAGGAGGAGGTTTGTTACATTGTGTCACCCCAGCAGTCAGGGAAGCTTACAGGAGGAGGTTTGTTACAGTGTGTCACCCCAGCAGTAAGGGAAGCTTACAGGAGGAGGTTTGTTACAGTGTGTCACCCCAGCAGTAAGGGAAGCTTACAGGAGGAGGTTTGTTACATTGTGTCACCCCAGCAGTCAGGGAATCTTACAGGAGGAGGTTTGTTACAGTGTGTCACCCCAGCAGTCAGGGAAGCTTAAAGGAGGAGGTTTGTTACAGTGTGTCACCCCAGCAGTCAGGGAAGCTTACAGGAGGAGGTTTGTTACAGTGTGTCACCCCAGCAGTAAGGGAAGCTTACAGGAGGAGGTTTGTTACATTGTGTCACCCCAGCAGACAGGGAAGCTTACAGGAGGAGGTTTGTTACAGTGTGTCACCCCAGCAGTCAGGGAAGCTTACAGGAGGAGGTTTGTTACAGTGTGTCACCCCAGCAGTAAGGTAAGCTTACAGGAGGAGGTTTGTTACAGTGTGTTTCCCCAGCAGTAAGGGAAGCTTAAAGGAGGAGGTTTGTTACATTGTGTCGCCCCAGCAGTCAGGGAAGCTTACAGGAGGAGGTTTGTTACAGTGTGTCACCCCAGCAGTAAGGGAAGCTTACAGGAGGAGGTTTGTTACAGTGTGTCACCCCAGCAGTAAGGGAAGCTTACAGGAGGAGGTTTGTTACATTGTGTCACCCCAGCAGTAAGGGAAGCTTACAGGAGGAGGTTTGTTACATTGTGTCACCCCAGCAGTCAGGGAAGCTTACAGGAGGAGGTTTGTTACAGTGTGTCACCCCAGCAGTAAGGGAAGCTTACAGGAGGAGGTTTGTTACAGTGTGTCACCCCAGCAGTAAGGGAAGCTTACAGGAGGAGGTTTGTTACAGTGTTTCACCCCAGCAGTCAGGGAAGCTTACAGGAGGAGGTTTGTTACAGTGTGTCACCCCAGCAGTAAGGGACGCTTACAGGAGGAGGTTTGTTACATTGTGTCACCCCAGCAGTAAGGGAAGCTTACAGGAGGAGGTTTGTTACATTGTGTCACCCCAGCAGTCAGGGAAGCTTACAGGAGGAGGTTTGTTACAGTGTGTCACCCCAGCAGTAAGGGAAGCTTACAGGAGGAGGTTTGTTACAGTGTGTCACCCCAGCAGTAAGGGAAGCTTACAGGAGGAGGTTTGTTACATTGTGTCACCCCAGCAGTAAGGGAAGCTTACAGGAGGAGGTTTGTTACATTGTGTCACCCCAGCAGTCAGGGAAGCTTACAGGAGGAGGTTTGTTACAGTGTGTCACCCCAGCAGTAAGGGAAGCTTACAGGAGGAGGTTTGTTACAGTGTGTCACCCCAGCAGTAAGGGAAGCTTACAGGAGGAGGTTTGTTACATTGTGTCACCCCAGCAGTAAGGGAAGCTTACAGGAGGAGGTTTGTTACAGTGTGTCACCCCAGCAGTAAGGGAAGCTTACAGGAGGAGGTTTGTTACAGTGTGTCACCCCAGCAGTCAGGGAAGCTTACAGGAGGAGGTTTGTTACAGTGTGTCACCCCAGCAGTCAGGAAAGCTTACAGGAGGAGGTTTGTTACAGTGTGTTACCCCAGCAGTAAGGGAAGCTTACAGGAGGAGGTTTGTTACATTGTGTCACCCCAGCAGTAAGGGAAGCTTCCAGGAGGAGGTTTGTTACATTGTGTCACCCCAGCAGTAAGGGAAGCTTACAGGAGGAGGTTTGTTACAGTGTGTCACCCCAGCAGTAAGGGAAGCTTAAAGGTGGTAAATGGTGGTAAATGGTGGTATATGGTGGTAAATGCGATATTCTGAGCTTCTGGGGCCCTGCCTGCCTACATATGAGCTATATACTGTTCAACATAGTAGCCGTAATAAGGGCTCTCAATGACTCTCTTGTCTTCTGGTAGCTGGTATATATGGTGGTAAATGCGATATTCTGAGCTTCTGGGGCCCTGCCTGCCTACATATGGGCTATATACTGTTCAGCATAGTAGCCCTAATAAGGGCTCTCAATGACTCTCTTGTCTTCTGGTAGCTGGTATATATGGTGGTAAATGCGATATTCTGAGCTTCTGGGGCCCTGCCTGCCTACATATGGGCTATATACCGTTCAGCATAGTAGCCCTAATAAGGGCTCTCAATGACTCTCTTGTCTTCTGGTAGCTGGTATATATGGTGGTAAATGCGATATTCTGAGCTTCTGGGGCCCTGCCTGCCTACATATGGGCTATATACTGTTCAGCATAGTAGCCCTAATAAGGGCTCTCAATGACTCTCTTGTCTTCTGGTAGCTGGTATATATGGTGGTAAATGCGATATTCTGAGCTTCTGGGGCCCTGCCTGCCTACATATGGGCTATATACTGTTCAGCATAGTAGCCCTAATAAGGGCTCTCAATGACTCTCTTGTCTTCTGGTAGCTGGTATATATGGTGGTAAATGCGATATTCTGAGCTTCTGGGGCCCTGCCTGCCTACATATGAGCTATATACTGTTCAACATAGTAGCCCTAATAAGGACTCTCAATGACTCTCTTGTCTTCTGGTAGCTGGTATATATGGTGGTAAATGCGATATTCTGAGCTTCTGGGGCCCTGCCTGCCTACATATGGGCTATATACTGTTCAGCATAGTAGCCCTAATAATAAGGACTCTCAATGACTCTCTTGTCTTCTGGTAGCTGGTATATATGGTGGTAAATGCGATATTCTGAGCTTCTGGGGCCCTGCCTGCCTACATATGAGCTATATACTGTTCAACATAGTAGCCCTAATAAGGACTCTCAATGACTCTCTTGTCTTCTGGTAGCTGGTATATATGGTGGTAAATGCGATATTCTGAGCTTCTGGGGCCCTGCCTGCCTACATATGGGCTATATACTGTTCAGCATAGTAGCCCTAATAATAAGGACTCTCAATGACTCTCTTGTCTTCTGGTAGCTGGTATATATGGTGGTAAATGCGATATTCTGAGCTTCTGGGGCCCTGCCTGCCTACATATGGGCTATATACTGTTCAGCATAGTAGCCCTAATAAGGGCTCTCAATTACTCTCTTGTCTTCTGGTAGCTGGTATATATGGTGGTAAATGCGATATTCTGAGCTTCTGGGGCCCTGCCTGCCTACATATGGGCTATATACTGTTCAGCATAGTAGCCCTAATAATAAGGACTCTCAATGACTCTCTTGTCTTCTGGTAGCTGGTATGTATGGTGGTAAATGCGATATTCTGAGCTTCTGGGGCCCTGCCTGCCTACATATGAGCTATATACTATTCAACATAGTAGCCCTAATAAGGGCTCTCAATGACTCTCTTGTCTTCTGGTAGCTGGTATATATGGTGGTAAATGCGATATTCTGAGCTTCTGGGGCCCTGCCTGCCTACATATGAGCTATATACTGTTCAGCATAGTAGCCCTAATAATAAGGACTCTCAATGACTCTTTTGTCTTCTGGTAGCTGGTATATATGGTGGTAAATGCGATATTCTGAGCTACTGGGGCCCTGCCTGCCTACATATGGGCTATATACTGTTCAGCATAGTAGCCCTAATAATAAGGACTCTCAATGACTCTCTTGTCTTCTGGTAGCTGGTATATATGGTGGTAAATGCGATATTCTGAGCTTCTGGGGCCCTGCCTGCCTACATATGAGCTATATACCGTTCAGCATAGTAGCCCTAATAATAAGGACTCTCAATGACTCTCTTGTCTTCTGGTAGCTGGTATATATGGTGGTAAATGCGATATTCTGAGCTTCTGGGGCCCTGCCTGCCTACATATGAGCTATATACCGTTCAGCATAGTAGCCCTAATAAGGGCTCTTAATGACTCTCTTGTCTTCTGGTAGCTGGTATATATGGTGGTAAAAGCGATATTCTGAGCTTCTGGGGCCCTGCCTGCCTACATATGAGCTATATACCGTTCAGCATAGTAGCCCTAATAAGGGCTCTTAATGACTCTCTTGTCTTCTGGTAGCTGGTATATATGGTGGTAAAAGCGATATTCTGAGCTTCTTGGGCCCTGCCTGCCTACATATGAGCTATATACCGTTCAGTATAGTAGCCCTAATAAGGACTCTTAATGACTCTCTTGTCTTCTGGTAGCTGGTATATATGGTGGTAAATGCGATATTCCGAGCTTCTGGGGCCCTGCCAGCTACAGCCTGTCTTTCCCTGCTGTGAGCGTCTATCCCTCACTAAGTTCAAGCTGCTAATGCTGACGAAGAGGAAGTGCTGAGTTTTGTAGATTCGAGGTCACATGGTTTTTCCAGCCAATGCGTCTAGACGCCGTTCTCGCGATGCCAGCGTCCTCCCAGGACCTGTCCCACCCCCCCTGCATGGTGATTGGTGTAAAAAACGCGCCAGGGAAGGTGTGAGGGGAAACGAATTGTGAGTGCACCATCGCCGCTGTACTCGATCGAAATCGAATATGACGAATAGAGTAGTATTCGATCGAATACCGACTCGGTCGAATACTACTCGCTCATCTCTACTAATAAATAATAATTAAAATTTCGAGAGTTGTGTTTCCTGCAAAAGTACCATCACACAACATCAGCACACATTTACATGACACACAAAAGGTTTAGATATGGGACAATAAAACATAAAAATACACAAACAATAAAGGTATGCATTAAGGACAAGGAAGAAGGAACTACTAGATGATTAAGGTATGCATTAAGGACAAGGAAGAAGGAACTACTAGATGATTAAGGTATGCATTAAGGACAAGGAAGAAGGAACTACTAGATGATTAAGGTACGCATTAAGGACAAGGAAACCCCCACAGACAAACAACAACAAAAAAAAGATGTGTGTCAAATTTGCATTTGTGGCCATATGCATATTCCAATGGAGTTTGAGGGATGTGCGCTTGCGTGTAGCCAGATTGGCAACTGAAGAGCCATGGAGATGTAAGTATACTTGCTAAAACCACCAAAATGGAAGGTCAAATACGACGGAAACCAAGCAGGTATGTTCAAAAAGCCAGGAAAAATCTGGGAAAAACGGGCCGCCTGTGTGAACGTGAACGGGAGCCCCGATCAAATTGAAGGCACCCGAGAGAGCAAAAAAAGCTTTCCGAGTAAAGTGAAATTGACGGATCAGTTAGGGAGCCATTCCGATGGAGGCTCTGCATCACATTTGAGCCACGATTCAAACGGGAGCCCCGGACAATCGGAAGGTTTTAAGGTCAGACGGGGGGAGGCTCTGCATCAGGCCATATATGCTTCTATCAGCATTCTTCATTGTAAACTTAAAATCACAGAAAACACACTCAGACATTGCAGAAAGCTGTGAGCTGTTCATTTTAATAGCAGGCTCATGACTAAATGTGATATTTAATGTATCACAGCAGGTACATTGCTTGTTACAATTGTTACATAGCAGAGAGTCTGGCTGGTATAGTGTGTTACAAGCGGCATGCAAGCTGGCTTTTACAATGTAAGATGATGATGACTTATCTCTGCTGAATACATTGCACGGCAGGAGGGAGAGTTGCTGCAGTGCGAGGTAAAAACATTCCAGCACGATAGTCAGTGCATTCAGTAATGTTGCCTTCATTTACATACAGTCATCTGTTAGCCTCCCTTTGGAAAGATGAATGGAAGACACATGTATATTAAAATAAACTCCATAGTTTATTGAGAGAGTATAAGAGCAAATGAGCTAGTATCTCCAGTGTACAATGAGGATACCAAGTTATATGCCCTTCAGTATTGGGGAGGTACTGTGAAGGAAGCAACCTGATAAAGCGGACTGTTCCTTTTGAGACCCACCTTCCTCCTGTCTCTGGGAAACTTTTTCCTAACCCCCAATCCATGTAAATACCTCTCCTGTCTGCCTCCCTCCTCCCTCCTCTCCCCTTATCACAGCCCATATCACCTTTTCCCGCCTGGTCCCTGCCCACTTCTGCTCTTCACATCTCATCCCTGCCTCCCTCTTTCCCTCACCTCTGCTCAACTCACCTCTGCATATACATAAACACATAATGTTACAGCTTTCCTGCGTGTTATTGTGGCCCATTGAAGTAGAACAATAAGCCAATATGGTCCTTTTGCACTCCTGCTCTAGGGTGTAAGGGAGTTGCAGCGATTAAAATTGGCTTCAGGAAATATGTCAGAGAAGGTCTGGCATCAATAAATGGTACCTCCAATATACATCCTGTGTCAGTAGGGTGGTGAGGCATTGATTGCATTAGCATGATTGAAGTTAGTAGGTGTTAGTAGCTTCATTTTGTGTTAACACAGCATTGTAAGTCCCTGGGAATAGGTATCTCAGCCTATGCCTATTCAAAAATTGCTTCTTAATTATCACATAAATGTCTTTATTCTCACCTCTTTTAAACCATTTAAATTCAGTATTTAAATTGTGACCTTGACTATTATCAACATTATCAAGTGTCCTGTGTCCTTCAGATGTAGACACATGTACACAGTTGAGTTCTGGCCAGAGGAGTTGACCCTTCTATACCGCACAATTCACCTGTGTAACTGTTTGGATTCACCCATATACCTGTCCCATTACTCACTGCACTTCATACACAACATCCTCTTGTGTCTCAGCATTGGTTTTTTGGGGGTTTTGCCTGAGTGTGTTTCCAGGCTCAAAGCCAACAGGGATGTGATGTTTGTTAAGGTGGAAAAAAATGAGTGTTTCTACACAGTGGGACATTCCAAATTGAGGTGACCCAGGGGAAGGCCAATGGCTGGCCCTGAAATCATTTAGATCTCAGGGTTGTCCACGCTTGGTTTGCCTTTAAAGGGTGCCGACACCCTTGTTACATACAGGATGATCATGGTGTTCCTTCCGTCTTGCTCATTTTTTGCCAGTGGTTTTTGTGTTCTTTGCTCTGGTGATCTTGGTATACCAAGAGCAAACAAGAGGATAAGGTCAGCTAGCCTGTAATAATAATGTGCATATATGACCAATGTGTGCTTGCGAGTTTGTGCTCCACATTTCACCCATCTGTGCAGTACGAAAACTACAAACCAGTGAACACACAAGGGAGATGCACAAGTGAACACACTTAGGGGGCAGTGAGTACACATGTGCCTTTCAGTTAGTGGGATTAATGAAGTGGTGAATAGTTATTTACTCCTTTCAGATGCAATGCAACCGAGTCACTGTAATACACTTACACCCCTAATGCTCAGTATGAATGAGCCAATAGTTCCCTTTTGAACAAATTGTATACTCACAATGTGCTCCTAATGTTAGACAGGCATTTTGTGCAAGTAAAAAATATATACTTTAGCCCTCTCTTAACTATTCATATATTTTTTAACTAAATCGAAACAGAAAAGAGTTCACCATTGTTGACTATTTAGTGTCTCTTGAGTATGAAGGCAGTTTGAGCCTAAGTAGGAAAAATTGAGCCACAACTCAATATCTTTTTGGCCTTAAGGTATTGATGGCATTGATGACCCCACAGTTACCCCCAGTGTTTTCATAGCTGCCAATGACCATGGTTATCAATCTCCTTCCTGGGTTAGGGCAGGTATGCAAGCAGTCCTTTTCCATCTCAGAAGTAAATTAATTCTCATTTCCTCAATAAATCATTGGATATGCAGTATAGCTGTACTATCCCCTATATAGCCTGTATTTTTCTCTTCCCCCTTGGCTCACTTCTTTTTTTCCGCTCCATGGTTCCCTTTCCATTGTTATGGTCCATTGGGGACGAGATTAGCATTTTGCTGACTGCACGGCTGCAAGAGTTCCGTCACTCTGTAATGTGCGACATCCAGGACTTGTAGCGCACCTTCGCTTAGCTTCTACCTTTCTGCTATATTTGACACTCTCTTTCAGGAGTTTACTATGCAAACGTAATTTAAAAGTTACAACATATCACTTAGCACTACTTATACATTTTATATGATGCAAAATTGATTGCCTCACCTGCAATGATCCATTTATAACTGTGCTACTAAAATACCAGTGCTATATACAAACCAAAAATGAATTTTAATAGATACATAGTACAACCCTGTTTGTTTTCTTTTGTATCTGGTCCCCTTTCTGAGAGTTTCCTATTAGAGATGAGCGAACTTTTGAAAAATTCGATTCGACTGATTCGCCGAATTTTCCGACAAAAATCGTTTCGACCCGAATAAATTCGCGACGAATCGCTATTAAAAACGGCTATTTCTGAGCCTCCTAGAGCCTCAATAGGGTTGTAAACCATTCTGCCTTGCTGTAACACGCACAGGATGCGTGCTGGGTTAGTTAAATAATACTTTGAAGAAATATCACATGCAGATCAGAGGCATCGCTAATAGAATCGCAGAGTGGCACAATTGAATTCAAGAGAGTTGAAGTGGCATCACTATGAGGGGCAGGAGCCCAAACATTGCTTTAAAGAGACACTGGAGTTGGCAGCAGCAGGAGCCCAAAAATTGGATGAATCACACCCTGGAGTTTGCAGCAGCAGCAGGAGCCCAAACATTACTTTAAAGAGACACTGGGGTTGGCTTCAGGAGCCCAAAAATTGGATGAATCACACCCTGGAGTTGCCAGCAGCAGGAGCCCAAATATTACTTTAAAGAGACACTGGGGTTGGCTTCAGGAGCCCAAAAATTGGATGAATCACACTCTGGAGTTGGCAGCAGCAGCAGCAGGAGCCCAAATATACACTGGAGTTGGCTTCAGGAGCCCAAAAATTGGATGAATCACACCCTGGAGTTGGCAGAAGTTGGCAGCAGCAGCAGCAGGAGCCCAAACATTACTTTAAAGAGACCCTGGGGTTGGCTTCAGGAGCCCAAAAATTGGATGAATCACACCCTGGAGTTGGCAGCAGCAGCAGCAGGAGCCCAAATATACACTGGAGTTGGCTTCAGGAGCCCAAAAATTGGATCAATCACACCCTGGAGTTGGCAGCAGCAGGAGCCCAAATATTACTTTAAAGAGACACTGGGGTTGGCTTCAGGAGCCCAAAAATTGGATGAATCACACCCTGGAGTTGGCAGAAGTTGGCAGCAGCAGCAGCAGGAGCCCAAATATTACTTCAAAGAGACCCTGGGGTTGGCTTCAGGAGCCAAAAAATTGGATGAATCACACCCTGGAGTAGGCAGCAGCAGCAGCAGGAGCCCAAATATACACTGGAGTTGGCTTCAGGAGCCCAAAAATTGGATGAATCACACCCTGGAGTTGGCAGAAGTTGGCAGCAGAAGTTGGCAGCAGCAGCAGCAGGAGCCCAAACATTACTTTAAAGAGACCCTGGGGTTGGCTTCAGGAGCCCAACAATTGGATGAATCACACCCTGGAGTTGGCAGCAGCAGCAGCAGGAGCCCAAATATACACTGGAGTTGGCTTCAGGAGCCCAAAAATTGGATCAATCACACCCTGGAGTTGGCAGCAGCAGGAGCCCAAATATTACTTTAAAGAGACACTGGGGTTGGCTTCAGGAGCCCAAAAATTGGATGAATCACACCCTGGAGTTGGCAGAAGTTGGCAGCAGCAGCAGCAGGAGCCCAAATATTACTTCAAAGAGACCCTGGGGTTGGCTTCAGGAGCCCAAAAATTGGATGAATCACACCCTGGAGTAGGCAGCAGCAGCAGCAGGAGCCCAAATATACACTGGAGTTGGCTTCAGGAGCCCAAAAATTGGATGAATCACACCCTGGAGTTGGCAGCAGCAGCAGCAGGTGCCCAAATATTACTTTAAAGAGACACTGGGGTTGGCTTCAGGAGCCCAAAAATTGGATGAATCACACCCTGGAGTTGGCAGCAGCAGCAGCAGGAGCCCAAATATACACTGGAGTTGGCTTCAGGAGCCCAAAAATTGGATGAATCACACCCTGGAGTTGGCAGAAGTTGGCAGCAGCAGCAGCAGCAGGAGTCCAAATATTACTTTAAAGAGACCCTGGGGTTGGCTTCAGGAGCCCAAAAATTGGATGAATCACACCCTGGAGTTGGCAGCAGCAGCAGCAGGAGCCCAAATATACACTGGAGTTGGCTTCAGGAGCCCAAAAATTGGATGAATCACACCCTGGAGTTGGCAGAAGTTGGCAGCAGCAGCAGCAGGAGCCCAAATATTACTTTAAAGAGACCCTGGGGTTGGCTTCAGGAGCCCAAAAATTGGATGAATCACACCCTGGAGTTGGCAGCAGCAGCAGCAGGAGCCCAAATATACACTGGAGTTGGCTTCAGGAGCCCAAAAATTGGATGAACCACACCCTGGAGTTGGCAGCAGCAGCAGCAGGAGCCCAAATATTACTTTAAAGAGACACTGGGGTTGGCTTCAGGAGCCCAAAAATTGGATGAATCACACCCTGTAGTTGGCAGAAGTTGGCAGCAGCAGCAGCAGCAGGAGCCCAAATATTACTTTAAAGAGACACTGGGGTTGGCTTCAGGAGCCCAAGAATTGGATGAATCACACCCTGGAGTTGGCAGCAGCAGCAGCAGGAGCCCAAATATACACTGGAGTTGGCTTCAGGAGCCCAAAAATTGGATGAATCACACCCTGGAGTTGGCAGCAGCAGCAGAAGCAGGAGCCCAAATATTACTTTAAAGAGACCCTGGGGTTGGCTTCAGGAGCCCAAAAATTGGATGATTCACACCCTGGAGTTGGCAGCAGCAACAGCAGGAGCCCAAATATTACTTTAAAGAGACACTGGGGTTGGCTTCAGGAGCCCAAAAATTGGATGAATCACACCCTGGAGTTGGCAGAAGTTGGCAGCAGCAGCAGCAGGAGCCCAAACATTACTTCAAAGAGACCCTGGGGTTGGCTTCAGGAGCCCAACAATTGGATGAATCACACCCTGGAGTTGGCAGCAGCAGCAGCAGGAGCCCAAATATACACTGGAGTTGGCTTCAGGAGCCCAAAAATTGGATGAATCACACCCTGGAGTTGGCAGGAGTTGGCAGCAGCAGCAGGAGCCCAAATATTACTTTAAAGAGACCCTGGGGTTGGCTTCAGGAGCCCAAAAATTGGATGAATCACACCCTGGAGTTGGCAGCAGCAGCAGCAGGAGCCCAAATATACACTGGAGTTGGCTTCAGGAGCCCAAAAATTGGATGAATCACACCCTGGAGTTGGCAGCAGCAGCAGCAGGAGCCCAAATATTACTTTAAAGAGACACTGGGGTTGGCTTCAGGAGCCCAAAAATTGGATGAATCACACCCTGGAGTTGGCAGAAGTTGGCAGCAGCAGCAGCAGGAGCCCAAATATTACTTTAAAGAGACACTGGGGTTGGCTTCAGGAGCCCAAGAATTGGATGAATCACACCCTGGAGTTGGCAGCAGCAGCAGCAGGAGCCCAAATATACACTGGAGTTGGCTTCAGGAGCCCAAAAATTGGATGAATCACACCCTGGAGTTGGCAGCAGCAGCAGCAGCAGGAGCCCAAATATTACTTTAAAGAGACCCTGGGGTTGGCTTCAGGAGCCCAAAAATTGGATGATTCACACCCTGGAGTTGGCAGCAGCAGCAGCAGGAGCCCAAATATTACTTTAAAGAGACACTGGGGTTGGCTTCAGGAGCCCAAAAATTGGATGAATCACACCCTGGAGTTGGCAGAAGTTGGCAGCAGCAGCAGCAGGAGCCCAAACATTACTTTAAAGAGACCCTGGGGTTGGCTTCAGGAGCCCAACAATTGGATGAATCACACCCTGGAGTTGGCAGCAGCAGCAGCAGGAGCCCAAATATACACTGGAGTTGGCTTCAGGAGCCCAAAAATTGGATGAATCACACCCTGGAGTTGGCAGCAGCAGGAGCCCAAATATTACTTTAAAGAGACCCTGGGGTTGGCTTCAGGAGCCCAAAAATTGGATGAATCACACCCTGGAGTTGGCAGCAGCAGCAGCAGGAGCCCAAATATACACTGGAGTTGGCTTCAGGAGCCCAAAAATTGGATGAATCACACCCTGGAGTTGGCAGAAGTTGGCAGCAGCAGCAGCAGGAGCCCAAAAAATGGCCTAAAGACATAAATATGTTTTGCACCATTTGGAAAGTGTAAAACTTGGCACCATGCTGAATCTAGTCGCATGCATCAGGCATTGGTGGGTGGAAATCCTGGGTGATCCATCCCTGATTCATTTTGACAAAGGTGAGTCTCTCCACATTTTTAGTTGACAGACGAGTTCTCCTCGCCGTAACTATGGCCCCCGCCGCACTAAACACCCGCTCAGATGGCACGCTACTTGCCGGGCAGGACAGCTTTTCCAGGGCAAACTCTGCTAGTTGCGGCCACAAATCAAGTTTGGCTGCCCAGAAGTCCAGCGGATCCTCAAGGTGTGTTGGCATGGTCATGTCAAAGTATGACATGACCTGCTGGTTGAGGTCCTGCTCCAGGTCTTCCTGCTGCTCATGAGTAGCCTCACTATGCGGGTGTAGAAAGCTACTCATTAGCGACTGAAGACTGAGGCTGCTGCGGCTGATGGAGCTGCTGCTGCTGCTCCTGCCAACCCCCCCAGCGGCCATGGCAGTGGAAGGTGAGCGCAGAGGTCCCCTCGAGTCAGACCTGCGAGAGTATGGACCATGGCGCAGATAGGCATCGGCCAACTGCCTACGTAGAATGTCTTTGTAGTAGTTGAGTTTGTCCTCCCTCTCGGTGGGTTTAAAAAATGCCCCCATTTTGTGCCGGAAGCGAGGGTCCAATAAGGTGGACAGCCAGAAGTCATCCCGCCGACAGATGGAAACAATTCTGGGGTCACTACGCAAGCACGTGAGCATGCTTCGTGCCATTTGCGCAAGTGACTCGGATGGACTACATGTCTCCATCTCCACTGCATACTGCCACGGTGTGCCCGGGTCCTCTGTCTCGCCTTCCTCAAAAACCTCTAGCTCCTCTGGCTGCTCCTGCTCCTCCTCTCCTGTCCGCTGACTAGATAAACCAGCCATTTCGCCAAGCCTAAACTGTGTTTCGCTGGGCAACTCCTCCTCCTCCTCTTCCTCCTCCTCCTCCAGTTCAGCTCCAACGGGGTTCATGTGGCCGTAAGATGTAAACGCCATGTCTCCAGTGCCCTGACCAGCCATGGTTTCCAACATGTGCTGTAGTACATGAAGCAGTGGAATCACGTCGTTCATCCCGTAATCCTGCCGACTGACAAATAAAGTGGCATCCTCAAAGGGCCTGAGCAAACGGCAGGTGTCACCTATGAGCTGCCACTGGTTGACATTGAAGTTACACAGGGGAGTCCCCCTATCTGCTTGGATCATCAGGAAATCCGTGATGGCTTTTCTCTGTTCATATAATCGGTCCAACATGTGAAGGGTGGAATTCCAACGGGTGGAAACATCGCAAATCAGACTATGTTGGGGGATACCATTCTGACGCTGTAGCTCAAGAAGGGTGTGTTTGGCGGTGTAGGAGTGGCTGAAGTGCATGCAAAGTTTCCTTGAAGTTGTTAGGATGTCTTGCAGATGGGGGGAACACTTCAGAAACCGCTTGACAACCAGATTGAAGACGTGAGCCATGCAGGGGGCATGGGTCAGGCTTCCTTGGCGCAGCGCAGACAAAATGTTCTTCCCATTGTCGGTAACCATGATTCCCATTTTAAGTTTTCTTGGAGTAAGCCATGTTTGGATTTCCTGATGAATACATTTAAGCAGTTCCTCCCCTGTGTGACTCCGTTCGCCAAGACAAACCATGTCAAGCACTGCGTGACACCTCCGTGCCCTGCACACATGGTAGACTGGAGGGGCACTGAGACTTGAGCCTACAGTGGAGGGTGAGGAGATGGCGGAGGATGAAGAGGCCGAGTCGCACGGTGTCACAGGCCCAACGGGCAGGGAGCGCGGAGGCCGAAGCGGCGTGACCTGTCCAAGTTGCTGCTGCTGCTGCAAAGGGACCACATTCACCCAGTGGGCCGTAAACGACATGTACTGTCCCTGACCGTAGTTACAGCTCCAAATGTCGGCGCTGCCATGCACTTTGCTACACACCGACAGGCTCAAGGACTGGCCCACCTTCTGTTCAACAAAAGTGTGCAGCGCTGGTACTGCCTTCTTGGCAAAGAAATGACGGCTTGGGACTCTCCACCTCGGCTCGGCACAAGCCATCAGTTCTCTGAAAGGTGCAGATTCCACCACCTGAAAAGGGAGCGACTGCAGCACCAGCAACTTGGACAGGAGCACATTCAGCTTCTGCGACGTAGGATGAGTGGGCGCATACTGCTGTCTCTTGGACATGGCTTCGCTGATGGATTGCTGGCGGGATGCATGACTTGGAGGAGGAGGAGCAGGAGCGACAGAGGATGGGTATGACGCACAGCTGCCTTCGGCTGAGGTGCTGGAGCCTTGGCTGGCAGAAATTGGGAGCTCACTTGGTGAGGAAGCAGACTGGACCACCCCTTGGGAGCCTCGGTTCTCCCAGGTCGCTTTATGGTGACGCATCATATGTTGACGCAGGGCCGTGGTGCCAACATTTGGACCCTGGCCACGCTTCACCTTCTGCCTACATATCTTGCATGTGGCCATGTTACCCTCCTGCGGATGCTTCAGGAAAAACTGCCACACTGCCGAGTAGCTACTTTTCCCACCCCCTGGCCTCACTGATTCACTGCTGCTGTTGCCAACTCCAGGAACCCCTGCTCCACTACCTCCCGATAAGGTAGACTGCCGCACAGCAGGTGCTCTACCCCGGCCCTGGCCGGCTCCAGCTTTTGGAATTGTGCCCCCATGCTGACTGCTACCACCTTGCTGCCTCAGCTGCTGACTCCGGGGCAACCTGCGCCCCTCTTCTCCTGATGATGACGATGAAGCCCCTTCATCACCCGGCTTCCAAGTGCGATCGGCTTCATCGTCATCATCATCATCACCGAGTTGTGGCTGTACGTCACTGATGTTCGTGGATTCGTCAACAGTGTCTGGCGCAGGAGCTGGAACGCTCGCAGCACCCACGACACTGTCCACATCACTATTTGTCTGCCTAGCTAGAGAAGCCACCTCCATTTCTTGGCTGGGCAGTAGCTGCTGACTGTCCTCTATCTGATGGTCCTCCTCACTAAAGAGTGGAGCTGAACCCAAAGCATAGGATACGTCGCTGGGGGAGGGAACGGCGTAGGCCAGAGGCAATGGGAGGACAGGGACTGCTCTCGGGGCATGCCAACTCAGGGTTGTGTCAGAGGAACCTACCGACCCTAGACTGGGGGTCTCAGACGTAAGTTGTGATGATGTTGTTGATGAGCGCGTCAACCAATCTACCACGGCAGATGCGTTACTGGTGGAGACCCGACCGCTAGCAGATACTGGCAGATTAGGTCTCTCAGCGTGACTCCTGCTGCTACTGGCCCCCAGTCTGATGCGAGCTCTGCCTGCGGAATCTTGGCCTCTGCCACTCCTCTTTTCACTTCCAGGCACTTGTCTGCCCGACATAGTCTAACTGGCGTGGTAGTAGGTGATATTTAAAGAACCCCCGGGCAGCGGTGGGTCTATATGAAACAGAATATAATGCACACCAAAAGTGAGCAGTAACACTCAGCCTCCAACAGGCCTGCTTAGTGTAAATAAGAGAGCTGCTTAGTGTAAATAAAGAGGGGTATGCTATGTTACAGAATGGGATGCCCCAAAAGAAGTGCACCTGGCAGGCAGCAGTAAGTCTATGCCCAGCAAAAGTGTCTTTATCAGGCCTAATTTCAATTATAATAAGTGCAAATGGTTATATGGTCTCAAACGGAGGCTGCTGTAGTCACAGAATGGGATGCCCTAAAAACCAGCAGTAAGTACACCTGGCAGGGACAAGTAGTGCTATGCCCAGCAAAAGTGTCTTTATCAGGCCTAATTTCAATTATAATAAGTGCAAATGGTTATATGGTCTTAAACAGAGGCTGCTGTAGTCACAGAATGGGATGCCCTAAAAATCAGCAGTAAGTACACCTGGCAGGGTCCAGTAGTGCTATGCCCAGCAAAAGTGTCTTTATCAGGCCTAATTTCAATTATAATAAGTGCAAATGGTTATATGGTCTTAAACAGAGGCTGCTGTAGTCACAGAATGGGATGCCCTAAAAAACAGCAGTAAGTACACCTGGCAGGGACAAGTAGTGCTATGCCCAGCAAAAGTGTCTTTATCAGGCCTAATTTCAATTATAATAAGTGCAAATGGTTATATGGTCTTAAACAGAGGCTGCTGTAGTCACAGAATGGGATGCCCTAAAAACCAGCAGTAAGTACACCTGGCAGGGTCCAGTAGTGCTATGCCCAGCAAAAGTGTCTTTATCAGGCCTAATTTCAATTATAATAAGTGCAAATGGTTATATGGTCTTAAACAGAGGCTGCTGTAGTCACAGAATGGGATGCCCTAAAAACCAGCAGTAAGTACACCTGGCAGGGACAAGTAGGTCTATGCCCAGCAAAAGTGTCTTTATCAGGCCTAATTTCAATTATAATAAGTGCAAATGGTTATATGGTCTTAAACAGAGGCTGCTGTAGTCACAGAATGGGATGCCCTAAAAACCAGCAGTAAGTACACCTGGCAGGGTCCAGTAGTGCTATGCCCAGCAAAAGTGTCTTTATCAGGCCTAATTTCAATTATAATAAGTGCAAATGGTTATATGGTCTTAAACAGAGGCTGCTGTAGTCACAGAATGGGATGCCCCAAAAAAGAAGTGGACCTGGCAGGGTCCAGTAGTGCTATGCCCAGCAAAAGTGTCTTTATCGGGCTAATTTCAATTATAATAAGTGCAAATGGTTATATGGTCTTAAACAGAGGCTGCTGTAGTCACAGAATGGGATGCCCTAAAAACCAGCAGTAAGTACACCTGGCAGGGTCCAGTAGTGCTATGCCCAGCAAAAGTGTCTTTATCAGGCCTAATTTCAATTATAATAAGTGCAAATGGTTATATGGTCTTAAACAGAGGCTGCTGTAGTCTCAGAATGGGATGCCCCAAAAAAGAAGTGGACCTGGCAGGGTCCAGTAGTGCTATGCCCAGCAAAAGTGTCTTTATCGGGCTAATTTCAATTATAATAAGTGCAAATGGTTATATGGTCTTAAACAGAGGCTGCTGTAGTCACAGAATGGGATGCCCTAAAAACCAGCAGTAAGTACACCTGGCAGGGTCCAGTAGTCCTATGCCCAGCAAAAGTGTCTTTATCAGGCCTAATTTCAATTATAATAAGTGCAAATGGTTATATGGTCTTAAACAGAGGCTGCTGTAGTCACAGAATGGGATGCCCCCAAAACCAGCAGTAAGTACACCTGGCAGGGACAAGTAGTGCTATGCCCAGCAAAAGTGTCTTTATCAGGCCTAATTTCAATTATAATAAGTGCAAATGGTTATATGGTCTTAAACAGAGGCTGCTGTAGTCACAGAATGGGATGCCCTAAAAACCAGCAGTAAGTACACCTGGCAGGGACAAGTAGTGCTATGCCCAGCAAAAGTGTCTTTATCAGGCCTAATTTCAATTATAATAAGTGCAAATGGTTATATGGTCTTAAACAGAGGCTGCTGTAGTCACAGAATGGGATGCCCTAAAAACCAGCAGTAAGTACACCTGGCAGGGACAAGTAGTGCTATGCCCAGCAAAAGTGTCTTTATCAGGCCTAATTTCAATTATAATAAGTGCAAATGGTTATATGGTCTTAAACAGAGGCTGCTGTAGTCACAGAATGGGATGCCCTAAAAACCAGCAGTAAGTACACCTGGCAGGGTCCAGTAGTGCTATGCCCAGCAAAAGTGTCTTTATCAGGCCTAATTTCAATTATAATAAGTGCAAATGGTTATATGGTCTTAAACAGAGGCTGCTGTAGTCACAGAATGGGATGCCCTAAAAACCAGCAGTAAGTACACCTGGCAGGGACAAGTAGTGCTATGCCCAGCAAAAGTGTCTTTATCAGGCCTAATTTCAATTATAATAAGTGCAAATGGTTATATGGTCTTAAACAGAGGCTGCTGTAGTCACAGAATGGGATGCCCTAAAAACCAGCAGTAAGTACACCTGGCAGGGTCCAGTAGTGCTATGCCCAGCAAAAGTGTCTTTATCAGGCCTAATTTCGATTATAATAAGTGCAAATGGTTATATGGTCTTAAACAGAGGCTGCTGTAGTCACAGAATGGGATGCCCTAAAAACCAGCAGTAAGTACACCTGGCAGGGTCCAGTAGTGCTATGCCCAGCAAAAGTGTCTTTATCAGGCCTAATTTCAATTATAATAAGTGCAAATGGTTATATGGTCTTAAACAGAGGCTGCTGTAGTCACAGAATGGGATGCCCTAAAAACCAGCAGTAAGTACACCTGGCAGGGACAAGTAGTGCTATGCCCAGCAAAAGTGTCTTTATCAGGCCTAATTTCAATTATAATAAGTGCAAATGGTTATATGGTCTTAAACAGAGGCTGCTGTAGTCACAGAATGGGATGCCCCAAAAAAGAAGTGGACCTGGCAGGGTCCAGAAGTGCTATGCCCAGCAAAAGTGTCTTTATCAGGCTAATTTCAATTATAATAAGTGCAAATGGTTATATGGTCTTAAACAGAGGCTGGTGTAGTCACAGAATGGGATGCCTCACAGCAGACTTAAGATCAGTTCAGTATATATGCACAGTTAGTTAGTATAAGCAGCCTGAAAACGCTAACAAAGCCTGTCAGCCAGCTAGTAACACTCAGGCTGGATGAAAAAAAAAAAAAAATCTCCCTGTGACAGCCTCCGATTTTTCTACCTTTCCCTGTTTTTCGCTGACTTTCTGTCTGTCTCCTGTCTGTCTCCTGCCTGTCTCCAGCCTGTCCCTGTCTGTCCCTGCCTGTCTAACTGCCTCTCTCCCTCAGCTACACAGCGTTCTGTCTCTCACGAATGCAATAGAGAAATGAGGAAGGAAAAGCAAGATGGCCGGCCTTAAATAGCGCTGTGACGTCACCGGGCTTGCTGGCTGCTGATAGGCTGCATGTGACTGTCCCAGCATACACTGCCCCAGCTTACATGTCTGGACATGTCCCGTCCGCCATCTTAGAATGCCTGTAAATGTAAATGAATGGATGTTAAAGGAAAACTTCGAGCGATCGAATCGCGGGGAAATTCGGATTCGATCCGAATCGAATTTTTCCCGAAATTCGGATCGAATCCGGGTTCGTCCGGATCGATTCGCTCATCCCTATTTCCTATGTATACTTTTTCATAAGAAAGTATGTTTTTCTATGTTTTGTGTCCCTTTTTGTATGATCCTTTTGACTGGTCCATGAGGAGTCTCTCCACCCTCAGGGTAATAATGTTAGATACATTAATAACTTTGTAATACACTGTCCCGCCTTTCCATAGGGTCTCAGTAGGAGCGAAGTCCACTCTGGGGAGAGGTACATTGTTGAATTTCTCCTGACAATGCTAAGATATAAAAAATACTTTGGTGTGTGCCCCTGATGGTCATGAGAATCAGAAGTGTGCATCTGTAATACTTGAGGTCATAGAGCAATGCATTGCAGGATGGAGCAGAAAGAGGATCTGGCCACCAATGGAGCATGCAAGAATTTCTGATGGGTGGGGTTGTAGGAATGGGAAAGGTGGGGAAACCAAAGTAATATATTTATTTTAAGAATAGGAACATTTTTCTTTAGAGCGAGGCAACTACCAGTGGTTGTTGTGAATTAATTAAATATGGGTATCACTTTTAAATAACCCAATCTATTGGTACTAGAGCTTACTTCAAAAGGGCATAAAATGGCTGACCTTAGTTTTCCAAGGATCCATGGGTGTAAACTGTTCGGTTCTTTATCCCCATTTATTTTTTTTTACATATATCCAGTTGCATAAGCTGCTACAGGGAATTGGCCAGCTTTAGATTCTTTTAGATTCAAGGGTAAGAGAAATTTGGGTTTTGGTCCTATCCACCTTTGCAGGCACAGATATACTAGAGCTTCCCCACAACTGTTGCTAACTGTCACTATGGTTCTACTCACCACAGACGGCTTTGAGTGTTTAGGTTTACAATGGATCAGCTGGTAGCTACCTACTCCTGCAACCCCAAGACTATACGTTTCCACTAAAGAAAAAGGTAATTATAGAAACATAGAAGGTTGACGGCAGAAGAAGACCATACGGTCCATCTAGTCTACCCTGTATACTACCCTGTGTATACTGTATGTACTCTTTATTTTAGGATAGATGTGTGCTTATCCCAGGCATGTTTAAATTCGCTTACTGTCGAGTTTGTTCCAAGCATCTACTACTCTTTCTACTCTTTCTGTAAAATAATATTTTCTAATATTTAATAATATAATATAATATTTAATAATATATAATATCTAATATATTTCCTTGGTCTAACCAAGGAAGAAGTCCAGCACCGTCTCACGCAGATAAAAATCAATAAATCCCCGGGACCAGATGACATACATCCTCGTGTTTTAAGGGAGTTATGTACAGTAATAGACAAGCCGTTATTTCTATTATTTGTGGATTCCATAACTACAGGGTCTGTTCTGAGGGATTGGCGCTTGGCAAATGTGGTGCCAATATTCAAAAAGGGATCTAGGGGGGAACCTGGGAACTACAGACCGGTAAGCTTAACATCTGTGGTGGGCAAGCTGTTTGAAGGTTTCTTAAGGGATACTATCCTGGAGAACCTTGGGGAAAATGACCTTATTATTCCATATCACAATGGATTTATGAGGAATCGCTCCTGCCAGACAAACCTCATCAGCTTTTATGAGGAGGTAAGTTTAAGATTGGATCAGGGGGAGTCATTGGATATCATATATCTTGACTTTTCTAAAGCATTTGATACTGTGCCACATAAAAGGCTGGTACAAAAGATGAGAATACTTGGACTGGGGGAAACGTATGCAGATGGGTGGGAAATTGGCTTAATGATCGGAAGCAGAGGGTGGTTATTAATGGTACACACTCAGATTGGGTCACTGTTACTAGAAGGGTCAGTTCTGGGACCAATTCTCTTCAATATATATAAATGACATTGGGTATGGATTAAACAGTAAAGTATCAATCTTTGCAGATGATACTAAGCTGAGTAAAGTAATTAAAACAAAAGAGGACAGCAGGCAGCTACAAACAGATTTAGATAAATTGGAAGCACGGGCAGTTAAATGGCAAATGAAGTTTAACACAGATAAATGTAAGGTTATGCACATGGGAAGGAGAAATCTGTGTCATGATTATACACTAAATAAAGAAACACTTGGTAAAACAACAATGGAAAAGGACCTAGGGTTTTTAGTTGACAATAAGCTCAACTGTAGTAATTAATGCCAGGCAGCTGCTGCCAAGGCAAATAGGATCATGGGGTGCATCAGGAGGGGCATAGGTGCTCATGACCAGAGCATCATTTTACCCCTGTATAAGTCACTGGTCAGACCCCATATGGAATACTGTGTACATTTCTGGGCACCTGTGCTTAAGAAGGACATATCAGAACTGGAGCACGTTCAAAGAAGGGCAACAAAGTTAATAAAAGGAGTGCGGGGGCTAGAGTACCCGGAAAAATTGTCCAAGTTAGGTTTATTTAGTCTAGAAAAAAGACGATTGAGGGGTGATCTAATAACTATGTATAAATATATTCGGGGTTAATACAAAGATCTGTCCCACAATCTATTTATACCCCGGAGTGTAACAATAAACCGGGGGCATCCACTAAGGTTAGAGGAAAGGTGCTTTCTCCACCGACATAGGAGGGGATTCTTCTCTGTAAGAGCAGTGAGACTATGGAAGTCACTGACAGAGGAGGTAGTAATGATGGATACAGTAAAAACGTTCAAAAGTGGCCTTGATGCCTTCCTGGCATGTAATAACATTTCCAGCTATGGCTACTAGACCACTGGAAGGAGTTAAACAGGCTGAACTGGATGGACTAAAGTCTTTATTCAGCCTTACATACTATGTTACTATGTTATTATGTTACTATGTAACATTGCTCCTGACCTTCCCCCCGACTAGCTTCAGGTTGTGCCCCCTTGTTCTATCATTGAATTTCCTCTTAAAGATACTTCCCTCCTGAACCTTATTCAATTCTTTCACATATTTAGAGGTCTCAATCATTTTCCCTCTCTCCCTTCTTTCCTCCAGACTGTACAAATTAAGTTCTTTAAGTCTCTCCTGATACGTTTGAAGTTTAAGTCCTTCTACCATTTTTGTTGCCAGGCTTTGGACCCGTTCTATTTGGAATAATGTATGGTGCAGGTGATGTCTCCAGAACTGCACACAGTGTTCTAGCTGCGGTGATGCCTCAAGCTATGCAGCCGAGCATCCTGCTTGCTTTTCCCACTGCCTGGCTACACTGTCCACTCATCTTGCAGCTTTCAGTAATCAGTATCGCTAAATCTCCTCTAAAGTCCTGGTTAACACCGTACTGCCCATACGGTACTCAGAGCAGGGATTCTTTCTACCCAAGTGCATGATTTTACATTTGGAGACATTAAACTCCAGTTTCCACAGTTTTGACCATTATTCAGTAAAGCTATTTTCCATGTTGCAGACACATCCAGGAGAGTCCACCCTATTACTAACCTTTGTATCATCAGCAAACAGGAAAACCTTTCCTACCAAGCCTTCTCCTGTGTCACTTACAAATATATTAAAAAGAATGGGGCCCAGGACAGAGTCTTGTGGCACACCACTTGTAACTCACCTATGTTCAGATTGCACACCATTAACAACTCTCTGATACCGATCCTTCAGCCAACTGGAAATCCACTGAACTATCCAGGGATTGAGTCCTACCTTCAATAACTTATCTATGAGCTCTTTATGTGAAACAGTGTCAAAGGCTTTGCTAAAATCCAGAGAGGCAATATCCACAGCACCACCTTCATCTAACACTTTAGTGACATTGTCAAAGAAATTAATAAGATTGGTCTGACATGATCAGCCCTCAGTAAAGCCGTGCTGTTTTGGGTCCAACAGGTTTTAAATTTTTAGATGGGAAATTATCATTTTTTTAACAGAGTTTCCATTAGTTTGAACACTATAGGTGTTAAACTAACTGTAATTACTGGCTTCTTCTCTACTCCCCTTCTTATGGATTGGTATGACATTGGCCATTCTTCAACCATCTGGAACAGCTTAGTAAATCAGCCAGAGGGGCTGCAATCACAAATCTAAGTACCCTTAGCACTCTGGGGTGAATTCCATCTGGACCTATCACCTTACTTACCTTTAGATGTGCCAGTTCGGCTAAGACATCAGCTCCAAAAACTCTGGACCGGAAGGATGCTGTGCTATGGCCATGCCTGCTATGGGTTTGAAAGCCACTATCTGAAAATACTGAAAAACAAAAGTAACTATTCAGATGGTCAGACACAGCCTTATCTTCGTCAATATAATTATTTCCCTGTTTAGCTTTCTGTCGCCAATATATCATAAAATGTTTTATCTCTCCTCTTCACAGATTTTGCCATTTCTTCCTCCTTTATCCCTTTAGCAGCAATTATAATCAGTTTTCTCTCTGTTTAATTTTATACACCTCACTGTCAGCTACACTTTCTTTATGGTTCTTAAAGGCAGTTAAAAGTGCACTTCTGATTTGAATTTTTGAAAGTGTATATTAGGGATGAGCGAATCGATCCGGACGAACCCGGATTCGATCCGAGTTTCATGAAAAATTCGATTCGGATCGAATCCGAATTTCCCCGCGATTCGATCGCTCGAAGTTTTCCTTTAACATCCATTCATTTACATACAGGCATTCTAAGATGGCGGATGGGACATGTCTGGACATCTACCCCGTGCCAGTGCAAGCTGGGGCAGTCACATGCAGCCTATCAGCAGCCAGCAAGCCCGGTGACGTCACAGCGCTATTTAAGTCGGCCATCTTGCTTTTCCTTCCTCATTTCTCTATTTCATTCGTGAGAGACAGAACGTTGTAGTGAGGGAGAGGCAGTTAGACAGGCAGGGACAGACAGGGACAGGCTGGAGACAGGCAGGAGACAGGCAGGAGACAGACAGAAAGTCAGCGAAAAACAGGGAAAGTTAGGAAAAATCGGAGGCAGTCACAGGGAGATTTTTTTTTTTTCATCCAGCCTGAGTGTTACTGGCTGGCTGACAGGCTTTGTTAGCGTTTTCAGGCTGCTTATACTAACTAACTGTGCATATATACTGAACTGATCTCAAGTCTGCTGTGAGGCATCCCATTCTGTGACTACAGCAGCCTCTATTTAAGACCATAACCATTTGCACTTATTATAATTGAAATTAGGCCTGATAAAGACACTTTTGCTGTGCATAGCACTACTTGTCCCAGGTTCACTCCTGTTGTGGCATCCCATTCTGTGACTACAGCAGCCTCTATTTAAGACCATATAACCATTTGCACTTATTCTAATTGAAATTAGGCCTGATAAAGACACTTTTGCTGTGCATAGCACTACTGGTCCCTGCCAGGTGCACTCCTGTTTGGGGCATCCCATTCTGTGACTACAGCAGCCTCTATTTAAAACCATATAACCATTTGCACTTATTCTAATTGAAATTAGGCCTGATAAAGACACTTTTGCTGTGCATAGCACTACTGGTCCCTGCCAGGTGCACTCCTGTTTGGGGCATCCCATTCTGTGACTACAGCAGCCTCTATTTAAAACCATAACCATTTGCACCTATTATAATTGAAATTAGGCCTGATAAAGACACTTTTGCTGTGCATAGCACTACTGGTCCCTGCCAGGTGCACTCCTGTTTGGGGCATCCCATTCTGTGACTACAGCAGCCTCTATTTAAAACCATAACCATTTGCACCTATTATAATTGAAATTAGGCCTGATAAAGACACTTTTGCTGTGCATAGCACTACTGGTCCCTGCCAGGTGCACTCCTGTTGTGGCATCCCATTCTGTGACTACAGCAGCCTCTCTTTAAGACCATATAACCATTTGCACTTATTATAATTGAAATTAGGCCTGATAAAGACACTTTTGCTGTGCATAGCACTACTGGTCCCTGCCAGGTGCACTCCTGTTTGGGGCATCCCATTCTGTGACTACAGCAGCCTCTAATTAAAACCATATAACCATTTGCACTTATTATAATTGAAATTAGGCCTGATAAAGACACTTTTGCTGTGCATAGCACTACTGGTCCCTGCCAGGTGCACTCCTGTTTGGGGCATATCATTCTGTGACTACAGCACCCTCTATTTAAAACCATAACCATTTGCACCTATTATAATTGAAATTAGGCCTGATAAAGACACTTTTGCTGTGCATAGCACTACTGGTCCCTGCCAGGTGCACTCCTGTTTGGGGCATCCCATTCTGTGACTACAGCAGCCTCTATTTAAAACCATAACCATTTGCACCTATTATAATTGAAATTAGGCCTGATAAAGACACTTTTGCTGTGCATAGCACTACTGGTCCCTGCCAGGTGCACTCCTGTTGTGGCATCCCATTCTGTGACTACAGCAGCCTCTATTTAAGACCATATAATCATTTGCACTTATTATAATTGAAATTAGGCCTGATAAAGACACTTTTGCTGGGCATAGCACTACTGGTCCCTGCCAGGTGCACTCCTGTTTGGGGCATCCCATTCTGTGACTACAGCAGCCTCTATTTAAAACCATATAACCATTTGCACTTATTATAATTGAAATTAGGCCTGATAAAGACACTTTTGCTGTGCATAGCACTACTGGTCCCTGCCAGATGCACTCCTGTTTGGGGCATCCCATTCTGTGACTACAGCAGCCTCTATTTAAAACCATAACCATTTGCACCTATTATAATTGAAATTAGGCCTGATAAAGACACTTTTGCTGTGCATAGCACTACTGGTCCCTGCCAGATGCACTCCTGTTTGGGGCATCCCATTCTGTGACTACAGCAGCCTCTATTTAAAACCATAACCATTTGCACCTATTATAATTGAAATTAGGCCTGATAAAGACACTTTTGCTGTGCATAGCACTACTGGTCCCTGCCAGGTGCACTCCTGTTTGGGGCATCCCATTCTGTGACTACATCAGCCTCTATTTAAGACCATATAACCATTTGCACTTATTCTAATTGAAATTAGGCCTGATAAAGACACTTTTGCTGTGCATAGCACTACTGGTCCCTGCCAGGTGCACTCCTGTTTGGGGCATCCCATTCTGTGACTACAGCAGCCTCTATTTAAAACCATAACCATTTGCACCTATTATAATTGAAATTAGGCCTGATAAAGACACTTTTGCTGTGCATAGCACTACTGGTCCCTGCCAGGTGCACTCCTGTTTGGGGCATCCCATTCTGTGACTACATAAGCCTCTATTTAAGACCATATAACCATTTGCACCTATTATAATTGAAATTAGGCCTGATAAAGACACTTTTGCTGTGCATAGCACTACTGGTCCCTGCCAGGTGCACTTCTGTTTGGGGCATCCCATTCTGTGACTACAGCAGCCTCTATTTAAAACCATAACCATTTGCACCTATTCTAATTGAAATTAGGCCTGATAAAGACACTTTTGCTGTGCATAGCACTACTGGTCCCTGCCAGGTGCACTCCTGTTTGGGGCATCCCATTCTGTGACTACAGCAGCCTCTATTTAAAACCATAATCATTTGCACCTATTATAATTGAAATTAGGCCTGATAAAGACATTTTTGCTGTGCATAGCACTACTGGTCCCTGCCAGGTGCACTCCTGTTTGGGGCATCCCATTCTGTGACTACAGCAGCCTCTATTTAAGACCATATAACCATTTTCACCTATTCTAATTGAAATTAGGCCCGATAAAGACACTTTTGCTGTGCATAGCACTACTGGTCCCTGCCAGGTGCACTCCTGTTTGGGGCATCCCATTCTGTGACTACAACAGCCTCTATTTAAAACCATAACCATTTGCACCTATTATAATTGAAATTAGGCCTGATAAAGACACTTTTGCTGTGCATAGCACTACTGGTCCCTGCCAGGTGCACTCCTGTTTGGGGCATCCCATTCTGTACCTACAGCAGCCTCTATTTAAGACTATAACCATTTGCACCTATTATAATTGAAATTAGGCCTGATAAAGACACTTTTGCTGTGCATAGCACTACTGGTCCCTGCCAGGTGCACTCCTGTTTGGGGCATCCCATTCTGTGACTACAGCAGCCTCTATTTAAAACCATAACCATTTGCACCTATTATAATTGAAATTAGGCCTGATAAAGACACTTTTGCTGTGCATAGCACTACTGGTCCCTGCCAGGTGCACTCCTGTTTGGGGCATCCCATTCTGTGACTACAGCAGCCTCTATTTAAAACCATAACCATTTGCACTTATTATAATTGAAATTAGGCCTGATAAAGACACTTTTGCTGTGCATAGCACTACTGGTCCCTGCCAGGTGCACTCCTGTTGTGGCATCCCATTCTGTGACTACAGCAGCCTCTATTTAAGACCATATAATCATTTGCACTTATTATAATTGAAATTAGGACTGATAAAGACACTTTTGCTGGGCATAGCACTACTGGTCCCTGCCAGGTGCACTCCTGTTTGGGGCATCCCATTCTGTGACTACAGCAGCCTCTATTTAAAACCATATAACCATTTGCACTTATTATAATTGAAATTAGGCCTTATAAAAACACTTTTGCTGTGCATAGCACTACTGGTCCCTGCCAGGTGCACTCCTGTTTGGGGCATCCCATTCTGTGACTACAGCAGCCTCTATTTAAAACCATAACCATTTGCACCTATTATAATTGAAATTAGGCCTGATAAAGACACTTTTGCTGTGCATAGCACTACTGGTCCCTGCCAGGTGCACTCCTGTTTGGGGCATCCCATTCTGTGACTACAGCAGCCTCTATTTAAAACCATAACCATTTGCACCTATTATAATTGAAATTAGGCCTGATAAAGACACTTTTGCTGTGCATAGCACTACTGGTCCCTGCCAGGTGCACTCCTGTTTGGGGCATCCCATTCTGTGACTACAGCAGCCTCTATTTAAAACCATAACCATTTGCACCTATTATAATTGAAATTAGGCCTGATAAAGACACTTTTGCTGTGCATAGCACTACTGGTCCCTGCCAGGTGCACTCCTGTTTGGGGCATCCCATTCTGTGACTACATCAGCCTCTATTTAAGACCATATAACCATTTGCACTTATTCTAATTGAAATTAGGCCTGAAAAAGACACTTTTGCTGTGCATAGCACTACTGGTCCCTGCCAGGTGCACTCCTGTTTGGGGCATCCCATTCTGTGACTACAGCAGCCTCTATTTAAAACCATAACCATTTGCACCTATTATAATTGAAATTAGGCCTGATAAAGACACTTTTGCTGTGCATAGCACTACTGGTCCCTGCCAGGTGCACTCCTGTTTGGGGCATCCCATTCTGTGACTACATAAGCCTCTATTTAAGACCATATAACCATTTGCACCTATTATAATTGAAATTAGGCCTGATAAAGACACTTTTGCTGTGCATAGCACTACTGGTCCCTGCCAGGTGCACTTCTGTTTGGGGCATCCCATTCTGTGACTACAGCAGCCTCTATTTAAAACCATAACCATTTGCACCTATTCTAATTGAAATTAGGCCTGATAAAGACACTTTTGCTGTGCATAGCCCTACTGGTCCCTGCCAGGTGCACTCCTGTTTGGGGCATCCCATTCTGTGACTACAGCAGCCTCTATTTAAAACCATAATCATTTGCACCTATTATAATTGAAATTAGGCCTGATAAAGACATTTTTGCTGTGCATAGCACTACTGGTCCCTGCCAGGTGCTCTCCTGTTTGGGGCATCCCATTATGTGACTACAGCAGCCTCTATTTAAGACCATATAACCATTTTCACCTATTCTAATTGAAATTAGGCCCGATAAAGACACTTTTGCTGTGCATAGCACTACTGGTCCCTGCCAGGTGCACTCCTGTTTGGGGCATCCCATTCTGTGACTACAACAGCCTCTATTTAAAACCATAACCATTTGCACCTATTATAATTGAAATTAGGCCTGATAAAGACACTTTTGCTGTGCATAGCACTACTGGTCCCTGCCAGGTGCACTCCTGTTTGGGGCATCCCATTCTGTACCTACAACAGCCTCTATTTAAGACCATAACCATTTGCACCTATTATAATTGAAATTAGGCCTGATAAAGACACTTTTGCTGTGCATAGCACTACTGGTCCCTGCCAGGTGCACTCCTGTTTGGGGCATCCCATTCTGTGACTACAGCAGCCTCTATTTAAAACCATAACCATTTGCACCTATTATAATTGAAATTAGGCCTGATAAAGACACTTTTGCTGTGCATAGCACTACTGGTCCCTGCCAGGTGCACTCCTGTTTGGGGCATCCCATTCTGTGACTACAGCAGCCTCTATTTAAAACCATAACCATTTGCACTTATTCTAATTGAAATTAGGCCTGATAAAGACACTTTTGCTGTGCATAGTACTACTGCCTGCCAGGTGCACTCCTGTTGGTTTTTGGGGCATCCCATTCTGTAACATAACATAACCTACCTCTCTTATTTACACTAAGCAGCTCTCTTATTTAAACTAAGCAGGCCTGTTATTTACACTAAGCAGCTCTCTTATTTAAACTAAGCAGGCCTCTTGGAGGCTGATTGTCTACTTTTGGGTGTGCATTTATATTCGGTTTCATATACAGTGGGGTATCCCAATTTGTAAGATAACCTACCCCAACCATGTAAACTAAATAGGCCTGTTGCAGCCTGAGTTTCTCTGCTTGCGTATGGCCTGCATTACAATCTGTCTCTTTCAATGACACTGCTGCCTGGGGTATCCCAATTTGTAAGATAACCTACCCCAACCATGTAAACTAAAGGATACGTCCTTCCAGAAGGAAAACTTATGCCGAACACTATTTTTGTTAGGGGCATTGACCTTTGGATTGATCGGCATGAAATTAAGGTTTTTTTTTCAAAGTATGGCGCTGTAAAGAAGGTCAAAATTATTTCTCATACTTGGATTATTGTTACTTTTTGTTCAGCTTGAAATATACCAGGCCACACGGGCATCCCAAGGCACATGCTATTTTAACCCTATCTGTTATACAACATAAGCGTTGATCAGCATCAGCTGCTTAATTAAGCTACTTCAGTTTGCACTTGTTTTTGACTGCTTTTAATAAACCAGGCCGAAGGGCACCCCAAAGCTGCACCTTGCACCCTATCTGGTATACAACATAAGCGTTGATCAGCATCAGCTCCATTAAGCTACTTCAGTTTGCACTTCCTTTTTGACTGCTTTCATTTAACCAGGCCACAGGGCACCCCAAAGCTGCACGTTGCACCCTATCTGTTTATACTAAATAAGCATCTACACAGCCTCAGCTTTATTAAGTTATTGCATTTTGAATTGGTTATGGTCTGCTTTAAATACAGCAGGCCGCAGGGTATCCCAAACCTGCATGTTGCACCCCATCTGTTATACTAAATAAGCGTTGATCAGCATCAGCTTTATTAAGCTATTGCATTTTGCATAGGTTTTTGTCCTGCAGTCAAAACAGTAGCCCATATGGGCATCCCAAACCAGCACATGTCACCCTATCTGTTATACTAAATAAGCTTCTACAGGCCCTTTTTTTTATTTATTTATTTTTATTTATTTAGAGCTGTAATAGCTTATATAGTGAGGTACATTTGCCATTTTGCTTCATTATATAGAGCACCCCCTGTGTAAATCTGAGGGGCAATAGTTTATATTATGAGGTAAATTCATGGTTTTGCACCATTATATGGAGCAGCCCCTGTGTAAATCTGAGGGGCAATAGCTTATATAGTGAGGTAAATTTGCCATTTTGCAGCATAATATAGAACAGCCCCTGTGTAAATCTGAGAGGCAATAGTTTATATTATGAGGTAAATTCATGGTTTTGCACCATTATATGGAGCAGCCCCTGTGTAAATCTGAGGGGCAATAGCTTATATTGTGAGGTAAATTTGCCATTTTGCAGCATAATATAGAGCAGCCCCTGTGTAAATCTGAGGGGCAATAGCTTATATTGTGAGGTAAATTCATGGTTTTGCACCATTATATGGAGCAGCCCCTGTGTAAATCTGAGGGGCAATAGCTTATATAGTGAGGTAAATTTGCCATTTTGCTTCATTATATAGAGCAGCCCCTGTGTAAATCTGAGGGGCAATAGCTTATATTGTGAGGTAAATTTGCCATTTTGCAGCATTATATAGAGCAGGCCCTGTGTAAATCTGAGGGGCAATAGCTTATATTGTGAGGTAAATTTGCCATTTTGCAGCATAATATAGAGCAGCCCAGTTGCCATCTAAATCAACTACTGGCTGGGCAGGACAGCTTTTCCAGGGCAAACTATGCTAGTTGCGGCCACAAGTCAAGTTTGACTTCCCAGAAGTCCAGCGGAGCCTCAAGGTGTGTTGGCATGGTCATGTCAAGGTATGACATGACCTGCTGGTTCAGGTCCTGCTCCAGGTCTTCCTGCTGCTCATGAGTAGCTGCTCACTATGCGGGTGTAGAAAGCTACTCATTAGCGACTGAAGACTGAGGCTGATGGAGCTGCTGCTGCTGCTGCCACCCCCCCCCCGGCAGCCATGGCAGTGGAAGGTGAGCGCAGAGGTCCCCCCGAGTCAGACCTGCGAGAGTATGGACCATGGCGCAGATAGACATCGCCCAACTGACTACGTAGGATGTCTCTGTAGTAGGTCAGTTTGTCCTCCCTCTCAGTGGGTGTAAAAAATGCCCCCATTTTGCGCAGGATGCGAGAGTCCAATAAGGTGGACAGCCAGAAGTCATCCCGCTGACAAATGGAGACAATTCTGTGGTCACTACGCAAGCACATGAGCATGCATCGTGCCATTTGTGCAAGTGACTCGGAGGGACTACCTGTCTCCATCTCCACTGCAAACTGCCACGGTGTGTCTGGGTCCTCTGTCTCACCTTCCTCACAACCCTCTAGCTCCTCTGGCTGCTCCTGCTCCTCCTCTCCTGTCAGATGACTAGATAAAATGGTCATTTTGTCAAACCTAAACTGTGCTTCGCTGTGCCCCACCCCATCCTCCTCCTCCACTTCAGCCCCCACAGGCTTCATGTGGCTGTGAAATGTATGCTCCATGTCTCTAATGCCCTGACCAGCCATGGTTTCCAACATGTCTTGTAGTACATGAAGCAGTGGAATCTCATCGTTCATCTCATAGTCCTGGCGACTGACTAATAAAGTAGCTTCCTCAAAGGGCTTGAGCAAACGGCAGGTGTCACGTATAAGCTGCCACTGGTTTACATTGAAGTTACACAGGGGAGTCCCCCTATCCGTTTGGATCATCAAGAAATCCGTGATGGCTTTTCTCTGTTCCTATAGTGTATCCTGCATATGGAGGGTGGAATTCCAACGGGTGGAAACATTGCAAATCAGACTATGTTGGGGGATACCGTTCTGAAGCTGAAGCTCAAGAAGGGTGTGCTTGGCGGAGTAGGAGTGGCTGAAGTGCATGCAAAGTTTCCTTCCCTTTGTTAGGATGTCTTGCAGATGGGGGGAAAACTTCAGAAAACGCTTGACAACTAGATTGAACACGTGTGCCATGGCAGGACGCATGGCTCAGGCTTCCTTGTCGCAGCGCAGACAAGATGTTCTTCCCAGTGTCAGTCACCATGGGTCCCATTTGCAGTTTTCGTGGAGTAAGCCATGATTTAATTTATTGAGTTCTCATTTTTAGCAGTTCCTCCCATGTGTTGCTCTGTGCCTCAAGGCAAAACATGTGAAGAACAGCATGAAACCGCCATGTCCTGCACACATGGTAGGCTGGAAGGGCACTGGGAAAAAAAATAATAAAAAAAAAATATTTAGAAAAAACAAAATACAAAAAAAAATAAAAAAAAAAAATAAAAATTTGTACAAAAATTCACAAAATATTAAAAAAAGACAATGGAAAAAAAATATTTAAAAAAAATTCCCCCCCCCCAAAAATATATATATATGTTTTTAAAAAATATAAAATATGAAAAAAAACAATATCCCCCCAAAAAAAAAAATGTTGCTAAATTTTATATGTTACTGTTATCATGTTAGATGTTATTGTTGCTATGTTATATGTTATTATATGTTATTATTATAAATATGTTCAAATAAGATAAATGTTAACTATTAATATGTAATTGACAATTAGCCACTTTTTTCTGTGACACCATTGCTAAGTGCAAGTGCACTGTCACAGGCACAAAGGCCTAGGAGCGTGGAGGCAACAGCAGAGGGACCTGTTCAAGTTGCTGTTGTGGTTGTGCAGGAACCACAATCACCCAGTGGTCCTTAAAGGATATGTATTGTCCCTGACCGTAGTTACAGCTCCAGACGTAGGCACTGCTGTGCACTTTGGTACACACTGACAGGCTAAAGGACTGGCCCACCTTCTGTTCAACAAAATTGTACAGGGCTGGTACTGCCTTCTTCGCAAAGAAATGACAGCATGGGACTCTCCACCTCGGCTCGGCACAAGCCATCAGTTCTCTGAAAGGTCCACCAACTCAAAAGGGAGGGACTGCAGCACCAGCAACTTATACAGGAGCACATTTAGCTTCTGTACGTTGGATGAGTGGGCACATACTGTTGTCTCTTGGACATGGCTTGGCCAATGGATTGCTGGCGGAATGACTGACTTGGATTAAGAGGAGGAGGAGCATCTGGAGCGACAGAGGATGGGTATGACACACAGAAGGTGGTGGAGCCTTGGCTGGCTGGAACAGAGAGCGGCGTGCCACTGGGTAATGCAGCAGGCTGGACCACCACTTTGGAGCCAACTCTCCCAGGCCACTTTATGGTGACACTGCAAATGTTGATGCAGGGCTGTGGGTCCAACATTGGGACCCTGGCCACCTCACCTTCTGCCTACACATCTTTCATATAGCCATGTTAACCTCCTGCGGATGCTTGATGAAAAACTGCCACATGGCCTTGTAGCTGATTTTTCCTACCAACAGTCGGCACTAATTCACTGCTGCTGCTGCCTCCTGGGAAGATAGCCTGCCGCGCAAGTGGTCTACCCCGAGCACATTTGCCTCCATACTTTCCCCTTCTGCCACCATGCTGGCCGCTAAATCTGTCACTCTCCATCACTCCAAGCCTTTAAAAGTGCCCTCAAAACTCACTGATGACCTCCTCAGGTTCCTCAACAGTGTCTGCTTAAGAAGCCAAAACCCTTGCAACACCACCTCCCACGCCACTCTCCTCATCACTACTTGCCCGCCTAGTGGAAGAAGTGGCGAGTGTCTCCTGCACTTCTTGGCTGGGCAGTAGCTGCTGATTTTTTATCAGATCGTCCTCACTGAATAGTGGAGCTGAACCCTAAGCATAAGTCACTTGTGATGCAGTGGATGATCGTGTTAACCAATGGATGATGGCAGATGGGTTGCTGGTCAAGACACGACCGCTAGCTGATCCCGGGAGATCAGTCCTCTCACTGAGACTCCTGCTGCCACTCACCCCTAGTCTGCTGCAACCTCTGCTTGATGAATTTAGGCCTCTGCAACTTCTCTGTGCCCATCCTGCCACTTCTCTGCCTGACATACTTAGTGCGTATATGAGGGGAGGACAAAACGCTACACTACACTTAAAACAGGATTTGTCGAAAAGAGCAGCAGGTGTGTAACTATCACTAGGCCCTGAAGACTTTAACACGAACAAAATGATGAAACTCTTAGATGTGCGTAAGTGATGATCTGATGAGAGCAATTCAATGTGCTCCAGTATGCTTCAAAAATGTTTTTTTTTTTCAGAGACTGGCCTGCGTGGAAATGAATCGGGCATGGATCAGCCAAGATTTCCACCCACCAATGCCTGATGCATTAGAGTAGATTGATCATGGGGCCAGACCAACACTAAAGAAATATGGATCGTGCAAAACAGATTTAAGGTGCTGCTCTCCAGTTACAGACATTCCTCTGCATCAGACCACAAGTAATTATTGAGAAATTGCTTTACGTTACTCTTACTTTTTATTAATATTCTTCGGATAAGATATATGTGCCGAAAATCTGTATATGTTCTCTTAATGCTGCTGCCAACTCCAGGGTGTGTCTTTCTGGCAATTTTGGCCTGCTGCTGCTGCCAACTCCAGGGTGTGATTCGTCCAATTTTTGGGCTCCTGAAGCACACCCCAGTGTCTCTTTAAAGTAATATTTGGGCTCCTGCTGCTGCTGCTTGCAACTCCAGGGTGTGATTCATCCAATTTTTGGGCTCCTGAAGCCAAATCCAGTGTCTCTTTAAAGTAATATTTGGCCTCCTGCTGCTGCCAACTCCAGGGTGTGATTCATCCAATTTTTGGGCTCCTGAAGCCAACCCCAGTGTCTCTTTAAAGTAATATTTGGGCTCCTGCTGCTGCTGCCAACTCCAGGGTGTGAATCATCCAATTTTTGGGCTCCTGAAGCCAACTCCAGTGTCTCTTTAAAGTAATGTTTGGGCTCCTGCTGCTGCTGCTGCCAACTCCAGGGTGTGATTCATCCAATTTTTGGGCTCCTGAAGGCAACTCCAGTGTCTCTTTAAAGTAATGTTTGGGCTGCTGCTGCTGCTGCCAACTCCAGGGTGTGATTCATCCAATTTTTGGGCTCCTGAAGCCAACCCCAGTGTCTCTTTAAAGTAATATCTGGGCTCCTGCTGCTGCTGCTTGCAACTCCAGGGTGTGATTCATCCAATTTTTGGGCTCCTGAAGCCAACTCCAGTGTATATTTGGGCTCCTGCTGCTGCTGCTGCTGCCAACTCCAGGGTGTGATTCATCCAATTTTTGGGCTCCTGAAGCCAACCCCAGTGTCTCTTTAAAGTAATGTTTGGGCTCCTGCTGCTGCTGCCAACTCCAGGGTGTGATTCATCCAATTTTGCGCTCCTGCTGCCAAATCCAGTGTCTCTTTAAAGTAATACTTGGGCTCCTGCTGCTGCTGCTTGCAACTGCAGGGTGTGATTCATCCAATCTTTGGGCTCCTGCAGCCAACTCCAGTGTCTCTTTCAAGCTATGTTTGGGCTCCTGCTGCTGCTGCTGCTGCTTGAAACTCCAGTCTATTTTTGTGCTCCTGCTGAAGCCAACCCCAGTGTCTCTTTAAAGTAATATTTGGGCTCCTGCTGCTGCTGCTTGCAACTCCAGGGTGTGATTCATCCAATTTTTGGGCTCCTGAAGCCAACTCCAGTGTCTCTTTAAAGTAATATTTGGCCTCCTGCTGCTGCTGCCAACTCCAGGGTGTGATTCATCCAATTTTTGGGCTCCTGAAGCCAACCCCAGTGTCTCTTTAAAGTAATATTTGGGCTCCTGCTGCTGCTGCTGCCAACTCCAGGGTGTGAATCATCCAATTTTTGGGCTCCTGAAGCCAACTCCAGTGTCTTTTTAAAGTAATGTTTGGGCTCCTGCTGCTGCTCCTGCCAACTCCAGGGTGTGATTCATCCAATTTTTGGGCTCCTGAAGCCAACTCCAGTGTCTCTTTAAAGTAATGTTTGGGCTCCTGCTGCTGCTGCTGCTGCCGCTGCCAACTCCAGGGTGTGATTCATCCAATTTTTGGGCTCCTGAAGCCAACCCCAGTGTCTCTTTAAAGTAATATTTGGGCTCCTGCTGCTGCTGCTGCCAACTCCAGGGTGTGAATCATCCAATTTTTGGGCTCCTGAAGCCAACCCCAGTGTCTCTTTAAAGTAATATTTGGGCTCCTGCTGCTGCTGCTTGCAACTCCAGGGTGTGATTCATCCAATTTTTGGGCTCCTGAAGCCAACTCCAGTGTATATTTGGGCTCCTGCTGCTGCTGCTGCCAACTCCAGGGTGTGATTCATCCAATTTTTGGGCTCCTGAAGCCAACTCCAGTGTATATTTGGGCTCCTGCTGCTGCTGCTGCTGCTGCCAACTCCAGGGTGTGATTCATCCAATTTTGGGGCTCCTGAAGCCAACCCCAGTGTCTCTTTAAAGTAATGTTTGGGCTCCTGCTGCTGCTGCCAACTCCAGGGTGTGATTCATCCAATTTTGCGCTCCTGCTGCCAAATCCAGTGTCTCTTTAAAGTAATACTTGGGCTCCTGCTGCTGCTGCTTGCAACTGCAGGGTGTGATTCATCCAATCTTTGGGCTCCTGCAGCCAACTCCAGTGTCTCTTTCAAGCTATGTTTGGGCTCCTGCTGCTGCTGCTGCTTGAAACTCCAGTCAATTTTTGGGCTCCTGCTGCTGCCAACTCCAGTGTCTCTTTCAGCCAATGTTTGGGCTCCTGCTGCTGCTTGCAACTCCAGGGTGTGATTCATCCAATTTTTGGGCTCCTGCTGCTGCCAACTCCAGTGTCTCTTTAAAGCAATGTTTGGGCTCCTGCCCCTCATAGTGATGCCACTTCAATTCTCTGCAATTGTGCCGCTCTGCGATTCTATTAGCGATGCCTCTGATCTGCATGTGATATTTATTCAAAGTATTATTTAACTAACCCAGCACGCATCCTGTGCGTGTTACAGCAAGGCAGAATGGTTTACAACCCTATTGGGGCTCTAGGAGGCTCAGAAATAGCCATTTTTAATAGCGATTTGTCGCGAATTAATTCGGGTCGAACCGATTTTTGTCGGAAAATTCGGCGAATCAGTCGAATCGAATTTTTCAAAAGTTCGCTCATCTCTAGTGTATATCTTTGTGTGGCAAAATGATGTATTCACACTTTAAGTGCCAGCCTACCTAGAGTTTTTGTCACCCATGTTCAACTGTAATTTTTGAAGGGATTTCCCAGGAGAATGATATATTGTTTTTTTTTCAGCAGTCTGGACTTTAACATGAAATGTCTTGTTTGTCTTTTTTTTAAGTGTATCCTTAATATTTTTGGGTGAAATATGCTTACAATTTGTAGTGTTTTTTTATAATAAAAAATGCAAATTTGTCAATAAAATCGTATTGCGTATGAAGTCCTAATTTCCCTCGGTTACAGCGGTACCACATATTTCTTGGTAGACACCCTTTCCTGCCCAGGAGACTCCCCCAAACTGAAACAGCGGTTTAGGAGATTGTCAGATAAAATAGAACTATGCTATGCACCTTGCGGTTTTTCAAGAAAAACAACCCTTTACATTAGAAATACCCCCCACAAACTATATATTCTCTGGAAGTACACACCTCAAGCTTTCTAGGCATACCAGGCTTGTTGATGTGGTTGCAGTTTTCTGGAAGTAATCCCTCAATGTATTTTTTGGTTGCACAGAGTTTCCCTTAAAGAGGATGAAAAAGCAGAAACAAAGCCTCATTTTTCTAAAAAATCTATATGCAAACAAGAAAAAAACAAGTTAAATCTGAAAGAGCAACATCCCCCGAACAGGACAGTACCCAACATCCATAGGTACTGTCAAGGGAAGAGCTGTCAAACACCCCAAAGTAAAGCATGTGCTTAGGGTTAACTTTACTTGAAAATTCAGTTTCTACTGAAACAACCCTTTACATTTGGAATACCCCCCACAAACCATATATTCCCTGACCTCTACTCACTTCCAATTCTGTGTCACTCGCTGCTGTCCCGCGCTGATGACAGTTGTTGGTAGTGAAGGTAGTGGAGTGGATCAGGGCGGGCGGGGGGCAGAAGATCAGAGCCTCCTTGCCTCTCACACGCTCTGCACCGCTACTACCGGCATCTGCCAAAGCCAGAGTGGGCCAGAGGAGCGGGACGGCGCTCCTACAAAAGGGCGTGCCTATGCATGGTGGCCAGCGCCGTCAAAACCGGGGGGGGGGGGGGACCCCCTTCCATGTCCTCACCTGCAGCCGGTGGGGGGATTGGGCAAGGAGGTGAGGGAATGTCATTTTTTTTCTTTACAGCCGCAAGTGTCAGAGATGAGGGGTGTGGGGCTATTTCGGGCCCCCTCCTGAGGCCGGGAGACCCCGGGGTGGCGGCCCCTTGGAGGAAGAGGAGACACTCTCAGAGATTTTTTATTCTATTTTCTCAGGGAAAAATGCTAGATTCTAGAGAAGAAAGCACACAGAAACTAAGGCCCTTATTCATCAAGCGATAGCGCCAGGTAGTGTCTGACGAGCGCCAGGTAGCGGCAGCTAACGGCGCCTACCGACTCAAGTACGCCCGGCGGCGGTCACAATGACGCATTTATCAAGCTAAATGAGGCTAGCGCCGGCGAGAGCGACGGCTAGCGCGGCATTCATCATGAAGCCGGCTGGACCGAACAGCGCCGCTGCAAATTCCTTCACAGCGACACGTATTACCTGGCGCTACCTGCCGCTCTCCCATACATTTCAATGGCAGACGCTGCAATGATTGTTCTTAGTGGTTTGGGGGTTTTTTGCTTTGGGACAAAATTCAGCACATGTTTATATTGATATGTTTTATGAATCTAGCTGGTTATTTATGTTTTTTTTTTTTTTTTTTTTTTTTAACAATGTAATGTTGTGAGTGACATGGGAATTGCATCTCCTCCACCCAAACTCATTGGCCTCAAAAGCGCTGGTTTTCCACACAAACGGGGCTTGTAAAGCTATTTTGTAGCCTGTCAGGTTGGGCGGTCACGTTCGCTCTTCGAAATTGTCAGCGCCCAAGCTATTCGGCAGCCCTGTCCTTGATGAATCTGTGTTGGTCAGTGTTTCTGCAGTCGCTGTTTTAATTCGCTATGTGGCGGCGCCAGCGTCGCTGTGCCTCGCTGCGCTGCGTTGTGCGGCGCTGTGCTGTTCATACATGTGCCCTTCTGCCATTTGCAAGGAATTCACTTCCCGCGACCCCAGTCGTTGTTAATGAATACACTGTAGTTGTGAGCGTGCCTGGCCACATATTGCAGGATTAACATTCAGTCGTACCAGCTCATAACAACCCGTTATGCATTCTCATGTGTGCCACATTTTCAGGTAGTTGTCTAGTTTGATTGTGTGATGACTTTGTGAAGGAATAAGATTTGTATATTTAAGCACAACGGTGTATGCTTTAGAAGGACCTATGCATTACAGTATGTAGAACCCCCTGCTAAATCAAGCTAATAATTTGTGGCGCCGTGGGCCCTAGCTTGTTTTTCAGCGTCATTTTAATGTTTTTCCGCCATTTAGCTTGCACATAGCTGATATTAGCTTGTCCCTGCTGCGCGCATGTTTTTTTTTTCAATTTGGAAGCACAGTTGCTTGCGTCATATCCGGTTCCGGGATCCTCCTTTGCGTTTCAACGCCACCTTAAGGTAAAACTGTCTTGCGCTTATGCCAATAGCTTGTTTTTCTGCGTCATTTTAATGATTTTCCGCCACTTAGCTTGCACATAGCTGATATTAGCTTGTCCCTGCTGCGCGCATTTTTTTTTTTTTAGTTTGGAAGCACAGTTGCTTGCGTCATATCCGGTTCCGGGATCCTCCTTTGCGTTTCAACGCCACCTTAAGGTAAAACTGTCTTGCGCTTATGCCAATAGCTTGTTTTTCTGCGTCATTTTAATGTTTTTCCGCCACTTAGCTTGCACATAGCTGATATTAGCTTGTTGCTGGGGCGCGGTGCGTATTTTTGTTTTGGTTTGTTTTTTATGTCTCATGTCGCTAGCGTCATTTCCGGTTCCTGTTTCCTCCTTAGCGTTTCCAATATGGCTCCCAAACGGCGAGTAATGCGCCTCCCCAGCTCCTCCTCAGATTCCGGCCCCACCACCCCTCCCCCACATCCCCCACCTACCTCACCTTCCCCAAATACCACCCCTCCCACCCATTCCCCTCCTGTGCCCCAAAAACAAAGGCGCACCCGGGTGGATAGCCGGGTCAATGGCCAGGTAGTTAAAGTGAGTATTTTAGTTTTGTATTTTTAGTTTAAAAATGTCTAAACACACAGGGTGGATAGGGGCTGAATTTTTATTGTTTTTATTCCAAAATTGTACACTCCACATGGGGCATCCCCATTGTGGATGTCCTGCTTGGATGCCCCCCCCCCCCCCCTGGAGGGCCCCAAAAATTATCTCTGGCCCGTCCCATCTGTGCATGTGTGAGTTGTGGATGCCTATTGCGCTTACCTCTAGCAGGGTGTACCCCTGCGCCATACATATTTTCAATTGGTGTGCAGGCGCACTCCCTGTTAGAGTCAAACGCCACATGCGTACTTTGCCGTGCAGATGCAGCTGAGCTGGTATGCACCTCCCAAGGCCCTTGGTTGCGCATACCACACCGGCGTGGACCGCTGTGTTTGGCTTGCGGAGTGACGTGGGAGTGTCCTCAGCTGTGTATTTGGGCCCTTCAAAGGGGGTTGCAGACAGTGGGCCACCCACAATAGTTGTGGCCCTAAAAAGTGCACACAAACACAGACTAATGTAAATCCTGGGTGTGGTTCCACTTTGATCTTGTCTCTGTAGAACTGTTTATGATATTGTTCTGAGGTCATGTTGTGATTTTTTTTTTTTTTTTTTTTTTTTTTTTTCATAGGACTTCTGCCTTGCCGAATACGACTATGCCCGAGGAGCAAAAAAACGCCTTGCCATGGAGGTGAAGGCCACTGTGTCCCGGCGCTTCAAGACCAACCTGACCATCCGGGCGATACAACAGAAATGGTCAGATTTTAAGCGCCGGGACCCAGAAGGCGTGTACCGCCTATATGATGCCTACGCATCAGGTAAGTTAAAGCTTATGTTCTTTTTGGCCTTTGTGCAGAATCATCTGCTAAGCTGTGTCCTTTTTTGCTCTTTATATTAATTATTTGCTTTCACCCCCTCCACACAGATAAGCGTCCTCCCCTGGGGAAACGTGGGAAGGGATTCCTCCCCCGAACCAGGCAGGCGGACTCGGGGGAGTCATCGGGGGAGGGTCCCTCCCGCGGGTCCTATTTAGAGGACCCAGGGGAGGAAGGGGATGACGCCCCAGAGGAGTGTGCTGCTGGGGGGCAGGCTGGATCAAGCCTCAGCTCCTCACACTCTGAGGCTGAGGACTCTCACCAGGCAAGGGGCCACTCTCAAGCAGGGAGTGAGAGGGAGGAGGGTGGCCCTTTGCCTGGTGGATCTTCTGAGCAGAGTGTGAGGAGCCGAGGCTCCCCGCCTCCTCCTCAGAGCCCTCCCTGGGCTTCAAGTGGCGCTTCATCCCCTGGTGAGTTTACATGTTTTAATTGTTAGTCTGTGCCAGGTTTCATCTGACCATTTGTGCTTAGCCCTTGCCATTCCTCTGTAATTTGCAGGGCATCATATAGGCGGCACCTCCATGGATTTTTGGCGTCAAATCCTCCTCGGGCATAGTCGTGGTAAGTGTATGTTTGAAGCTAGTTCATTTTGGACTTTATGTCATTCCTTAAAGTGGACCCACAAACCTTGCTGATATTGTTTGGATTATGGCGCCTTGGCTGCCAAATCACATCCCTCACCCAGGGCCCCCCCCCAACCAAACACCACAAACTACTTCCCTCTTTGGGGGTGGCAGAAGCCATTGTCCCTGCCTCCTGTGTGGCACTCGAGATGTGTGTGCGCCTGCGCTCTGTTTCCTACTGGCATGCGTGTGCGCACACACTGGCGGAGTGATGTGCGGAAGGCAGGGGCGGTGGCGGACTAAAATTGTGTTGCTCTGCCAAAGTAGACTACTACACTGAATAATCACAATCCTGTGTCTTGGTACACTTTTAACAGACACGTTTCCTGGTCCATTGTCTAAGCTGGTTTGCTAATGTACATTAACATCACAAACCACACTACAGTGCTAGCCAACTGGAAACCACCCCTATGTTTCTGGCCACACCATGATGTGTGCTAGCAAAAGTTAATTTTCGTGAAGTAGTTAGGGCAAACACATGTTGCACACTGGTAACATTATCCATTAAATTGGTAATGAGTCATTTACATTGCAATGTAAAGGTTAGTGCCAGATTGGCAAAATGGATACATGTGGCAACCATAAACACTTCACATTAACTAATGGGCCAGGAATATAGAAAATATCGTTTAACATGTATGTAAAGAAGTGTTTGTTTTGGGAGCGAAGACTCACTAACCAGATTGATGTCCAAACTTCGGGTGTCATAGCTCCACTAAATGTGGTTTGGTATTTTGTTTTTTTATGGACAGATGTTGCTACGCAGACGGAGGCAGAATTCCTCCTCCCCACACCAGCTCCAGGGACGGCCAGCAGCATGGGCCACCGCCACAGCTGCGATGGTGAGTACATCCAAATTAATATGGGTAAATACTTTGTAAACATTTCTCTTCTAGTTACATTTGTAGAAATGTGAAATTGACCAATGTGTGAATATCACACACATCTAGGTTAAATGTGTTTGGTCAATAATCCAACATGCCAGTCAACATCCTTGATAGTTGCCTCACATTCTTGTTACGGACACATACGGACTATTTGTGGCGTATAGACAACCAAATGGGGCTGCTTAGGTGTTTACCAATAACATTATAGGGCAAACTTCCCTCTTCCTTAGGCACTGATGTTTGGCTTGGACTAAAGACATAAATGTCCTTACTTGCCCATAAACATTATTACCTTGCCAAGAGTGAACCTGGCCCAACACCAAGGCTGTTTAATGTGCATTAAACATTTAATTTGCCAACAAGTAACAACTAACACCCCGCAGAATATACGATAAGTGCAGGTACCACGGGTCCACCCCACCAAGCAAACCCCTAATTATGGGAACTTATCTTCCGCTGCCTCCTGCGCAACACTCCAGACGTGCATTTTTCACCCCTGGGCCTCTGTGAATGGCCGCCGGGTCCCCATGAGCAGCCAGAGAGTGACATGCGTGAAGAGGGGGTGGAAGAGGAGTGTACATTCCTGTTCCCTGCATAGACGTTAGCGTGCGTTCTTTGTGCCAAGCACGTTGGAGCATGGAGAGGTGAGTGGCTATGGATTACTGTGTGTATACACACATCAGGGGAAATACAGATCTGTGAGAAACAACAAAGTGGGCCCAAACCCAGGATAAACTATATTGTGGGTGTTGGTCCACTTTAAGAGTAAAGGTATGTGGTCCTAACATGTTTTCAAGTCAATATTAAAACTTTATTTTAAAATGTTAGGGGCACATTGTTCACCAATGTTAATGTGAGTGTTAGCAAGTTAGAAACACTGACATTACATTGCTACATCTGTGTATGTTGAGTTTGCAAACAAATTCTAATATATTATTTTTTATCACATCTCTACAGCTTGTATACGCCAGCATCGCAGACTGTGGCGGGCCTTCCGACAGATGAAAGGGATGCTGCTGGCCATGAAGAGGCGTCGGAGACGTTAGGGTGGGGGGGATGGCTGCCCTGGCCATGTTTTCCAGGCTTTGTTGGCCTATGTTGCCCGTGTTGGGCCAATTTCTATAAAGACATTTATCTTTACCAAGAACTGTGTTGTTCCTTGACCAGCATAGGTTTCGATTCCCCAAAACCATTATGTCTAAAATTAGGCTGCCATTTTGAGCCAGTACATGTTTACACCATAGTAAGCAATGTTAACTAATGTGGCACATAAATGGTGGCATAATATTAGAGATGATTGAGCAAATCAGCCCTGACTGTGTATTTAGCTTTCACATGTATGGATAAACACAAATTAGAGGTGGTTTTCAAAAATATATTTACATAAATCATAAGAAAAAGGTATACAAATTAATATTCTTGGCTGGGTGGCCGGGGAGGTTGGGAGTCATTGCTAGGGGCGGTGTTGGGGGACAACAGTGCAGTAAAAAATATAGACTGCTGTTGTATGAGCTGTTGTATCAACAACAAAGTTTGGTCCTGCCGCTGTATTGCCTCTGCCTGGCGCTGTATTGCCTCTTCCTGGCGCTGTACAGATTGTTCGATAACATTGGCAAGGCGACCAAGGTCCTGGTTCTGTTGTAGGTTTTGCCTTAACTGGTCCACCTGGCGCTGCAGGCCCTCATTTTGTTGCTGACACATCAGCACCTGATTTTCCAACGCCGCAATGCGCTCATTAGTTCCATCACGCGGCTGTTGGCGACTGTAGTCCTCCAGCATCCGGACCCCTAGTGTGTAGAAATCGGCACTGGTTGGTGCCACACCTCCTCTTGCTGTGGTTGTAGGCTAAAAAAATAGTAAACCACATTTTAGTCAAACGGAACAAATGCAGTTATGCCCCTCCCAAAAGTTACCATAAACACTCACTAGACAACTTACCCTTGTCTGAGCCTCTGAAGCTTGGCCACATGGGACTTGGGAAGAGGTCCCAGCTTGGGGTTCTGGTTCCGCCTCCTGCCAAAACAACAATGAAATGAAATGTTACATGTTGCTTCTTCCACTACCCACGAATATGCCAATGGGTTTAGAGGTCGTCTACATCAGCCATGTTACCTGCGTGTCCTCCAGCCCAGGTAGGCTCGAGGTATCGCTGCCAGAGAGTCGCGAATCAACATCAGAGATGTCGGGCAAGTTGGCAAATGCTAAACATGAAAATCAGGTTAGTAGGTCTGTGGGCCAAACTCTAATGTAACCTGGTTAGGCTATCGAGGTCATACCTCTAAAAAGTTAAAAAATACACAGTAGACCAAAGGTCTTGGTTAAACTCAGATTGTTAACATGTATGTTACAGGACTAAGACGCACTAATTTCTGCAAATCTCATCATAAACATTGCTTAAATTAAACATACCCGCAATATCCCAGATGTCTGGAGTGGGGTCCTCACTCGAGATTGGACCTTGAAAATAGATGTGGACACACAAGTTGCCAGAAGCAAGTGGCACAACATTAGAGCCAAAAGACATACTAGAGCAAGGCAAAACCACTTACCCTCATCTCTGGCAGCTGGAACTTGAGGGGCCCTTTCTGGACAGCCACTTCCGATATTCGGGTCAACTAAAAAAAAAAAAAAATGTGTCTAAAGATTCAGCAAACTACTACAGTGAATGTTTTCCTAAAAATATGTCCGCAAATATACATTGCTATCACTAAAATAACTAATAGACTGACCCTGGGGAGGCAACCAGCACTCCCAAGAGGCATCTTCAAGTTTACCAAGCAAACATGTAGCTTAGTAGACTAACCAAATTGAACCAGTGTAACCTAAACAGCAGAAAGGATACATTATGTATTGCTCTACACACCAACAGGGTCCTGTTGACCGGCAACATCGGAAGTGGGGTCCAAAGATGAACCAGTCACTTGGCCTACAAAGAAAAAAGACAAATGAGACACATGCACTTGAGTCAAAGTGGATCAAGCAAGGTGAACACATGCACTTACCGACATCCAAAGAGTAGGTGGGATCCGGAGGAGATGCTGGGGCCAAGGGCATGGGAGCTAGTGCAAAATAAAACCAACATTGAGCCATAGCTAATGTGCGTGCAAAAATACAACATGCATTAAGGTGTGTGAGCAGCTCTTTCACTAATATTGACTAATCAAGCCAAGTGTGGCTCACACATTGATAGGCCGATATATGGCTACACATCTCTTGCATCCTACATATCTACACATGTTAGGGCCTTGTTAGTTACTGACTGTGAGTGTTACAGTGGGCGTGCAATTAGGGCGCACCCACATATTATTAATAGTCAACAGGGCAAACCTTTATTGCTTGAGCTGCTCCCACACACATTTGTTTTTCAAAAAACCAGCAAACAAATAATGGGTAAATACCTTCAATGGCAGACTGGGGTAGCCTTGAGGTTGCTGGAAGGGCAGGAGCTTGGTTGTCCGGAGCCACATCCCGGACAGCAGCATGTGCACCTATGCATAAAGCAACAGACAGAAAAGTTACAAATGTTTTAGCTATAATGTAATACTTCACAGGTCCTACAGTTAGTTGGTCAGAATGTAAAAATGCTAATCACATACATTAACATTAGGTTATAGTAAAAGCCATAAAATATGTACCTTCAGCCCAACCGGTGGTGTCATCCCCAGGATCCACACCCTGCAGCCGAGCCAGTGGGATTTTGGCCTTCAGCATCTCCTCATACGGCCTGTAGGTACTCTTTGGAGCCTGGATGAACCCACTGTCCACATCAAGATCGTGATTCATCTTTTTCATAAGGGCCCCTCGCAAAGTGTAGAAGCGTTTCCTGCAGGATGGGCCACTACGTGGGTGTTGAGCTGTGCTACTAAGCTCCACACCAATGGCATCCCACAGTTTGCTTCTTTCTTGTTTGCCTATGGACTTGCTTTGGGAGCCAAATATCAGCTCCCATTTCGCAAGTGTCAGGCGCACAAGATGATTATTCTCAGCCAAATTAAATTCAGGCTCCCTCTTGGCACCTGGGCGCTTAGCCTGGGGTGCTGCCCCACCTTCAGGCTGTGCCCTTTTCCGTAAGGGAGGTCTGCGCACAGCACCCACCAAACTCCTACTCGGGCCTGCTGTGGCCGGCAGATGTCCTGTATTTGGCTCCATCCTGTAGCTGCACACACACACAAATCAACACCCCACAAGCACGCATGCACACTACAGAATGGCATCGCAATCTCTTAGGCTTGGGCAGGTTTTATGTGCTCTAACAGCCAATCCAAAAGCAGCCCACTTAATTGATTCACACATACAGCCCAGTTCCTTCTAGGCACACCTCCACTGCACTGACAGAAGCATGTGTGTTAGCCAATTAACTCATTACAGACCTCAATCAACAAACAACACACACCCAAATCCAACAATGGACTGATGTATCTGCAACCCTTGTGACATGTGCTTAGCCTAACGGCTATTTAAAAAAACAACAGCTTCACTTTCATTGGTCCCCACCTGATTTTTGGCCCATGTCCGTTAATGCACGCACGTTACGGCTCAAGTACGCTAGTAGCGCTACTAGCGTGCGCGTGCGCACTCTGTTTTACGCACACCTGGGTCGGCTAATTGGCGCCCGGAAATAGCAGAGCGACGCAAAAGGCGGCAAAGCGGACCTGTCACTTTTGAAAATGAAGTATAAAAGGAAGGAATGAACTAGGTTCTGCTATTCTTACACTGTGGCAAAGGCTGTGGTGTGGTGCTGTGCTCGCTTCCCTTAGCTCATTTGAGCCTCTGTCTGGTTTCTGTCCTCACTCTCTGTGGCTTGTTGGGTGATTTCTGACATCAGTGCTGTTTCTTTAGGAGCTTGGTTTGGGTGGCATCTGCAAATTTTGTGTAGCATACAGCAAGTAAGGCTTGATTTTGGGGCCTTTTGTGGGCTGTGCAGCAACTCCCCTCTTGGTTGTGCTTAACTTAGAAAGCTGGTTTTCAGCAGGCTGGTGGTTTGGACCACTATAGTTCTGGTTTTGTGTTGAGCTGCATTGTAGCGGGTGTGTGTGTAGTGTGATTGTTTGTGTGTGTGTTGTGTGTGAGTGTTTTTTTTTTTTTATTTTTGTTTTTGTATATATCTTTAGTGTGTGTGATGGATAAGAGGGTGATGTATGGTGTCTGGGTGGATGGATGTATGTGTATGCTGAAAGAGCAGGAGGAAAGGGAGCGGGGTGTTGTGAGGCTTAGGGCACCCCGCTCCTTTGCAATCCGCCTTTCAGTATGGGACTTAAGTGACGAGCAGATCAGGAGCCGCTTCCGTCTGAATCGTGCTGCACTACAGTCCCTATATGATCAGATTAAGACCAAAATCGAGCCATCCACCAAACGCACTCACTCCATTCCAGGCATAGTACGCCTGTGTGCCACTCTTAATGTGTTGGCACGAGGGACCTTCCAGGCAACCTCAGCCCTCCTCAGCGGGATAAGCCAGGCTACTATGAGCCGCATCCTAATCCAGGTAGTTCTGGCAATTTGTGATTTAATCCCAATTTACATCAAGTTTCCTGAGGAGGAGGAAGAGGTTGCCAAAATAAAACATGCTTTCTATCTGATGGGAGGGATCCCGAATGTGCTAGGGTGCGTTGATGGTACACATATCCCTTTCCGCCCTCCCCGTGCACAGGAGCTGTCCTACAGAAACAGGAAGCAGTTCCATTCATTTAATATCATGGTGGTCTGTGACCATGAGATGAAGCTGCGGGCGGTGAGATCGGGGTTCCCCGGCTCATGCCACGATTCTTACGTCTTGCAGCGGACAGTCCTGTGCCGGAAGTTTGATAACAACGAAATGCCAGCTGGCTGGCTACTGGGTAATAAATTAACCATGTCTATGTATTTTGCTAATATGTGGCCTAGTAAGGCAATTTTAAACAAACTACCACCCAAAAACATGTACTAGTACTAATTGCTGTCTCTCTCCTTGTGTTTTTTCTACAGCGGACAAGGGATATGGGCAGAGAACGTGGGTCATGACTCCGGTCAGGAACCCACGGACCTCTGCCCATGAACGCTACAATGCAGCGCATCGCAAGACCAGAAGCATTGTGGAAAGAACCATCGGCCTGCTGAAAGCACGCTTTCTTTGTTTGGCACGGCCAGGAGGAGAGATGCTCTACAGCCCACAGAAGGTTTCCAAGATCATCCTTGCCTGCTGTGTGCTACACAACATTTGCATTTGTCACCGAATCCAAGCCCCCGAGGAGACAGCACTGGTGCCAGAAATCCCCAACCTGCCCGCAGATAGAAGTGAGGACACCCAGACTGGCGATGAGCTAAGGGAAAGGCTGATCACTTCTTATTTTGCGGTAAGCTAACTACCCTTCACTCTAATGCAAGTACTGCACTCCTGTTTAAATGTCTTTGACCTCCCATCCAAAAGAGCAACCAAACGCACTAAGGGGGGGTTTAAGATGACCCAAACCACTCTAAGGGGGGGTGTAAGATGACCCAAACCACTCTAAGGGGGGGTGTAAGATGACCCAAACCACTCTAAGGGGGGGTGTAAGATGACCCAAACCACTCTAAGGGGGGGTGTAAGATGACCCAAACCACTCTAAGGGGGGGTGTAAGATGACCCAAACCACTCTAAGGGGGGGTGTAAGATGACCCAAACCACTCTAAGGGGGGGTGTAAGATGACCCAAACCACTCTAAGGGGTGTTTCAGATGACCCAAACCACTCTAAGGGGGGTGTAAGATGACCCAAACCACTCTAAGGGGGGGTGTAAGATGACCCAAACCACTCTAAGGGGTGTTTCAGATGACCCAAACCACTCTAAGGGGGGGTGTAAGATGACCCAAACCACTCTAAGGGGGGGTGTAAGATGACCCAAACCACTCTAAGGGGTGTTTCAGATGACCCAAACCACTCTAAGGGGGGTTTCAGATGACCCAAACCACTCTAAGGGGGGTTTAAGATGACCCAAACCACTCTAAGGGGGGGTGTAAGATGACCCAAACCACTCTAAGGGGGGGTGTAAGATGACCCAAACCACTCTAAGGGGTGTTTCAGATGACCCAAACCACTCTAAGGGGGGGTGTAAGATGACCCAAACCACTCTAAGGGGGGGTGTAAGATGACCCAAACCACTCTAAGGGGGGGTGTAAGATGACCCAAACCACTCTAAGGGGGGGTGTAAGATGACCCAAACCACTCTAAGGGGGGGTGTAAGATGACCCAAACCACTCTAAGGGGGGGTGTAAGATGACCCAAACCACTCTAAGGGGTGTTTCAGATGACCCAAACCACTCTAAGGGGGGGTGTAAGATGACCCAAACCACTCTAAGGGGGGGTGTAAGATGACCCAAACCACTCTAAGGGGTGTTTCAGATGACCCAAACCACTCTAAGGGGGGTGTAAGATGACCCAAACCACTCTAAGGGGGGGTGTAAGATGACCCAAACCACTCTAAGGGGGGGTGTAAGATGACCCAAACCACTCTAAGGGGGGGTGTAAGATGACCCAAACCACTCTAAGGGGGGGTGTAAGATGACCCAAACCACTCTAAGGGGGGGTGTAAGATGACCCAAACCACTCTAAGGGGGGGTGTAAGATGACCCAAACCACTCTAAGGGGGGTGTAAGACGCCAATGTTGGTTATCAAGTTATGCATTTTTTTAAAAGAAAGCACAAAATAACTATAAAGATATATACTAACTGCACTTTTCTTAATTTTTCAGGCACAAAGAGATGCACCATGATCTCGACATTCCTCTTACAACCCTTTCCTGGACTTTACTTTTCTTTTGCATTTCTGCTGGACTTTTCTTTTTCTATTTCATTTATATTTTATTCTTAATTTATTTTTAGAGAAAAAATTAAAAAAAAATTAGATATATACATGTGGCTATGTGTTTAATTCGGTTGTAAGTTTCCTTTACATTCTAATTCCTATTTTCATTTTCCTTTTCTTTCTCTGTTCTGTTTTTATTTTCCTTTTCTTTCTCTGTTCTGTTTTTATTTTCCTTTTCTTTCTCTGTTCTGTTTTTATTTTCCTTTTCTTTCTCTGTTCTGTTTTTATTTTCCTTTTCTTTCTCTGTTCTGTTTTTATTTTCCTTTTCTTTCTCTGTTCTGTTTTTATTTTCCTTTTCTTTCTCTGTTCTGTTTTTATTTTCCTTTTCTTTCTCTGTTCTGTTTTTATTTTCCTTTTCTTTCTCATTGGTGATTTAATTGTATTTCCTTTTTAGGTAACAAATAAAAATTAAAAAAATTGTGGCTATGTGTTTAATTATGTTTTATTTTCCATTTATATTCGAAGATCTGGTAGAATTTAATTACCTTTTACACACAATAAAAAAATTTTTACATTTCAAAACAAATGTGGCAATGTGTTTTATTCAGAAGGTACTGGATGGCCAGGACACAGCAAAGCTAACAGGCGCTGTGTAGAATAGCGTGGTCACACTGACTGACAGCGCCAACACAGCTGAGGGCCAACATCATATTCAGCAATGTAGGCGTTGTTCGCAACAACGCCAGGTAGCGACTGAGGAGGCCTGCTATAGCGAATCGCTAACGCCCGCGGCTGACGCTAGCGGCGCTCATAGCGCCATACTTCAGTCGCTCATCTGTCGCTACCTGGCGCTATTGATGAATCGGCCTCTATGTTTCTGTTTAAAGGGCTAAAGTTGTTAATCTAGTTTTTTGTTATGTTTAATGTTTTCTAATGTTAGCAAATCTGTGTTTAATGGAAGCAGTTTTCATCTGTTGCTATTGGCTATGTACACCAGGTGCAGACATGGTGTATGTTGCCAGAAACAACAGATTGCAGATAGTCGCACAGAACAAATGCTGCTGGGCATGGTGTAAGGTTGAGTGAGCTCCCTCACCTCAGCAGTGGCCATAGCAGCAGTGTTCTGTGTACAGTGTTCTTGGTGTTCAGATTGGGTGTACATTGGCAATACCATCAGATTGCAGATAATATGAAAACTGCTTTCATAAAATACACATTTGCTAACATAAAAAAATACTAGTTCAGCACCTGAGCACGCAGTTTTGGCACCCAAAATTCTATTCCATTGAAGGTGGACTCACCCTTTAAAGAAAATGTATTGTGAAATTGCGTAACATTAAAAATCCATATAAACATGCTGATTAGTGCAAGGAGAAGTTACATATAACCCCCAACTGAAAAAACCCAAGCAAGCCTGTGGTTTTCTGGTAGAAATGTAATTCAGGGGTGATAGGTTTTCAAGCTCTCCATTTCAGTGCTTGTGTTCTGAGACAGCCTATGGAGAGCAGAAGCATTAAAGTCATTCTACACACAGTGGAGAAAAGCTGCTATACTCACCTTTAATGCCGGTACGGGATAGGTTTCATTATGATACATTAGCTGTTTATTCAGTGTTTGTATGTGTGAAAATGACAGGTAAACGTCTCCTTGTCTCAGGCGTATATCTCTCTCAGTTTGGTGTGAATTGCCGCTGGCACAGCACCCCCCCCCCCCCCAAAATCTAGGACTATCATATGTGTGTGGCAAGATGGTTACCACCTTGTCATTCAAAAGCAAATTATCTTTATGCCATTCCACAACATCTGCATGGGGATAAGCCCTCTCAAACTGCTTATGCCACTGATCATAAGAGGCAAAGCAATTTACTAAGCTTCCTTTTTTGACTGGAGGTCCGCCTTAAGCATTCCAAAAATCTACCCAAAGCATTGCATGATGGGTAAAGCATCTTCACACTCAAGAATAATTACAGTAGCAATAATCTGTTTTCCAGTACAAGCTGGCTCAGGGGACAGAACTCTCGCCTGTTAAAGTTATATGGAACTTACAAAACATGTCACCCCTGATTCTTTTTTGTTTCGTTTTTTCTTATCCAGATGCTTAAGTAAACTCTGCTCTTGCTATTTAGCTTATTTACACACATTTTTATTGTTGGACAATTTGTTTGCAATTGTGCTCCTTTAAGATTTGCGCCCCACCTCCTACATTGAGCTGCCCTTCGAGGGCATAATGGGACTACAACCCAGTTTATTCCTCAACCAAGGGATAACAGCTAAGCGCTTAGATGGGCTGTAAGTGGTTAATATTGTTTTTCTTAAATACTTACCTTATTATTCCCATTTTGCAAAAACATGTATTTTTTTCTTCTTCAGAATAAACTGCACATTGACATTCTCTGCAAACTGACAAGTGACACCGGGAACACATATAGCCCCAGCAGGTGGTAGAAAAGCACGAGGTGGCAAACACAGCAATACATTTCCCTCCCTCGGGCACCGCTAGAAAGATTCATGCTGATCAGTCAGGTGCCAAGACAGCTAGACATCTGGATTTGAATGTCAGAGACATCTATATGGTGAATTATTATTACTTGATCTGTCTGCAAATAATAAAAGAAAAGAGAAAAATCTATTTTATCACATATCAGAAGGTCAATGGCAAGCCGCGACCAATGCTGATTTTCTCCAGGTGTCAAAGTGTCAGATCTGTCCTCCTCATTATTTTTTTTTTCCAGCAGGCTAGGCAGCCATTCCAAACTGATGGGTCCATACTGCTATGCCACAGTGACTCTAGACACAAATACTTTAATTGTCCTTAAAATGGAATTTAAGCAACTTGTGAAAATGTTTAATGGAGCCAGAAAAGCAGAAGAAAAGGCTTGTGCTACATTTGAACAGTTGCTGGAAAATACAGCAGATGGCTGTACACAAATTATACCATTCCTTGCTTTAGCTGTGATTAGATACAGAGACCTCCAGACTTTTTATTTTTGAACATGTCAGCTTTGGTTACACACTATAGAGCTTACCAAAGAGAAGCTTGGAAGAAATAACAAAGTCAGTTTTTATTCTGATGTTTTGCAAATTTGAGATATGTGCAGATGTGGCAGATGAAGCCAAACCTGGGCCCTGGGCACTAATTTTTTCTAATTTATCTAATAACCTTCTGGAGCTGCTCTTCACCAGCCTGTATTTAAACTGTGTTATTTTACATGTGGATATCGCTTCCCTCTTGATAAAGGTGTCAAAACCGAAACATTGAGGGTCCTTCTCTGTCCATCTGGTGGCACTGCCTGTAAGCTTAACTCTTTTGTGTTCTATTTGATGCTACTATTGTTTTTTCTTACCTGTTATGACGAAGGGTGTTGCAGGCCATATAGGCCATCCAGACCTTCCTTATGGTTCCTTATGCTTAAAGTGGACCAAAACCCAAGATTTTGACTATCCTGGGTTTTGGTCCTTGCCCCCAGGGCACTCCGATCGGCAGTGCCCGGCTGTGTGAAACCCCCCAGGTTGGCGAAACCAACTCACCCCTTCCTGGTCCTATGGCTTATGCGCGGCTGCTCGTCCAATCAGTGTGCTTAAATCTGCTGACGTCACGTCGTCTAAGCCTTCACCTAAGGCAAGCGGCTCTGAGCAACAGCGCATGCGCGAGCCAAGGGCACATCCCCCGCTACCCTCTAACAGGGAGCTTGCCTGTGCCAGCCATTCACAAATGCCTGGCGCGGGCACGTGCCCTGCTAGAGGGATGTGGGGATGTGGCCTTGGCTCGCGCATGCGCTGTTGGACTGGGAAAGAAGGTAAGTGTATGGGCGACCTGGGGGTTTTTAGAGAGTGAATCATGATTTTGGAAGCCCCCCGGGGGGGGGGGGGGGGAATCGATCGGCCTGGGAATCGATCCCCTTGGGTTTTGGTCCACTTTAAACAATTATTGTTCTAACTTTGTCAATAATACATAAGTGTTTGACCTAAAGGTGTGCCTGTATTGCTGGAAAACACAACAGCACCACCTAGCAGTTATTATCTAAAATATTGTTTCTGTTTATTTCATTATTCCAGCATGATGTCTATCTATTGCATGTAACTACTGACTATGTAATGTGCACTAGTTTCTCCCTTCAATTTTTCTGCATTTATTGTTGTTGTTCGTCCTTACATGTTGGGTGAGACACACACAGCAGAGGACGGAAAACTTCTCTTGCTCATTTACAATACACTATTTGGATTTTTTCTGTGAGGTGTAGTTTGACCGAAGATTTAAATAATAATGAATCAGAGCCCTACAGATGTGTGTTTCTTTACCTTTTGTCGTGGCTAGCTTTATTGTGAGTGTCCATAGATGAATAATGTTTTACAACAACACTTGTTATCTTGTTGTTGCATACAACGACATGGAGGGGGAAATGCAGGTGCAAGTCCTTCTCATGAAGGTCTGCAATACACTTTCTCCAGATGATTACATGAGGAGTCCCACCCGTCTTCTTTAACTTCTCAGAGGTTTTATTTAAGGTTACTTTAATAAACGGTATTGAACATTCTCAAAGCACATCTTTTCCACAGTCCCTGTAAGTTGACCACTAATCCCAGAGATAACAGTATTTCAAGTACAGTAAATGGTCTATACAGGCTACTTAAAAAACCTCTCACCTTTTCTATCCCGCAGCTTATCAGTCCTAGTCTGGCAGTGTAAAATGTACCAGTTCCTGAGATTTGGAGGCTGATCCATTACTAATGCCAGGTATCGACAGATGAGCGTCTATATAGCGGCGCTTAGAGCGACCACTAGTAGACGTTGTAAGTGGGTATCGGGCGCTGTAACAGAGCGCCTCAGTTGCTGTAGTAATCTGTCGGCATTGATGAATGCGATGTATGTTGGACGCTGTAACACCAGTATAGCACTACAGCGAGTGAAAAGTAGCCCCAGCTCAGTTTGACCGACTCTCAAAAAAAAAAGGACACATACAGCGTCGGAACTGTAAAGCTGGGCGCTGTAGCATAGAGCACCAGACACTGTGTGATTAAAGTCTGTTTTTGAACACATATACATCTGTAACAAAGTGAAAAACACATGGAATGACATTGTTGTAACACTGTGACATTAACACTTTAGTGCCAGACCTGTAATGACAATTCTGCATAAAAATATAAAAAGCCAAAAAAGTTTCTAAAAATGTTTGTTTGCAGCAAGAAGAGATCACACAATGATTTGAGCAAAAAAGAAACAAAAAAAATTGTCAAACACGCTGTTTAAACACAAGCAAATGAACAACCATTGAAATGTATGGGAGAGCGACAATGAGCGAAAGGTAATACCTGGCGCTCTGGAAGCTGGAGCGCCGGCGCTATACGGTGAGCCACCTGTATTAATACATGTTACACTACATGGTGCTGTTAGAGGCGCTCACCAGATTCGCTTTTATTCGCCAAGGGGGTTTTGCGTACAGCGCCCGACGTTCACCAGACGCTGCCTGCCACTACAAAGCACTACCTGGTGCTATCCCTTCTTAAATAACCCCCTTGTCCCATGCAGGTTCATCCTCCATTTACTCGTGATTTCCGTGAACAAGGCCTGACACACCCTGGGACACCCAGGGCACTGCTACTGACTATGGCCTTTGGTCTCGGAAGTAGCAAGTAAATGAAGGATGGACCTGCACGACAATGGACTCATTTTGGGAGCTGGCAATTTTTACACTACTGGACTAGGGCTTATCAGCTGTGGGTTTCACAAGACCACAAGTTCCTTACTGATGGCACCTGAGTCTTAGGTTTCATTCCTAGGCTCTCTGGTTATGCTCCCTGGCTTTACTGAGAGTAATTATCCTTGTGCTGCTGCCAGCCTGCACAATGTATCGAGCAGGACTGAAGTCCTGCTGTTGCCTTGTAAATAGACACTTAGCTCCCTGCTATGTTATAATGCAAATAGACAGGCCTGTGGCTGCTGTTACAATGTACCATGGCTGTGCCCTGCTGTTACAATATAAACAGCTTCACAGCTGACTGTGATGCGTGGGTGAGCTCTCCATTGCACTGCTTTGATATTTTATGTGGTAGAGTTGGTTGAGGCCTTTATGGTAGGGGCCTTAGTTTTTTTAGTTCCTATTTTAAGGAATTTCATTTCTATTGGTGGATGGATGGGTGGCTAGGTGATCAAGCAGGAAAGTAGGTAGGTGTGTGAGCAGGCAGGTAGGTGGGCACATAGGTACCACATAGGTAGGTGGGAGGGCAGACCCATGGGTACGTGGTTGGTCCACTGGACCGCCAGGCAGGTGGGCGGGATGGTAGGTGGGCTGGTGGCTGAGCAGTCAGGCAAGTCTGTAGGTGGGTGGGTGGTAGGTAGGTAGGTGGGCTGGCAGGTGGGTGAGTGGCTAGAGACTAGGTCAACTTCTCTGCATGCAGAAATAGAGGAGGCATCTTGGCGAGCAGGCCAAGCAGCTGGGCAGACAGCCTTGGCAGGTAAGTGGTGGCTCCGGCAAGGCAGGTGGAATAATTTCTGGCAGTGAGCTGCATCCCTGGCAGGATGGGGGAGAGCTCTGGAGGAGGTCTGGATGTGGCAGCTCTTTGGCGGGGGCGATCCACCACAGTTGCCCAGCTGCTGGGCGTCTACGGGAAAGTGTAAAGCAGTGGACAACTCCGGTGCACTGGGGCAGGGGGTATAGGACACATAATGCAGTGCGGGAGAGAGTGGGGTTAGGTGAGCATAACAGCATGCTCCATATACCAAACTCTACACCCAGCCCTGGGCACACTCACCCATTGCACTGGTCCTCCTGGAACTCAGGGAACCCCCATCTGTCCACAGCGTGCCTAGCACGTTAGGAGCAACTGGCTCAAATTCCCTTCAGATGTGCTTGGCATAATATGGACACTCGGGGGGTTAAAATGCTGTACATGTGAGTCCTTGGTCCTATCAGTTCCTTGCTGGGCTGCTCATACCTCCCCTGCACAAGGCCTCCTAATTCCTGGCCAGAGTATGCGGGGAGGTACCCTGATGGGCATTTCTCCCCTTTAATTTACTCCTTTTAGTTTTTGTAGTAGTTCTTGAACTTCTGGCACTAATCTAACTAAAGCTTTTCAGGTTCCCTCATCTGCATTTGCAAATCTTGCCCATGGAAAAAGCTCTGATAACAAGAAGCATTAATAATTCAAGTGTTTTTCTGCATCTAGTTTTCTGATCTTTCTATTTATAGCTGGTCCCCTGGTCTGTAATTGCTGCAGTCTATGATTTTCAGTGAGCACTGTGATATGGTTAACGTCGACATTTTCTATAGCATTTTTCTCTCAGTACGCTGTTATTAGCGGAACGTTCTCTTGAGAGCCATTGGACGATAATGTCCTGCGTGTGAGGCCTTTCAGAGCTGTGGCGGCACCGTCCCACATGTCAGTGCTGTGCAGTGACCTCACAAGCCCATGAAAACTCCATTATTTCAATAGCTTCTCCAGGATTATCTTATCTGATTTGTTCTAATAATTCAGCTTCTCTCATGTCCTTGGAGGTTTAAGCTTCTCCTGGCCAACAATGGAGCCTTCTCCAAACAAACTTGCCGGCTCAGCAGCAGCCTGTGTGCCTGCCAGGCCGAAGACAAGACAGCCACTTTAATCAAAGCTTAGCCGACTGGGTGATCACTGCGGTCCTGCAATTATTATTATCTCAAAATTTCATAGAAATATCTATTGCTGGGAAGTACATCACTGATTATTTGCCAGTAGAGCATATTTCATATGCTTTTGTTGCACTTTGTAAAAAAAAGAATCTCAGCTTCTTCATTTCGAAAATCCAGAAAATTCACCTCTGTCTGTAAAGTTGGAATAGTTCATATCATTTTAAAGTGTTTTTATTTTTAATAAGCTTAGGTCAATCACTTTTAAAGTATCCCTGTCAAATATCGTCTTACTGGGACATGGCTATGGGTGAACGTGCAGTGTTAGATTGGGAGTTGAACAAAGGGTGGTGGTGAAGAAATTACAATTACAGTTGTTGTCCAGTATCAGAGCTAATTCTTTACATGATCACCGTCATTGATGAGGCCCCGGACTGGCAATGTTTGTACTGTTATCTCTTACAAGTCCCCTGACTTCCTGGTTGCCCCATTTGTTGCCTTGTATGTGTTGGCCTTCGTGTATATCTGTCTTTTTCCTTTGTTGTCTGATTGGTGTTCCCTGCCCTCCCATGGGTGTTTGTAATCCCCACCTCGATGGGGGCAGCTGTATCTGCCGCCTTCTCCGCAGCGTGAGAAGGCGGCAGATACAGCTACCCCATTGCCTCCTCTCTGCGGCAAAAACATAGAGTTAACACTCGGCTTGGTATAGCAGTGGGCATGGCCGACGCTCGAGCATCGGCCACGCCCACCGCTGTTTAAGTCCGGGTGTCTCTGTCTACTGGCACCGTGGAGAGGTGGCAGGGACAGTGCAAGCGGCGGAGCAGCTTCTGCTGCTTGCATTGTCCATGCCACCTCTCCATGGTGCCAGCAGACAGAGACACCCGGACTTAAACAGCGGTGGGAGTGGCTGACGCTCGAGTGTCGGCAACGCCCACCACTATTCTTAGCCAGTGTGTCTGTGTGAAGACGGCGAGGACTGCGGGGAGGATTGAAACGTCAGTTTACTTTTTTTTTTCTTTTTTTACTTTTGTCTATGGGGCACACTACCTATATGGGATGGGGAGGGGGGCATTAATGCCACACTACCTATATGGGATGGGGAGGGGGGGAAGAATGCCACACTACCTATATGGGATGGGGAGGTGGGATGAATGCCACACTACCTATATGGGATGGGTAGGGGGGCGTTAATGCCACACTACCTATATGGGATGGGGAGGGGGGGGAAGAATGCCACACTACCTATATGGGATGGGGAGGGGGGATGAATGCCACACTACCTATATGGGATGGGGAGGTGGGATGAATGCCACACTACCTATATGGGATGGGGAGGGGGGTGAATGCCACACTACCTATATGGGATGGGGAGGGGGGATGAATGCCACACTACCTATATGGGATGGGGAGGTGGGATGAATGCCACACTACCTATATGGGATGGGGAGGGGGGATGAATGCCACACTACCTATATGGGATGGGGATGGGGGATGAATGCCACACTACCTATATGGGATGGGGAGGGGGGATGAATGCCACACTACCTATATGGGATGGGGAGGTGGGATGAATGCCACACTACCTATATGGGATGGGGAGGGGGGATGAATGCCACACTACCTATATGGGATGGGAGGGGGGGATGAATGCCACACTGCCTTTATAGGAATGGGGGTGAATGCCACACTGCCCATATGTGAATGGGGGTGAATGCCACACTGCCTATGTGGGAATGGGAGGGTGGGATGCCACACTGCCTATATCGGAATGTGGGGGGGTGCCACACTGCCTATATGGGAATTGGAGGGGGGAGTGCCACATTGCCTATATGAGGAATGGTATGGGGGGAGTACCACACTGCCTATATGGAGAATGGTATGGGGGGAGTGCTACACTGCTTATATGGGGAATGGGAGAGGGGTACCACACTGCCTATATGGAGAATAGGAAGGGGGGAATACCACACTGCCTATGGGAATGGGATGAAGGCATCCCACACTGTCTATGGGAATGGGATAGGGGCATGCCACACTGCCTATGGGTATGGGATAGGGGTATGCCACACTGCCTATGGGATGGGGGCATCCCACACTGCCTATGGGAGGGGAGAATGCCACACTGCCCATTAGGAATGGGATGGGGGGATGCCACACTGCCCATGGGGAATGGGATAGGGGAATGCCACACTGCTTGTAATGGGGTGTTTTAGCACAACATTTAGCTTAGAATTTTTTTTTTCTTATTTTTCTCCTCCAAATCCTAGGTGCGTCTTATGGGCATGTGCGTCTTATAGGGCAAAAAAGACGGTACCTAATTTTTGACTGTTGGTCCACTTTAATTATCCGCAAATTTCATGGCACATTTGCAGCTGTATTTGCCAATTCTTGGCAGCCTGATGAAAGCGGAAGAAGGTGGTTGGTAGGAAAATGCGGCAGGGTATTCATTCAGATTAGATTGCCAGGTGATGCCTACACATGTGGCAGGGGAATGTGGAGTGAGTTAAGAAAACAGTCGATCCCGAATGGGCGATTGGCGAACAGAGGTGACAGCGGGGGCTTGGAGGAACCCAGTGGTTATACACCAGCCCTGGGTGAAACCTTTGGCAGAATAATTTGGTAAAATATTTTTTCTAAAAGAACAGCATTCTTAGCATTGACTGGAGCTTAGATGGGTCTTGGGAACATGGTTAGGATGTAGAACTGATGGGCTCAACAGTCTTGGAGGTGTTTAGAATAAGTTTGTTATCTGTCTACCAATTTTCATTCTGCATGCTGCTTCTTCATCGATGATCTATGGTTCAACCCGCCGAGGGGCATTCAAAACACCCATGAGGACCAAAGGTCAAGTTCTATTTAGGTCCTCTTTAACCAATTTTTGTCAGGGTTTTGGTGCTCTATCTTCTTATTCTCCTCCTCTGGAATGTAAAATAAACCTTAGGATTTTGCCCCCAGACCTGTGATTTACTTATCAGCATGCTGTTTCCAAGATTCATATATTCCCGTGGCTCTGTTTTACGACAGTGGGAGTGGGTTTTCTGGCCTTGAGTAAAAACTACTGACTACAAGTCCCAGAATACTTCCACTGTAATAGGTGAGCTAATCAGCAGCTCGGGTTAAGTCAAGCAGCAGTAATGACCTCCCCAACTGGTAATGCTTCCAGTAAACACACTGTTGCTAGGGAAAACTGTTTTCTTTAAAAAAAAACACACTTGTAAACAAATGGAAAACATTAACAGATTAGCTCAGCACTAGGGATGAGCGAATCGATCCGGACGAACCCGGATTCGATCCGAATTTCAGGAAAAATTCGATTCGGATCGAATCCGAATTTCCCCGCGATTCGATCACTCGAAGTTTTCCTTTAACATCCATTCATTTACATTACAGGCATTCTAAGATGGCGGGCGGGACATGTCTGGACATGTATCCCGCGCCAGTGCAAGCTGGGGCAGTCACATGCAGCCTATCAGCAGCCAGCAAGCCCGGTGACGTCACACAGCGGTATTTAACGGCGGCCATCTTGCTTTTCCTCATTTCTCTATTGCATTCGTGACAGACAGAACGCTGTGTAGCTGAGGCACTTAGACAGGCAGGGACAGACAGGGACAGGCTGGAGACAGGCAGGAGACAGGCAGGAGACAGACAGGAGACAGACAGAAAGCCAGGGAAAGGTAGGAAAAACGGAGGCTGTGACAGGGAGATTTTTTTTTTTTCATCCAGCCTTTGTTAGCGTTTTCAGGCTGCTTATAGTAACTAACTGTGCATATATACTGAACTGATCTTAAGTCTGCTGTGAGGCATCCCATTCTGTGACTAAAGCAGCCTCTATTTAATAGCATAATAAACATTTGCACTTATTCTCATAGAAATCAGGCCTGATAAAGACACTTTTGCTGTGCATGCTCTCTGGTTTTTGTGGCACTGGCATCCCATTCTGTGACTAAAGCAGCCTCTATTTAATAGCATAATAAACATTTGCACTTATTCTCATAGAAATCAGGCCTGATAAAGACACTTTTGCTGTGCATGCTCTCTGGTTTTTGTGGCACTGGCATCCCATTCTGTGACTAAAGCAGCCTCTATTTAATAGCATAATAAACATTTGCACTTATTCTCATAGAAATCAGGCCTGATAAAGACACTTTTGCTGTGCATGCTCTCTGGTTTTTGTGGCACTGGCATCCCATTCTGTGACTAAAGCAGCCTCTATTTAATAGCATAATAACCATTTGCACTTATTCTCATAGAAATCAGGCCTGATAAAGACACTTTTGCTGTGCATGCTCTCTGGTTTTTGTGGCACTGGCATCCCATTCTGTGACTAAAGCAGCCTCTATTTAATAGCATAATAACCATTTGCACTTATTCTCATAGAAATCAGGCCTGATAAAGACACTTTTGCTGTGCATGCTCTCTGGTTTTTGTGGCACTGGCATCCCATTCTGTGACTAAAGCAGCCTCTATTTAATAGCATAATAAACATTTGCACTTATTCTCATAGAAATCAGGCCTGATAAAGACACTTTTGCTGTGCATGCTCTCTGGTTTTTGTGGCACTGGCATCCCATTCTGTGACTAAAGCAGCCTCTATTTAATAGCATAATAAACATTTGCACTTATTCTCATAGAAATCAGGCCTGATAAAGACACTTTTGCTGTGCATGCTCTCTGGTTTTTGTGGCACTGGCATCCCATTCTGTGACTAAAGCAGCCTCTATTTAATAGCATAATAACCATTTGCACTTATTCTCATAGAAATCAGGCCTGATAAAGACACTTTTGCTGTGCATGCTCTCTGGTTTTTGTGGCACTGGCATCCCATTCTGTGACTAAAGCAGCCTCTATTTAATAGCATAATAACCATTTGCACTTATTCTCATAGAAATCAGGCCTGATAAAGACACTTTTGCTGTGCATGCTCTCTGGTTTTTGTGGCACTGGCATCCCATTCTGTGACTAAAGCAGCCTCTATTTAATAGCATAATAAACATTTGCACTTATTCTCATAGAAATCAGGCCTGATAAAGACACTTTTGCTGTGCATGCTCTCTGGTTTTTGTGGCACTGGCATCCCATTCTGTGACTAAAGCAGCCTCTATTTAATAGCATAATAAACATTTGCACTTATTCTCATAGAAATCAGGCCTGATAAAGACACTTTTGCTGTGCATGCTCTCTGGTTTTTGTGGCACTGGCATCCCATTCTGTGACTAAAGCAGCCTCTATTTAATAGCATAATAAACATTTGCACTTATTCTCATAGAAATCAGGCCTGATAAAGACACTTTTGCTGTGCATGCTCTCTGGTTTTTGTGGCACTGGCATCCCATTCTGTGACTAAAGCAGCCTCTATTTAATAGCATAATAAACATTTGCACTTATTCTCATAGAAATCAGGCCTGATAAAGACACTTTTGCTGTGCATGCTCTCTGGTTTTTGTGGCACTGGCATCCCATTCTGTGACTAAAGCAGCCTCTATTTAATAGCATAATAAACATTTGCACTTATTCTCATAGAAATCAGGCCTGATAAAGACACTTTTGCTGTGCATGCTCTCTGGTTTTTGTGGCACTGGCATCCCATTCTGTGACTAAAGCAGCCTCTATTTAATAGCATAATAAACATTTGCACTTATTCTCATAGAAATCAGGCCTGATAAAGACACTTTTGCTGTGCATGCTCTCTGGTTTTTGTGGCACTGGCATCCCATTCTGTGACTAAAGCAGCCTCTATTTAATAGCATAATAACCATTTGCACTTATTCTCATAGAAATCAGGCCTGATAAAGACACTTTTGCTGTGCATGCTCTCTGGTTTTTGTGGCACTGGCATCCCATTCTGTGACTAAAGCAGCCTCTATTTAATAGCATAATAAACATTTGCACTTATTCTCATAGAAATCAGGCCTGATAAAGACACTTTTGCTGTGCATGCTCTCTGGTTTTTGTGGCACTGGCATCCCATTCTGTGACTAAAGCAGCCTCTATTTAATAGCATAATAAACATTTGCACTTATTCTCATAGAAATCAGGCCTGATAAAGACACTTTTGCTGTGCATGCTCTCTGGTTTTTGTGGCACTGGCATCCCATTCTGTGACTAAAGCAGCCTCTATTTAATAGCATAATAAACATTTGCACTTATTCTCATAGAAATCAGGCCTGATAAAGACACTTTTGCTGTGCATGCTCTCTGGTTTTTGTGGCACTGGCATCCCATTCTGTGACTAAAGCAGCCTCTATTTAATAGCATAATAAACCATTTGCACTTATTCTCATAGAAATCAGGCCTGATAAAGACACTTTTGCTGTGCATGCTCTCTGGTTTTTGTGGCACTGGCATCCCATTCTGTGACTAAAGCAGCCTCTATTTAATAGCATAATAAACATTTGCACTTATTCTCATAGAAATCAGGCCTGATAAAGACACTTTTGCTGTGCATGCTCTCTGGTTTTTGTGGCACTGGCATCCCATTCTGTGACTAAAGCAGCCTCTATTTAATAGCATAATAAACATTTGCACTTATTCTCATAGAAATCAGGCCTGATAAAGACACTTTTGCTGTGCATGCTCTCTGGTTTTTGTGGCACTGGCATCCCATTCTGTGACTAAAGCAGCCTCTATTTAATAGCATAATAAACATTTGCACTTATTCTCATAGAAATCAGGCCTGATAAAGACACTTTTGCTGTGCATGCTCTCTGGTTTTTGTGGCACTGGCATCCCATTCTGTGACTAAAGCAGCCTCTATTTAATAGCATAATAAACATTTGCACTTATTCTCATAGAAATCAGGCCTGATAAAGACACTTTTGCTGTGCATGCTCTCTGGTTTTTGTGGCACTGGCATCCCATTCTGTGACTAAAGCAGCCTCTATTTAATAGCATAATAAACATTTGCACTTATTCTCATAGAAATCAGGCCTGATAAAGACACTTTTGCTGTGCATGCTCTCTGGTTTTTGTGGCACTGGCATCCCATTCTGTGACTAAAGCAGCCTCTATTTAATAGCATAATAAACATTTGCACTTATTCTCATAGAAATCAGGCCTGATAAAGACACTTTTGCTGTGCATGCTCTCTGGTTTTTGTGGCACTGGCATCCCATTCTGTGACTAAAGCAGCCTCTATTTAATAGCATAATAACCATTTGCACTTATTCTCATAGAAATCAGGCCTGATAAAGACACTTTTGCTGTGCATGCTCTCTGGTTTTTGTGGCACTGGCATCCCATTCTGTGACTAAAGCAGCCTCTATTTAATAGCATAATAACCATTTGCACTTATTCTCATAGAAATCAGGCCTGATAAAGACACTTTTGCTGTGCATGCTCTCTGGTTTTTGTGGCACTGGCATCCCATTCTGTGACTAAAGCAGCCTCTATTTAATAGCATAATAACCATTTGCACTTATTCTCATAGAAATCAGGCCTGATAAAGACACTTTTGCTGTGCATGCTCTCTGGTTTTTGTGGCACTGGCATCCCATTCTGTGACTAAAGCAGCCTCTATTTAATAGCATAATAAACATTTGCACTTATTCTCATAGAAATCAGGCCTGATAAAGACACTTTTGCTGTGCATGCTCTCTGGTTTTTGTGGCACTGGCATCCCATTCTGTGACTAAAGCAGCCTCTATTTAATAGCATAATAAACATTTGCACTTATTCTCATAGAAATCAGGCCTGATAAAGACACTTTTGCTGTGCATGCTCTCTGGTTTTTGTGGCACTGGCATCCCATTCTGTGACTAAAGCAGCCTCTATTTAATAGCATAATAAACATTTGCACTTATTCTCATAGAAATCAGGCCTGATAAAGACACTTTTGCTGTGCATGCTCTCTGGTTTTTGTGGCACTGGCATCCCATTCTGTGACTAAAGCAGCCTCTATTTAATAGCATAATAAACATTTGCACTTATTCTCATAGAAATCAGGCCTGATAAAGACACTTTTGCTGTGCATGCTCTCTGGTTTTTGTGGCACTGGCATCCCATTCTGTGACTAAAGCAGCCTCTATTTAATAGCATAATAAACATTTGCACTTATTCTCATAGAAATCAGGCCTGATAAAGACACTTTTGCTGTGCATGCTCTCTGGTTTTTGTGGCACTGGCATCCCATTCTGTGACTAAAGCAGCCTCTATTTAATAGCATAATAAACATTTGCACTTATTCTCATAGAAATCAGGCCTGATAAAGACACTTTTGCTGTGCATGCTCTCTGGTTTTTGTGGCACTGGCATCCCATTCTGTGACTAAAGCAGCCTCTATTTAATAGCATAATAAACATTTGCACTTATTCTCATAGAAATCAGGCCTGATAAAGACACTTTTGCTGTGCATGCTCTCTGGTTTTTGTGGCACTGGCATCCCATTCTGTGACTAAAGCAGCCTCTATTTAATAGCATAATAAACATTTGCACTTATTCTCATAGAAATCAGGCCTGATAAAGACACTTTTGCTGTGCATGCTCTCTGGTTTTTGTGGCACTGGCATCCCATTCTGTGACTAAAGCAGCCTCTATTTAATAGCATAATAAACATTTGCACTTATTCTCATAGAAATCAGGCCTGATAAAGACACTTTTGCTGTGCATGCTCTCTGGTTTTTGTGGCACTGGCATCCCATTCTGTGACTAAAGCAGCCTCTATTTAATAGCATAATAAACATTTGCACTTATTCTCATAGAAATCAGGCCTGATAAAGACACTTTTGCTGTGCATGCTCTCTGGTTTTTGTGGCACTGGCATCCCATTCTGTGACTAAAGCAGCCTCTATTTAATAGCATAATAAACATTTGCACTTATTCTCATAGAAATCAGGCCTGATAAAGACACTTTTGCTGTGCATGCTCTCTGGTTTTTGTGGCACTGGCATCCCATTCTGTGACTAAAGCAGCCTCTATTTAATAGCATAATAAACATTTGCACTTATTCTCATAGAAATCAGGCCTGATAAAGACACTTTTGCTGTGCATGCTCTCTGGTTTTTGTGGCACTGGCATCCCATTCTGTGACTAAAGCAGCCTCTATTTAATAGCATAATAAACATTTGCACTTATTCTCATAGAAATCAGGCCTGATAAAGACACTTTTGCTGTGCATGCTCTCTGGTTTTTGTGGCACTGGCATCCCATTCTGTGACTAAAGCAGCCTCTATTTAATAGCATAATAAACATTTGCACTTATTCTCATAGAAATCAGGCCTGATAAAGACACTTTTGCTGTGCATGCTCTCTGGTTTTTGTGGCACTGGCATCCCATTCTGTGACTAAAGCAGCCTCTATTTAATAGCATAATAACCATTTGCACTTATTCTCATAGAAATCAGGCCTGATAAAGACACTTTTGCTGTGCATGCTCTCTGGTTTTTGTGGCACTGGCATCCCATTCTGTGACTAAAGCAGCCTCTATTTAATAGCATAATAAACATTTGCACTTATTCTCATAGAAATCAGGCCTGATAAAGACACTTTTGCTGTGCATGCTCTCTGGTTTTTGTGGCACTGGCATCCCATTCTGTGACTAAAGCAGCCTCTATTTAATAGCATAATAAACATTTGCACTTATTCTCATAGAAATCAGGCCTGATAAAGACACTTTTGCTGTGCATGCTCTCTGGTTTTTGTGGCACTGGCATCCCATTCTGTGACTAAAGCAGCCTCTATTTAATAGCATAATAAACATTTGCACTTATTCTCATAGAAATCAGGCCTGATAAAGACACTTTTGCTGTGCATGCTCTCTGGTTTTTGTGGCACTGGCATCCCATTCTGTGACTAAAGCAGCCTCTATTTAATAGCATAATAAACATTTGCACTTATTCTCATAGAAATCAGGCCTGATAAAGACACTTTTGCTGTGCATGCTCTCTGGTTTTTGTGGCACTGGCATCCCATTCTGTGACTAAAGCAGCCTCTATTTAATAGCATAATAAACATTTGCACTTATTCTCATAGAAATCAGGCCTGATAAAGACACTTTTGCTGTGCATGCTCTCTGGTTTTTGTGGCACTGGCATCCCATTCTGTGACTAAAGCAGCCTCTATTTAATAGCATAATAAACATTTGCACTTATTCTCATAGAAATCAGGCCTGATAAAGACACTTTTGCTGTGCATGCTCTCTGGTTTTTGTGGCACTGGCATCCCATTCTGTGACTAAAGCAGCCTCTATTTAATAGCATAATAACCATTTGCACTTATTCTCATAGAAATCAGGCCTGATAAAGACACTTTTGCTGTGCATGCTCTCTGGTTTTTGTGGCACTGGCATCCCATTCTGTGACTAAAGCAGCCTCTATTTAATAGCATAATAACCATTTGCACTTATTCTCATAGAAATCAGGCCTGATAAAGACACTTTTGCTGTGCATGCTCTCTGGTTTTTGTGGCACTGGCATCCCATTCTGTGACTAAAGCAGCCTCTATTTAATAGCATAATAACCATTTGCACTTATTCTCATAGAAATCAGGCCTGATAAAGACACTTTTGCTGTGCATGCTCTCTGGTTTTTGTGGCACTGGCATCCCATTCTGTGACTAAAGCAGCCTCTATTTAATAGCATAATAAACATTTGCACTTATTCTCATAGAAATCAGGCCTGATAAAGACACTTTTGCTGTGCATGCTCTCTGGTTTTTGTGGCACTGGCATCCCATTCTGTGACTAAAGCAGCCTCTATTTAATAGCATAATAAACATTTGCACTTATTCTCATAGAAATCAGGCCTGATAAAGACACTTTTGCTGTGCATGCTCTCTGGTTTTTGTGGCACTGGCATCCCATTCTGTGACTAAAGCAGCCTCTATTTAATAGCATAATAAACATTTGCACTTATTCTCATAGAAATCAGGCCTGATAAAGACACTTTTGCTGTGCATGCTCTCTGGTTTTTGTGGCACTGGCATCCCATTCTGTGACTAAAGCAGCCTCTATTTAATAGCATAATAAACATTTGCACTTATTCTCATAGAAATCAGGCCTGATAAAGACACTTTTGCTGTGCATGCTCTCTGGTTTTTGTGGCACTGGCATCCCATTCTGTGACTAAAGCAGCCTCTATTTAATAGCATAATAACCATTTGCACTTATTCTCATAGAAATCAGGCCTGATAAAGACACTTTTGCTGTGCATGCTCTCTGGTTTTTGTGGCACTGGCATCCCATTCTGTGACTAAAGCAGCCTCTATTTAATAGCATAATAAACATTTGCACTTATTCTCATAGAAATCAGGCCTGATAAAGACACTTTTGCTGTGCATGCTCTCTGGTTTTTGTGGCACTGGCATCCCATTCTGTGACTAAAGCAGCCTCTATTTAATAGCATAATAACCATTTGCACTTATTCTCATAGAAATCAGGCCTGATAAAGACACTTTTGCTGTGCATGCTCTCTGGTTTTTGTGGCACTGGCATCCCATTCTGTGACTAAAGCAGCCTCTATTTAATAGCATAATAACCATTTGCACTTATTCTCATAGAAATCAGGCCTGATAAAGACACTTTTGCTGTGCATGCTCTCTGGTTTTTGTGGCACTGGCATCCCATTCTGTGACTAAAGCAGCCTCTATTTAATAGCATAATAAACATTTGCACTTATTCTCATAGAAATCAGGCCTGATAAAGACACTTTTGCTGTGCATGCTCTCTGGTTTTTGTGGCACTGGCATCCCATTCTGTGACTAAAGCAGCCTCTATTTAATAGCATAATAAACATTTGCACTTATTCTCATAGAAATCAGGCCTGATAAAGACACTTTTGCTGTGCATGCTCTCTGGTTTTTGTGGCACTGGCATCCCATTCTGTGACTAAAGCAGCCTCTATTTAATAGCATAATAACCATTTGCACTTATTCTCATAGAAATCAGGCCTGATAAAGACACTTTTGCTGTGCATGCTCTCTGGTTTTTGTGGCACTGGCATCCCATTCTGTGACTAAAGCAGCCTCTATTTAATAGCATAATAAACATTTGCACTTATTCTCATAGAAATCAGGCCTGATAAAGACACTTTTGCTGTGCATGCTCTCTGGTTTTTGTGGCACTGGCATCCCATTCTGTGACTAAAGCAGCCTCTATTTAATAGCATAATAACCATTTGCACTTATTCTCATAGAAATCAGGCCTGATAAAGACACTTTTGCTGTGCATGCTCTCTGGTTTTTGTGGCACTGGCATCCCATTCTGTGACTAAAGCAGCCTCTATTTAATAGCATAATAAACATTTGCACTTATTCTCATAGAAATCAGGCCTGATAAAGACACTTTTGCTGTGCATGCTCTCTGGTTTTTGTGGCACTGGCATCCCATTCTGTGACTAAAGCAGCCTCTATTTAATAGCATAATAACCATTTGCACTTATTCTCATAGAAATCAGGCCTGATAAAGACACTTTTGCTGTGCATGCTCTCTGGTTTTTGTGGCACTGGCATCCCATTCTGTGACTAAAGCAGCCTCTATTTAATAGCATAATAAACATTTGCACTTATTCTCATAGAAATCAGGCCTGATAAAGACACTTTTGCTGGCCAAAGCCCTACTGGACCCTGCCAGGTCCATTCCTGCCCAGGGCATCCCATTCTGTGACTAAAGCAGCCTCTGTTTAAGACCATATAAGCATTTGCTCTTATTATATTTATATTATAAGACACTTTTGCTGGGCATAGGCTTACTGCTGCCTGCCAGGTGCACTTCTGTTGAGGCATCCCATTCTGTAACATAGCATACCCCTCTTTATTTACACTAAGCAGCTCTCTTATTTACACTAAGCAGGCCTGTTGGAGGCTGAGTGTTACTGCTCACTTTTGGTGTGCATTATATTCTGTTTTATATAGACCCACTGCTGCCTGGGGGTTCTTAAAATATCACCTACTACCACGCCAGTTAGACTATGTCGGGCAGACAAGTGCCTGGAAGTGAAAAGAGGAGTGGCAGAGGCCAAGATTCCGCAGGCAGAGCTCGCATCAGACTGGGGGCCAGTAGCAGCAGGAGTCACGCTGAGAGACCTAATCTGCCAGTATCTGCTAGCGGTCGGGTCTCCACCAGTAACGCATCTGCCGTGGTAGATTGGCTGACGCGCTCATCAACAACATCATCACAACTTACATCTGAGACCCCCAGTCTAGGGTCGGTAGGTTCCTCTGACACAACCCTGAGTTGGCATGCCCCGAGAGCAGTCCCTTTCCTCCCATTGCCTCTGTCCTACGCCGTTCCCTCCCCCAGCGACGTATCCTATGCTTTGGGTTCAGCTCCACTCTTTAGTGAGGAGGACGATCAGATACAGGAGGACAGTCAGCAGCTACTGCCCAGCCAAGAAATGGAGGTGGCTTCTTTAGCTAGGCAGACAAATAGTGATGTGGACAGTGTCGTGGGTGCTGCGAGCGTTCCAGCTCCTGCGCCAGACACTGTTGACGAATCCACGAACATCAGTGACGTACAGCCACAACCCGGTGATGATGATGATGATGACGATGAAGCCGATCGCACTTGGGAGCCGGGTGATGAAGGGGCTTCATCGTCATCATCAGGAGAAGAGGGGCGCAGGTTGCCCCGGAGTCAGCAGCTGAGGCAGCAAGGTGGTAGCAGTCAGCATGGGGGCACAATTCCAAAGGCTGGAGCCGGCCGGGGCCGGGGCCGGGGTAGAGCACCTGCTGTGCGGCAGTCTACCTTATCGGGAGGTAGTGGAGCAGGGGTTCCTGGAGTTGGCAACAGCAGCAGTGAATCAGTGAGGCCAGGGGGTGGGAAAAGTAGCTACTCGGCAGTGTGGCAGTTTTTCCTGAGGCATCCGCAGGAGGGTAACATGGCCACATGCAAGATATGTAGGCAAAAGGTGAAGCGTGGCCAGGGTCCAAATGTTGGCACCACGGCCCTGCGTCAACATATGATGCGTCACCATAAAACGACCTGGGAGAACCGAGGCTCCCAAGGGGTGGTCCAGTCTGCTTCCTCACCAAGTGAGCTCCCAATTTCTGCCAGCCAAGGCTCCAGCACCTCAGCCGAAGGCAGCTGTGCGTCACACCCATCCTCTGTCGCTCCTGCTCCTCCTCCTCCTCCTCCAAGTCATGCATCCCGCCAGCAATCCATCAGCGAAGCCATGTCCAAGAGACAGCAGTATGCGCCCACTCATCCTACGGCGCAGAAGCTGAATGTGCTCCTGTCCAAGTTGCTGGTGCTGCAGTCGCTCCCTTTTCAGGTGGTGGAATCTGCACCTTTCAGAGAACTGATGGCTTGTGCCGAGCCGAGGTGGAGAGTCCCAAGCCGTCATTTCTTTGCCAAGAAGGCAGTACCAGCGCTGCACACTTTTGTTGAACAGAAGGTGGGCCAGTCCTTGAGCCTGTCGGTGTGTAGCAAAATACATGGCAGCGCCGACATCTGGAGCTGTAACTACGGTCAGGGGCAGTACATGTCGTTTACGGCCCACTGGGTGAATGTGGTCCCTTTGCAGCAGCAACTTGGACAGGTCACGCCGCTTCGGCCTCCGCGCTCTCTGCCCATTGGGCCTGTGACACCGTGCGACTCGGCCTCCTCATCCTCCGCCATCTCCTCACCCTCCACTGTAGGCTCAAGTCTCAGTGCCCCTCCAGTCTACCATGTGTGCAGGGCACGGAGGTGTCACGCAGTGCTTCACATGGTTTGTCTTGGCGAACGGAGTCACACAGGGGAGGAACTGCTTAAATGTATTCATCAGGAAATCCAAACATGGCTTACTCCGAGAAAACTTAAAATGGGAATCATGGTTACCGACAATGGGAAGAACATTTTGTCTGCGCTGCGCCAAGGAAGCCTGACCCATGCCCCCTGCATGGCTCACGTCTTCAATCTGGTTGTCAAGCGGTTTCTGAAGTGTTCCCCCCATCTGCAGGACATCCTAACAACTTCACGGAAACTTTGCATGCACTTCAGCCACTCCTACACCGCCAAACACACCCTTCTTGAGCTACAGCGTCAGAATGGTATCCCCCAACATAGTCTGATTTGCGATGTTTCCACCCGTTGGAATTCCACCCTTCACATGTTGGACCGATTATATGAACAGAGAAAAGCCATCACGGATTTCCTGATGATCCAAGCAGATAGGGGGACTCCCCTGTGTAACTTCAATGTCAACCAGTGGCAGCTCATACGTGACACCTGCCGTTTGCTCAGGCCCTTTGAGGAAGCCACTTTATTTGTCAGTCGGCAGGATTACGGGATGAACGACGTGATTCCACTGCTTCATGTACTACAGCACATGTTGGAAACCATGGCTGGTCAGGGCACTGGAGACATGGCGTTTACATCTTACGGCCACATGAACCCCGTTGGAGCTGAACTGGAGGAGGAGGAGGAGGAAGAGGAGGAGGAGGAGTTGCCCAGCGAAACACAGTTTAGGCTTGGCGAAATGGCTGGTTTATCTAGTCAGCGGACAGGAGAGGAGGAGCAGGAGCAGCCAGAGGAGCTAGAGGTTTTTGAGGAAGGAGAGACAGAGGACCCGGGCACACCGTGGCAGTATGCAGTGGAGATGGAGACAGGTAGTCCATCCGAGTCACTTGCGCAAATGGCACGAAGCATGCTCACATGCTTGCGTAGTGACCCCAGAATTGTTTCCATCTGTCGGCGGGATGACTTCTGGCTGTCCACCTTATTGGACCCTCGCTTCCGGCACAAAATGGGGGCATTTTTTAAACCCACCGAGAGGGAGGACAAACTCAACTACTACAAAGACATTCTACGTAGGCAGTTGGCCGATGCCTATCTGCGCCATGGTCCATACTCTCGCAGGTCTGACTCGAGGGGACCTCTGCGCTCACCTTCCACTGCCATGGCCGCTGGGGGGGTTGGCAGCAGCAGCAGCAGAAGCTCCATCAGCAGCAGCAGCCTCAGTCTTCAGTCGCTAATGAGTAGCTTTCTACACCCGCATAGTGAGGCTACTCATGAGCAGCAGGAAGACCTGGAGCAGGACCTGAACCAGCAGGTCATGTCATACTTTGACATGACCATGCCAACACACCTTGAGGATCCGCTGGACTTCTGGGCAGCCAAACTTGATTTGTGGCCGCAACTAGCAGAGTTTGCCCTGGAAAAGCTGTCCTGCCCGGCAAGTAGCGTGCCATCTGAGCGGGTGTTTAGTGCGGCGGGGGCCATAGTTACGGCGAGGAGAACTCGTCTGTCAACTAAAAATGTGGAGAGACTCACCTTTGTCAAAATGAATCAGGGATGGATCAGCCAGGATTTCCACCCACCAATGCCTGATGCATGCGACTAGATTCAGCATGGTGCCACGTTTTACACTTTACAAATGGTGCAAAACATATTTATGTCTTTAGGCCATTTTTTGGGCTCCTGCTGCTGCTACTGCCAACTTCTGCCAACTCCAGGGTGTGATTCATCCAATTTTTGGGCTCCTGAGGCCAACTCCAGTGTATATTTGGGCTCCTGCTGCTGCTACTGTCAACTCCTGCCAACTCCAGGGTGTGATTCATCCAATTTTTGGGCTCCTGAAGCCAACTCCAGTGTATATTTGGGCTCCTGCTGCTGCTGCTGCTGCTGCCAACTTCTGCCAACTCCAGGGTGTGATTCATCCAATTTTTGGGCTCCTGAAGCCAACTCCAGTGTATATTTGGGCTCCTGCTGCTGCTGCTGCTGCCAACTTCTGCCAACTCCAGGGTGTGATTCATCCAATTTTTGGGCTCCTGAAGCCAACTCCAGTGTATATTTGGGCTCCTGCTGCTACTACTGCCAACTTCTGCCAACTCCAGGGTGTGATTCATCCAATTTTTGGGCTCCTGAGGCCAACTCCAGTGTATATTTGGGCTCCTGCTGCTGCTGCTGCCAACTTCTGCCAACTCCAGGGTGTGATTCATCCAATTTTTGGGCTCCTGAAGCCAACTCCAGTGTATATTTGGGCTCCTGCTGCTACTACTGTCAACTCCTGCCAACACCAGGGTGTGATTCATCCAATTTTTGGGCTCCTGAGGCCAACTCCAGTGTATATTTGGGCTCCTGCTGCTGCTACTGTCAACTCCTGCCAACTCCAGGGTGTGATTCATCCAATTTTTGGGCTCCTGAAGCCAACTCCAGTGTATATTTGGGCTCCTGCTGCTGCTGCTGCTGCCAACTTCTGCCAACTCCAGGGTGTGATTCATCCAATTTTTGGGCTCCTGAGGCCAACTCCAGTGTATATTTGGGCTCCTGCTGCTGCTACTGTCAACTCCTGCCAACTCCAGGGTGTGATTCATCCAATTTTTGGGCTCCTGAAGCCAACTCCAGTGTATATTTGGGCTCCTGCTGCTGCTGCTGCTGCCAACTTCTGCCAACTCCAGGGTGTGATTCATCCAATTTTTGGGCTCCTGAAGCCAACTCCAGTGTATATTTGGGCTTCTGCTGCTGCTACTACTGCCAACTTCTGCCAACTCCAGGGTGTGATTCATCCAATTTTTGGGCTCCTGAAGCCAACTCCAGTGTATATTTGGGCTCCTGCTGCTGCTACTGTCAACTCCTGCCAAATCCAGGGTGTGATTCATCCAATTTTTGGGCTCCTGAAGCCAACTCCAGTGTATATTTGGGCTCCTGCTGCTGCTACTGCCAACTTCTGCCAACTCCAGGGTGTGATTCATCCAATTTTTGGGCTCCTGAAGCCAACTCCAGTGTATATTTGGGCTCCTGCTGCTGCTACTGTCAACTCCTGCCAACTCCAGGGTGTGATTCATCCAATTTTTGGGCTCCTGAGGCCAACTCCAGTGTATATTTGGGCTCCTGCTGCTGCTACTGTCAACTCCTGCCAACTCCAGGGTGTGATTCATCCAATTTTTGGGCTCCTGAAGCCAACTCCAGTGTATATTTGGGCTCCTGCTGCTGCTGCTGCTGCCAACTTCTGCCAACTCCAGGGTGTGATTCATCCAATTTTTGGGCTCCTGAAGCCAACTCCAGTGTATATTTGGGCTCCTGCTGCTGCTGCTGCCAACTTCTGCCAACTCCAGGGTGTGATTCATCCAATTTTTGGGCTCCTGAAGCCAACTCCAGTGTATATTTGGGCTCCTGCTGCTGCTACTGCCAACTTCTGCCAACTCCAGGGTGTGATTCATCCAATTTTTGGGCTCCTGAAGCCAACTCCAGTGTATATTTGGGCTCCTGCTGCTGCTACTGTCAACTCCTGCCAACTCCAGGGTGTGATTCATCCAATTTTTGGGCTCCTGAGGCCAACTCCAGTGTATATTTGGGCTCCTGCTGCTGCTACTGTCAACTCCTGCCAACTCCAGGGTGTGATTCATCCAATTTTTGGGCTCCTGAAGCCAACTCCAGTGTATATTTGGGCTCCTGCTGCTGCTGCTGCTGCCAACTTCTGCCAACTCCAGGGTGTGATTCATCCAATTTTTGGGCTCCTGAAGCCAACTCCAGTGTATATTTGGGCTCCTGCTGCTGCTACTGTCAACTCCTGCCAACTCCAGGGTGTGATTCATCCAATTTTTGGGCTCCTGAGGCCAACTCCAGTGTATATTTGGGCTCCTGCTGCTGCTACTGTCAACTCCTGCCAACTCCAGGGTGTGATTCATCCAATTTTTGGGCTCCTGAAGCCAACTCCAGTGTATATTTGGGCTCCTGCTGCTGCTACTGCCAACTTCTGCCAACTCCAGGGTGTGATTCATCCAATTTTTGGGCTCCTGAAGCCAACTCCAGTGTATATTTGGGCTCCTGCTGCTACTACTGCCAACTTCTGCCAACTCCAGGGTGTGATTCATCCAATTTTTGGGCTCCTGAAGCCAACTCCAGTGTATATTTGGGCTCCTGCTGCTACTACTGCCAACTTCTGCCAACTCCAGGGTGTGATTCATCCAATTTTTGGGCTCCTGAGGCCAACTCCAGTGTATATTTGGGCTCCTGCTGCTGCTGCTGCCAACTTCTGCCAACTCCAGGGTGTGATTCATCCAATTTTTGGGCTCCTGAAGCCAACTCCAGTGTATATTTGGGCTCCTGCTGCTACTACTGTCAACTCCTGCCAACTCCAGGGTGTGATTCATCCAATTTTTGGGCTCCTGAGGCCAACTCCAGTGTATATTTGGGCTCCTGCTGCTGCTGCTGCCAACTTCTGCCAACTCCAGGGTGTGATTCATCCAATTTTTGGGCTCCTGAGGCCAACTCCAGTGTATATTTGGGCTCCTGCTCCTGCTGCTGCCAACTTCTGCCAACTCCAGGGTGTGATTCATCCAATTTTTGGGCTCCTGAAGCCAACTCCAGTGTATATTTGGGCTCCTGCTGCTGCTGCCAACTTCTGCCAACTCCAGGGTGTGATTCATCCAATTTTTGGGCTCCTGAGGCCAACTCCAGTGTATATTTGGGCTCCTTCTGCCCCTCATAGTGATGCCACTTCAACTCTCTGCAATTGTGCCGCTCTGCGATTCTATTAGCGATGCCTCTGATCTGCATGTGATATTTCTTCAAAGTATTATTTAACAAACCCAGCACGCATCCTGTGCGTGTTACAGCAAGGCTGAATGGTTTACAACCCTATTGAGGCTGTAGGAGGCTCAGAAATAGCCGTTTTTAATAGCGATTCGTCGCGAATTTATTCGGGTCGAAACGATTTTTGTCGGAAAATTCGGCGAATCAGTCGAATCGAATTTTTCAAAAGTTCGCTCATCTCTACTCAGCACATTGAAGACATCATTTTGGCACATAATAATGGAAACTTTAAATAATACCATTGAAAGTGGAACTATCCTTACAAAAGATAGTCAACCATGTCGGCTGAGTGAAGCTGTGGGGGTTATTTCAGAAGGGATAGCGCCAGGTAGTGCCTCGTAGTGGTTCGCTCAGTGTCGCTCTCCCAAACATATCAATGGCCGTTCATTTGCTTGTGTTTAAACAGCGTGTTTGACAAAAATTTTTTTGCTCCAATCATTGTGTGACCTCTCCTGGCTGCACTCTATGCTATAGCGACCAGATTTAGAGGCCGATTCATTAATAGCGCCAGGTAGCGACAGATGAGCGCCAGTAGCGCTATTTTCACAGCGCACGCTAGTATTCGCTGTGCTTGGCCGTTGTTCGGCTGTTGACAGCGACTCAGTCGGTGTGCGGTAATGTTGAATATGGGGTTAGGAGTCGCTGTTTGACAGGTTCCGCGCTGTATGGGAGCGCATGACAGCGAATGGCCATAGCGAACGGCTCCCAGCATATTCATTAACAAATCATGCTCAAAAAATTCTCGCACTGTGGAATGCTTGTTTAAACCCCAGAGCGCTGGCGGCGATGGGTTAAAAGTAGTTTTTTAACCCCCAAACAACCATATTTTTGGAAAAAAAAAAACAAACATTTTGTAATATGAATACATTAATATCAGACCTGTAATATTTTTTTTTTTTAACCTTAAAAAAAAATCTAACATTGCAGAAGTGGTCACAGAATTTTTTCCATTAAAAAAAAAAAAATAAAAATAAAACATTAATAGCAATTAATTAAGAATATTTAAAGATTGCTCCATTGAAATGCATTGGAGAGCGCCAGGTAGCGAGAGGTCATACCTGTCGCTGTTCAAGGTCGCTCGCTGGCGCTGTGGGGTGAGGCTGGAATAATGATGAATGATTCGCTATCTGGCGCTCTGTCAGTCGCTAAGCAGGATCGGCTTGATAAATGTGTGATTGCGGAGGGGAGCCGGCGTTCTCGTGGCGGTGAGCGTCATTACCGTTCGCTCACCATTCGCTACCTGGCGCTATCCTTTGTTAAATAAGGGCCTTAGAGTGCTGACGCTGTGTGTGTGTCCTTTTTTGATGAAGTATGGTGTGGAGCGCCGAGAGTCGGTCGCACTGAGCTGCCGCTACCTCTTGCTCCCTGGAGCGCTGTACTGGTGTTACAGCGCCCAACATACATCACATTCATAAATGCGGGCCAGGTTACTACAGCGACTGAGGTGCTCTGTTACAGCGCCTGATACATGTTTACAGCATCTACTAGCAGTCACTCTAAGCGCCGCTATACAGACGCTCATCTGTCGATAGTAATGTGGGGAAACTGCTTAGTGCAAGTAAGCTCTTTAAATGCAGACATATGTGCACATTGTTTTAGGAATGATTTTGATATGCGCTCCCCAAATATTGTAGATGCAGAAAAGGGATGGGGGCATTGTGTGGGAAGGTTTTATATTTTACTTGTATTTAGGTGTCCTTTGATGTGTCCATTGACTATACTTGCTATGTTACATAAATCAATCCCAAAGTTATGTTCCCCTTCAATGATTTCATCTGACTGAATCTCAGAAACAGAATAATATTGCAAACCAGTTAATGTTTTTTATGTTGTCTGAAACCTTTTTAAGAGTCCTGGTTTTCTCTCCTATATGTAAATGAGCTGTTGATATGATAGATTATAGGGAAGGGGGTGGGAAGGCTTGACATACAGTATCTTAAAAATAACTTTTTCAATGTTAATGCTCAACTCATCTGCTGATATTTTTCTTCAGAATGTTTCGCTTTCTGTGATGTGTTTCCGTTAACAAATCGTGTTCAGATAGCGTCTGGGAACATTCAAATGAAGTATTTGTGCAGTGGCTTATCTTCTGAACTGTAACCACATCACACTTTTTGGTGTCTTTGAAAATGCACACGGCCAATTCTCTTTCCCTTTTCTCTTTCCCTGCAGAGCTTTTAATTACAGGAACTTTCTGTCACAATAGCTGATGATTTTCACCCAAGTAATTATAATTAATGGCGTGTCATTTTACCTCGATTATTGCAGCATTCTGCCTGGTATGTATGATCAATGCTGTTTATATATATATATATATATATATATATATATATATATATGGACTTGCAGTGTTGTCAGTTATTTGGTTGGCATGAGCAAGGTCATCTGTCTTAAGAAGTCTTAAGAATTCAGAAGTCTTAAATAACATAAATGATAATAATTGTAGGTCTTCACAATATGGAAATATGGAGGAATAATTATTTATATACTGATTCATGATATTGTTACTTACAATGCCTCAGTGCCTTCTTTGTGCAAAAATATGTACAACATTCAGATCAGATGGCCCTCCAGGACAAGAATGCAGGAGAATGCAGAAGAATCAGCTTGTTAATACACACACACATCATATGTTTCACCATATAAGACGCATATAGGATCTGGAGGAGGAAAATAAGAAAAAAATATTCTAATCAAAATGTTGTACTAAAACACCCCATTACATGCAGTGTGGCATTCCCCCTCCCATTCCCCATAGGCAGTGTGGCATTCCCCCTCCCATTCCCCATAGGCAGTGTGGCATTCCCCCTCCCATTTCCATTGGCCTTGTGGCATCCCCCTCCCATTTCCATAGGCAGTGTGGTATCCCCCCATCCCATTCCCTCCAATCCCCTTATTCAGTGTGAAGTTCCCCCCAACTCCCCAGAAAAAAAGGTATACTTGCATGAACGCTGTCTCCGATCTGGCTTCCAGCCCGCTACTGCCTCTCGGGTGTTAGCGCACATTTGTGTAAGCATGCACTGACACCCGAGAGGCTGTGGCGGCTCGAGACTCATGTAAGTATACTTTTTTTTCGCCCAATAAAACGCACTAACATCCCCCACCACTTTTGGGGAAATAATAGTGCGTCTTATACAGTGAAAAATACGGTATATATCTTTATATATACCTGGTTCTACTCAGGTGCCCGCTCGGTCACGCCCCCTGGCTTTCTCTGCTCGGGCTGTGCAAGGCTGGGGGTCTGCATGGTCATGTAGGTGACCAGTTTGCTAGTTTACGCATGCCCAGGTGACAGTTGACCCTGTGTGTGCTCTGCGCATGTGCGGCAGACGGTTCCACGTTGCCTAGGGCTCTTTAAAAGGGGGGCTGTGGCATTAGGAAGTTGCCTGCAGATCTTCTTGGAATGACACTTGCCTCTGTTCCAGTGTTTGACTTTCGGCTCTGACTCTCTGGTTCTTGGATTACAAACCCGCTCTGGCTCTGACCCCCTGGCTTTGTACACCAATCTCTCTCTGACTCTCGACCCCTGGCTTGGGTTACCTGTTTTGGCTCTCTGTACTTCGGCACTGGATTATGGTGCTCCCTGGCTCTGGACTTTTGCCATATTTGGGCTCACTGGCCACTGGCAGCAGAAGGGGGACCCCATATTTTCTGAAGCACAGTCCGACCCCCTGGCTCAGATGAAAGCCAGATCTGTAGGGAGAAATCAGTGTGTGGTGTAACACTCTACCAGTTACTTCCTGCTGCAGAGGCATAGCTAGGCTTTCCTGCACCCGGGGCAAAGATTCAGAATAGAGCCCCCCCCCCTCCCTGAAAGCACTGATTAAACTGTAACCATTAAACTAGAATAATCCATTTACAGAAAATGCAATGCTTTTTTTAGCCTTATTGTTGGATGTGATTGGATTTATAAAGAGGACCTTTAGTCAAAATGTATGCAGGGTCCCCTTGCTCTAATACCACATGAGTATCCCTATTTGGGATGTCCCTCAGCCAATTTTTTTTTTTTTTTGGGGGGGGGGGGCATAGACAGCCATTGTATGCTTGCACACATAGGACTTTTCCTTCACATTTAACCCATCCCTGCAGTGAGTGTACACATGTGGTGGTCTGCCCTAATTTTGGCACCCAGGAAGCAGTTGGGGGTTAGGTGCTTTGCTCTAGAGCACTTTAGACATGTCCCTTGACTGGGAATCGAATCTGCAAACCTCCGGTCACAAGGCCGCTTCCTTACCTCTAGGCCACGACTCCCTCACATGTCTCTGCCCCAGACACTCATCTTTTTTTGCATTTACCACTCACATGACTGCAACCTGTCAAAAAGATTTGTCAAGCGGCTGTGCAAATTACTGGAGGATAGTATCAGGAATCAAGGGCCCGGGGTTTGGAGGAACTGATATGCAGTGGGGCATCCTGATTGTGAATGCCCTGCACTATTAAAGAAAGGGGAGCTTCAGCCATTTTTGTCTGGAGGTCAACTTTAATACACCCAAACACATCCATTAATGGGTTTATGAAAGGGTTCACACCTAGAGTCGCCCTCTCAATGCATTTACTATACTTCAATTCTGCAGTTACAGAGACCAGTTCCCCTTTGTCCCAGAAGAGTTGAAGGTATGGGTGAGGGTCTTGCATAGTTTACTTGCCCTCTAAAGTTGGACTGAGCCCCCAGCAATCAGCCTTGCCCCCCCACACACCTGTAGCCTCACCCCACCCACAGAAATCCCAATTCACCAGTGGAATAACTAAATGTTACTGGGGGCATGGTGCAAAGATGAATTTTTCCATGTCATGGCTTGTACAGTAAGCCTTTCCCTGTTTTAAAGGGAAACTATTGTCAGAAATGACCGGAGTCCCTCTTTCATATACAGCAGCGGGGCATCCCGAGTCAGGCTGGCCTGCTGTGCATCACAACGCTAAAAAAAAAGAACCTGACCGCCTGGCTTCCGTTAGTGGCGTAACTAAATGTGACAGGGCCCCGGTGCTGTTGTACCCCCTCAAGTTAAGCCCCTGTCTTCTGGGATCCTTCTACAGCTTGCATGGTCAGCCCCGTTTTTTTTATACCGACACGTTGCGCAGCCCGGCTGCCTCGTTGCTGCATATTAAAGAGGGACTAAATGGTGGACAAATGGTTCTTCTCCCCGCCTCCAACACATAGCCTCACCCACACTCATCAGTCAGAGAAAGTTGCAGAAGGGTCGCACATCAGTGTGAGGTGCATAATGGTGCTGAATGAAAGGAAAGTTCTATAATGAGAGGAAGGGAAGGAAAAGCGGGTGATCAGAGGGAGTCATAAAAGGGTGGCGGGTCAGAAGAAGGAGAACGGCAGGTCAAAGTGAGGTATATAAGCGTTTGGTGCAGACAGGTGGAAGATCAGAGTGAGAGTTAGATGGGCAGCAGTTGATCAAAAAGTGCAGAAGGGTGATGGGATGCCTTTGAGGGAGGCATAGATATCTATTTGTGTTATGATTTTTTTTTTATGTTTTATAGCTTGTTTAAAGTGGACAAAAACCCAGGATTTTCACTATCCAGGGTTTTGATCCTTCCCCCTGGGGCACCCAGGTTTGGGGGTCCCCCGCTGTGTGAAACTCCCCCAAACTCACCTCTCCTTGAGCCCATGGCACAGGTGCAGCGTCTCATCCAGTCAGCTACTCCTGCCGCATATATTAATGTGCGGCTAGAGAAGCTGAATGGAATTCCAGCCACACTTACGAGCACCAACACTCGGCTCTCTACAGCCAAGAAGAGAGACGGTTGATGCTGGCTGTGCATGCGCTGTGGGCTTGGGGGAAAGGTAAGATATTGGATGCCTTGGGGCTTTCACAAAGTGGGGCATCCCAGTTCGGGATGCCCTAGGGGGAGTAAGTCTTCCCTGGAGTTATATAGGCTCCAGGGTGGGTTTTGGTCCACTTTAAAAAAGCCTTCATAGTCAACTTACTGAGCCCCTATTTGGAACACTACCGCACTCAGTTAAACAGGTGGCCACTAGAGATGAGCGAATCGATTCTGACGAACCCGAATTCGTTACAAATTTCATGAAATATTTGATTCGTTACGATTCCGAATATGGCTGCGATTCGATTGCTCGAATCGCTTCCTTAAAACTCAATTTACTGCTATACAGCCCATCGAAAATGGTGGATCCACATGTCAGGACATGTCCCACGGGGCAAGGAATGCTGGGTAGGTGTCACATGCTACCTATCAGCAGACAGGCTTACCGATGATGTCACAGCCCCATATAAACGGTGGCCATCTTGCGGAAGATAATTCTGACACTGTATTGCGGCCAGAGCAGATCAGCGAGGGATAGAGCGAGGGACAGATAGACAGACAGACGGATAGACAGATAGGTAGATAGACACAGCAAGGGAGAGATAGATAGATAGAATAAAGAACAGAAAAAGCAGAGCGAGGGGCAGATAGAGAAGACAGTGACAGATAAAGACAGGGACAGTTTAAAGTGTTTGCTTCAGCTTCCAAGCCTATTTAGTGTTAATAACACTCCTGCCTAGCAAGTGTCATTCTTTAAAAAGCGTGCTAGCGTTAATATTTCAGGACTACCTGTCTAATAACTGCTTGCATTTTTTAATCAACGTCACTTTTCCACAATCAAAGGAGGCCACCTCTGTATGTGAGCAGGGGGCATCCCAAACACTAGCATTAATATTTCAAGACTACCTGTGTACTAACTGCTTGCGTATCATAATCAATGTCACTTTCCCGCAATCAAAGGAGGCCACCTCTGTATGTGAGCAGGGGGAATCCCAAACACTAGCATTAATATTTCAAGACTACCTGTGCAATAACTGCTTGCATTTTGTAAGCAAAGTCACTTTTCCACAATCAAAGGAGGCCACCTCTGTATGTGAGCAAGGGGCATCCCAAACACTAGCATTAATATTTCAAGACTACCTGTGTACTAACTGCTTGCATTTTATAATCAACCTCCCTTTTCACAATCAAAGGAGGCCGCATCTCTATGTGAGCAGGGGGCATCCCAAACACTAGCATAAATATTTCAAGACTACCTGTGTACTAACTGCTTGCATTTTATAATCAACGTCACTTTTCCACAATCAAAGGAGGCCACCTCTGTATGTGAGCAGGGGGCATTGCAAACACTAGCATAAATATTTCAAGACTACCTGTGTACTAACTGCTTGCATTTTTTATCAACGTCACTTTTCCACAATCAAAGGAGGCCACCTCTGTATGTGAGCAGGGGGCATCCCAAACACTAGCATTAATATTTCAAGACTACCTGTGTACTAACTGCTTGCGTATCATAATCAATGTCACTTTCCCGCAATCAAAGGAGGCCACCTCTGTATGTGAGCAGGGGGAATCCCAAACACTAGCATTAATATTTCAAGACTACCTGTGCAATAACTGCTTGCATTTTGTAAGCAAAGTCACTTTTCCACAATCAAAGGAGACCACCTCTGTATGTGAGCAAGGGGCATCCCAAACACTAGCATTAATATTTCAAGACTACCTGTGTACTAACTGCTTGCATTTTATAATCAACCTCCCTTTCCACAATCAAAGGAGGCCGCATCTCTATGTGAGCAGGGGGCATCCCAAACACTAGCATAAATATTTCAAGACTACCTGTGTACTAACTGCTTGCATTTTATAATCAACGTCACTTTTCCACAATCAAAGGAGGCCACCTCTGTATGTGAGCAGGGGCCATCGCAAACACTAGCATAAATATTTCAAAACTACCTGTGTACTAACTGCTTGCATTTTTTATCAACGTCACTTTTCCACAATCAAAGGAGGCCACCTCTGTATGTGAGCAGGGGGAATCCCAAACACTAGCATTAATATTTCAAGACTACCTGTGTAATAACTGCTTGCATTTTATAATCAACCTCCCTTTCCACAATCAAAGGAGGCCACCTCTCTATGTGAGCAGGGGGCATCGCAAACACTAGCATAAATATTTCAAGACTACCTGTGTACTAAATGCTTGCATTTTATAATCAATGTCACTTTTCCACAATCAAAGGAGGCCACATCTGTATGTGAGCAGGGGGCATCCCAAACACTAGCATTAATATTTCAAGACTACCTGTCTGATAACCGGTTGCATTTTGTAAGCAAACTCACTTTTCCACACTTAAAGGAGGCCACCTCTGTATGTGAGCAGGGGGCATCCCAAACACTAGCATTAATATTTCAAGACTACCTGTGTAATAACTGCTTGCATTTTGTAAGCAAAGTCACTTTTCCACAATCAAAGGAGGCCACCTCTGTATGTGAGCAGGGGGAATCCCAAACACTAGCATTAATATTTCAAGACTACCTGTGTAATAACTGCTTGCATTTTATAATCAACCTCCCTTTCCACAATCAAAGGAGGCCACCTCTGTATGTGAGCAGGGGGCATCCCAAACACTAGCATTAATATTTCAAGACTACCTGTCTAATAACTGCTTGCATTTTATTATCAACGTCACTTTTCCACAATCAAAGGAGGCCACCTCTGTATGTGAGCAGGGGGAATCCCAAACACTAGCATTAATATTTCAAGACTACCTGTGTAATAACTGCTTGCATTTTGTAAGCAAAGTCACTTTTCCACAATCAAATGAGGCCACCTCTGCATGTGAGCAGGGGGCATCCCAAACACTAGCATTAATATTTCAAGACTACCTGTGTACTAACTGCTTGCATTTTATAATCAACCTCCCTTTCCACAATCAAAGGAGGCCACCTCTGTATGTGAGCAGGGGGCATCCCAACAACTAGCATTCATATTTCAAGACTACCTGTGTACTAACTACTTGCATTTTATAATCAACGTCACTTTTCCACAATCAAAGGAGGCCACCTCTGTATGTGAGCAGGAGGCGTCCCAAACACTAGCATTAATATTTCAAGACTACCTGTCTGATAACTGGTTGCATTTTGTAAGCAAACTCACTTTTCCACACTTAAAGGAGGCCACCTCTGTATGTGAGCAGGGGGCATCCCAAACACTAGCATTAATATTTCAAGACTACCTGTGTAATAACTGCTTGCATTTTTTAAGCAAAGTCACTTTTCCACAATCAAAGGAGGCCACCTCTGTATGTGAGCAGGGGGCATCCCAAACACTAGCATTAATATTTCAAGACTACCTGTGTACTAACTGCTTGCATTTTATAATCAACCTCCCTTTCCACAATCAAAGGAGGCCACGTCTCTATGTGAGCAGGGGGCATCGCAAACACTAGCATAAATATTTCAAGACTACCTGTGTACTAACTGCTTGCATTTTATTATCAACGTCACTTTTCCACAATCAAAGGAGGCCACCTCTGTATGTGAGCAGGGGGAATCCCAAACACTAGCATTAATATTTCAAGACTACCTGTGTAATAACTGCTTGCATTTTGTAAGCAAAGTCACTTTTCCACAATCAAATGAGGCCACCTCTGTATGTGAGCAGGGGGCATCCCAAACACTAGCATTAATATTTCAAGACTACCTGTGTACTAACTGCTTGCATTTTATAATCAACCTCCCTTTCCACAATCAAAGGAGGCCACCTCTCTATGTGAGCAGGGGGCATCGCAAACACTAGCATAAATATTTCAAGACTACCTGTGTACTAAATGCTTGCATTTTATAATCAACGTCACTTTTCCACAATCAAAGGAGGCCACCTCTGTATGTGAGCAGGGGGCATCCCAAACACTAGCATTAATATTTCAAGACTACCTGTGTAATAACTGCTTGCATTTTGTAAGCAAAGTCACTTTTCCACAATCAAATGAGGCCACCTCTGTATGTGAGCAGGGGGCATCCCAAACACTAGCATTAATATTTCAAGACTACCTGTGTACTAACTGCTTGTATTTTATAATCAACCTCCCTTTCCACAATCAAAGGAGGCCACCTCTCTATGTGAGCAGGGGGCATCGCAAACACTAGAATAAATATTTCAAGACTACCTGTGTACTAACTGCTTGCATTTTATTATCAACGTCACTTTTCCACAATCAAAGGAGGCCACCTCTGTATGTGAGCAGGGGGCATCCCAAACACTAGCATTAATATTTCAAGACTACCTGTGTAATAACTGCTTGCATTTTGTAAGCAAAGTCACTTTTCCACAATCAAATGAGGCCACCTCTGCATGTGAGCAGGGGGAATCCCAAACACTAGCATTAATATTTCAAGACTACCTGTGTACTAACTGCTTGCATTTTATAATCAACCTCCCTTTCCACAATCAAAGGAGGCCACCTCTGTATGTGAGCAGGGGGCATCCCAACAACTAGCATTCATATTTCAAGACTACCTGTGTACTAACTACTTGCATTTTATAATCAACGTCACTTTTCCACAATCAAAGGAGGCCACCTCTGTATGTGAGCAGGAGGCGTCCCAAACACTAGCATTAATATTTCAAGACTACCTGTCTGATAACTGGTTGCATTTTGTAAGCAAACTCACTTTTCCACACTTAAAGGAGGCCACCTCTGTATGTGAGCAGGGGGCATCCCAAACACTAGCATTAATATTTCAAGACTACCTGTGTAATAACTGCTTGCATTTTTTAAGCAAAGTCACTTTTCCACAATCAAAGGAGGCCACCTCTGTATGTGAGCAGGGGGCATCCCAAACACTAGCATTAATATTTCAAGACTACCTGTGTACTAACTGCTTGCATTTTATAATCAACCTCCCTTTCCACAATCAAAGGAGGCCACGTCTCTATGTGAGCAGGGGGCATCGCAAACACTAGCATAAATATTTCAAGACTACCTGTGTAATAACTGCTTGCATTTTGTAAGCAAAGTCACTTTTCCACAATCAAATGAGGCCACCTCTGTATGTGAGCAGGGGGCATCCCAAACACTAGCATTAATATTTCAAGACTACCTGTGTACTAACTGCTTGTATTTTATAATCAACCTCCCTTTCCACAATCAAAGGAGGCCACCTCTGTATGTGAGCAGGGGGCATCCCAAACACTAGCATTAATATTTCAAGACTACCTGTCTGATAACTGGTTGCATTTTGTAAGCAAACTCACTTTTCCCCACTTAAAGGAGGCCACCTCTGTATGTGAGCAGGGGGCATCCCAAACACTAGCATTAATATTTCAAGACTACCTGTGTAATAACTGCTTGCATTTTGTAAGCAAAGTCACTTTTCCACAATCAAATGAGGCCACCTCTGTATGTGAGCAGGGGGCATCCCAAACACTAGCATTAATATTTCAAGATTACCTGTGTACTAACTGCTTGCATTTTATAATCAACCTCCCTTTCCACAATCAAAGGAGGCCACCTCTCTATGTGAGCAGGGGGCATCGCAAACACTAGCATAAATATTGCAAGACTACCTGTGTACTAAATGCTTGCATTTTATAATCAACGTCACTTTTCCACAATCAAAGGAGGCCACCTCTGTATGTGAGCAGGGGGCATCCCAAACACTAGCATTAATATTTCAAGACTACCTGTCTGATAACCGGTTGCATTTTGTAAGCAAACTCACTTTTCCACACTTAAAGGAGGCCACCTCTGTATGTGAGCAGGGGGCATCCCAAACACTAGCATTAATATTTCAAGACTACCTGTCTGATAACCGGTTGCATTTTTTAAGCAAACTCACTTTTCCACACTTAAAGGAGGCCACCTCTGTATGTGAGCAGGGGGCATCCCAAACACTAGCATTAATATTTCAAGACTACCTGTGTAATAACTGCTTGCATTTTTTAAGCAAAGTCACTTTTCCACAATCAAAGGAGGCCACCTCTGTATGTGAGCAGGGGGCATCCCAAACACTAGCATTAATATTTCAAGACTACCTGTGTACTAACTGCTTGCATTTTATAATCAACCTCCCTTTCCACAATCAAAGGAGGCCACCTCTGTATGTGAGCAGGGGGCATCCCAACAACTAGCATTCATATTTCAAGACTACCTGTGTACTAAATGCTTGCATTTTATAATCAACGTCACTTTTCCACAATCAAAGGAGGCCACCTCTGTATGTGAGCAGGGGGCATCCCAAACACTAGCATTAATATTTCAAGACTACCTGTCTGATAACTGGTTGCATTTTGTAAGCAAACTCACTTTTCCACACTTAAAGGAGGCCACCTCTGTATGTGAGCAGGGGGCATCCCAAACACTAGCATTAATATTTCAAGACTACCTGTGTAATAACTGCTTGCATTTTGTAAGCAAAGTCACTTTTCCACAATCAAATGAGGCCACCTCTGTATGTGAGCAGGGGGCATCCCAAACACTAGCATTAATATTTCAAGATTACCTGTGTACTAACTGCTTGCATTTTATAATCAACCTCCCTTTCCACAATCAAAGGAGGCCACCTCTCTATGTGAGCAGGGGGCATCGCAAACACTAGCATAAATATTGCAAGACTACCTGTGTACTAAATGCTTGCATTTTATAATCAACGTCACTTTTCCACAATCAAAGGAGGCCACCTCTGTATGTGAGCAGGGGGCATCCCAAACACTAGCATTAATATTTCAAGACTACCTGTGTAATAACTGCTTGCATTTTTTAAGCAAAGTCACTTTTCCACAATCAAAGGAGGCCACCTCTGTATGTGAGCAGGGGGCATCCCAAACACTAGCATTAATATTTCAAGACTACCTGTGTACTAACTGCTTGCATTTTATAATCAACCTCCCTTTCCACAATCAAAGGAGGCCACCTCTGTATGTGAGCAGGGGGCATCCCAACAACTAGCATTCATATTTCAAGACTACCTGTGTACTAAATGCTTGCATTTTATAATCAACGTCACTTTTCCACAATCAAAGGAGGCCACCTCTGTATGTGAGCAGGGGGCATCCCAAACACTAGCATTAATATTTCAAGACTACCTGTCTGATAACTGGTTGCATTTTGTAAGCAAACTCACTTTTCCACACTTAAAGGAGGCCACCTCTGTATGTGAGCAGGGGGCATCCCAAACACTAGCATTAATATTTCAAGACTACCTGTGTCATAACTGCTTGCATTTTGTAAGCAAAGTCACTTTTCCACAATCAAATGAGGCCACCTCTGTATGTGAGCAGGGGGCATCCCAAACACTAGCATTAATATTTCAAGATTACCTGTGTACTAACTGCTTGCATTTTATAATCAACCTCCCTTTCCACAATCAAAGGAGGCCACCTCTCTATGTGAGCAGGGGGCATCGCAAACACTAGCATAAATATTGCAAGACTACCTGTGTACTAAATGCTTGCATTTTATAATCAACGTCACTTTTCCACAATCAAAGGAGGCCACCTCTGTATGTGAGCAGGGGGCATCCCAAACACTAGCATTAATATTTCAAGACTACCTGTCTGATAACCGGTTGCATTTTGTAAGCAAACTCACTTTTCCACACTTAAAGGAGGCCACCTCTGTATGTGAGCAGGGGGCATCCCAAACACTAGCATTAATATTTCAAGACTACCTGTCTGATAACCGGTTGCATTTTTTAAGCAAACTCACTTTTCCACACTTAAAGGAGGCCACCTCTGTATGTGAGCAGGGGGCATTCCAAACACTAGCATTAATATTTCAAGACTACCTGTGTAATAACTGCTTGCATTTTTTAAGCAAAGTCACTTTTCCACAATCAAAGGAGGCCACCTCTGTATGTGAGCAGGGGGCATCCCAAACACTAGCATTAATATTTCAAGACTACCTGTGTACTAACTGCTTGCATTTTGTAAGCAAAGTCACTTTTCCACAATCAAAGGAGGCCACCTCTGTATGTGAGCAGGGGGCATCCCAAACACTGGCATTAATATTTCAAGACTACCTGTGTAATAACTGCTTGCATTTTGTAAGCAAAGTCACTTTTCCATAATCAAAGGAGGCCATCTCTGTATGTGAGCAGGAGGCATCCCCAACACTAGCATTAATATTTCAAGACTACCTGTGTACTATTTGGTTGCATTTTATAATCAACCTCACTTTTCCACAATCAAAGAAGGCCACCTCTGTATGTGAGCAGGGGGCATCGTAAATACTAGCACGTGTCTTTTAAGAGTACCTGCCTACTAACCTTTTGCCTTTTGTATAAAAAAAAAGTCTGTTTTACAAGTTTAAAGCACCCATTGCCTTTCACCGGGGGCCATTGTCAGTGCTACCACTTATCTTTTAAGAGTACCTGCCTACTAACCTTTTGCCTTTAGTATAAAAAAGTCTGGCTTACAAGTTTAAAGCACCCATTGCCTTTCACCGGGGGCCATTGTCAGTGCTACCACTTATCTTTTAAGAGTACCTGCCTACTAACCTTTTGCCTTTTGTATAAAAAAGTCTGGTTTACAAGTTTAAAGCACCCATTGCCTTTCACGGGGGGGGGGCATCCCGAATACTAGCACTTTTAATAGTGCCTGCATCTTTACCTTTTTTACATTTTGAACAAAAATCATGTTTCAAAACTGCCTGTGGTGCATTTAACTCTGACCAGGGGCATCCTGTGTAAGACCATCTGACAGTGTCTTTTTGCATTAGCTTTTAGCTACAGTGTCTGCCTATTTTGATCTAACTTTTCTACACACCTACTGTTACAAAAATACTGTTGTAGGTGTAGTGTAGTATATTGTTTTCCCCTCCTAAACGCAGTAAAAATGTCAGGAAAGAGATGTGCCAGGATGTGCACCAAGGAGAGGCCTAGATTCATCAGGCAGAGGTCGCAGCAGACTAGGGGCGAGTGGCAGCAGGAGTCGCAGTGAGAGGCCTGATCTCCCGGTATCTGCTAGCAGTCGTGTCTCGACCAGCAACGCATCTGCCGCCATCGATTGGTTAAAGCGGTCATCGACCTCATCACAAGTGACATCTGACACCCCCAGTCAACAGTCTGTAGGTTCCTCGGACACAACTCTGAGTTGGCATGGCCCGGGAGCAGCCCCTGTCCTTCCATTGCCTCTGTCCTATGCCCCCCCTTCCATCCGCCGTATCCTATGCTTTGGGTTCAGCTCCACTATTCAGTGAGGACAATGTGTTAGAGGACAGTCAGCAGCTACTGCCCAGCCAAGAAATGGAGGAGACATCAGCCGCTTCTTCCGCTAGGCAGACAAACACTGAGGAGGAGAGTGGCGTGGAAGGTGGTGTGGCGAGCGTTCCATCTCCTGCAGCACATGCTCTTGTGGAAACCGAGGAGGACATCAGTGACGTGCAGACACAACTCGATGATGATGATAAAGCCGATCGCACTTGGGAGCCCGGTGCTGAAGGGGCTTCATCATCATCAGCAGAAGAGGGTCCCAGGTTGCCCCAGAGTCAGCAGCTGAGGCTAAAACATGCAGCGTCACCATAGAGCGGCCTGGGAGAACCAAGGCCCCGGAGTGGGGCCCAGCCTGCTGCGTCAGCCAATGCCACGCCACTTCCAATTTCACAAAGCCAAGGCTCCAGCACCTCAGCCGAAGGTAGCTGTGCGTCATACCCATCCTCTGCCGCACCAGATGCTCCTGCTCCTCCTACTAAAAGTCACTCATCCCACCAGCAATCCATCACCGAAGCCATGTCCAACAGTATGCGCCCACTCATGCTACGGAGCAGAAGCTAAATGTGCTCCTATCCAAGTTGCTGGTGCTGCAGTCCCTCCCTTTTCAGGTGGGGGACTCTGCACCTTTCAGAGAGCTGATGACTTGTGCCGAGCCGAGGTGGAGAGTCCCAAGCCGTCATTTCTTTGCAAAGAAGGCAGTACCAGCCCTGCACACATTTGTTAAGCAGAAGGTGGGCCAGTCCTTGAGCCTTTTTTATACTTTATGCGCTGGCTAAGTTTTAACCTTGCGTTTCCCCTCTCCATCCCTGCAGTGGGGAGCTCTGACCTCGCCCGCAGTTCTTTCGGCTCTTGGGCGGAGAAGTCCGAAGCTGTGGGTAGAGATCAGCTCCTCCCCACCTACGAAAATACCCAAGGCCGGCCCGAGTGCCGCCGAAGCGGCCTCAGCTGAAAGGGGTGGGGTTTGAATGTCTCCATAATGCTGAATTGGATGTTTGACATACAAGGCACTATCTGCACTTCGCTCTGGAAAGCGCACATCTGGTGGATGGTGAACATGGGTGACTTGCATATAAAATTGTTTGGAGGCACTGGAATTAAATCCACTGAAAAGTGACTGATTCTCCATTTTTGAACTGTCGCACATCAGTGTTGGTGCATGCACTTTGGGACAGGCAGAACATGCTGTCTGAGGGACTTTGTAAATATATGTTTATTTAACCATGCTTATTTTTTGCTCTGTGCTTTAATATTTATATAACAGTGCTTAAGCCTGTTGGTGTGCGCCAAAGTGCACGGCAGCGCCGACATCTGGAGCTGTAACTACGGTCAGGGACAATACATGTCCTTTACGGCCCACTGGGTGAACGTGGATCCTGCACAGCAACTTGGACAGGTCACACCACTTTGGCCTCCATGCTCCCAGGCCGTTTTGCCAGTCACAGTGTGCGACTCATCCTCCGCTGTCTCCTCAGCCTCCACTGTAGCGTCAATTCTCAATGCCCCTTCAGCCTACAATGTGTGCAGGGCATGGCGGTGTCACGCTGTGCTTCACATGGTTTGCCTTGGCGAACGGAGTCACACAGGGGAGGAGCTCCTGAAATTCATTCATCAAGAAATTAAAACATGGCTTACTCCGCGAAAATTGGAAATGGGTACCATGGTGACTGACAATGGGAGTAACATCTTGTCTGCGCTGCGACAAAGAAGCCTGAGCCATGCGCCCTGTAGGGCACACGTGTTCAACCTAGTTGTCAAGCGTTTTCTGAAGTCTTCCCCCCATCTGCAAGACATCCTAACAACGGGAAGGAAACTTTGTATGCACTTCAGCCACTCCTACACTGCCAAGCACACCCTTCTTGAGCTACAGCGTCAGAACGGTATCCCCCAACATAGTCTGATTTGCGATGTTCCCACCCGTTGGAATTCCACCCTAAATATGTTAGATCGACTATACGAACAGAGAAAAGCAATCACTGATTTCTTGATGATCCAAGCAGATAGGGAGACTTCCCTGTGTAACTTTAATGTGAACCAGTAACACCTGCCGTTTGCTCATGCCCTTTGAGGAAGCCACTTAATTTGTCAGTCGCCAGGATTACGGCATGAATGACGTGATTCCGCTGCTTCATGTAATACAACACATGTTTGAAACCATGGCTGGTCAGGGCACTGGAGACATGGCGCATACATTTCACGGCCACATAAACCCCGTGGGAGCTGAGGAGAAGCACAGTGAAGCGCAGTTTAGTTTTGGCAAAATGGGCGGTTTATCTAGTCATCTGACAGGAGAGGAGGAGCAGGAGCAGCCAATGGAGCTAGAGGGTTGTGAGGAAGGCAAGACAGAGAACCCAGACACACCGTGGCAGTATGCTCCCTCCGAGTCACTTGCAGAAATGGCATGATGCATGCTCACGTGCTTGCATAGTAACCGCAGAATTGTCTCCATTTGTCAGCGGGATGACTTCTGGCTCTCCAACTTATTGGACCCTCGCTACCGGCACAAAATGGGGGCATTTTTTTACACCCACTGAGAGGGAGGACAAACTGACCTACTACAGAGACATTCTATGTAGTCAGTTGGCCGATGTCTATCTGCATGGCCAATGCCATGGTCCATACTGTGATGCCCAGCGGGACACCAGCCAGGCAATATATGAGCTCCCTATGCTGCTGCCAACTCCAATGTGTTTTTCAGGCAATATATGGGCTCCTAATGCTGCTGCCAACTCCTGTGTGTGTCTTTCAGGCAATATATGGGCATCTAATGCTGCTGCCAACTCCTGGGTGTGTCATTCAGGCAATATATGAGCTCCCTATGCTGCTGCCAAGTCCAATGTGTTTTTCAGGCAATATATGAGCTCCCTATGCTGCTGCCAACTCCTGGGTGTGTTTTTCAGGCAATATATGTGCTCCCTATGCTGCTGCCAAGTCCAGAGTGTGTCTTTCAGGCAATATATGGGCTCCTAATGCTGCTGCTGCTGCCAACTCCTGGGTGTGTCTTTCAGGCAATATATGGGCTCCTAATGCTGCTGCCAACTCCAATGTGTTTTTCAGGCAATATATTGGCTCCTAATGCTGCTGCTAACTCCTTGGTGTGTCTTCCAGTCAATATATGAGCTATCTATGCTTCTGACAACTCCAATGTGTTTTTCAGGCAATATATTGGCTCATAATGCTGCTGCTAACTCCTTGGTGTGTCTTCCAGTCAATATATGAGCTATCTATGCTTCTGACAACTCCAATGTGTTTTTCAGGCAATATATGGGCTCCTAATGCTGCTGCTACTGCCAGCTCCTGGGTGTGTCTTTCAGGCAATATATGAGCTCCAAATGCTGCTGCCAACTCCAGTGTGTTTGTCAGGCAATATATGAGCTCCCTATGCTGCTGCCAAGTCCAATGTGTCTTTCAGGCAATATATTAGCTCCCTATGCTGCTGCCAACTCCTGGGTGTGTTTTTCAGGCAATATATGTGCTCCCTATGCTGCTGCCAAGTCCAGAGTGTGTCTTTCAGGCAATATATGGGCTCCTAATGCTGCCAACTCCAATGTGTTTTTCAGGCAATATATCCTTTTGCTGCTGCCCACTCCTGGGTGTGTCTTTAAGGCAATATATGAGCTCCCTATGCTGCTGCCAAGTCCAATGTGTTTTTCAGGCAATATATGAGCTCCCTATTCTGCTGCCAACTCCAATGTGTTTTTCAGGCAATATATGTGCTCCCTATGCTGCTGCCAAGTCCAGTGTGTGTCTTTCATGCAATATATGGGCTCCTAATGCTGCTGCTGCCAACTCCTGGGTGTGTCTTTCAGGCAATATATGGGCTCCTATTGCTGCTGCCAAGTCCAATGTGTTTTTCAGGCAATATATGGGCTCCTTCTGCTGCTGCCAACTCCTGGGTGTGTCTTTCAGGCAATATATGAGCTCCCTATGCTGCTGCCAAGTCCAATGTGTTTTTCAGGCAATATATGAGCTCCCTATGCTGCTGCCAACTCCAATGTGTTTTTCAGGCAATATTTGAGCTTCCTATGCTGCTGCCAACTCCTGGGTGTGTTTTTCAGGCAATATATGTGCTCCCTATGCTGCTGCCAAGTCCAGAGTGTGTCTTTAAGGCAATATATGGACTCCTAATGCTGCTGCTGCCAACTTCTGGGTGAGTCTTTCAGGCAATATATGGGCTCCTAATGCTGCTGCCAACTCCAATGTGTTTTTCAGGCAATATATGGGCTCCTAATGCTGCTGCCAACTCCTGGGTGTGTCTTTCAGGCAATATATGAGCTCCCTATGCTGCTGACAACTCCAATGTGTTTTTCAGGCAACATATGGGCTCCTAATGCTGCTGCTGCCATCTCCTGGGTGTGTCTTTCAGGCAATATATGGGCTCCTAATGCTGCTGCCAACTCCAATGTGTTTTCCAGGCAATATATGGGCTCCTAATGCTGCTGCCAACTCCAATGTGTTTTTCGGGCAATATATGGGCTCCCTATGCTGCTGCCAACTCCTGGGTGTGTTTTTCAGGCAATATATGGGTTCGTTATGTTGCTGCCAACTCCTGGGTGTGTCTTTCAGGCAATATATGGGCTCCCTATGCTGCTGCCAACTCCAATGTGTTTTTCAGGCAATATATGGGCTCCCTATGCTGCTGCCAACTCCTGGGTGTGTCTTTCAGGCAATATATGAGCTCCCGATGCTGCTGCCAACTCCTGGGTGTGTCTTTCAGGCAATATATTAGCTCCCTATGCTGCTGCCAAGTACAGAGTGTGTCTTTCAGGCAATATATGGGCTCCTAATGCTGCTGCCAACTCCTGGGTGTGTTTTTCGGGCAATATATGGGCTCCCTATGTTGCTGCCAAATTCAGGGTGTGTTTTTCAGGCAATCATCATGCTGATGCCACCACAAGGCTCTGTAATTGTGCCGCTCTGCAACAGCAAATCTAATAGCGACACCTCTGATCTGCATGTCATACTTCTTTACAATAGTATTTCACTAACCCAGCATGCATCCTATGCATGTTATAGCCAAGCAAAACGTTCTGCAACCCTATGGAGGCTCCCGGACGCCCAGAAATAGCTGTTTTTAATAGCGATTCATCACAAATAAATTCGGACAGAAACAATTTTTCCTGGAAATTTGGGCGAATCGAATTTTTCTAAATTTCGCTTATCTCTAGTGGCCACAGACCCAGGAAAAGACACATCAGCATTGCACATTTCTTCATATATAGAGGGAAGTATAGAAGCCAACATATGGGAACAAGAGTGGTAGTCAAGCTGCAGCTTGCACTAGATCAGCAGCCATCTCGCACAGTATGCACAGCAGTCTGGCAAGAGATGGGCTGAGGCTGGGGGCTTTATAAAAAGCATCTAAAGCTTTGAATTGCACCATAGTGTGTCCAGACCAGACCAGACCTGTGGGCAGGGGGCAGCAGGTTCAGCAAGGCACCGAGCTTAGAAATGAAAAATCCACCAGCTGTGAGAGAGAGAGGAGCAGAGACAAGTGAATCACAGCATCTGGGGAGGGCGGGAGTTTGCTTTTCTCACACTGCCTGCTTCTGTCCACCTGCCGGTATGATGCCAGTAAGGAGAGCCCAGCACCTCCTCAATTTGTGCCCCCTCCTTATGTGACCACACATCATACACAGGGAGGGGAGGGGGACAGAGAGGGGGAACCTGCTATGCTCTGTATACTGGCATGAGCAGCGGCTGCTGTAGCTATTAGTTTCTTCCCCTTTCTTCCCCTGGCTCTGCATAAAATAAAATTCCTCATACACAAACTTGCTGGATACTCACCTCTTATTCCCTGTCATGTTTCTGGGGAGGGGAGGGACAGAGAGTTACAGATGCCTTGGCTGTCGTGTGTCCAGCAGCTCCATGTGCTGCTTCTATGTCCGCACCTGGCGCTACCTCGTCAGCCAGCCATGGGGCACTGTACTATCTTCTTTAAAAACTTTTACCCAGCTTCACTTGGCTCCCCTGATGATTGATGCCCCTCTGCACCCCCCTAGCTATGCCCCGGTCCCGCTGTCTCTCCTCAGTTACAGTCAGCTTTAACTTCCTATTGTCTTCCAGATCTTCAGCAGTTACTGCCTGGTCTTCCTGATTCTGCATCATTCTCACACATGACACTCTGTCCCTCCCCTCTACTGATTTTTCCCAGGCTCTATTATCTGTGAAGGCTGCAGGTGGTATTGCTAGCAGCTGTCTGTTTCTACATTGGCCTGGTCACCGGAAAAGTAGGTGACAGTATCTGCAGGCCAGACAAAATGGACCCAGCCAAGATACAGACAGCTTTTGAAGCCATCATGCAACGCCTTTGTGAATTGACCCAAGTTGCGGGGGAAAATGGAGGCTATTTGGCATCCCACAGTTAGCCCTTATGCCTCCCCTTCTGTTAAAGTTGCTTCAACTTCCTACAGCCCAAGGAATGCTTTGCTGGGGACCGTAAAAAAAATTGTTAAAACTAGTTGCCAGCTGTTCTTTACTCTGCAACTCCGCACTTACGCTTCTGACTTTATCCAAATATGATTTGTCATCTCACTGCTTCAAGGAGATCCAAAGTCCCGTGCTCACAACTTCCTGGAGCATCCTTAAATACATTGGGCAGTTTCTTCAAGGCACTGGGCGATTTGTATGATGATCCAGGTGGCATGGCTTCCGCTGAGTTTGCTCTGTACAAGCTTAGACAAGGAAATAGGCCTGCTGAGTATTATTCTGCAGAATTTCAATGCTGGGCTAGTGGTACAGGATGGAATATGCTTTGAAATTCTGAATGGGAGTTTCAGAATGGTGGTTTCTGACTCCATTAATAATTAGTTGGCCTTTGATACCTTTAAACACCTTTAAACAAAAGGTTGGCTATTTGTGAATATCTTTCTGAATGCTCCTGCAATATTTCTACAAATTTCCAGTTTTCCTTCGCCTCAAGAGGCCCTAGTTCCATTACTGAATATGCACCTGAACCAATATAGCTGGACATGGTACAACCCCCATTTGTCTCCTGAAGAACGGGCCCACCACTGCACTCAAAACTTGTGCCTATTCTGTGGGGCCCCTGGAAATTTCCTGGCCACCTGCCCTGCCAAACGCCCAGGTAGGGCAGTTTCCAACCCTGCCCCAGCATACCAGGTTGATCCATTTTGTTATTTTGCCATTGCCATCTTCCCATTCATCTTGGGCATGCCTTGGTTGAAAGTACATAACCTAGATGTCAATTACACCCAGGGCATCCTCACGTTCAATTAGGACTACTGTTCCCTAAATTGTGAAATTCCGGAATCTGCTTCCCCCTCACAGGCAATTAGTATTGTTGCCCCAAAGACTTCCCTGCCAGAGCCATACAATCAATAGAAGTAGTTGACGAAAAGGGGGTGGATAAATTACCACTACATCAGGAATATGATTGCCCAGTCAATCTGTTACCCGGTGCAGCCATTAACTTTGGCCATCTCTTCCAGTTATTGGAGCCTGAACTTAAAAATACTTCGAGGGGAAACCTGCAAAAGGCTTCATCCGTCAGTCCTCTTCACAAGCTGGTGCAGGGCTCGTTTCATGTAAAAAAAAAGATAGGTCCCTTCGTCCTTGCATAGATTATAGAAAGCTTAATAAAATCACCATTAAAAACAGATACATGCTTGCATTAATTCCAAGATCTCCATGCTGCCACGGTTTTCACCAAACTTGACTTGAGGGGGGCTTATAACCTGGTGCATATAATATATAGGAGGATGAATGGAAAACATCCTTTCATACTCGCTATGGGCATTGCAAGTATTTAGTGATGCTCTTCAGACCGTACAATGCCCCTACTACTTTTCAGCATTTTTTTTATAATGTGTTCTGTGAATTTCTGTTTTCGTGCTTTGTATCTGGATGGTATATTCATATTTTCCACCAACCTCCAGCTTCATCGAGTCCACCTCAAAAAGTTCTTGAGTGTCTTCGAGATCACCACCTTTACATCAAGTTGGAGAAGTGTGAATTTGAGAAGGACTTACTGGGATTCGTAATCTATGCTACAGGGATAGCCATGGATCCCAGCAAGGTCTCAGACACCCTGGAATGGTCTGTTCCCAGCTCCCGCAAGGAAGTCCAGTGCTTTGTGGGATTTGCTAATTTTTACAGAAAATTAATTTGTAGATTTTATTTGGCCAATCACAGAACTGACAAAAAATCAACCCAGATTCAAATTCACTGAGGCATTGCAGGAAGCCTTTGATAATTTAAGACACCTTTTCACCTCCTCTCCACTTTTGAAACACCCCGAATCTCAACTCCCCTTTGTCATGGAAAGGGGAATCAATGGTGGGGGTCATCTTGTCTCAAAGAACAGGTGAAACAAATATTATACATCCAGTATCCTTCTTTTCAAAGAAACTTACCTCTTCAGAATAAAACTATGATGCGAGAGACAGAGAGTTGCTAGCAAATTAGCATTGAAGTAGTGGAGGTATCTGCTGGAAGGTATGCAACATCCGGTCCTGATTTTCACAGATCACAAAAATCTTCAATATCTGTGTTCTGCAAAGAGATTGAGGCCCAGGAAAGTCTGGTGGCCACTCTTTTTCTAATGATACTTGTTCCTTATAACATATTGTGCAGGCTTTTGGAATGGTAAAGCTGATGCCCTGTCCCGCATCTATGCAGGGCGTGAGGATGAATCCTCCGCCGAACCCACCCTGATTCTCCTGAGCAATCAGTATCTGGGTATCCAGAAATTGAGGAGTGTTAGGACCTCATTAACCACCCGAAACTCATTGACCACCCCTGGTGACTGGATATTTTAGGGTACAGTAGACCTAAGACCTGGTAAAATGATCTTTTTGGTGGATTAAATTAATTTAGATTGCAAAGATTAATTTAACAACTGTGATGCCTGTGCCAGATGCAAGACCCAGCATTCCCATCAAGCAGGCTTACTACTTCCTGTCTCAAGTGGTCCATGATCTAACATTGCCATAGATTTTACTGTCGAATTGCCGGTGTCAGAGGGGAACAGCACAATTCTGGTAGTAGTGAGTCAGTTTTCAAAGATGTCACACTTTATTCCCCTTTCTGGTCTCCCGTCTGCAGTTGTTCCCGCAAGAACTTTCATAGAACACATTTTTGCTTCATGGCCTTCCTGTTGATATTGTATCTGACAGAGGGTCCCGACTCACATCTAAGCCTAAAAATGTCTCTCTCTATCCTCCCTGTATCAACCCCAGACAAATGGGCAAACAAGAGGACCAACCAGACTCTTGAGCAATATATCCATTGTAACACTTATCTTCAAGATACCTAGAAATTGCTTTTGCTACTTGCAGAATTTTCATTTAATAACTCCATACACAACGCAACTAACTTCTCTCCATTTTTTGCAAATTATGAGTACCATCCTACAGTAATTCCCAATTCACCTGTGGATATCAGTCTTCCAGCAGTTCAGGACTTTACCTGTTATTTCAGTTACACAAGAAACTCAGGGAGAACATTGAGAAACCACAGGAAAATTATAAGAGAGCTGCAGATGTCTCCAGAAACCCTGATCCATCCTTTTCATTTGGTGACAGGAAGGCATGCCAGAGTACGAGGTGGAAGAGATCCTCAAAGAAGACGCTATCTTGTGAAGTGGTCAGGTTATGGTGAAGAGGAGGATTCCTGGAAACCTGCAAAAAATATTCTTGCTCCCTCATTTGTTCGGTGGTTCCATCAATATCATTCTGACAGGCCAGCGCCTGAGGTCATCTTGAGGTCGCTCCTTGGGGGGCAGTGTCACGACTGAAGACCTGGTCCTACTCACATGCGCTGGCAGGTGCACGGTCTTCCCCGCAATTGTTCCCATGTAGGTTGTGACCCTTGGGTGTCTCCATTCGGGCTGTACGTGGCTGGAGGCATGCTGGTCTGTGCATGCCCGGGTAGCTCCTCACCCTATGTGAACTTTGCCCATGCATGGCAGGCGGTTCCAGCCCATCTAAGGCCCTTTAAAATGGGGTCTGTGGCACTAGAAAGTTCCCTGCAGATCTTCTTGGAGTAACGCTTGCCTCTGTTCCTGTATTACTTCCTGATTTAACTTTCGCCTCTGACTTCTGGCTTGGATTATGACCCACTCCGGCTCTGATCCTTTGGCTCTTGAATTACGACACCATTCTGGCTCTGACCCCCTGGCTTTGGACACCAATCTCTCTCTGGCTCTCAACCCCCCAGATGACTACCTGTTTTGGTTCTCTGAATTTCGGCACCTGATTACGGTTTTCCCTGGCTCTGGTCCTGCATCAGCTTTCCCCGAAACCCGGACTGGACTTTTCCCATATTTGGGTTCACTGGCCACTAGCAACAGCAGTGGGACCCCCAACTTTTCTGCAGTGCAGTCCGACCCTACTTGCGGAAGGCGCTGATGACAACCAGATCTGTCTGCAGACTCCCAACGCTGAAATCAGTGCATGGTGTAGCACGCTACCAGTTACTACCCGCTGGCTCCCCTCAGTCACAGTCAGCTCACATGTGACACTCCAGCCCTCCCCTTCGCTGAGTTTCCCCAGTCTCCATTATCTGGCGAGGTCGTAGCTGTCTGTATCTACATCGGCCTGGCCTCTGGGAAGGTTTGTGACAGTGCATAACATAAATATATATATCACATAATCACATATGGAAATATATTCATGTTTTTGACAACTCTTTTTAATGATGGAAATAAATGAAGAACCCTCAGGTAATGATGGGTTAAGATGCACTATTTGAAAAGAAAAATAAAATAATGATCTCCTGAATTTGGCAATAAAAATCACATTGGTTAGTTGTTTTGACCAACAGAATTCCCTAATGAATATAGTAAAGTACAGGAAAGAGTGCTCTGATTTTGGACTTAGCCTTGAGAAAGGGCTTCTTCATCTCAAGTAAGAGAACTCTAGATAAAATAACATATTTGCCCTAGCAGAATGACACCCTTAAACTCAAAACATAAACACCTTATTCCATAGACCAGGGGTCCTTAAACCTCCTTGCTTGAGAGCTGAACACGCCAGATTTTGCATCTCTCTACAAGAATGCACAGGTGAAGTTATAGTGCTTAGACAGTTCTGTAGCCCTCATTATTACACCTGTGCATCATATTCCCTACAGGACCTCTGTGCCCTCCTATACATCAACAATCAACAAAAAGGACTAAAGTTGTTCAATCCAAAACAATACAAGGCGATACATTGCTACTTTTTCCCAGAGAGATATGCACAAAATAATAATAGTAATAGATAAACAAAAACACAGTGCAATTTCTATTTTATATTAGACATTTACAGAGCAATTACATTTTGGAAGTAGCTACTCACGAGGAAAATGTGCAAATAAAAAAAAAACATTGCTCTAAATATAAGTAATCATCCAGCCTGTATCTGATATTATCCTTTAATGTAATTGTTTTGGGCAATATTAGAAGCTTCTAATGAACATTAAAACCACTGTTGTTTTACTTGCCCTGTCGATATGCCTACTACTAAATCCACTATGTTCTTTAGATTGTGAAGCATACTCAAGGCAATAAAAAAGGGGTATAAAATGGAATAATACTAACTAAAAATGTGTAACTCCACTACAGTTTATTTTAGCAAACAGGGTTCCAAGTTCCATGCTTGTCGAATGCCTGCATTAAAATGAATAAGGTCAGTCTGATACAAGCCTTTATATAAGTGCAATGGATATCAGACCTACTGTAGGCATGGGATTCAACTGATCAGTTAAGTCAGGGCCGGCTCTAGAGTTTTGTGGGCCCTTGGGCGACAGGGTCTCAGTGGGCCCTCTTCTCCAGTCCCATGGGAAGCTGCTCTGTACACCAGAACCAAGATGACTGCACCCATGACTATGTCATTCGTTAAATGGCTCTCATGGGCTAGAATGGGCAAAAACGCACTGCCGCATCCCTCGCACTGCCATGAGCAACAGCGAGAGCCTCCTGCTGAATTACATATTCACATTATTCGGGATGCCCCTGGGGAAAAGCCAGCAGCCATTCCATGGCCAGACAATGTGGGTTTTGTTCTGTTTTCACACAGTGGAGCATCCCATTTTGGGATGCCCCAGGGAGAGGGAATCAGCCAGCCCTGGAGTCTCATTGGGATGCCTCGCTGTGTGAAACCCCCAAAACAACACTATTCACTCACCTCTTCCGTGTTTCAACAGTGCATGTGTGGGCTTTCATCTAATGAGAGCCGTCTGCCTTGACTATGCACAGTTGCAGCAGGGAGAGGTGAGTTTCTATGGGCACCTGGAGAGGTGTCACACAGTGGGGTATCCCAATTTGCTGAGAAGCCAGCCTCTGGCCTTGAAATCTTTTAGATTCCATACCAGCCGCTGCTGGGTTTTGTTCCACTTTCCGGGTTCTATCATCTAAACCATAGCCAGAGTGCTCAGTGCTTTAGTAAATGGTAAAAACATATAAAGTCCAATAGACACAGAGAGAGATACACAGACAGAGAGAGAGAGAGACTCACATAGACACACACACATACGCAGACAGACAAACAGATACACACATAGGCACAGACAGACAGACAGACAGACACACACACACACACACACACACACACACACACACACACACACATATATATATATACACACAGACAGGCACAGATATACACACACACACAGACAGACACACACACACACATATATATATATATATATACACACAGACAGGCACAGATACACACACACACACACACACGCACACTACACACTGCACACTTCCTCCTCAGAACTCCGACACAGGCAGCAGATTGATGATGCATCTGGGGGGCGGAGCCTGCTGCTTTCTGCCTGTGCGGCCCCAGCGTCCGCACAAGCAGCCTGGCTTTTGCTTCCTCCTGCCCTGCTGGTGCCTCCGGAGTCCGGACAACACAGCGCCCAGGTCAGTGCTACGCTACTGCACTCAGGGACTTTGTGCCTCACCTCCCACCAGTACCAGTAGGCCCTCCTCCTCCCTTGGGCCCTCGGCAGATGCCCGACCCTGCCGGGTGCTAGCGCCAGCCCTGAGTTAAGTAGAGCATACAGGAGACCACATATCCAAGCAAGCACAAAACATTCAGATCTCTTGTCCTTTCCTATCTACAGCCAGGGCCATATTTAGGATTTGTAATGTCCTAGACACATTTTGGACAATCACCCGACTCAAAAATGAATGTAAAGATTTTATTGGTGGGAGTGGGGAGGGTATACGGGACAGGGAAGACATTTCTGGCACGTTTATTCACCTCTTCTAGGATCTGACAATGTATTGTGCCCCGCACAACTGCCAGCAGCCAGTGGGCAACACCAACTGGATGCCATTGGTCATGTGGGGCCTCTATCAGCAACCAGAGGTGAGTTGAGTATTGGTGGCTGTCAGCTTCTGCAGACCAAATGCAATGCAGGGCTTCCAGCAGCTGGGTGCCCTCACTCTCTACTTCCAATGATCTTGACAACACAAATAAAAAAGGTAAATAAAAAGGAAAATGTAAAAGAAAAATGAATGGAATTCAGATAGATCTTAAATATTATGGATAGATAGACTGATACAGGACTGCATAGAAAGACATATAGATGGATAGACAAAGATAGATAGACAGATAGACACAGAGAGATAGATAGATAGATAGATAGATAGATAGATAGATAGATAGAGAGGTAGAATATTTATTTTTCTTTTGTGCGGGTGACAGACGAGCAGCTCTTGCAAGCCGCTCATCTGGGCCTGCACTTGTCAGCAGTGGGGACTTTTCGCTTTGCATATGCAAAAATGAGCATTCGATGTATTAATATGTGTTTTACAGAGTTTATGCGTTCTCACTTTAGTAATTTTATGGATTTTGCCTGAACTGGCCCATTTTTCTGAGCCCTGATATGCCTATTTGGTTGAGTAACAGAAGTTGTTGGCCCTAAATGATGCTGGTGGGCGCTCGGCCGATGTGTGCAATGGAGCCCCGCCATTCATCCGGATGGTGCCTGTCTTGACTCTAGTAGGGCCAGGATTCTCTTGGTCTGATTATTCTGATGATTTCATTGGGCAATCATCCACCATTGTGGACTCAAATGAAGTTGATTCCTTGCCAAGGTGGGAGGCAGGGTTGGTTCATGGGTGGTAGGACTGGGTGTTGGGGTTCTCATCGAATTCTGAGAGCTGGGATGATGGGTTATGCTGCTGGCTCAGCTGGACCAATAACTCCTCATATCATGGATAGCCTCAAGGATTGGTGGTGTCTGTGCGGATAAAGGTAAATATTAGTTTTGTTTGTGGCCACGGTCAAACACGGCAAATACTTTACTTTATTTTATTAGCCTTAGCCTACACATCCCCCATGTCCCATTCCATCAGCACATTGCGGCCCCACATTTACCTCATTTAATGGTTCAGTCCCATCACTGTTGGTCGGGTTTGGTGCTGATCCAGGTGTGGGTCTCGGTAGGACGCAGAGCCGAGGTGGCTGGAGGTCTGGTGGGTGCTGGAGGTGGAGGCATGGGTGGTGGCAGGGTGGGTGCTGCAAAGCAAGGCAGAAACAATCCAAGCTTAACACATTGCTTAGCTGCACTCCTTAAGCTACTCAACATAGAGTAGACACTGGGCACCACAGAGACGTGTACCCACCACACATTTGCAACCAATTTCAAGGACTGTTCTGAATTGCAATTGTAGGTAAACACATCTGTGCATTTGCTTAGCAAACGTGTGTTCCAGCAAAGCACCCCCTGTTGATGTGCGTGTCTGGCCACTCATGTTTCTGCCAAATGTTTGTGATTTGTCCCCCCCCTCCCAAACTAAGCATTGTGGAGCTAACTGTTACCACTGGTGGACATGTGCCGCCGGTTCATGGTGTGAATTTCAGGGTCTTGGGTAAACCTCAGCTGGTTTGAAAGCTAAAACAAAACACAAATGAATGAGCATATGAGTGGTCACATATGTAAACAATAAACCCCCCTCTTGGCCCTCCACACTTTACACTCAGTCCAGTTTATTTTCTTCCAGTCCACCGCTTTTAAGTCATCAAATTTCTTTGAGACCTGGGCAGCATCCTTGGTCTCTGGCCCTGCACTAGTCACCCCCCAGGCAATCTGGTGCCATATCTCATCCCGTACTGCTTTGGGGTTAGTGTAGGACCACTGCAAAGCCAGTTTCTAAAAGTTATTGGACACCCCATCCACTAGTGTCTCCAACTGCGTGGCATTAAATCGGCCACTGAGCTTCCCGTGGGTCAGCTTCTGCTCGCTCTGTGGGGAAGCAGCTGCTCCCTGGTGACTGGGGTGGGCAGGGGATGAGGAGCCACTGCTGCCAATCCCAGGCCCAGAAGGGGTGGGGAGTGTGCAGGCTGGCAGGGGAACACGCAACCCCGGCTGTGGCTCTGCTACTCCCCCCTGGGCTCCACCGTGGGCTCTGCAGTGGACTTTGCAGTGGAGCCCGAACTGGCCCTGGGTGTGGCTTTGCTGCTGGGCCACACAGCTGTAGGTGACCAGCTCAGATTGGGTACTGTGGCAACAGGGGAATGTCTGCGGCCAGAGAGGTGGTCCCTGGAGCCTGCTGTGTTCCCTTCTGCCATGTCTGGGGGCTACGATGGTGGCGAGGTTGTGGCATCCTTCTGCCATCAGTAAGCACTGCCATCAAAGTACAGGTGTCAGGTGTGTGCTTTTAAACACAAATGGGTGGGTAACTGGGCCCCAGTTGATACTTTATTTAACAGGCAAGCACAGGTGTTTGCAACCTAGAGGCTACAACATCATGGATGTATGCACATTGGCCAGCACCGATAGGGTGCGTAGGCTCAGGGGTGCGTCACACTGCTGCAACAAGACAGAATAGACACTCGGCCCCATGGCACCCTCCCTATTTACCACCAACAAGCAGGAGTACATTATGTTGGTTAGTACCAATGCTATGCCATGCTTTGCCTACGCATGTTTGCCGCTTTACAACCAGGCAAATGGGCGGAGAGGTGACAGAGTGTCTGAAGCAAAGGCATATGAACCAAGGCACATGGCGTGATGAATAATAATAGTGGAGGCTTCGTTTTCCAAGTCAGGCAGGGTTGTGATCTGCTTCAGAGTGCAAACGTGCAGACCACAACCCTGTCTGCCTGTTGAAGGCCTAGACATGAAACAGACTTCCACTATTTGTGTGCCACACCACATGTGCCTTAGTGAACATGCCATGATGTTGACCTGCCTTTCTTTTGTCTTTACAAGTGCCATGGAGCATAGCGCTGGGCTGAGGCCCAGATGGGCCCCAAAGGTTTTAATTAGGGATGAGCGAATCGATCCGGACGAACCCGGATTCGTTCCGAATTTCATGGAAAATTTGATTCTGAACGAATCCGAATTTCCCCGCGATTCGATCGATCGAAGTTTTCCTTTAAACTCCATTTATTTCAATTACAGGCATTGTAAAATGGTGGATGAACATGTCCAGACATATCCCCTGGGGCAAGGTATCATGGGTAAGTCACATGCAGCCTATCAGCAGCCAGGAAGCCCGGTGACGTCACCGTGCTATATAAAGTGGCGGCCATCTTGCTTGTGCGCATTTCAGCCTTGCATTGCGGCCAGAGCACAGCTAGTTAGAGACAGGGACAGAGAGTTAGAGATAGGTAGGGAGAGTCAGAGAGGCAGACAGAGCCAGGGAAAGATAGGGAAAAACCGGAACCATCCAGCCAGGGACAGCTTAGAAGTGACAGTGATTTTTTTTTTTTTCATTAGCCAGATCAGTTTTCAATTCAATTTCAGTTCTTTGTGCTGTAAATCTGCCTTGCCACTGTGCATGCCATCTATGCAGTGGCTTTTTTAACCCTATCTGTTACACACAAGTATTTATCATAATATATAACTGGATTAGTTTAAATATTTTTTGGTCTGCCTTTAACAAAAAAAACACCAGCCCACCTGGGTATCCCAAACCTGCACTTAGCAGCCTATCTGTTATACTAAATACGCTTGTTGATCCTTCCTCAGCTTAATCAAAGTATTGCATTTTGAATTGGTTTTTGGTCTGCCTTTAACAAAAAAACACCAGGCCGCAGGGCATCCCAAACCTGCACTTATCAGCCTATCTGTTATACTAAATACGCTTGTTGATCCTTCCTCAGCTTAATCAAAGTATTGCATTTTGAATTGGTTTTTGGTCTGCCTTTAACAAAAAAAACACCAGGCCGCAGGGCATCCCAAACCTGCACTTAGCAGCCTATCTGTTATGCTAAATACGCTTGTTCATCCTTCCTCAGCTTAATCAAAGTATTGCATCTTGAATTGGTTTTTGGTCTGCCTTTAACAAAAAAACACCAGGCCGCAGGGCATCCCAAACCTGCACTTAGCAGCCTATCTGTTATACTAAATACGCTTGTTCATCCTTCCTCAGCTTAATCAAAGTATTGCATTTTGAATTGGTTTTTGGTCTGCCTTTAACAAAAAAAAACAGGCCGCAGGGCATCCCAAACCTGCACTTAGCAGCCTATCTGTTATACTAAATGCGCTTGTTCATCTTTCCTCAGCTTAATCAAAGTATTGCATTTTGAATTGGTTTTTGGTCTGCCTTAAACAAAAAAAAACACCAGGCCGCAGGGCATCCCAAACCAGCACTTAGCAGCCTATCTGTTATACAAAATACGCTTGTTCATCCTTCCTCAGCTTAATCAAAGTATTGCATTTTGAATTGGTTTTTGTCCTGTTGCCAAAACACTAGGCCGCAGGGCATCCCAAACCTGCACTTAGCAGCCTATCTGTTATACTAAATACGCTTGTTCATCCTTCCTCAGCTTAATCAAAGTATTGCATTTTGAATTGGTTTTTTTTCCTGCAGCCAAAACATTAGGCCTCAGGGCATCCCAAACCAGCACTTAGCAGCCTATCTGTTATACTAAATACGCTTGTTCATCCTTCCTCAGCTTAATCAAAGTATTACATTGTGAATTGGTTTTTGGTCTTCCTTTAACTAATAAAACACCAGCCCACCTGGGTATCCCAAACCTGCACTAAGCAGCCTATCTGTTATACTAAATACACTTGTTGATCCTTCCTCAGCTTAATCAAAGTATTGCATTTTGAATTGTTTTTTGTCCTGCTGCCAAAACACTAGGCCGCAGAGCATCCCAAACCTGCACTTAGCAGCCTATCTGTTATACTAAATATGCTTGTTCATCCTGTCTCAGCTTAATAAAAGTATTGCATTTTGAATTGGTTTTTGGTCTTCCTTTAACAAAAAAAAACACCAGGCCGCAGGGCATCCCAAACCTGCACTTAGCAGCCTATCTGTTATACTAAATACGCTTGTTGATCCTTCCTCAGCTTAATCAAAGTATTGCATTTTGAATTGGTTTTTGTCCTGCTGCCAAAACACTAGGCCGCAGGGCATCCCAAACCTGCACTTAGCAGCCTATCTGTTATACTAAATACGCTTGTTCATCCTTTCTCAGCTAAATAAAAGTATTGCATTTTGAATTGGTTTTTGGTCTGCCTTTAACAAAAAAAACACCAGGCCGCAGGGCATCCCAAACCTGCACTTAGCAGCCTATCTGTTATACTAAATACGCTTGTTGATCCTTCCTCAGCTTAATCAAAGTATTGCATTTTGAATTGGTTTTTGTCCTGCAGTCAAAACACCAGCCCACATGGGCATCCCAAACCAGCACGTCACCCTATCTTTTATACTAAATAAGCTTGTTCAGCCTCAGTTTTATTAAGCTATTGCATTTTGAATTGGTTTTTGTCCTGCTGTCAAAACACTAGCCCACATGGGCATCCCAAACCAGCACATGTCACCCTATCTGTTATACTAAATAAGCTTCTACCGGCCCTTTCTTTTACCTATTTATTTTATTTTTTTTATATAGAGCTGTAATAGATTATCTAGTGAGGTAAATTCGCCATTTTGCACCATTATATAGAGAAGCCCACTGTGTAAATCTGAGGAGCAATAGTTTATACAGTATTGTGAGGTAAATTCTCTGTTTTGCACTATTATATATATCAACCTAAATCCCTGGGTAAATCTGAGGAGCAATAGTTTATATTGTGAGGTAATATTGCCATTTTATAGAGCAGGCCCTGTCTGAAAATCTCATTTTGCAATCTATGTTATATTGTGAGCTAAATTCGCCATGTTGCACCATTCTTTAGAGTGGCCCTCCTGTGTAAATCAGAGCAGCAATAGTTTATATTGGACAATACATTTGCCCTGTTTTGCACCATTATATGGAGCAGCCCCTGAGTAAATCTGGGGGGCAATAGTTAGTATATTATAGTATATTATTAGTATATTAAGTATATTATTATTAATAGTAGGTAAATTCATGGTTTTGCACCATTACATACAGCAGTCCCTATATAAACCTGAGAAATTGGTTATATTGTGTGAGTTAAATCCGCTCTTGGTTTTGTAGCATTCTATAGAGCAGGCCCTGTGTAAATCTGAGGGCCAATAGCTTATACTGTGAGGTAAATTTGCCATTTTGCAGCATAATATAGAGCAGGCCCTGTGTAAATCTGAGGGGCAATAATTTATATTATGAGGTAAATTCATGGTTTTGCACTGTTATATACAGCAGCCCCTATATAAACCTGAGGAGTAATAGTTTATATTGTGAGATAAATTCAGTTTTGCACCATTATATGGAGCAGCAATAGTTTATATTGTAGGTAAATTCATGGTTTTGCACCATTACATAGAGCAGTCCCTATATAAACCTGAGAAATAGGTTATATTGTGTTAGTTAAATCCGCTCTTGGTTTTGTAGCATTATATAGAGCAGCTCCTGTGTCAATCTGAGGGGCAATAGCTTATACTGTGAGGTAAATTTGCCATTTTGCAGCATAATATAGAGCAGCCCCTGTGTAAATCTGAGGGGCAATAGCTTATACTGTGAGGTAAATTTGCCATTTTGCAGCATAATATAGAGCAGCCCCTGTGTAAATCTGAGTGGCAATAGCTTATATTGTGAGGTAAATTTTCCATTTTGCAGCATAATATAGAGCAGCCCATGTGTAAATGTGAGGGGCAATAGCTTATACTGTGAGGTAAATTTGCCATTTTGCAGCATAATATAGAGCAGGCCCTGTGTAAATCTGAGGGGCAATAGCTTATATAGTAAGGTAAATTTGTCATTTTGCAGCATTATATAGAGCAGGCCCTGTGTAAATCTGAGGGGCAATAGCTTATATTGTGAGGTAAATTTGCCATTTTGCAGCATAATATAGAGCAGCCCCTGTGTAAATCTGAAGCAGTGGAATCTCATTGCTCATCTCATAGTCCTGGCGACTGACTAATAAAGTAGCTTCCTCAAAGGGCCTGAGCAAACGGCAGGTGTCACGTATGAGCTGCCATTGGTTTACATTGAAGTTACACAGGGGAGTCCCCCTATCCGTTTGGATGATCAAGAAATCCGTGATGGCTTTTCTCTGTTCCTATAGTCGATCCTGCATATGGAGGGTGGAAACATCGCAAATCAGACTATGTTGGGGGATACCGTTCTGACGCTGAAGCTCAAGAAGGGTGTGCTTGGCGGTGTAGGAGTGCCTATAGTGCATGCAAAGTTTCCTTCCCGTTGTTAGGATGTCTTTCAGATGGGGGGAAGACTTCAGAAAACGCTTGACAACTAGATTGAACACGTGTGCCATGGCAGGACGCATGGCTCAGGCTTCCTTTTCGCAGCACAGACAAGATGTTCTTCCCAGTGTCAGTCACCATGGGTTCCATTTGCAGTTTTCGTGGAGTAAGCCATGATTTCATGTATTGAGTTCTCATTTTTAGTAGTTCCTCCCATGTGTTACTCTGTTGCTCAAGGCAAACCATGTGAAGAACAGCGTGAAACCGCCGTGTCCTGCACCCATGGTAGGTTGGAAGGGCACTAGGAAAAAAAAACAAAAATTGAAAAAAAAGAGAAAAAATATATATATAGAAAAAAATGTAAAAAAAATAATTAAAAAATGAAAAAAAAAAATTGTACAAAAATTCACGGGGAGGCCGATTCATTAATAGCGCCAGGTAGCGACAGATGAGCGACAGTAGCGTTATTTTCACAGCGCACGCTAGTATTCGCTGTGCTTGCCCATTGTTCGGCTGTTGGCAGCGACTCAGTCGGTGTGCGGTAATGTTGAATACGGGGTTAGGAGTCGCTGTTTCACAGGTTCCGCGCTGTATGGGAGTGCATGACAGCGAATGGCCATAGCGAACGGCTCCCAGCATATTCATTAACAAATCACGCTCAAAAAATTCTCGCGCTGTGAAATGCTTGTTTAAACCCCAGAGCGCTGGCGGCGATGGGTTAAAACTAGTTTTTTAACTCCCAAACAACCATATTTAAAAAAAAAAAAAACAAAACATGTTTTTCAAAACATTTTGTAATATGAATACATTAATATCAGACCTGTAATATCAATTCTGCACACATTTTTTTTTTTTTTTTTTAACCTTAAAAAAAATATCTAACATTGCAGAAGTGGTCACAGAATTTTTGACATTTAAAAAAAAAAAAAAAATTAATAGCAATTAATTAAGAATATTTAAAGATTGCTCCATTGAAATGCATTGGAGAGCGCCAGGTAGCGAGAGGTCATACCTGTCGCTGTTCAAGGTCGCTCGCTGGTGCTGTGGGGTGAGGCTGGAATAATGATGAATGATTCGCTATCTGGCGCTCTGTCAGTCGCTAAGCAGGATCGGCTTGATAAATGTGTGATTGCGGAGGGGAGCCGGCATACTCGTGGTGGTGACCGTCATTACCGTTCGCTCACCATTCGCTACCTGGCGCTATTCCTTGTTAAATTAGGGCCAAAATATTAAAAGGCAATGGAAAAAAAAATATAAATATATATATATATATATATATATATATGTTTCTAAAAAATACAAAATATTAAAAAAAAAAATACAAAATATAAAAAAAAAAAAAAAAAAAAACAATACAAAATTAACCAAAAAAAAAATAAAAATGTTGATACATTTTATATGTTACTGTTATTATGTTACATGTTATTGTTGCTATGTTATTATATGTTATTATTATAAATATGTTCAAATAAGATAAATGTTAACTATTAATATGTAATTGACAATTTGCCACTTTTCTCTGTGACACCATTGCTAAGTGCAAGTGCACTGTCACAGGCACAAAGGCCTAGGAGCGTGGAGGCCACAGCGGAGGGACCTGTCCAAGTTGCTTTTGTGGTTGTGCAGGAACCACAATCACCCAGTGGTCCTAAAAGGATATTTATTGTCCCTGACCATAGTTACAGCTCCAGACGTAGGCACTGCTGTGCACTTTGGTACACACTGACAGGCTAAAGGACTGCCCCACCTTCTGTTCAACAAAATTGTACAGGGCTGGTACTGCCTTCTTTGCAAAGAAATGACAGCATGGGACTCTCCACCTCGGCTCGGCACAAGCCATCAGTTCTCTGAAAGGTCCACCAACTCAAAAGGAGGGACTGCAGCACCAGCAACTTATACAGGAGCACATTTAGCTTCTGCACGTTGGATGAGTGGGCACATACTGTTGTCTCTTGGACATGGCTTGGCAATGGATTGCTACCGGAATGACTGACTCGGATTAAGAGGAGGAGGAGCATCTGGAGCGACAGAGGATGGGTATGACACACAGGAGGTGGTGGAGCTTTGGCTGGCTGGAACAGAGAGCGGTGTGCCACTGGGTAATGCAGCAGGCTGGACCACCACTTTGGAGCCAACTCTCCCAGGCCGCTTTATGGTGACGCTGGAAATGTTGACGCAAGGCTGTGGGTCCAACATTGGTACCCTGGCCACGCTTCACCTTCTGCCTACACATCTTTCATATAGCCATGTTAACCTCCTGCAGATGCTTGATGAAAATCTGCAACATGGGCTTGTAGCTGATTTCTCCTACCAACAGTCTGCACTAATTCACTGATGCTGCTGCCGCCGACTCCAGGGACCCTCTTCCACTACCTCCTGGGAAGATAGCCTGCCGCGCGAGTGGTCTACCCCGAGCACATTTGCCTTCATACTTTCCCCTTCTGCCACCATGCTGGCCGCTAAATCTGTCACTCTCCATCACTCCAAGCCTTTAAAAGTGTCCTCAAAACTCACTGACGTCCTCAGGTTCCTCAACAGTGTCTGCTTAAGGAGCCAAAACGCTTGCAACACCTCCTCCCACGACACTCTCCTTATCACTACTTGCCCGCCTAGTGGAAGAAGCGGCAAGTGTCTCCTCCACTTCTTGGCTGGGCAGCAGCTGCTGATTTTTTATCAGATCGTCCTCACTGAATAGTGGAGTTGAACCCAAAGCATAACATACAACAGACAGTTGACTGGGGGTGTCAGATGTCACTTGTGATGCAGTGGATGATTGTGTTAACCAATGGATGACGGCAGATGGGTTGCTGTTCAAGACACGACCGATAGCTGATCCGGGGAGATCTCTCTCTGAGACTCCTGCGGCCACTCACCCCTATTCTGCACCCCTATTCTGTTCTCTTCATGCTGCTGCCAACTCCAGGGTGTGTCTTTCTGGCAATTTTGGGCTCCTGCTGCTGCTGCTTGCAGCTCCAGGGTGTGATTCATCCAATTTTTGGGCACCTGCTGCCAACTCCAGTGTCTTTCAAGCAATGTTTGGGCTCTCGCTGCTGCTTGCCACTCCAGGGTGTGATTCATACAATTTTTGGGCTCCTGCAGCCAACTCCAGTGTCACTTTCAAGCTATGCTTGGGCTCCTGCTGCTTGCAACTCCAGGGTGTGATTCATCCAATTTTTAGCCTCCTGCAGCCAACTCCAGTGTCGCTTTAAAGTAATGTTTGGGCTCCTGCTGCTGCTTGCCACTCCAGGGTGTGATTCATCCAATTTTTGGGCTCCTGCAGCCAACTCCAGTGTCTCTTTCAAGCAATGTTTGGGCTCCTGCTGCTGCTTGAAACTCCAGGGTGTGATTCATCCAATTTTTGGGCTCCTGCAGCCAATTCCAGTGTCTCTTTCAAGTAATGTTTGGGCTGCTGCTTGCAACTCCAGGGTGTGATTTATCCAATTTTTGGGCTCCTGCAGCCAAATCCAGTTTCTCTTTCAAGCAACGTTTGGGCTGCTGCTGCTGCTTGCTATTCCAGGGTGTGATTCATCCAATTTTTGGGCTCCTGCAGCCAACTCCAGTGTCTTTTTCAAGCTATGTTTGGGTTCCTGCTGCTGCTGCTTGCAACTCCAGGGTGTGATACATCCAATTTTTGGGCTCCTGAAGCCAACTCCATTGTCTCTTTAAAGCAATGTTTGTGCTCCTGCTGCTGCTTGCAACTCCAGGGTGTGATTCATCCAATGTTTGGGCTCCTGCAGCCAACTCCAGTGTCTCTTTAAAGCGATATTTGGGCTCCTGCTGCTGCTTGCAACTCCAGGGTGTGATTCATTAAATTTTTGGGCTCCTGCAGCAAACTCCAGTGTCTCTTTCAAGCTATGTTTGGGCTCCTGCTGCTGCTGCTTGCAACTCCAGGGTGTGATTCATCCAATTTTTGGGCTCCTGAAGCAAACTCCAGCGTCTCTTTCAAGCAATGTCTGTGCTCCTGCTGCTGCTTGCAACTCCAGGGTGTGATTCATCCAATGTTTGGGCTCCTGCAGCCAACTCCAGTGTCTCTTTAAAGCAAGGTTTGGGCTCCTGCTGCTGCTTGCAACTCCAGAGTGTGATTCATCCAATTTTTGGGCTCCTGCAGCCAACTCCAGTGTCTCTTTCAAGCAATGTTTGTGCTCCTGCTGCTTGCAACTCCGGGGTGTGATTCATCCAATTTTTGGGCTCCTGCAGCCTACTCCAGTGTCTCTTTCAAGCTACGTTTGGGCTCCTGCTGCTGCTGCTTGAAACTCCAGGGTGTGATTCATCCATTTTTTGGGCTCCTGCAGCAAACTCCAGTGTCTCTTTAAAGCAATGTTTGGGCTCCTGCTGCTGCTTGCAACTCCAGGGTGTGATTCATCCAATTTTTGGGCTCCTGCAGCCAACTCCAGTGTCTCTTTCAAGCTATGTTTGTGCTCCTGCTGCTGCTGCTGCTTGCAACTCCAGGATGTGATTCATCCAATTTTTGGGCTCCTGCAGCCAACTCCAGTGTCTCATTAAAGCAATGTTTGGGCTCCTGCTGCTGCTGCTGCTTGCAACTCCAGGGTGTGATTCATCCAATTTTTGGGCTCCTGAAGCCAACTCCATTGTCTCTTTAAAGCAATCTTTGTGCTCCTGCTGCTGCTTGCAACTCCAGGGTGTGACTCATCCAATTTTTGGGCTCCTGCAGCCAACTCCAGTGTCTCTTTCAAGCAATGCTTGGCTGCTGCTGCTGCTTGCAACTCCAGGGTGTGATTCATCCAATTTTTGGGCTCCTGCAGCAAACTCCAGTGTCTCTTTAAAGCAATGTTTGGGCTCCTGCAGCTGTTGCTGCTGCTGCTTGGAACTCCAGGGTGTGATTCAGCTAATTTTTGGGCTCCTGCTGCTGCCAGCCAACTCCAGTGTCTTTTTCAAGCTATGTTTGGGTTCCTGCTGCTGCTGCTTGCAACTCCAGGGTGTGATACATCCAATTTTTGGGCTCCTGAAGCCAACTCCATTGTCTCTTTAAAGCAATGTTTGTGCTCCTGCTGCTGCTTGCAACTCCAGGGTGTGATTCATCCAATGTTTGGGCTCCTGCAGCCAACTCCAGTGTCTCTTTAAAGCGATATTTGGGCTCCTGCTGCTGCTTGCAACTCCAGGGTGTGATTCATTAAATTTTTGGGCTCCTGCAGCAAACTCCAGTGTCTCTTTCAAGCTATGTTTGGGCTCCTGCTGCTGCTGCTTGCAACTCCAGGGTGTGATTCATCCAATTTTTGGGCTCCTGAAGCAAACTCCAGCGTCTCTTTCAAGCAATGTCTGTGCTCCTGCTGCTGCTTGCAACTCCAGGGTGTGATTCATCCAATGTTTGGGCTCCTGCAGCCAACTCCAGTGTCTCTTTAAAGCAAGGTTTGGGCTCCTGCTGCTGCTTGCAACTCCAGAGTGTGATTCATCCAATTTTTGGGCTCCTGCAGCCAACTCCAGTGTCTCTTTCAAGCAATGTTTGTGCTCCTGCTGCTTGCAACTCCGGGGTGTGATTCATCCAATTTTTGGGCTCCTGCAGCCTACTCCAGTGTCTCTTTCAAGCTACGTTTGGGCTCCTGCTGCTGCTGCTTGAAACTCCAGGGTGTGATTCATCCATTTTTTGGGCTCCTGCAGCAAACTCCAGTGTCTCTTTAAAGCAATGTTTGGGCTCCTGCTGCTGCTTGCAACTCCAGGGTGTGATTCATCCAATTTTTGGGCTCCTGCAGCCAACTCCAGTGTCTCTTTCAAGCTATGTTTGTGCTCCTGCTGCTGCTGCTGCTTGCAACTCCAGGATGTGATTCATCCAATTTTTGGGCTCCTGCAGCCAACTCCAGTGTCTCATTAAAGCAATGTTTGGGCTCCTGCTGCTGCTGCTGCTTGCAACTCCAGGGTGTGATTCATCCAATTTTTGGGCTCCTGAAGCCAACTCCATTGTCTCTTTAAAGCAATCTTTGTGCTCCTGCTGCTGCTTGCAACTCCAGGGTGTGACTCATCCAATTTTTGGGCTCCTGCAGCCAACTCCAGTGTCTCTTTCAAGCAATGCTTGGCTGCTGCTGCTGCTTGCAACTCCAGGGTGTGATTCATCCAATTTTTGGGCTCCTGCAGCAAACTCCAGTGTCTCTTTAAAGCAATGTTTGGGCTCCTGCAGCTGTTGCTGCTGCTGCTTGGAACTCCAGGGTGTGATTCAGCTAATTTTTGGGCTCCTGCTGCTGCCAGCTCCAGGGTGTGTTTTCCAGGCACTATAGGGGCCCCTCATACTGATGCCACCTCAACTCTGCAATTGTTGCGCTTCGCGATTCTATTAGCGATGCCTCCGATCTGCATGTGATAATTATTTACAGTATTATTTCACTAACCCAGCACACATCCTATGCGTGTTACAGCAAGGAAGAATGGTTTACAACCATATTGAGGCTCTAGGAGGCTCAGAAATAGCCGTTTTTAATAGCGATTTGTCGCGAATAAATTCGCTTATCTCTAGTTTTAATGTTTTAAAAACATCTTGGACGCAACTGAGAACAATACAAGCGCTTGCAAACCCCGGTTTGTGAGTTTGCTTCTGCGAAATACCAAGCAATCACGAAGAGGTTATATATAATTCCAATTACTAGTATTATGATTGTTCATTTTCTTTGTTGTATATTTAATAGATATAATTTATGATCTTCAGGATGGAGAAATACTAAAATATATAATAAAATTGACGACAAAAAAACTCAGTAGGTAGAAAGAAACCAAGTAATATAGGGCGTAACAATTCTAGTTTAGATCGTAATTTGCAGGGTACGCACTCCTATGGCACTCTATAACCAATAATAATCTGCCACAGGGGACTTGCATATTGCAGATTTGCAATAACGCTGACTCTCCCAAGCATGTTACAAGGACACACTAATGAACAAAGGACATGTTGGCCGTGTTATAAGTGGACCTCTAATTAGTAGCACTCTGCAAGTCTTGTAATAAACCGCTTAAAGGAGCGCTATCACGAAATTGTGTGATATCAAAAAATCCATAAAAACAGGTCGGCTAATATTACTTATAGACCCGAACTAAATAAAACTCTCATCCAGCTTGTGGTTTATTCTCTCATGCTAGTTAAAAAATCCTGGGGTGACGGGTTTAGTGTATCCTATTTCCCCATTAAAATAAAAAAAAAAGCCTTGCTGAATTGGTCTTGATGTCGGGTGTATAAGTGAACTCTCCTCCTGCCACCCAGCATATTTATATGGATTTTTATTGGGCCATTTTTTGCGATAGTGCTCCTTTAAGTATTAAACACCAACATCAGTCCATTCCTCATCACGTGTTGTTAGGTCACAGAATGGAGCTCAGTAGTATAAAACGTTTCCTTGTCCCCTCTCGCCATTTACAATTTAGCAGTTGCAAGATGAATCTTGCCTGCGTAAGAGCAAAACAAAATGTCACCAAAACCCCATAGCTACCTCGTAGAGAGAATGGCTTGAGCTATTCTTAGTTTAACCTATATAAAGTGTGTAAGTAAATAATGAATATTGCTACTTATCTGGAACGTAACCCATAAAAATATAGTTAACAAGCTACGGCATGTCATATGAAGTTTATTATTTCAGTTTAGGGACGCTGTCTAGAAACACCTGGCAGATGCAGCTTGCTTTATCCGGCTGGTGCCTTCTAAACGAGATGTTTCTCTCGCTAACATTATTCATGTGAAGGATTACTCTGCTCACCTAAACTGGAGTCTAAATGAGCAAAATGCAAAATGGGTTTGGTTGAACTCAGCATGTTGTTGTTCAGTTGCAGTTTCTTATTTAAAAATCATTAGATTGAGGTGGCACATTATGAGAACATTAATAGATAAGGATGCTCACATGGAAACAGATGGCATAGTGTAGGTCACAGTAAAATCTGAAGATGAAGTCCCTGGTGGCCCTGAAATGCAAATTATTTTTTGGGGAATAAATGGACATAGAAAATGTTGGTATAACAATGCATATTCTGAACCTATTTTGAGGAGACGGTCATCTGCTAGAGTTTGCAGACTTTCTCTAAGGCATCACCACCATTTTTATATGTTTTAATTTTTTTTCGAGGAGATTTTTTTTTACAAATGCAAAATAAAGTGTGCTGGATTTACATACAGTACCAAGTAAATGTAGTCATTGAATCCCGCAGGTGTGTAACAAAATACTCTACATGTCATGTGAGCATCCTTCAAAATGGTTTCAATTTATTTGGAATCAAGTTCATCTGAACAGAATTACGGCCCAATCACAAATCAAATTATGTGGCCTAAATACATTTACTTACTCTGGAATACAGTAGAAAGGAAATAAGGAGTAGAGGCTCGATTCAGAGACACATACGTCTGTACTTCCGCAGCTGTCTGTGAAAGTTTTTGGCCCTTATTCATCAAGCGATAGCGCCAGGTAGTGTCCGACGAGCGCCAGGTAGCGGCAGCTAACGGCGACTACCGACTCAAGTACGCCCGGCGGCGGTCACAATGACGCATTTATCAAGCAAAATGAGGCTAGCGCCGGCGAGAGCGACTGCTAGCGCGGCATTCATCATGAAGCCGCCTGGACCGAACAGCGCCGCTGCAAATTCCCTCACAGCGCCAGGTATGAGCTGTCGCTCCCTGGCGATGTCCAATGCATTTCAATGGAGCAATCTATAATAATTCATGATTAATTGGTAATAATTTTTTTTTTAATTTTTTTAATGTCAAAAAATCGGAGAACACTTCTGCAATGTTAGGATTTATTTTTAAGTTAAAAAAAAAAAAAAAAATAAAAATGTGCAGAATTGATCTAACAGGTCTGAGATTAATGTATTCATATAACAAAATGATTCTAAAAACATGTATAATGTTACTTTCAAAAAATATGGTTGTTTAGGGGTTAAAAACTAGTTAATACAGATCGCCGCCAGCGCTCTGGGGTTTAAACAAGGAATGGACAGCGACAGCACATTCGGAGCGTGATTTTTTGATGAATATGAAGCTAGCCGTTCGCTCTGGCCATTCGTTGTCAGGCGCTCACATACAACGCTGGACCTGTGAAACAGCGACCCCCCAGCCCGTATTCAACATTACCGCACACCGACTGAGTCGCTGTCATCAAGCTAATGCCGGCCAAGCACAGCGAATACTGGCTGGCGCTGAAAAAATCACGCTACAGTCGCTCATCTGTCGCTACCTGGCGCTATTGATGAATCGGCCTCCCCGTGCGTGTTTGTTATTTTTTTGCTTTTTTTCGTCCATTTTTCATTCGTACGAACGTTTGGGAAAATGCGTATATCCGCTTTCGATGAACGGAAGCAAATCGGATCATTTCCGTTAGTTTGGATCATTTTCCAAACAAAATCTGATATTTTTCATTCGTTCAGATAACTTACGTTGTTGGGATGGGCTTGCGTCTGATTCAGAGAGCTTATTTCCGATGGACCACCATCCTATAAATCCGTTTCATTTCCGATCCACTTACGGGACCTTTGAGGGCTCGGATTGTTATTGTTGAACATGTTTTGCGGCTATGTGGAGGAGTCTGCGTGTCTTTAGCACCAAGGCATTGCATGTATCAGCATTGCCGAGGCCATAAATTGTATAGCAATGCATACCTGAATCAATACATTTAATGTATGCCTTATATAAGCATTTTAATGCTGACCTTAATTAGTCCTTAGCATGTAAACATTTATTTTCCCACACATCCATATAATTGCTATATTTTTTGAGACTTATGTCCTTTGTGAATTATATTTGGATTGTTGAACTTGAATCTTAATTTGTTGTAGGGGTTATTGTTTTAGTTGGTTACCTTTGCTTTGTGTAATTTTTTTATATTTGGTTGCTACTCGCACAACATACAAGCAATGTTTGGTGCAGCTATGCGATCCCTCAGTGTTCTTGCAGGGCATCCAGGGTCGTCCCATGATGCTTATATATTGCCGAGCTCCGGCTTATTTCATCAGTTAGAGTCTGGAGAATTATCTGGTGGATGGCTCCTGGATAAGTTTGCTCACATTCCATCAATCCATTTTCACTGTATGGCAATGAATATAGTTGATGACTCATGTCTTAACCTATGGCTGTTTTTAGCCCTTGACATGTTAAACAATATTGTAGCTTAGAATGTGTATTTTATGTTAGTATTTTTAAATACTTTCAGGGGATTCTGGATATCCACGCCTGCCCTTGCTCCTGATGCCCGTTCAGGCCAGGGGTTCTCTAATCAGGCACTATGCAAAACCAGGGCAGTGGTGGAGAGGGCCTTTGGCCTATTGAAGACCCGATTTGGATGTTTGGACCATACCGTGGGATCCCTTCAGTATGACACAAAAAGGTCATAGATATCATCATGGGCTGTGCTGCGCTGCATAATTTTGCTATCTTGCAGCGGGTCCCCTGGTATGTGGATTTGCCACCCCCTCCACCCGCCGATGAGCCAGAGGATGCCTATGTTGGGCAGCACAGTGCGTCTGGCCAAGCCATCCGTGCAAATCTAATAGCAACACATTTTGCTTAATTGTTTGCTTCTTTTTTGTTTTGTGTTTACCTTGTTTGTTGTTATTGCTTTGTTCCATTTGTTTTTTGCTTTGGGTTTTATTAATAAATAAACAGTAATGACTTAATTACAAAATCCATCAACAATGTTTGGAGACTCTTTTTTTGTTAATTTTGGGTGTTTGTTTATGGGGCTAATTTAAGTCATATTTATTATGCAAAAACCAAAAGACAGCAACTTAGTCAGAAACACGTGTATTTTATTTTCTTTTTGAAAATTGGTTAAACAAAAAATTGGGAGTTGATAGTCACTCCCATAGTTATGGGGAATACATGGACATGAAATTTAGGCCAAATCATGCCACATAGCAATTGCACACAGGCTGGATTTACAAAGTAAGGCACTCCAGGACTAAGTTAACCTTAAAAAGAACATACTAACATATATGTGCCAAGCATTGTCAAGTGGATAAATCACAGATGTTACATGTTCAAAATAGGGACACAAACACACCCTCTCCTGCTTGGGCACATTTGCCACAGGCACAGGTTGAAAGCAGACATACCTATTCCACATCTACACCTGTTACTCAGTGGCCCACCCAAACAAGAACACCCAGTCCCAATCCAAGTCCAGTAAAATCTCAGCCAGGGGCCAAGGTAGTAGGTTGGCAGTCCAGAATGTCACACAATCATGCCTACAAACAGGAGGAGCCACAACCAATGTAATTAGGGCCAAGGCTGCAGCGCAACAGCTTGAGTGGCCAGTTCAGTGAGGCTTGACCTCTGGCATTGGCTAGTGGTCTATCTCAGGACTCTAATGAGCTATATGGGCGCTCGTGGTTTTATTGATTTTGGCGCCGAAATAGCCGCCTTTCATGGTATCATGCTGACTCCATCATCTGCACGTCCCTCCCCTGGGAAACTGGGTGACGTTGCTGAGTACGCCTCCCAATTTCCCGGGTTGTGGGGCGTGCAGATGAAGTTGAGAAACATTTTGGGACAGTTGCAGATTCTGGCCCAGAGGGAGATCTTCATAAGGTCCAATGAAGGTTCCATCCTCCTCCAGCTCCTGGATTTCCTCCATCAGTGTGTGGCTCTGTTGGGACATGTAAATAAAAAAAATTCAGTGTGGGGAATGCATATGTAATTCAGCAAAAAGATACATGGCAAGGCACATGCATACGCAACATCCTAAAAAGACACTTACCGTAGATATCGGATTGTGTGTCCGAGGCAGCACAGAAGTAGACGGCATTGTAAAACTGGCAGAGGATTCCACACTAGCTGAGGGATGAGGCTGGGCTGCATTAGAAGAAAACAAACAATGTAAACACACAACTATGCATTGGTGATGCTTAATCACATATGCTTAAATCAAACACGTGGCCAAGCTGGAATGGCCACTACCACAACGGTGCAACTTGACCTTCAACATGAATGCCATTATCTTGAAAATGGATTTTGAAACAAGTACATACACATTGGTGACATGAAGCCAACAAAACATGCAAGTACTGCCTGTTGTGTGTGTTTAAACATCCCTTATAGGCCATTAAGTGAACACACTCAGCTGGCAAATAGCAGTTACAATATGATTCTGCTCGTTAGCATTGTATCTATGAAAACATTGCAATCACCCCATCTTAAGCCGTTGTGACCCAAGCACAGCTCAAACCCAAGTGGGCAACAGAAAAAGATGTAAGTGTTGCATGTGATTGAATTGAAATACATATCACGCAGTCCTTTGCTAATCTCAATACTTTACTACTCTTCCTAAATGTTCGGAAACGTCATGTATGGGCAAGCAAATTTAAAAATTATCTGTCCATACACATGACACACCCTGGTCAAATTGTTCACTCCACTACAAGGCACACCCTAGGGGCATGTGTTTAGATATGCCTTGCTGGCTAATTTCACTGGTTGCCCAATTTTGAGGCAAAATCACACATTACTAACCTGCAGAAATAGTGGGGAATCCTCCGCCAGTTTGTAAGCTGCAAAACATAGTTACAAAAATTAAGCTCAATGATGTCTATACAAGAAGAATAAAAACCCAAAAATAAGATATGTACCTGTACTGCCGCCTTTTATTCTCTTTCTTCCGTGTGGCATATTTAAGGTCCGATATTTTCCGTTGAATCTGTTCTACATCTTTGAGCTCGTCCCCCGCTGCATTGACTTGTCTGGCGAGTTCGGCCAAAATCTCCGCTTTGCGCTGCTTGCTTGTTGATTTGGATTTGCTCCCATATAGCTCATCATAATATAACGTGAGACCACTAGCCAATGCCAGAGTTTGGGCCTCACCAAAACGGCCATTCAAGTGGCCTCTGCGCAATGTGCGCCCTGTTTGTGGTGGTTGTGGCTCCTCATTGTTTCCAGGCAAATGGGGTGACATTCTGGGCTGGGTGTGTGTTTGAGAATTCAAGGACTACAAGCTGGCTGCTGATCGAACTGGACTGGGAAAGGGACTGGGTGTTTGTGGCTGGGTGGCCACAGAAGTTGCAGGGGTTGATGTGGCATAGGTTGTTTGCCTGCCCACCTGTGCCGGTGGCGAATGTGGCCGAGGAAGAGAGGGTCTGGATGAGCTTGAACTTGTGCTTGGGGCCCTGTGGCTCTGTGGGCCCTTGGAGGTACTTGGCCAGTCCATGGGTGACCCAGAGCTTGTGGTTCTGCCACTCTTGCCCGTGGATTGGTAGCCCCATGCGGGTGGGGATGTGGAGCTTGGGATTGTATGCCTTTTAGGGCTTTTGCCCCTGCTGTGTCTTCTGGGCCGTCGGGGGCTTCTGGCCCTGCTGTGGCTTCTTGTGCGTTTGGGGCTTTTGCCCCTGCTGTGTCTTCTGGGCCGTCGGGGGCTTCTGGCCCTGCTGTGGCTTCTTGGGCCTCTGGGGCTTCTGGCCCTGCTGTGGCTTCTTGGGCCTCTGGGGCTTCTGGCCCTGCTGTGGCTTCTTGGGCGTCGGGGGCTTCTTTGCCGGCTTGGGCATCTTTCATGGTGGGTTTTGGCTTTGAACACTGCCTTGGTGCCGCGTGGGGGGTGTGAGTCCGGGGGGGCTGAGGCTTCGCACTCTCTTACCAGGTTTTACCACCTCCCTTGTGGTAGGCTTGGTGGCCTGTGTCTTTCGCTTTGGTTGTCCCTCTTTTTTTTGGGGAGTAGTGGTGGGTTGCTTGGCCGGAGCATTGTTTTTTTGCCGCAGTTTGGTTTTGGGCATTTGTGATCGAGTTTTGGGCCCTTCTGATGCCTCCTGGCGCTTGGGTGCCTTTTTGCCGCATGCCGCTGCTTGCTTCTTGGGTGCCATTTTGCGCGGACTCTGAAAGAGAATGAGCTGTGTGTCCAGGGACCTTTAAATAAGATTGGCGACCTGTGACACCTACGCGCTCGTGTATGTGTGCGTACGGCCGTTTGTTCGGCCGTGGGGAACCCGGAAACCACTGGGGCATTACTTATCTGCTGCGGAGAAGAACAAAGATGGCGCCCACAATCTTCACCCGCCAACAAGAAGAGACCATCATGCTTGTAAGTGTCTTTTTATCAATTTGATTTGCCAGCTAAATGCATGTCTACCCCTTAAGGAAGCGCAGGAAGTAAGGGCTTTATTTAAAAGTGGCTACAACTTCGTGCACAACCAAAGTCACGTCACACACGTGCCAAACACCAGTTCGCCCAGCTTCAAGGATTTCATTAGCCTAGAAATTTGTGTGTTAATGTCATTTAGTCAAAGGATCTATTTTTCACAGATATTGGTAGGCAATTGGAGCTAAATGCTATGTTTGCTTTATGTTTTGTAGACCATGCTGGAGCGCAGGTACAACTACCTGCCCAACCCTTTTGATAAGCGCACCGTCACCCTGGAGATCATCGGGCAAATACAGCAACACACCGACACCACCTTCACCCACACTCAGATCATGCAGCATTGGTCGGACCTGAAGTGGCTGCACATGCCCTGAGTGCGGATGTTTTTCGGGATCCATTTCCCTAGTAAGTACATAGCGAATGCATGCCAGATGTAACTAAGACACAAGGTAGGCCTTTAGTTAAAATGCCTTTTCTTTGGTAGTGTTGGAAATGGATTACCGTATACGCCGCACCCAGAGGCGCACAGGCCGACCAGTGCTGCATGAAGCTGCAGCTGGAAGTGAAGGTGGTGGATCTCCAGGGCACGGTCCTACCCTTCCTCTGTTGGGTCCTCAGACCAGCCCCTGGACCTTTCCACAGAGGAGGGGCGGCACGGCATGGGCAGGCAGTCGTACCCTGTCACGCATGCGGGAGCCTCTGGTATGTCACTCTTCATGGATACGCACACTCATATACATGCTATTTACTACCAAGCTGATTCCCTCTCATCTGTTTTTATAGATGCTTCGGGAGCGGGTGAAGTTGTTAAGGAAGCGGCAGATCGGCCACCTGCAGAACATGAAGAAGGTGATTGATGTGACCCAGACATTTAAATAGACATTTTATTACTGTTGAATAAGACATAAAAACTAACTGTAATTGCCATGTTTCTCCAGGAACTTCTTCACAGCAGATCCAGGGCCCAGGACATCGGGTTGTCCCCAACGAGCCCTCTCTCGGCCACCAACCAAGTAAGTCGTAATGCCATTATTTGCAGTATGTGGTAATTGACATGAACACACAGATACATCAAGCCATAGTCAATGACATTCGAAGAATGACCTCTGGCCACTTCCTTAGCTTAATGACTTGCCAGATTGACATATGTGGCCTTTATTAAATTAGCTAACTAAAAAACATTCAATCCACAGGTGACAGACATGTATTGTTCTCCAAGTAATGTTTTATTCTCAGTTTGTTACAGGGACCACATGCCAAGCAGTTTTAGAACTGAATAGGAGGGTCCTTGAGTTGGTGGCCGATATGAAGGTGGTGGTTGCCTCTTTGGGAAGAGGAAGAAAATTACAGTCCTGGGTCCTGGCCCTGTTTAGTTTATACAGTTTTAAAAAATAGCCATTTTGTTATACATATAAAATGTACATAGTTCCCTTTTTTAAAAAAAATTTAAGGAGAAACATTTTACTGATAAAAAAAAACAAAGTTTCATTGTCATTTGTTTAAACACATACATTTACAACAACGAAAGGCTCAAAGACATATTTTTATATCAAGATTCAGATGTCCGCGAAGTGGTTTGGGTACGTTTTAGGGGCATAAAATGAAAGAAGAACCTAACCGTGAAGTGGTTTGGGTAAGTTTTAGGGTCAGAAAATGGAAGAAGAACCTAACCGTGAAGTGGTTTAGGTAAGTTTTAGGGTCAGAAAATAGAAGAAGAACCTAACCACGAAGTGGTTTGGGTAAGTTTTAGGGGCATAAAATGGAAGAAGAAACTAACCGCGAAGGGGTTTGGGTAAGTTTTAGGGGCATAAAATGGAAGAAGAACCTAACCGCTAAGTGGTTTGGGTAAGTTTTAGGGGCATAAAATGGAAGGAGAACCTAACCGCAAAGTTGTTTGGGTAAGTTTTAGTGTCAGAAACTGCAAGAAGAACCTAACCGCGAAGTGGTTGTGGTGAGCTTTAACCCTTTAAATGCCAGCCACGTAAAATTTACGTGGTTACCTCTCCGTCACTTAAGTGCCAGCCACGTAAATTTTACGTGCCTGACTTTCCCCACTAACAGTAAAAAAAGTAAAAAAAAAAAGTCACCTGACCCCTCTTTCGATCCGGCCGGGTCTCCTCTTCAGCTAGAGGGGCTCCGATCGCTGATTGGGGCTCCTCCGGGTGCAGGGGAGTGCCCAAAATAAGGTGCCCCCCCCAATTTCAGCAGCCACCGGGATTGCCCTTCGGGGCGGGGCCAATGACGTCACCGCCGGGTGTCATCAGGGCACCCGGCAGTTCAGCTGTCAGATGCCGGTGATGGCTGGACAGAGGAGGAGGGAGGTAGGCGATCCTCCGATCGCCTGCCTCCCCCCTCCTCTGCCCAGCCGTCACCTGCATATGATCGCAGCGGGACACTGCTGAAGATCGGAGGTGAGTAAAGGTAAACATTTATTTTTTTTTTAATAAACATATTTGAAAACTGTGTCTGTGTTTTTTTTTATACTGTTAACCCTTTGTGAACTGGTAAGGGGTCAATGATACCAGTTCACAAGGCTCGGGGGTCTGGCAAGTCACCTGCGGCTAGCGGGTGACTTGCCATTAACCCCTGGCCCCCCAAATAACCTGCCTCCCAAAGCCCAGGGGGGGGGACAGAAGAGCCATGGCCCTAGGCTATGACGGCTTGTAGCCGGCAGGGCCAGGTGCCACTAAAGCTGGCCCCTGCACCCTGTTCTACAAGCCCCCATAGCTGGTCACAGACCGGTTAAGCTGGGTAGGGGGGCCCTCACGCCATTTTTTTTAACCCTTAAAAATCCCCCACAAAAATGGGGTCCCCCTCCCTGGGAGGGGGGACCCTATGTCATTTTTTTTTTTAGATTAACCCTATATTACCTGTAACCCAGTAGGTATAAAAGGCTTCCAGCAGCAGCAGAGAGCAGAAGCCTAAGTGATCAGCGTGGGACACAGGGATGGATGGGAGGTAAGTATTAAAAAAAAATAATAAAAAAAAGTTATTTTGAAAAAGTGTGTCCGTGTGTTTTTTTTTACTTTTAACCCTTTGTGAACTGGTAAGGGGTCCATGTGACCCCTATACCAGTTCACAAGGCTCGGGGGTCTGGCAAGTCACTAGCGGGTGACTTGCCATTAACCCCTGGCCACCCAAATTACCTGCCTCCCCAAAGCCCAGGGGAGGGGCAGAAGAGCCGTGGCCCTAGGCTATGACGGCTTGTAGCCGGCAGGGCCAGGGGCCACTAAAGCTGGCCCCTGCGCCCTGTTCTACAAGCCCCCATAGCTGGTCACTGGCTGGTTACGCTGGGTAGGGGGGACCTCACGCCATTTTTTGGGGGATTTTTAAGGGTTTTAACCTGCGGCTAGTGGGTGACTTGCCATTAACCCCGAGACCCCCCATTACCTGCCTCCCAAAAAAACCCTTATATTCCCCCAAGAAATGGTGTCCCCCCCCCCCGTGAAGGGGGACCCCACACCAATTTTTTTTATTTAACCCTTTACTATGTGGCTAGTAGTTGTATTTTATTTGTAAATGTTATAAAGTGCTCTTCTAAGTTTAGGGGATCACCTGGACAGGAACGGGGGGCTACCGATACATATGCGTTATCATTGTAATCGGGAGAAATGGGGCTTTCACGTGCAATATGGTTTTCTTTAATAAAATAAATGTTTTTGTTAAAATAAAGGAGACAATTTAAAAAATATAAATATGTTTTTATTTTTTTTTACTTATTTACTTAAAAATATATAAAAAAAAGTAGAAAAAATACAAACAAAACATTTCATGTTAAAGTCTAAACTCTGCCACAAAAAGAAAATATGCCATTTTCTTGGAAAAAATGCGCTTTTAGATTTAGCTTGTTTTTTCTTATTTGCATATTGATATTTTAGGAAAAGGTGTTTTTTATTCTGCTTTTTTATACAATTTTTTTGTGAAACCCTGTGCAACCTAAGAATTCTTCGAGATATTACTTCCAGAAAGATGAGCCCACTACAACACGCTTAGAAAGCTTAACATGTGTACTTTCAGGGAATATATGGTTTATCGGGGATATTCCAAATGTAAAGGGTTGTTTTGGTAGAAAAAGCACAAGGTGTGCACTTTGTCTGCAGAGCTGAAATTTTGAAGTAAAATTACCGTTATGCGTATGCTTTACTTTGGGGTGTTTGGCAACTCTCTCCTTGACAGAACCTATGCATGCTGGGTATTGTTTTGTTTGGGGGATGTTGCTTTTTCAGATTTTCAGTTTTTTTCTGGTTTGCATATAGTTTTGTTTAGGAAAATGTGGTTTTGATTCTGCTTTTTTATTAGTTTTTAGGGAAACCCTGTGTAACCAAAGAACACATTGAGGGATTACTTCCAGAAAACTGCACCTATGTCAACAAGCCTGGTACACCTAGAAAGCCTGAGGTGTATACTTCTAGGGAATATATAGTTTGTTGGGGGTATTTCAAATGTAAAGGGTTGTTTTTCTTGAAAAACTGCAAGGTGCGCATATTGCATAGCATAGTTGTATTTTATCTGAAAATCTCCTAAAGCGTTGTTTCAGTTTGGGGGAGTCTCCTGGGCAGGAAAGGGTGTCTACCTATACATACGTGGTACCGCTGTAACCGCGAGAAATTGGGGTTTCACACAAAATAAGATTTTATTGACACTTACATTTTTTTATTACAAAAAACACTACAAATTTTAAAAAATAGTTTTTTTTTTATTTTTTTTGCACAATTTTCACCCCAAAATATTGAGAATACACTTAGAAAATGACAAACAAGACATTTTTTCTGTTAAAGCCCAGGCTCTGCTGAAAAAAATAATATATTACTTTCCTGGGAAATCCCTGGAAATCCCTTCAAAAATCACAGTTGAACACGGGGAGCGCAAAATAGTGCAAAATGGTCTGGCAAAAAAGGGTGACAAAATCTCAAGGTAGGCTGGCACTTAAAGGGTTAAGGGTCCAAAAGGGAAGATGGAGGATAGCGCTAAGTGGTTTGGGTGAGCTTTAAGGGTCCAAAAGGGAAGATGGAGGATAGCGCTAAGTGGTTGTGGTGAGCTTTAAGGCTCCAAAAGGGAAGATGGAGGATAGCGCTAAGTGGTTTAGCTAAACATTGGAGGAGGAGTGAGGGTGTCAAATATGTAGGCGAGCACTTTAATAAGTTAAGTTTGTAGTGCGCAGGTGCAAGATCGTAAGGATTTTCATCTGGACGATTATTTATGAAATAGGGAAACAGAAACTAACGGGAAACGTAAAGGATTTGTGGGAGGATACGATGGGAAAAGGGCAAAAACGAAAGCCTACGTTGTAACATGAGAAAATGAAACAGAAAAGTCACGATGGAAAGTGACATCCTCATACTTGTACTCTGGTATACGAACGGATGGAAACTTTACAGAAGGTTTGTAATGCATGCATAGAATCGCTTGCACACTCATACGAGAGAGGGAAAATTTGAAAGTAATACGAAATCGGCACTAAAAAGGAAGAATTTTTCTGTCTCTCTGAATCGAGCCTTAGATCCTATCCAAGCAACAGTTATCACTATTTCATGTCTAAATAGCTTCCTTTAGTTCATTTTAACGTACAACAACATGATATTAAGCAGTCAGTGAGTATAGTAAAATGGAACATCAAATGTTGTACAACAGCAATGCGAATAAGACAGTGCCATCTTCTGCTCAAAAGATAGTCAAAGACTTTCCTCTTTAGATCAAGTAGTCAATAGAGGTGTAGATGTGGTTCTGTATTATTTTTCACATAAAGGAAAAGTCCACTTTCGCAGACACCTTCTATTGCAATGAATAAATAGGGCGTAGTAACGCTCCTGTGAGCCCGACATGCCATGAATTCCGACCCATGTTTGATCACAGGGTGGTGCAATAATTGAGAGCTAGTGCTTGTAATTAAAATATCAAAAATTCATTGCAAAAATAAAGGGATTAAGTGGGAAATCAGATCAACAGTGAACACAAAAAAACGCACAAAAAACATCAAAAACCTTAAGAAAAGAAAGCAAACAAGGGCTTTAGCAGCACATTAATTCAAAAAAATTGATAAAAATCACAGGACTGACTTCCCTTTAGCAGCATACTTTTCAGGTGCAAACTACTCAACAAATCATATGAAAGTCATGGTTGTAATCGAAAGATTAAAAACACAGGCAAAGGAAGGAGGAATGGGAATATAAATGTATGCAAACATTCAAACCTTACAATACTGTAAGGTCGCAATAATTCCAAACTTCATGTCATCCTACAGTATAGCCTCAATTCAGAGACACATTCGTCTGGACTAGGGATGAGCGAATCAATCCGGATGAACCCGGATTTGATCCGAATTTCATGAAAAATTCGATTCGGATCGAATCCGAATTTCCCCGTGCTTCGATCGCTCGAAGTTTTCTTTAACATCCATTCATTTACATTACAGGCATTCTCAGATAGCGGACGGGACATGTCCAGACATCTACCCTGCTCCAGTGCATGCTGGGGCAGTCACATGCAGCCTATCAGCAGCCAGCAAGCCCGGTGACGTCACAGCGCTATTTAAGGCGGCGGACATCTTGCTTTTCCTCATTTCTCTATTGCATTCGTGAGAGACAGGACACTGCTGTAGTCAGGGAGAGACAGTTAGAGAGCCAGGGACAGACAGGGACAGGCAGGAGACAGGCAGGAGACAGGCAGGAAGTCAGTGAGAAGCAGGGAAAGTTAGTAAAAATCGGAGGCAGTCACAGGGAGATTTTTTTTTTTTCATCCAGCCTGTGCATATATACTGAACTGATCTCAAGTCTGCTGTGGGAACATTACCATTTTGTAAAATCTCATTAGCCTCTGTATTTACTCTAAGCTGCAAACTTATTTAAAGTAATTTGGCCTGTATGAGCCTGCTTAGACACTGTTGCTGTGTGCATATATACTGATCTCAAGTCTGCTGTGGGGCCATCCCATTCTGTAACATACCATTAGCCTCTGTATTTACTCTAAGCTGCAAACTTATTTAAAGTAATTTGGCCTGTATGAGCCTGCTTAGACACTGTTGCTGTGTGCATATATACTGATCTCAAGTCTGCTGTGGGGGCATCCCATTCTGTAACATACCATTAGCCTCTGTATTTACTCTAAGCTGCAAACTTATTTAAAGTAATTTGGCCTGTATGAGCCTGCTTAGACACTGTTGCTGTGTGCATATATACTGATCTCAAGTCTGCTGTGAGGCATCCCATTCTGTAACATACCATTAGCCTCTGTATTTACTCTAAGCTGCAAACTTATTTAAAGTAATTTGGCCTGTATGAGCCTGCTTAGACACTGTTGCTGCGTGCATATATACTGATCTCAAGTCTGCTGTGAGGCATCCCATTCTGTAACATACCATTAGCCTCTGTATTTACTCTAAGCTGCAAACTTATTTAAAGTAATTTGGCCTGTATGAGCCTGCTTAGACACTGTTGCTGTGTGCATATATACTGATCTCAAGTCTGCTGTGAGGCATCCCATTCTGTAACATACCATTAGCCTCTGTATTTACTCTAAGCTGCAAACTTATTTAAAGTAATTTGGCCTGTATGAGCCTGCTTAGACACTGTTGCTCTGTGCATATATACTGATCTCAAGTCTGCTGTGAGGCATCCCATTCTGTAACATACCATTAGCCTCTGTATTTACTCTAAGCTGCAAACTTATTTAAAGTAATCTGGCCTGTATGAGCCTGCTTAGACACTGTTGCTGTGTGCATATATACTGATCTCAAGTCTGCTGTGAGGCATCCCATTCTGTAACATACCATTAGCCTCTGTATTTACTCTAAGCTGCAAACTTATTTAAAGTAATCTGGCCTGTATGAGCCTGCTTAGACACTGTTGCTGTGTGCATATATACTGATCTCAAGTCTGCTGTGGGGCCATCCCATTCTGTAACATACCATTAGCCTCTGTATTTACTCTAAGCTGCAAACTTATTTAAAGTAATTTGGCCTGTATGAGACACTGTTGCTGTGTGCATATATACTGATCTCAAGTCTGCTGTGAGGCATCCCATTCTGTAACATACCATTAGCCTCTGTATTTACCCTAAGCTGCAAACTTATTTAAAGTAATTTGGCCTGTATGAGCCTGCTTAGACACTGTTGCTGTGTGCATATATACTGATCTCAAGTCTGCTGTGAGGCATCCCATTCTGTAACATACCATTAGCCTCTGTATTTACTCTAAGCTGCAAACTTATTTAAAGTAATTTGGCCTGTATGAGCCTGCTTAGACACTGTTGCTGTGTGCATATATACTGATCTCAAGTCTGCTGTGAGGCATCCCATTCTGTAACATACCATTAGCCTCTGTATTTACTCTAAGCTGCAAAATTATTTAAAGTAATTTGGCCTGTATGAGCCTGCTTATCCACTGTTGCTGTGTGCATATATACTGATCTCAAGTCTGCTGTGAGGCATCCCATTCTGTAACATACCATTAGCCTCTGTATTTACTCTAAGCTGCAAACTTATTTAAAGTAATTTGGCCTGTATGAGCCTGCTTAGACACTGTTGCTGTGTGCATATATACTGATCTCAAGTCTGCTGTGAGGCATCCCATTCTGTAACATACCATTAGCCTCTGTATTTACTCTAAGCTGCAAACTTATTTAAAGTAATTTGGCCTGTATGAGCCTGCTTAGACACTTTTGCTCTGTGCATATATACTGATCTCAAGTCTGCTGTGAGGCATCCCATTCTGTAACATACCATTAGCCTCTGTATTTACTCTAAGCTGCAAACTTATTTAAAGTAATCTGGCCTGTATGAGCCTGCTTAGACACTGTTGCTGTGTGCATATATACTGATCTCAAGTCTGCTGTGAGGCATCCCATTCTGTAACATACCATTAGCCTCTGTATTTACTCTAAGCTGCAAACTTATTTAAAGTAATTTGGCCTGTATGAGCCTGCTTAGACACTGTTGCTCTGTGCATATATACTGATCTCAAGTCTGCTGTGAGGCATCCCATTCTGTAACATGCCATTAGCCTCTGTATTTACTCTAAGCTGCAAACTTATTTAAAGTAATCTGGCCTGTATGAGCCTGCTTAGACACTGTTGCTGTGTGCATATATACTGATCTCAAGTCTGCTGTGAGGCATCCCATTCTGTAACATACCATTAGCCTCTGTATTTACTCTAAGCTGCAAACTTATTTAAAGTAATTTGGCCTGTATGAGCCTGCTTAGACACTGTTGCTGTGCACATATACTGATCTCAAGTCTGCTGTGGGGCCATCCCATTCTGTAACATACCATTAGCCTCTGTATTTACTCTAAGCTGCAAACTTATTTAAAGTAATTTGGCCTGTATGAGCCTGCTTAGACACTGTTGCTGTGTGCATATATACTGATCTCAAGTCTGATGTGAGGCATCCCATTCTGTAACATACCATTAGCCTCTGTATTTACTCTAAGCTGCAAACTTATTTAAAGTAATTTGGCCTGTATGAGCCTGCTTAGACACTGTTGCTGTGTGCATATATACTGATCTCAAGTCTGCTGTGGGGGCATCCCATTCTGTAACATACCATTAGCCTCTGTATTTACTCTAAGCTGCAAACTTATTTAAAGTAATTTGGCCTATAGGAGCCTGCTTATCCACTGTTGCTGTGCATATATACTGATCTCAGGTCTGCTTGGGGGTATCCCATTCTGTAACATAACATAACCTACCTCTCTTATTTACACTAAGCAGCTCTCTTATTTAAACTAAGCAGGCCTCTTATTTACACTAAGCAGCTCTCTTATTTAAGCTAAGCAGCTCTCTTATTTAAACTAAGCAGGCCTTTTGGAGGCTGATTGTCCACTTTTGGGTGTGCATTATATTCGGTTTCATATACAGTGGGGTATCCCAATTTGTAAGATAACCCACCCCAACCATGTAAACTAAAGAGGCCTGTTGCAGCCTGAGTTTCTCTGCTTGCGTATGGTCTGCATTACAATCTGTCTCTTTCAATGACACTGCTGCCTGGGGTATCCCAATTTGTAAGATAACCTACCCCAACCATGTAAACTAAAGGTTACGTCCTTCCAAAAGGAAAACTTATGCCGAACACTATTTTTGTTGGGGGCATTGACCTTTGGAATGATTGGCATGAAATTAAGGATTTTTTTTCAAAGTATGGCGCTGTAAAGAAGGTCAAAATTATTTATCATACTTGGATTAGTGTTAAAAGTTTCTGCTCAGCTTAAAATACATTTCGCCACACTGGCATCCCAAGGCACATGCTATTTAACCCTATCTGTTAAGCACAAGCATTTCTCATACTTGGATTATTGTTACTTTTTGTTCAGCTTAAAATATACCAGGCCACACGGGCATCCCAAGGCACATGCTGATTAACCCTATATGTTAAGCTAAAGCATTTCTCATACTTGGATTATTGTTACTTTTTGTTCAGCTTAAAATATACCAGGCCACACGGGCATCCCAAGGCACATGCTGATTAACCCTATCTGTTAAGCACAAGCATTTCTCATACTTGGATTATTGTTACTTTTTGTTCAGCTTAAAATATACCAGGCCACACGGGCATCCCAAGGCACATGCTGATTAACCCTATATGTTAAGCTAAAGCATTTCTCATACTTGGATTATTGTTACTTTTTGTTCAGCTTAAAATATACCAGGCCACACGGGCATCCCAAGGCACATGCTGATTAACCCTATATGTTAAGCTAAAGCATTTCTCAAACTTGGATTATTGTTACTTTTTGTTCAGCTTAAAATATACCAGGCCACATGGGCATCCCAAGGCACATGCTATTTTAACCCTATCTGTTATACAACATAAGCGTTGATCAGCATCAGCTTCATTAAGCTACTTCAGTTTGCACTTGTTTTTGACTGCTTTCAATAAACCAGGCCGCAGGGCACCCCAAAGCTGCACCTTGCACCCTATCTGTTATACAACATAAGCGTTGATCAGCATCAGCTTCATCAAGCTACTTCAGTTTGCACTTCCTTTTTGACTGCTTTCAATAAACCAGGCCGCAGGGCACCCCAAAGCTGCACGTTGCACTCTATCTGTTTATACTAAATAAGCATCTACAGCCTCAGCTTTATTAAGTTATTGCATTTTGAATTGGTTTTGGTCTGCTTTAAATACACCAGGCCGCAGGGTATCCCAAACCTGCATGTTGCACCCCATCTGTTATACTAAATAAGCGTTGTTCAGCATCAGCTTTATTAAGCTATTGCATTTGGCATTGGTTTTTGTCCTGCTGCCAAAACACTAGGCCCCAGGGTATCCCAAACCTGCACTTAGCAGCCTATCTGTTATACTAAATACGCTTGTTGATCCTTCCTCAGCTTAATCAAAGTATTGCATTTTTAATTGGTTTTTGGTCTGCCTTTAACAAAAAAACACCAGGCCGCAGGGCATCCCAAACCTGCATTAGGCAGCCTATTTGTTATACTAAATACGCTTGTTGATCCTTCCTCAGCTTAATCAAAGTATTGCATTTTGAATTGGTTTTTGGTCTGCCTTTAACAAAAAAAACACCAGGCCGCAGGGCTTTCCAAACCTACATTAGGCAGCCTATCTGTTATACTAAATACGCTTGTTGATCCTTCCTCAGCAGAATCTGAGCATTGCATTTTGAATTGGTTTTTGTCCTGCAGTCAAAACACTAGCCCATATGGGCATCCCAAACCAGCACATGTCACCCTATCTGTTATACTAAATAAGCTTCTACAGGCCCTTTTTTTATTTATTTATTTATTTTTATTTATATAGAGCTGTAATAGATTATATAGTGAGGTAAATTCGCCATTTTGCACCATTATATAGAGAAGCTCACTGTGTAAATCTGTGGAGCAATAGTTTATACAGTATTGTGAGGTAAATTTGCTGTTTTGCACTATTATATATATATCAACCTAAATCCCTGTGTAGATCTGAGGAGCAATAGTTTATATTGTGAGGTAAAGTTGCCATTTTATAGAGCAGGCCCTGTCTGAAAATCTCATTTTGCAATCTATGTTATATTGTGAGCTAAATTCGCCATGTTGCACCATTCTTTAGAGTGGCCCTCCTGTGTAAATCAGAGCAGCAATAGTTTATATTGGACAATACATTTGCCCTGTTTTGCACCATTATATGGAGCAGCCCCTGAGTAAACCTGGGGGGCAATAGTTTATATTATGAGGTAAATTCATGGTTTTGCACCATTACATAGAGCAGTCCCTATATAAACCTGAGAAATAGGTTATATTGTGTGAGTTAAATCCGCTCTTGGTTTTGTAGCATTCTTTAGAGCAGGCCCTGTGTAAATCTGAGGGGCAATAGCTTATATAGTGAGGTAAATTTGCCATTTTGCTTCATTATATAGAGCCCCTGTGTAAATCTGAGGGGCAATAGTTTATATTATGAGGTAAATTCATGGTTTTGCACCATTATATGGAGCAGCCCCTGTGTAAATCTGAGGGGCAATAGCTTATATAGTGAGGTAAATTTGCCATTTTGCTTCATTATATAGAGCAGCCCCTGTGTAAATCTGAAGGGCAATAGTTTATATTATGAGGTAAATTCATGGTTTTGCACCATTATATGGAGCAGCCCCTGTGTAAATCTGAGGGGCATTAGCTTATATAGTGAGGTAAATTTGCCATTTTGCTTCATTATATAGAGCAGCCCAGTTGCCATCAAAATCAACTACTGTCCGGCCAGTACAGCTTTTCCCGGGCAAACTCTGCTAGTTGCGGACACAAGTCAAGTTTGGCTTCCCAGCAAATCCAGTGGATCCTGAAGGTGTGTTGGCATGGTCATGTCAAGGTATGGCATGACCTGCTGTTTGAGGTCCATCTCCAGGTCTTCCTGCTGCTCATGAGTAGACTCACTATGCGGGTGTAGAAAGCTACTCACTAGCGACTGAAGACTGAGGCTGCTGCTGATGGAGCTGCTGCTGCTGCTCCTTCCACCCCCCCAGCAGCCATGGCAGTGGAAGGTGATCGCAGAGGTCCCCCCGAGTCAGACCTGCGGGAGTATGGGCCATGGCGCAGATAGACATCGCCTAACTGACTACGTGGGATGTCTCTGTAGTAGGTCAGTTTGTCCTCCCTCTCAGTGGGCGTAAAAAATGCCCCCATTTTGTGCCGGAAGCGAGGGTCAAATAAGTTGGAGAGCCAGAAGTCTTCCCGCTGACAAATGGAGACAATTTTGCGCTCACTAGTACGCAAGCATGTGAGCATGCATCGTGCCATTTGTGCAAGTGACTCGGAGGGACTACCTGTCTCCATCTCCACTGTAAACTGCCACGGTGTGTCTGGGTCCTCTGTCTCGCCTTCCTCACAACTTCAGGGCAAAGAATGCTACAAAACCAAGAGCGGATTTAACTCACACAACTTCAGAGAGCTGATTGCCAAGGGACCACCGCCCTATTAAACCGTTTTATTTGTGATCCACTTACGGGAACATTTTGCAGTCGGCTTGCTTGCTTTCACCATGTTTTGCGGCTTTGTGGAGGAATATGAGCGCCTTCAGCTACAGGGCATTGCATGTGTCAGCAGGGCCGAGGCCAGATTGTACATGCATGACGTTGAGTTTTTCGAGCTGACCAGACTTATTCGCGCTTCCCTCCATAAACTGTATCGTGAGCTGCGGCCATGGTTAGCCCGCATCACAAGGAAGGGGCAAGCAATTTCAGATATGACCAAGATGCTTGGCCCTGTGAAACAGCTTACAGTGTATATCTTAATCCCTCCTTGGAAATTGTCCCTGTGAAACAGCTTACAGGGTATATCTTAATCCCTCCTTGGAAATGGTCCCTGTGATCCATTTGACCGTGTATAGCTTCAGCAATGTTTTTAATGGCCTTAGCCAAACATTTTCATGTGGACCTTAATTAGTCATTCAAATGTTAATCTTTATTTGATCCAACATACATATCCTTATGTACTTAGTGTAATTTGTATTGGCCAACATGTTTTTTTGAGGGTGTTAGGAGTTAGTGTTTGAGTAGTTTACCTTGCCTTGCTAATATTTTTTTTTCTTTTTTTCCAAAAATGGGCCACTCACTGAATGTCCAAGCAGTGGTGGCCCCAGACATGCGGTTCCTTATTGTTCTCGCCGGGTTTCCAGGCTCATCCCATGACGCGTACATCTTGCGAAGATCTGGATTATACCGTCGGTTTGAGTCTGGAGAATTCTCAGGTGGATGGCTCCTTGGTAAGTTAGCGCTAATTGCGTCATTCCCTTTTCAATGTATGCCTATGAATATAGTTGTTGATCCATGTCTGAACCTTTGGCTGTTTTTACCCCTTGATGACATGTTAAACCGGACCATAACCATGATCTTTAGCAAAGCACAAACCCTTAAAAACTGTTTTCCCAGCATTTCAAAATAATATATTTCTAAGTTTCTAGTAACTTACTTATTATTCTTTCCCACACTCGGCTGCAATTCTGTTCTTGACTTTATGATAGGGTCGGCGCCATCTTTGCTCAGATGCATGACACTTACTGAGTAAAGGAGAGCGGGATAAAGTGCAGGGGGCGGGTTAGAGCTGTGCTTTGCTCAGACAAAGCAGATCTGGGGTCCTGAAAAGGTAAGACATCCCAGAATGCTGAGCAGCACAGTCCTAAACCAATTCCTGTTTGCAGCCTGCCTGATTTGCCCTCAGCCGCCATCTTTGATGTTTAAAGGCTCAGAACATGCAGTAGATGGTGTTAGGCTGTTTTTTAGGTGAGCAATCTGTATGTACAGGGTGTTGCAAAAATATAAGATAGTCTCTTAGGCAGGGTGAAAAATCGCTTGTCCATAAATTTTTGTTTTGAATGTGTAATTTATGTAAGTCTTTTATTATTCTTTCAGGGGATTCCGGCTATCCGCTTCTTCCCTGGCTTATGATGCCCGTCCTTCGGCCACGGAATGCGGCCCAGGACGCCTACAATCGGGCGCACCGCAAAACCTGGGCCGTTGTGGAGAGGGCCTTTGGCCTCTTAAAAACTCGCTTCAGGTGTTTGGACCATACCGAGGGGGAACTCCAGTATGGCCCCAACCAGGTCATCGATATCATACTGGCCTGCTGTGTCCTCCACAACTTTGCCATAATGCAGCGTGTCCCCGGTATGTGGATCTGCCCCCTTCTCCACCCAGCCAGGACCCAGAAGAGAACTACCGTGGCACACCTAGTGCCTCTGGCCAAGCTGTTCGGGCCAATTTGATAAGCACCCATTTTGCCTAATTTGGTTTTCTTGTGTTTGTTTGTTGCATGTAATTGTTTTTTTTTTACTTTCATTTGCCTTTGTGAAGGCTTTTGTATTTTATTTAAAAAAATAGTAATGAATGAATTACTAAAATATTGACACATGATCTGAGCCTCATGCATTTTTTTTGCCATGTTTGTTTAGAAAAACCTTCAGTAATCTCAAAAGAACCCAAACATTAATGCATAAACTTAGTCAACAACAGCTAGCTAAGTCACATTCAATATATTTTATTGAAATATAAAAATTTGTAGTTGAAGGGCACATACATAGTACAACAGAAATATACATTGGTGCAGACTCATGGCACCTGGCAATTGGCCACATCCAGGAGTTTTAGAGTAACGCACTCCAGGCCGAAGTTTCAATAACCAATAAAATAAACATACATAGGGAGCAACCATTTGCATGAGAATATTTAGCCAGTAATACATAGGGCCACATACACACCCTCTCCTGCTTGGCCACATTTGCCACAGGCACAGGTGGAAAGCAGCCATACCTATGCCACATCCACGCCTGTAAGTCAGTGGCCCACCCAAACAATAAGCCCCAGTCCGAATGCAAGTCCAGTCCAATCTTTGCCATGGTTCAAGGTAGTAGTTTCCCAGCCCAGAATGTCCCCCAATCTTGCCAACAAACAGGATGAGCCAGACACAATTTCATTAGGCCCAAGCCTGCAGCATGGCAGCTTGAGCGGCAGCTTCAGTGAGGCTTTAGCTCAGGCATTGGTTAGTGCGGTATCTCAGCACTCTAATGAGCTATATGGGCAAAAATCAAAATCATACAAGCAAAGCCATAAAAAAGGCAATTGTGGTAGCACTCACCAGACAGGTCAATACAGTGGGGATGTAGAGGAAAGATGTGGAGATACAGGTCAAATAGCTGTTAAAATGGGTGTTGCCCATAAAACCCCAGTGGGGGCCTTGGAGGTGGCCCATCACCTGGGCATGTGTGGCATTCATAATCTGTCACTGTACTAACATGTGTCTATTGCTTGTTGGAACTTCCTCGAGCATGGCTGTGAAATTATTATTTAAGGTGGCCATGTGGCTGTTTCTCGTCCTAAATTCAGCATGGTGGTGAATGTATTATTAAATGTCTCTAATTGTGCAGTAAGCTGCTCTGCGGTTCTTTGAGTCACCTGCCGAAACAAACGGCTGTCATGGCGCCACGCTGACTTCAGGATCAGCACGCGCCTCCCCTGGTAAACTGGTCGACGTTGCTGACTATGTCTACCAATTCCCCGGGTTTGAGCGCCTGCAAATGCTGCAGATGTGCTCGGCAAATCCTCTGCAGCAGAGGTACCGCTGGGGACTGTAGGCCTCAGTCTCAGCCTACTGCCCACGATGGGCTAGCAGCATGCGTCCAGCTTCACTCTGCTGCAGAGGATTTGGTGCAGTAGCATGTTGGGACAGTGGCAGATTAGGTTCCAGGGGGGTCAGTTCTGAAGGTCCCATCAAGATGGCATCCTCCTCCATCTCCTGGATTTCCTCCATCAGTGTGTGGATCTGTTGGGACATGTGCAAAAAAAGGTTCAGTTTGGGCCCTAAATATATTTGTTATGCAAATTAGTCATGTACATTCACATGCATCAGCAGCTTCATCAAAATCCACTTACCGTATATATCTGTTCCTGGCTCCTAGGCAGCACGGAAGTTGACGGTGTGGTCAAACTAGATGAGGCTTCCACACTTGCTGAGGCTTGATGCTGGGCTGTGTTTAAAATAAAAAGGCACGTAAACACCAAAAAATCCATTGATGATCTGGATTACTACATATGCTTTAAAAAACACGTGGCCAAGCAGGAATGCAAACTCCAACAGCGGGACAAGGTATCCTTCACTATGAATGTCAGTATCTGTTATATGTATGCCTTACCCTGTACATACACATTGGTCACCTTAAATACTACAAACATGCATGTACTGCATGTTATGAGGCTTAACACATCCCCAAAGGGCCATTAGGGGCCCACACTCAGCTTGCAAATAGCATTTGTCTACAGAGTATGCTGGTGGGCATTCTTCCTATGTAGACCTTTCCCTGACCCCAGATCATATATTTTAGACCAAAGCACAGCTAAAACTCAAGTGGTATAAAGACAAAGAAGGAAGTGTTCTATATGATTGACTAGATTCACATAACAGGCAGTGCTTTGTTAAGATAAAGATTTTAATAGTGACCATAAATACTGTCCATAAATACTGTATGGCCTGCAAAAATTTAAAATGACCATTCCGCAGACATTAAACACCCAGCTAAAACTGAAACCTCCCCTCAAAGCCCCTCCCTAGGGGCATGTGTTCATATCTGCCTGTGAGCCTCATTTCACACGTTTAAAACATTTCACATACAAACTAACATTACTAACCTGCAGGAATGGTCGGGATGTCCGTTTCCCGTCTGACAGAGAGGCCCTCTAATGCGACGGGGTGTATCAACGTCAGCACCATCTCCTCAGCTCGTGTATACTCTAATTTTGTTGGGAAGCCTCCACCAGTTTGTAAGCTGAAAAATAGAGGTTTGCAAATTTAGGGCATTGTGGTCAATACAACAAGCAGAAAAATGCACAACTCAAATATGTACCTGTAATTGCGCCGTTTATTCTGTTTCTTCCGTGCTGCATACTTGAGGTCAGATATTTTGCGCTGTATCTGCTCCACATCTTTAAGCTCCTCCCCCGCTGCATTGACCTGTCTGGTGAGCTCCTCCAAGATTTTGGTCTTTCCCATTTTGCTTGTAGATTTTGATTTTCACCCATATAGCTCATCGTAATGGAGTGTGAGCCCACTTGCCAATGCGAGAGTTTGGGCCTCACCAAACCTGCCACTCAACTGGCCTCGCCGCAATGTTCGGCCTATTGCTTGCTGTTCTGGCTCATCTCTGTATGTAGGCAATTTGGGGGACATTCTGGGCTGGCTGTGTGGTGTTGCAATCGGACTGGGGGTCCTTGCTCGGGTGGCCACCGAACTTCCAGGTGTAGATGTGGCATATGGATCGGTGGTTGCCACCTATGCCGGTGTCAAATGTGGCCGAGAAGCAGAGGGTGTGCTTGGGGATGTGGGGCTTTTGTGCCTGTGCCTCTTTGTGGCCTTGTCACTAGTGCTTCGATGCCTATGGGAGGTACTGGCACGTGGCTCAGGAGAGGCAGAGCTGGCTGGGCTGGGGCTTCTGTGCCTGTGGCTCTTGGTGGCCTTGCCACTAGTGCTTTGATGTCCATGGGAGCTTTGGCCACGTGGCTCAGGAGAGGCAGAGCTGGCTTGGCTGGGGCTTCTGTGCCTGTGGCTCTTGGTGGCCTTGCCACTAGTGCTTCGATGCCCATGGGAGCTTTGGCCAGGTGGCTCAGGAGAGGCAGAGCTGACTGGGCTGGGGCTTCTGCCACGCTGGCTCTTAATGGCCTTGCCAGTGGAGCGTGGTTTATGAAGGGATGTGCTAGAGCGGGGAGGAGGGGAGGGTGTTCTTTGGGGGCTGGGGCTTCTCACCCTCTGCTTCTTAGTGGCCTTTCTGCCCGGCGTACCTGCCTGCTTTGTTGTTGTTGGCTTCTTCTTAGCTGCTCCCTCCTTGGCTTTGGTGGTTGGTTTGGGTTTTGCGGCCTTGGTGGCCAAAGCCGCCTTGGGTTGGCCACTTTGGCTGTGCGATTCCTGCACCTTGGGAGTAGGTAGTTGTGACCGAGTGGTCGGCCGTGAGGAAGAAGGCTCCTTAGGCCGCTTGGCTGGTGTGGCCTTAGCGATGGCTTTTTTTCGGTGGCATGTTGAAAATCACAAAGAGAATGAGCTGTGTGTCCAGGACCCTTTAAATCCTAATGACTGGGTATGACGCTTACGCGTTCGCGGACGCGTGCGTACGCCCGTTCGTCCGGCCGTGCGGAACCCGGAAACCGCTGGGGCATTATTTACCTGCTGCGGACAAGAAGAAAGATGGCGGCCACGATCTTCACCCGCCAACAACAAGAGCTGAGTATGCCCTTAAGTGTATTGTAAGGACTTTGATTTGCCATATAAATGCATGCCTAGGCCTTAAGGAAGCGCAGGAAGAAACAGTTTTGTTTAAAAGTTTGTAAAACTCCGTGCCAAACAGAAGTAAGTGCGCACATGTGCGAACCAAGTCACTTCCATCTAGAAGGATAGTTTGAGGCTAGAAATGTGTTTGGGAATGTCATTTATTATTATTATTATTGTTTATTTATATTGCGCCATCAACTTCCGTAGCGCTTTACAAGGTATGAAAACAGACAGGCTAAAACATATAGTACAGAGAACAATACAAAATTAGATGCCACAGGTTAAAACCAAGTGTTGTGAGCACAGGAGACAATAGGGAGGAGTGCCCTGCCCTTGCAAGCTTACAGTCTAAAGGTTAGGGTAGAGACAAAGGGGGTGGGGTCACAAGTGGTAGAGCTTGAGTATGGCTGCATGTGCCATTGAAGGTTATAGGAGTTGCTTACGCCAGGTCATATGCTTGTCTGAAAAAGTGAGTTTTGAGGGCGCTTTTAAAGGCTTGGAGTGATGGAGAGTGGCGGATTGAGCGGGGAAGGGCATTCCAGAGAAGTGGGGAGGCACGAGAGAAGTCTTGAAGGCGGGAGTGCGAGGAAGTAACCAAGGAAGAGGACAGGAGAATATCAGAGGCAGAGCGGAGGTTGCGCTTGGGTTGGTAATGCTGGATCAGAGATGAAATGTAGGAAGGGGCCTGGTTAGAGAGAGCTTTGAAGGTTAGTGTTAGACGTTTTAACTGAACTCTATGGGAGACAGGTAATCAGTGGAGGGATTGACAGAGGGGGGCAGCACTGGAGAAGTGAGAGGAGAGATGGATGAGGCGAGCAGCAGAGTTTAGAATAGATTGGAGGGGAGCCAGTCTGTTTGTTGGCAAATCACAATGGAGGGTGTTGCAGTAGTCCAGTCGGGATATGACCAGGGCATGCACTAGCATTTTAGTGGTGATAGGTGAGAGGAAGGGACGGATGCGGGAGATATTTTTGAGTTGGAGACGACAGGAGGTGGCTAGGGAGTGAATGTGAGGTCGGAACGAGAGAGAGTAGTCCAGAATGACACCCAGGCATCGAGCTTGATGAGTTGCAGTTATTGTAAGATTATTTACAGAAATTGTGGTGTTAGAGAGGGAAGTGAGATGGTGAGAAAATTACCAGCTCAGTTTTGTCCATATTCAGTTTAAGGGAGCGAGATGTCATGAAGGAAGAGATGGCTGTTAGACAGTCAGGAAGGCGAGAGAGGAGAGAAGAGAGATTTGGGCCAGAGAGGTAGATCTGAGTCTCGTCTGCATAAAAGTGATATTGGAAGCCCAGCAAGGTTATTAGTTGTCCTAGACCAGAAGTGTATATTGAAAGAAGTAGGGGTCCTAGGACTGAGCCTTGTGTATACCCCAACAGATAGAGGCCGGGGAGAGGGAATGGTGTTTGAGTAGGATACACTAAATGTGCGGTGAGAGAGATAGGAGGAGAGCCAAGAGAGTGCGAGTGCGGATTCCAAGAGAAGAAAGAATATCGAGAAGCAGAGCATGGTCGACAGTGTCAAAAGCAGATGATAAGTCAAGAAGAATGAGAGCAGAGTAGTGGCCTTTGGATTTGGCTGTTAGTAGATCATTGGTGACTTGGGTGAGTGCAGTTTCAATAGAGTGACACGAGCAGAAACCAGATTGGAGGGGATCTAGGAGGGAGTCTGTAGACAGATAGTTGGTAAGTTCTGTATGGACATGCTGTTCAAGAAGCTTGGATGAGAAAGGGAGCAGAGAGATTGGGCGGGAATTGGGGAGGGCTGAGGGGTCCAGTGAGGGTTTTTTGATGAGTGGAGTTATAACAGCATGCTTATAGGTGGAGTATGCTCGATTTGTGACACATATTTGTATGCAGTTTTAGCTAACAACTATTTCTATTTTGTGTTTTTTAGACGATGCTTCAGCGCAGGTACGACTACCTGCCCAACTCATTTGAGAAGAGGATCCCGGATCCAGCAGGAGACGGACACCACCTTCACCCATGCAGCATTGGTCGGACCTAAAGCGACTACACATGCCCCGGGTGCTGCGATTTTTCGGGCTCCATTTCCTAAGTAAGTACATAGCGATTGCATGCTAGATGTAAATAATACAGAAGGTAGGCCTTTATTTATAAATGCTTTGCTTTTCTAGTGTTGAAAATGGAGTACCGAATCCGACGCACCCAGAGGCGCACATGCCGACCAGTGCTGTATGAATCTGTAGCAGAAAGTGAAGGTGGTGGATCTCCAGGGCGACGTTCCTATCACGGTGTGGGCAGGGAGTCGTACCAAGCGACGGAGCCATTAGCCTCTGGTATGTGACTCTTAATGTAACCGCACACACATACATGCTATTTAAACAAAAGCTGATTCCCTTAATCTCTTTTTCTAGATGATTCTGTAGCGGGTGAAGGATCTGGAGCAGGGACTGCAGCAGATCAGGCCCAGGAGGCACATGGAAAAAGGGGGTGATGTCATACACACATTCAAATTGTCATTTGCTTACTGTTGACTCAGACATTAGAAGTGACCCTATTTGACATGTCTCTACAGCCCCAACTTCCCAGCAGTGGCAGGTCCCAGAATGGAGGGTGGTCCCCAAAGCAGACCTCGGCCACCAATGAAGTAAGTTGTAATGTCATTATTTTGAGTATGTGGGAATTGACATGACCACCAAGATACCTAAAGCCATAGTCAATGGCATTAGCATAATGACATATGCCCTCTTCCTTTGATTAATTACTTAGCATAATTACATATGCCCTCTTCCTTTGATTAATTCCTTAGCATAATGACATATGCCCTCTTCCTTTGATTCATTCCTTAGCATAATGGCATATGCCCTCTTCCTTTGATTAATTCCTTAGCATAATGACATATGCCCTCTTCCTTTGATTAATTCCTTAGCATAATGACATATGCCCTCTTCCTTTGATTAATTCCTTAGCATAATGACATGTGGCCTCATGAGTTAGCTTGCAACCTAATAAACATTCCATCCACAAAAAAAAAGGCCAACACAAAGTGGCATTTCTGATTAAAACAAAAAAAAATAAAAAATAAAAACTGTTTCTGTGTCATTTCCTTTTCTAAACACATTCATTAAGGGTTGGCTACCACAAAACGAATGGGGCAAGAAATATTTAGAGATGAAGATTCGCAGGACCGTGAAGTGATTTAGGTAAGTTTTAGGGATGGGAAATGCAAGAATATACTGACCGCAAAGTGATTTAGGTAAGTTTTAGGGGTGGGAAATGCAAGAATATACTGACCGCGAAGTGATTTAGGTAAGATTTAGGAGTGGGAAATGCAAGAATATACTGACCGCAAAGTGATTTAGGTAAGTTTTAGGGGTGGGAAATGCAAGAATATACTAACCGTGAAGTGATTTAGGAAAGTTTTAGGGGTGGGAAATGCAAGAAGAATGAGACGGCGAAGTGATTTAGCTAAGCATTGTAGCAAAATTTAGTGAACCCAATATGTAGGCGAGCACATTAATGAGTTATGTTTGTAGTGCACAGGCGTATTTATTGTAAAATGAAATCAGAATCTAACGGGAAACGTAAAGGATTCGTGGGAGGAGACGATGGAAAAAGGGCAAAAACAGAAGCCTACGTTGTAACATGAGTAACATAAACGGAAATCGAAAGCCGGAAAATGGCATTCTCGTTGGCATACCAACGGACTAAGACTTTACTGAAGGCTTGCGATGCATGCTTAGAATCACTCATAAGCGAGCGGGAAAATTAAAAAAAAAACTGACCGACACAAAAAGTGTTTTTTTGTTTCTCTGAATCAACCCTTATATCTAGACTGTGAAGCTGCTAAGGGCACATATCTAATAGTATCTCTTTTCACCTGACATATTTGCTGTTGGCTAATGTAAATAACCCTCTGCCCTGTTTATCTCTGCATCTGGCCCATTTTCTTTTTATGTTCTTTAGATTTTTTGATGTTCTGTGTGTATAAAACTGATTTGTTTTTTCCTGGGATGACATAAACGTCTGAAAGCGTGAAATAAGCATTCTCTAAATCTTATCTTAAATATCTTAGTCAGAAGTTAATGGTGTGACAGAACCCGTACCTCATGGCATCAGCTAGTGCCACTGTCCCTGAGATTACGATGTAAGTTTACTTTAACCCAGGTCCAATGGCCCTGACTGGATGAAGAGCTCATTCTGACAGCCCGTAATAAATCTACCAGGTCTATGATAGGCCCTGTCCATTAGAGGATCTATTTAAGGCCAGAAGCCAGCTCGGTAGCATGTAATACAACTGAGAAAACATGGACACGTTAGATTTTGGGATCAAGATACAGAACAGCCCAAGAATAATTGATATTGATTTAATTTAAGAGCACATTAGACAGTCGATAAACATACAATGAGTAGGTGCAATACAGGTCAGATTGCAAGTGAGTAAATTACAATCCAAAAAAATGTAATTTACCTTTGTTCAGACAGATGATAACTCAGTTATGCAGACAAGAACAGGGAGCGTATTGCGCCTGCTGGATTCCTGGTCCCCCTCCACACATCTCACGTGACCCTCAGAAGACAGGGCAGGCAGAGTGGCTGATGCCTCAGACCTTTAAACACAAGGCTGACACTCCGCCCCCTGCCAGGAAGAGCTGTGGTTTCCTGCAGTATTAGTTAAAACTCCTTCTGGTGTCATCTAACTCAGTCAGGTGCTGTATATTCAATGCGGAATGATGTTTGAGATAAGTCTATGGACCTTCTGTGTATGGATGTGCCAGGCCCTTCAGACTTTGCTTCTGAGTAATAGCCATAGCAACCTCATAATTCTTTATGGAGTACTGGCTCTGGTGTGTCTGGTTTTATGCTTTGAAGATGTGTGACCAGAGCAGGCTTTCAGCAGAGGCTGGGTCTGGTTGCAGACCGTCTGGCGCACTGGATTATTTTGAAGCTAGGACCACCTGTGGAGACACTGTCAGACTTGTGTTTGCCAACCTCAACCATCGGTAAAACAGGTGACGATTTCCCCAAACCCAGGAAAAGAGTGCTTTTAACTAAAGCCATTTGTGACAGGAGACATGGGCATATCAGAGATGAAATAAAGTATTTTATATGGATTCCTCAAAAATGGTTACAGTTTGAAAAGTTTACGGAACAGCCTTCCATAATGACTGTAACATTTGTATCTTTAGTTATTGTTTTTTAGATTTTAGACCAACATCAGCAATTTGTTGCAATGCCTCTTTGAGCCATTTAGATAATGTTTCAGATAAGTCTTGCTCTACTAAAATATCTTTCAAATAGGCGCTGCACCTGGAAGTCCTGGTGCAATGCAGACAACAAACTGCAAGCGACTAGCTGTGCATGCCCCTCTGTGATTAATTATTGTTTGCTCATTTCTGCAATAATATCATCTACAGCCAGCTGTTGTATGTTAGTATGTCTGAGCTAAGACCAATTTTGAAAAACTTTTCTCTTAGCTTTTGTAATGTAATTGTGATTTAACAATGGAAACCTGATGAGGGCATTTCTGTAGTGATTTATTCATGGTGCACTTATAGCCAGAGCATAGTTTGACTTCCTTGTCCGGCTTCATAATGGGGGACAACATATTGGGTCTAATGTCTCAAACAGCCACAATGATGTTTCAGGTGATACATTTGTCCTTCTACTGCTTGAGGTAGAGAAATTGTTATATTGGTTTTATTCAATAATGGTTTATTGCTCACATAGACCACCCTAAAATATTTACGACTCTCTACATTGTAAATGTTTAGTTTTCAGATATAGAAAGTTATTTGAGCAGAACTGATTGGTGTTGGGCAGAAAGCCATTGAACAAGTGACAATATTCACCTGTCTTAGCACTGGCAGGTCACTCACATAATAATGCAGGTATAAGGTAAAGGGAAGACAATCTTCACATTGTTCTATCCATCACAGCAGTGCAATGCACACATCACAGAAAACTTTGAGCCATTTAAATTTCAATAGCAGGCTGTCAATGTATGTAAACTTTTATGGTACATCAGCTGCTTGTTAGGGCGAGCGCTGCACGCCCGTCTCACAGCAAGTCACTTACCTCCATGGCTGCATGCAGCCGTCATCCATCTTGCAGCACTTCCTCATGGCTGCATCCAGCTGCCGCCCTTCCCCCCCATGCTTCCTCCTCACATGCTCAGGTGCACGCACGTCTCTGTCCACTAGAGGGCGAGCGCACTGGATTCCTGAGATTTAAAGGGCCTGTACAGCAATGATTGGTGCCTGCTCATCCAATCCTGCATCCACTTCCCCTATTTAAAGAGGCACTTCCTTTCCTTCAGTGCCGGATCTTGGTCTCTCCATGCTTGTTGAAAGTCAGACATTCTTGGATTGCTCACCCGTGTACCGACCTCTGCCTGTCCCCGACTCTGAACCTTTGCTGCCTACCCTGACCTTGGCTACTCACCTTTACCACGAACCTGTGCTGCCAGCCCCGATCTCTGCCTGTACTTACTACGTCTTTTGCCTGCCACTTGTGTACCTCGCTGAACCTCGGCTGACTGTGGGACTGGGCCGCTGTTAGGGGTAGCGACCTGGGGGTCACTCGCCGCACAAGACCAACCTGCCTTGCGGTGGGCTCTGGTGAATACCGGTAGCCTCTTAGACTCCGCTCCCCTGACACGGTACCCGCCATCGGTCCCACAGTTAAAACGGATCCACACCAGAGTCCGCTCCACCGTGACAGTAAGATCTGGCCATGGATCCCGCTGAGGTGCCACTGCCTAACGCCTCAGAATTGCTCACTGTAGTGGCTATGCAGACTCGCCAAATCAACCAGCTCACCGCCATGGTTCAGCAATTACTAACAATCCTGCAGCAGCAATTGCCACCTTCCGCTCCGGTGTCGCCGCCACCTGTAGCACCTCCAGCTAGAGTTTGTCTCTCCTTGCCGGCTAAATTTGATGGGGATGCCAAGTTATGCCGAGGTTTCCTTGCCCAGTGTTCTCTGCATCTGGAGATGTTGGCGGACCAGTTTCCCACTGAACGAGCCAAAGTGGCCTTTATTATTAGTCTGCTTACAGGAAAGGCCCTGGCCTGGGCCACTCCATTATGGGATCGCAACGAACCAGTGACTTCCAACTTACATGCCTTCGTTTCTGAGTTTCGCCATGTCTTTGAGGAACTAGCCCAGGCCTCATCGGCAGAAGCAGCCCTGCTTAACTTGGTCCATGGCGACCGGTCTGTTGGCGAATATGCCGTACAGTTCCTCACTCTGGCGTCAGAATTATCGTGGAATAATGAGGCCTTGTGTGCCTCCTTTAAGAAAGGACTTTCTAGCCATATTAAAGATGCCCTTGCGGCACGTGATTTGCCTTTGTCTTTGACTGATCTTATTCGCTTGGCCACACGCATCGATGTGCGTTTTTCTGAAAGGCGAGAGGAACTCCGCCTGGGAAAGAACTTCGAGTGCCCTAGGAGGGCTTTACGTATGGCCCCTGTTTTCCAACATCCACCTTTGCCCGCACATGCACCTTCCATTGAGGAGGCTATGCAGGTGGACCGATCTCGCCTAACTCCGTTGGAGAGAACTCGTCGAAGAAACGAGAACCTTTGTTTGTACTGTGCCAGCTCCGAGCACTTCTTGAAAGACTGTCCTGTTCGCCCGCCACGGGCGCACCTAGTAAGGGTGGGAGAGGCATCCCTGGTTGGGTGTGCTACCTCTTCATGCCTTACAGTTCCAGTGCAACTCTCCATTTCTGCTAACATCTCTGTGAATTTGTCGGCTTTTCTGGATTCGGGATCCGTGGAAAACTTCATCGGGGCCTCTTTGATTGACAAGTATAATATCTCTGTGAATCGCCTCGCAAGCCCTCTAGTTATTGCTTCAGTCAATGAAGATAGACTTGATTGCATCGTGCCATATCGCACAGTACCGCTCCTTTTGAAGGTTGGACCCGACCATCAGGAGAGTATTGAGTTCTTCGTCCTCCCCAGTAGCACTTCTCCAATTCTTCTCGGCCTACCTTGGCTTCAACGTCATGACCCCACGCTTGACTGGAATACTGGCGATATTAAGTCATGGGGCCCAGCCTGCCCCAAGAGGTGTTTTGGACCCATTCCTGCCAAGCCTGCTCCTGTCACTGCTCCCTCCGCCCTGGTACAGGCACCAGCCGGAGAGGCCTTTGTATCTCCTCGCCAATACAGCAAACTCTTGAAATTAGAACCTGAAGAGAACATTCCGGTTCATAGTCTCATCCCTGACTTTCTTTGTCCCAAGAAGAGGGGGAGACCCAAGGGGGGGGTACTGTTAGGGCGAGCACTGCACGCCCGTCTCACAGCAAGTCACTTACCTCCATGGCTGCATGCAGCCGTCATCCATCTTGCAGCACTTCCTCATGGCTGCATCCAGCTGCCGCCCTTCCCCCCCATGCTTCCTCCTCACATGCTCAGGTGCACGCACGTCTCTGTCCACTAGAGGGCGAGCTCACTGGATTCCTGAGATTTAAAGGGCCTGTACAGCACTGATTGGTGCCTGCTCATCCAATCCTGCATCCACTTCCCCTATTTAAAGAGGCACTTCCTTTCCTTCAGTGCCGGATCTTGGTCTCTCCATGCTTGTTGAAAGTCAGACATTCTTGGATTGCTCACCCGTGTACCGACCTCTGCCTGTCCCCGACTCTGAACCTTTGCTGCCTGCCCTGACCTCGGCTACTCACCTTTACCGCGAACCTGTGCTGCCAGCCCCGATCTCTGCCTGTACTTACTACGTCTTTTGCCTGCCACTTGTTTACCCCTGCTGAACCTCGGCTGACTGTGGGACTGGGCCGCTTTTAGGGGGTAGCGACCTGGGGGTCACTCGCCGCACAAGACCAACCTGCCTTGCGGTGGGCTCTGGTGAATACCGGTGGCCTCTTAGACTCCGCTCCCCTGACACGGTACCCGCCATCGGTCCCACAGTTAAAGCGGATCCACACCTGAGTCAGCTCCACCCGGTCCGTGACACTGCTCCTTGGCTACGTAACACAATGTAACTCTCACCAGGGAGCTGGCAAGCTTTTCAGAATTCTTCATATTGTTTGTTTGGTAGAGTTAATGCATCACATTTTTCCCTTCAACTCTTTTTGCAATATATGGCACTGTGTGACCTGTCTTGTGTACAGTTGTTTCCTGTTCCCTATTGAAAGGAGCATTAAGAAAAAGTGAAAGTCTCTCTAATGCAGGACTGTTTGATGGAGTAGGCTAGGAAAGTTTAGTGTCTCTATGAGTCAGGATCCTCCCAGGCAATCTTGTTTACTTTTTCTCAGTCAGCTCAAGTCAGCCTGAAAAGTATTGTAAAGGTTAAAATGAAAAGTTTCTCTCCCCTGAAGCTGCTTGCTCCTGGTTCAGTGTTCAAAACCTACTGGTCTCTGAGATGGTCCCTCCCATCTACATGTGCTCCCACTTCCTTCTACAAGGGGGATAAGTTATAGCAGTGCCTGGCACTCTCTCTCTATTGTAGTTGATGGAACATGTCACAGAGCAACAGGTCACACGCAACACGTTACTGATGCTCAAGAAATCTGGAGGCACATGCATGTCGTAGATGTCAATCCAAAAAATGTGACAATCCCTTTAACTATATATTGCCGCTCATAGATACTTTAGATAACTTACAAACTGTGACTGTCTTTTACAATAGGTCACACCGATCATTTTTTGTGGTAATAAAAAAATGCTTATAACGGTGTCAAATCCTACCATATTAGATTTACCAGTATTCATTATCAATTATTTGATACATTAACATAGATATGTCATATTAGTCTTTAATTTCATATTCAGCAAACCTCATTAAACCAATCAGAGCATTGATTGCCAGTGTGAAGCTGCACAGCAATGTAACATTAGGATACTTAGTCAGAGCTGTTTTAAGGCATAAGTGGTCATACTGCAAAGATCTCATAAGTGGGCCCCTTAATAAGCTTTATTAAATAAGTAAAATGTGTAGACGTGTAATGTGATGAAATGACCCTGAAATAAAGGACAAGTATTATTAAACCCAGTGAAAATGCTATTATATAATAGGCTACAGAAACAAATGATTTGACCAATATACTTTTTTACATAAAAAAATCTCCCCCTCTTGAAGCTGCAAAACTGGCTGGGCAGAATGTAAATGGGGGCCAGTGTGCTCAAAAAGACTTTAAGCACAATGCTATGGAATCTGACACACAAATCACAAGTCCTGACCCATTAAAAGTTTTAGTTGTGCGTCAGGTGTTTAAGAAATGACAGGCACACAACTAAAATTTATGCTGTTTCAGACGACACAGCAATGCACTCGAATTCTTTGTGAGCAGGCAGTGGATACCCATGTCAGACTGTTTAGCCCTGTCACGTTCTTCTTTTATTTCAAAGGTTTGAGTACTGAACCCAAGGGGTTAAATAAAATCAACCATCAGCCTAGCATCTAGAACTCAAAAGCGGTCGCTTTCCCTCATTGGGGCATCCCAATCTGGGATAATCCCAATCTGGGATGCTGCAGCAGCACCCCCCTTGCTGCTGTGCACTTCCATGGCGGGTCAATCTAAATTGCAGGGGTTTAATATGCACAGCCAGAGGGAATCGGCTGTGGGGATGCCAAATTGGAGTGCCTCATTAATTAGAAACAAATCCCAGGAGTGTGAAAAATCCCAGTATTTTATTCCTCTTTAAAGACAGACTCAGGGTCTCAGGGCTGGACAAAGGACATTAGAGATGGTCATAGTGTCTGATGCCTAGACATAAGTCCCTGGAGCTGGACACAGGACCTCATGGAATATCAGCACACATACATGACACGTTCAGAATATATGCATGAAGGAGGCGGCAATAGACCAGCTTGGTGCTCAACCTCAAAGCTTAAAGGAATTTCTGTTAAACTTTCTATGTGACCATTATCTATGCAAAATCCACCATGGTTACTGGCTAACAAGCAGCACAGGTAAAGCATATATATTGCCGTTGCCGCCACTCCTTCTTTTTAAAATGTGGGCGACTATGGGATTGATTCAGAGCCTGGTGGGAAAACTCACTTCTTTTTTAGGAGAGAAAATTGCTATTTACTTTCATTGTCTACCTTGGGTCTGATTTAGAGCCAGGTAAAAATTTAAACCTGGCAGACAATGAAGGGGAATGGCAGTATTCTCTCCTAAAAAAGAAGCAAGTTTTCTCACCAGGCTCTGAATTGACCCCATTAGCATGTCACAGCAAACCAGTTTTTGTCACACTTCTTCACTCATAAAGCCCCTTTTTCTACTGTATATGTCATACTGTTTAATACCAGAATATACTTATTGCACTATACCATAAGTTGATAATTTAGCTCTGTTGTGACATCCCCAGAGTATTCCCAACACTGCTGCTTTAAGGGGACAGCATATGATGTTTTTTTTTAGAGGCCAACTTCCCCAAGTTCAAGGCTGCACTCTAGGACATTTGGCTTGATGCAGAGCCTCCCCGTTCAGCTCCCCCGTGCGTTTTCCCGTTGGTTTTGGGCTTTGATCGGGTCAGGAAAGGGTGCTACGTTGATTTTAGTGTGCGCTTATGCGCTCAGGTGTGCGCTCAGCCACCTTTCCGATTGTCGGCTCGCACGAGGCTGTTTGCCGGGAAACCGGACGCCTCGTTCATTGGTCCGATTTTTTGAGTGATGCAGAGCCTTGATTTCCGATTGAAAACACCCTAATAAAACGGGGCCGCCGAGCCTTCACTTACGGCAAGTCTGACCAGCCGTATTGGAGCTCCGTGCTATTTGGGAATGCATTCCTCTGTGGGCCAACATCAAAGGCGCCAGCTACGCCGTCTGGTAGTTCTGAGTATGGCAGAAACCAGGCTGCAGCGCACGCCTTTGGACATCGATGGCATGAGTGACGTTGACCTATTCGAGCTCACCCGCCTTAACCGTGTTTCTCTCCATGCCTTGTATAGCGAGCTGCGGCCATGGTTAGCCCCCACCACAAGAAAGGGGCATGCAATTGCAGGTATGACCAAATTGGTTGGCTGCCTGCAATTTTTGGCGAACGGCTCGTTCCAGAGACTGGGTGCCTTCTCCCTGGGGATGTCCCAGTCTACGCTGAGCCGCAGCCTAACCAAGTTTTTGGATGGCATGGCTACCCTGGCACAGAATTACATTTTTTTCCCTCAAACAGGGGAAGCCTGGAATGCGGTTAAGTTGGCCTTTTATAACATAGCCGACATGCCCAACGTCCTTGGTGCAATCGATTGCACACATGTCTCGCTCATCCCCCCTGCGGACCAGGAATATCTGTTCAGGTATGTGGTTTGGGTCTGCTTTTTTTCTGGTTATCACACATTTTTTATGGCTCACACTAATTACACTTGTGTTTTGCTTGGTGCAGGAACAGGAAGATGGGCCATTCCATCAATGTTCAGGCAGTGGCGGGCCCTGATCTTCAATTTTTCAGTCTATTTGCTGGCTTTCCTGGGTCCACGCATGATGCGCACATTTTGAGGAACTCCAGCCTCTATCAACGGTTTCAATCTGGAGATATTTCTGGAGGATGGTTACTGGGTATGTGTATTAAAGTTGTATTTGTTGGCCCCCAGGTTTGAATGTGGATTTGCCACTACCCCACTAATCTGTGAGACCTTTCCTGGAAACTTGAAAAGGTTTTTGGTTTAATTAATGGGTGAAAGTATTCTCCACTATTGGCTTATGTTCTGGCCCTCTTATCTCAGTAGCATTACGCAGACATTTTTAAGGAGTGTACAGGTTGCATGTGTTTGTAGGCTCATTAAAAATGTCACTTCCTCCCACCATACCTAGCTCACCTATTTGTCCCTGTGTACTAATGTTTCTATGCACACCTAAACCTTTTTTTAGGCATCCACCTTATGTTTGTCTTTTGTATTTTTGCAGGTGACTCAGGCTATCCCTTGTTACCATGGCTGCTCACACCCATCCTGCACCCATCTTCCCAGGCACAGGAGCGCTACAACACAGCCCATAGGAGGTCTCGCTCTGTGGTGGAACGTGCCTTTGGGTTGTGGAAGATGCGTTTCCGATGTCTGGATCACAGTGGGGGTTCTCTTCAGTATCAGCCTGGCAAAGTTATCAAAATAATTATTGCTTGTGGGGTCCTGCACAACCTTGCCATTAGAAGCAGGATTGCTCGATATACTGACCTGGGTGCAGAACCTTTCCCTATTTCTGACGAGCAGACCCCTCCTTACACTGGTACACAAAGTGGCCCAGCACACACAATCCGTGCTGACCTTGTGGCCAATGTATTTTCTTGAAACCACCCCCTGTCTGCAGGCTGGGGAAGATTAAATCACACCTAATAAGTGTTACATGCTGGTCACAAAGCGACTCTAAATGCATTTGGGCTTTACCTCTGCTGCCGGCGCATGTCCATTTTTGGGCAACTATATGATTTCAGGTCCACAACTGTCCGCTTGATTTGTTCAGTATCTCGATGGACAGAACACCATAATGTACCCAAACAGCATTGGCAACAGCCATGCTTTGTGCTTATCAAAAACGGCCTGTTAGGGACCCACGGCGTGGTTATCGCCCACATGGGTGTGTGTTGTCCCCTGCATCACTTGAAATAGATGGTTGGCTATCTGGGGAGTCATGTGTGGTTTTTGGGCCGGTGGTTGAGAATGGGTTAATGTCTCCTTGCTCCTGCGTTTTGGGGAATGTGCCTGTGTCTGTGGAGTCCCCACCGTTTTAGTTGGTGCATGTTCTACATGTGTCTTGTGCCTGCTTTTGTGTTTTATTTAGGATGAGGCATGTGTGCGGCTGCTATGTGGCTTTGGCCTTGGTTGGCTCTTTGTGCTCCCTTTAGGTCTGCCCATATTGATATGGTATCCCACACCAAGCGGAGTGCCTTGAACTTTAAATATTTTTACAACTGCGGTTGCGCGCCTGCGCGCACGCACGCACGTCACCGCGGGGGAACGTCAGAGCTAGAATTTGAAAAAGAAGCCAAGATGTCTCCCGCCGTCTTTACAACGGAGCAGGACGAGCTCATCATGGATGTGAGTATGCGAGCGAGCGTGCGTTTATGTGCGCGCACACATTCCTTGTAATAAAAAAAGAAAAAAACGCAAGAATAGTCTGAAACAACTTAGTTTGTCACGTTACAGACCAGCCCACCTTAGTTTAACCCATGTACGCAGCTACAAACTAGCCTACATGCAGATAGCAGAACTAGGGCAATGTGAGGCAGCAAGAGGTTAATAAAGTGACTTGATTTAGGCCAGGAAACTTGTTAATGTATTTTGTGGATTAATGGTGTGTCCTTGTCTCTTTTTCTAACAGATGATGCTGAGGAATCGCTACGACTTCCTGCCGTCAGATTATGACAAGCGGACGTTGGCCCTGGCGGTGGTGGACGCGATTGAAAGAAGATCCCAAACCACCTATACCTTCACTCAGATCGCCCAACACTGGTCTGATTTAAAAAGAAGACATAAGCTCCGGTTGAGGCGGTACTTCGCAACACATTTCCCATGTAAGTGTAGAAAATGTCAATGCACCTATAACCCTGGCATCGCCTGGGCGTGGTTTAATGATTGTGTTTGTATTTCAGCCCATGAATGGAATTTGCGGTTCTGCCCCACCCGGACCAGGACACGCAGCCCAGTGTTGGGCGAAACAGGTGAAGGTGTAGGTGGCCCACCGCCAGGGTCAACGGCCACCCCCTCCTCTGTAAGTGACTCGGAGGAGCCGCTGGACCTCAGCATGCAGGGGAGGGGGCAATCTGACGGCAGGGAGTCGAGCAGAACAGAGCCTCAACATGACTCCGGTAAGGGAAATATAGTTAGATCTGTGGTAAGACATGCATTAAATACAGATACTCATGTGCACTATTGTTGTAGATTCAGACGTCGCTGGAACATCCCAAGGGATGAGTGAGGAAGGGGGCGAGGAGGAAGAGGTTGCTGGGCAAGGTGAGTAGATTGATACCTAGAAGCCTAACATAAAATTATATTAATGAAAGAACAACAGTCTCTAATATCAGTGTGTTTGTCATTCATACAGATTCCCAACTGCCACAGAGGGAGTATGAAGTGAGACTCCGCCCCCGACGCAAGGTGCGGCCTAAACCTTGTAAGTGGTGTTTATTTAAACTAAAGTAAATGAGCAAACATTTCCATTTTACCAAAAAACAAATTTAACAGTTCCCTCAAAATGTATCCAAAAAAGCCCTTAAAGCGGACCTTAACTATGAATAAGAGGCTAGCTTAGATAGTTCCCACATCCTGTACATACAGATTGTCCACCTTACAAATCATGTTACCAACCTTTTCCAGAGGACATCTCGGCTCTGTGTGAGCAAAGCACAGCTATAACCCACCCCCTGTACCTTATCCCACTCTCCTCTCCTCAGTAAGTGTGATGCTTCAGAGTCAACATGGCGTTGCACGTATCCTAAATTCCTGAACTGAGTTGCAGCCCAGTGGGGGAAAGAATAATAATTTATTGACTACAAAATTAATATATATTAGTTTAAGATGCTGGGGCAACGTTTCTGAAGAGTTTGGCCTTTTCATTAAAACACTCAGAAGGTCCCATTTAATAAGTGCACAAACAATCAAAAAACAAAACCAAAAAAAAATGCTAAAGTAATGTTGTTTTTCATTCACAGATCAAAGAACACAGGCTACAGACCCCGAGGCCTAATTTTTTAATGTTTTAAACCAAATGTAAATATGTTTTTTATCGTTTTCAAAAAAAAAAAAATTTTATTACGAAAACTCAAAAAAAAAAAAAATTATTAATAAATAATTAATAATATTTCGAGAGTTGTGTTTCCTGCAAAAGTACCATCACACAACATCAGCACACATTTACATTACACACCAAAGGTTTAGATATGGGACAATAAAAAGAAAAAACAAAAAACAATAAAGGTATGCATTAAGGACAAGGGAGAAGGAACTACTAGATGATTTAGGTATGCATTATGGACAAGGAAACTCACACCTAAAAAGCAACCAAAAAAAAAAAATGGCTCAAATTTGCATTTGTGGCCATATGCATATTCCAATGGAGTTTGCGGGATGTGCGCTTGCGTGTAGCCAGATTGGCAACTGAAGAGCCATGGAGATGTAAGTATACTTGCTAAAACCACCAAAATGGAAGGTCAAATACGACGGAAACCAAGCAGGTACGTTCAAAAAGGCAGGAAAAATCAGGGAAAAACGGGCCGCCCGTGTGAACGTGATCAAACGTGATATCATCCAAGACAGACTAAATAATTAAAATGTTAGTAAGATTCCAGGACCAGATGGATTTCACCCAAAAATAGTTTCAGCACCTCTGCTTTTCATCTTTAAAGACTCAATTACAACTAGTAAAGTACCAAGGGATTGACGCAAGGCAAATGTGGTGCCCATCTTTGAAAAGGTTTCTAGATCTTCTCTGAGTAATTACAGACCTGTAAGATTCATTGTGGGAAAATTGCTTGAGGAACTCCTAAGAGACTACATACAGAATTATGTAGCTATGCATAATATTCTGACAGCCAGCATGATTTTACTAAGGAAAAAGCTGCCAGACTAACCTATGAGGAGGTGAGTAGAAGCCTGGGCAAAGAGGCAGCTGTAGATTTTTTCAGGATTTTTTCTGGATTTTGCAAAAGCATTTGATACATTTGTCCCTCATAGATGCTTATTGGGGAAATTGAGGTCTCCAGGGTTAGAAAATACAGTTTGTGAGTGTATTGAAAACTGGCAGAAGGATCTGAGTTGCGGTGAATGATACCTACTCTGAATGGTCCCTGATTGTAAGGGGTGTACCCCAAGGTTCAGTGTTGTGCCCTCAATTATTCAATTTGTTTATAAATGGTATAAAAGGTGGCTATTGAAGATGTCTATTGAAGATGTTCACAAACTTGACACTTTGAGTGTCTGGGCATCCACTTGGCAAATGAACTTCAATGTGGATAAGTGTAAAGTGATGCAGTTGGGGTCTAATAACCTGAAGGCCACATATGTCCTTGGGGGAGTAAAAGAGTCACTAGATGAAAAGTATCTAGGGGTACTGGTAGATCACAAACTAAATAACATTATGCAATGACAAGCAGCTGTTTCTAAGGTGGCCAAAATATTATTATGCATTAAAAGAGGCATGGAACATGAGACAGAGATGTAATATTGTCTCTTTACAAGGCCCTGGTGCGTCCATGCCTGGAATATGTCATCTAGTTCTGGGCACCTGCTCATAGAAAGGAAGCCCTTATTTTGGAAAGGGTGCAGAGAAGAGCTACCAAACTAATAAGAGGAATGAAAGATCTTAGTTATGAAGATTAAAGGAATTAAGTCTGTTTAGTCTTTATATGATATTTTTGAGGGGGACATGATTAACTTGTATAAATAAATAAATGGCCAATTCAAAAAATATGGGAAAAAAATATTTCAAAATCCTCTGTAAAGACAATGGTGCATTCCCTTCACCTCGAAAAAAAAAGATTCAATCTCCGTAGGCGACAATCATTTTTAACCATAAGAAGTATAAATCTGTGGAATCCCAAATAAGCTTGTCACAGTATCAACAGCTTCAAAAAGGATTAGGTGCTTTTCTAGCAGAAAGTAACATTAACAGTTACTATTAGCTGTTATCAGTAAAAATAAATAAATACAAATAACTTTCCCCAACCCTTGGTTGCACTTGGTGGACATATATCTTTTTTCAACTGTACTAACTATGTAAATGTAAATTTACAGTTGCAAATAATCAGGTATGCTGCATCATGTGTGTATTAAGTAATTTCTTTCTTCCAAGGTTAGTAGCTATTGAGTATTTTATTACATTGAATTTCTCAACTTTGGGGCTCAAAAATAGGAGTAGGGACACCACCACCACGGGCGCCTTTATGTGGCGTGGGGTTTACATTTGCTATTGCAATTTTATAGAAACAACTCATTTCATAAGCATGTTTGCTGAACATTGAATAGTAATTTACTTTTACTTGGCTCACAAGCCTAGGTAAATAGTATAAATAGTAGTAATATAGCAACTCTCTCCACCTTTACTCAGTTTCTTCTTTAAGAGTCCATCTTGTCCATCCATTTATTGGATCATATATTTTGATCATTTTGAGGTTTGAATATTGTTTGTCTGATGCCAAGTGCTTTTTTACTCTCCTTACAGGTGTTCCTCGATGTTGGTGGACATCCATCTGTCTTGTGGCCCAGCAAAGTACATGGGCGATCACTGTGAATTGAGCAGCCTTGCTGCAGTGCCAGGGCAGGTTCTGTGCATTAGGATGGCGCACACACCAGATACCAGGTGGGCAGCAGGGGAGCGTGGCCAGATAAGTTTAAAAGCAGTGGCTTTCGACAGGTGCAGTAAACCCTGAGGAAGTGATGTTTATATGACACAGCCCACGTGGGTGTTGTTCTGACTGGATGTGAAATTACTCCTATTTTATATGGTGATAGCTATTCCATTTTGCCTGTCCGTCCTCTGTCCCACACTGTCTACGTTGCCTGCATTTGTACTTTGACATAGTATATTGATATTGCACATTATTTGTTGGTTTATATATTGCTGATCTATTTATATCAGGCTTCATTGGGCAGCCACTAGGGAATCCGGGATAGGGGGCCAGACCATTAGGGTAAGTGTATTATTTTGTTATAGGTTTACTATCACAACAGCCTAGTCAGCTTTGCTTTGAAATTGTCTTATCATTTTTGTATGCCCTATTTTTTATTATTAAAAAAATATATGTGGTTGGTTTCGATATATGTTAGTTTGTGTCACCAACTCTTTTTTGGGACTTCAGTGCTTTCCACACAATTTATTTTTGAAGTATATATGATTTTAGGTGATTAAGTGGTCCTGCGTTATTCTCAGAGTTGAAGTTTGGGTTCTCTGTAGATTTTTACTGTAGCACAGCAGATTTATAAATTGCAGCTGAAAACTCACCTAGGGCCTTATTTATCAAGGGATAGCGCCAGGTAGTGTCTCACTAGCGCCAGGTAGCGCCATCTATCGGCGGCTACCGACTCCAGAACGCCAGGCTGCGAACACAATCACGCATTTATCACGCTAAATGAGGCTAGCGCCGGCGAGAGCGTCAGCTAGTGCGGGATTCATCATGTTGCAGACTTCAGCGAACAGCGCCGCTGCTAATCCCATCACAGCGCCAGGTATGACCTCTCGCTACCTGGTGCTCTCCAATGCATTTCAATGGAGAAATCTTTAAATATTCATAATTAATTGATATTAATGTTTTTTTTTTTTTTTTTTAAATGTCAAAAATTCTGTGACCACTTCTGCAATGTTAGATTTTTTTTTTAAGGTAATAAAAATAAAAAAAAAAAATTGGTGCAGAATTGATATTACAGGTCTGATATTAATGTATTCATATTACAAAATGTTTATAAAAACATGTTTATTTTTTTTTAACAAAAATAAGGTTGTTTGGGGGTTAAAAAACTACTTTTAACACATCGCCGCCAGCGCTCTGGGGTTTAAACAAGCATTTCACAGCGCGAGAATTTTTTGAGCGTGATTTGTTAATGAATATGCTGGGAGCCGTTCGCTATGGCCATTCGCTGTCATGCGCTCCCATACAGCGCGGAACCAGTCAAACAGCGACTCCTAACCCCGTATTCAACATTACCGCACACCGACTGAGTCGCTGTCAACAGCCGAACAACGGCCAAGCACAGCGAATACTAGCGGGCGCTGTGAAAATCACGCTACTGTCGCTCATCTGTCGCTACCTGGCGCTATTAATAAATCGGCCTCCTAGTCTCAACAACTGCAGAGAACTGCAGTGGCTACTGCTTCTAGAGATCATGAGTGATTGTAAATGAAAAGATCATTCCTCGTGGTCTCCAGCAGCTCCCAGCATAAGAGACACATCCTATCTATAAACATTTGAGGCATATGGGCACTTGTATTCCTCGTGGTCTCCAGCAGCTCCCAGGATGGGAGTTTCTAAATAGGTGATGCATTGGCTGCCATTTGCTGCCATACAAACGAATTGGGGTGGTGACTATATAAATCTTAATTTTTACTGGATTTGTGTGCCTGTCCTGAATAAAAGTTTTAGGTGATAATAACCAACTAAAAAAGCGCTATCCAACTCTTATCAACTGCCATATTGTCCTCTCTATAAACCTTTAAGTTATGTGGGCACTTGTATTTATAGCCAGTGTTTATGTGTGTTGCTTATTGATAGTTGTCCTTTAAGGTTTAGGGTTTCTGTAACAAAATCACCCTTGCAGTTTGATACATGGTTTTGTACTCCAACGGCACAACTGTTTATATTTGTCCTTTGGAAAAAGTGAGTCTCTAACATGAATTACTGCTACTTCTCTCTCTGTTCTCCTTGACAACTAAGGGGAATCATTTTTATTGTTATCTAAAGCGATGAGGCTGAGCAACATATTAAAGTGTGAACGGTGAGAGACAGCATCTTGTATTTTGTGGTTGCTATTTGTAGAAGGAATTTTGCCAAATTTCTCAAAATGTTGCAGAAACAAAGGGATGGGTAATTATTAAAGTTATAGGCAAGCTTGATTGTTGTCTCATTGCCTCGGGCTACATATTGCATTGTCCCAAACTTCAATCCGTTTTCAAAAAGGCCCTGTAGCACATAGGAGATGCAGAGAAAAATGAGGGGAAACAGTGGGTATGGTAACAGCAATGTGATGTCAGCACACCGTGTGCTTTACATATATCATAGTAAATAATACGTTCATTGTTATGCCTGTAGTTATAGTGTGACTAGAATAAGAGGGTGAGAGATGCTGCAGCTAAGAGCATCTCCAGCCTGCCAGCACATAGTATGATGAGAGAGAACAGAAGAGGGCAAGTTTCATAGCTGCATAGAGAGGCAGCCAATCAGGACATCTGGGGAGGGAGTGGGGGGTGTTTCCGTTCTTGGTCCACTAAAGGTGGATTGAAGAACCAGGTCAGTGACTCACTATGTAGACTGACATAGCAGGAAGGAGTGTTGTAGGGTAAGCTACTGATATTTATTTTTTCACTTTTGACTTGCTAATCACTTTAAGGTACATTACCAAATTTGTATGCCAGACCTTTTCATCAAAGTAACTGTAAATCGTAAAACACAAAATAAATATTTACCTTTTATCCACTGTAGCAGCTTCCTTCCGATTTGATGCTCAGAAACTTGCCGATTTCTGAGATTTAATCAGAGAATTAATCGATGTGCAGGATCCTGGAATTCCTTGAGCGGCAGACCACTGCTCCCTGATAAAGGGTCTGCCTTGTCCCCGTGCCAGTCAGTCACAATGACTCAAGCCCACCCAACTCCATTCACTCAGTGGAGGGGCGTGCCAAGCACCACCTTGGCATGCCTGCTCTAGAGGAGGTAGCGAGTGCACACAGGGATTCTCGAGGATTGATTTTCAGAAAATGGCATTAGAGATGAGCTAACTTTTTAAAAGCTTGGTTCAGGCGACTCACTCACTGAATTTCCCCATGAAGTTCAGGTTAGTTTGAATCAAACTTTAACTAATCACTTAAAAAAAAAATAAGCCTACTTCCATCCACGTTCTAACACCTGACGATGTCCTCATCCTCATCATAGTGTCTTTAGTGGGACAGAGGACCCAGATCCCTTGCCCCGCATTAGGCTCCTGGCATTGCTTTTTAAAAAAAGAAAGACCTTAGACCAGCCCACATAGCACCTTACACGCCCCATCACTCCTGCCTATAAATAGCCCCTCCCTGCAGAAGGTAATGATGTGGCCAGAGCCCAGTGTGGGCTGGGATATCTGCGAAGAGCAACGTGGGACACCATGGACGGACTAGAGGGAGCAGGTACGTTTTTACTTTTTTAAGGATTTCAGGGAAAAATTCAGTCAGCATAATTCATATTTGTGCAGTATATATTCTTTCCCTAAAATTTGGAGTAAAATTCTGTTCAAAAGAACATTTTACATCTACCACACATCAAATTGTTTCCTATTTACATCACTATTTTGTTTACAAAGTTTATTTTCCTTCTATCAAAGGCTTTTTCTTTCTTGCTTATAACATCCCTTTTTTTTTCTAAAATCACGCTTTACCTTCTTGATTAAAATCAATTTCCTTTTTTATATCATATTTTTAAATAAAACAGAATATAATACTATGTGTGGTAGGTCTAAAGAAAAAAAAATCAGTTTGTAAAAGCGGTATTAGCATAGAAATAGCATGAAATCAAACATAAAGGTCATGAGCAGGAGGAGGAGGGGCAGTGAAGAAAGGACCGCTATATGCAAATGCAAGTCTGTAATCCGGCATCCTCCTTCACTTTAGTGCTTGCTGTAGCCACAATCTTAAGCCAGTGAAAGGGCCTGAATAAGGTGGCTGCAGCAGGCACCGGGCTAAAGGATGGAGGTCCATGACACCAGTGGTTATGACCAAGAGGCGGTGGTGAATATAACCCTTCTACTGCACCGCAATGCAGAGCAGGTAATGCACAATACATGTGCTTCACCTATGATGATTATAGAATGATATGGGCAGCGCTGTGGTTTCACTTCAGACAAAACACTGCATGTAGCATTTTGTAAAACGCAACGCACTGATATAAAAGTGCCAACTATAGTTTTATGGGCTGCATTTTCTCATGAAATGCTGGAGTATTTCTATGCAAACAGGTTGGTGTCAAAGGAGCTTAAAATCTGACTTTGACTGTAGCAATAACTACCCAATATTTGTTGTTTTACTACATTTGTTTGCTTTAGTTGAGCAGCTGCACAGCTGTCGCCACCACGTGCAGTACCAAGTGTAGGACCATTGGCTTTGGACTCTGTAGAAATCACATTTTACTATTTGGAATAGTAACAGAAGAAACTTTAAACCGAACAGATGTCTCAGATTTGGTGGGTGGGTCCTGCTGTCCACCAACAACTACTGGATTGCTGCATCATGGAAAAGATTGCCCAACAGAATCTGGGAGACCTGGTCAGTTTACTCAATCCCTGGCGGAATTTATCCCAATGTTCAGGTCTTGAGTCACCTAGCATATGTTTGTCCGGCTAACTGATCATGAAGGGGCAGCACAGCTGTCATACACCACAATATGCCCATCAGGCAAACTGACCCTTTCTGTCAGCCCCTCGGGCCCACTTACCCTTTTGAACGGCCCCTCAGGCACACTGACCATTTCTGTCTGCCTCTCAAGCACACTGACCGCGCACTCCCAAAGTGCATGTGCACACTTGCATGCAAGCGCATACATGCACATGGAAGCACTTCAAAAAGTATACACGCACACCCCCAGATGTGCGTGCATCCAAGATTGGTAGGTGGACAGATAGGTAGCTGGGTCAATGGGCAGTTAAATGAGCAGGTAGATAGGTGGGTGAGCAAGTAGGTGGGTGGGTAGGTGGGTGGCCTGGCAGGTAGATGGGTAGATGGGTGCTCATGTAGTCTGGTAGGTGGGTGGGTAGATGTGGTCATGGAGGTTGGTGGGTAGTCAAGTGGAATGAGCAGCGGTCAGCAACCTTCATCCACCCAGCAGCAGGGGCAGGCAGCGGGCAGTGGAGGTGTGTGCAGCTCCCCGCACCCCGCCTGCTGACAGTACTTGGGTCTCTGGCAACACAGCTGCTGCTCTCCCTCCCGGTACTGGGAAAGAGGAGAGAGGATGAACAGGGGAGGGGCACAGCTGCTGTTGTTCCTGGCACCAGCAGGGAGGAGAGAGGAGGATGCAGAGGGAAATGGGGGGTCTACTGCCTCTCTCTCTTTTTTTGAGTGAAAAAGTTCTTTTGAATAAGCATAGTCAATGCCGTAGACCAAAGACATGGTTGTTGTCCAAGAGAACTTAGGGCCTGATCTGTCAAGCACTTCTGCCAGACTACATAGTGAACATTAGAGTGCAAATTAGAGAGGTGTTAAATGTAATGTTTATTTTTTTTTTGTGCACTGTTATTGCACTGCAAGAAACACATTTTATAAAATACTGGTGGTGGTGCTGCAATATGCTGGAAAAAGTATGCATTTTATTTATGCATTACTCTAATTTGCACTGATACGCCATAGTTTGGCAGAAAGTGCTTGATAATTCAGGCCCTAAGTGTAGTAGATCAAAACCGGTCATGCTAATCCTTCAAAAATGACCAGAAGTGAACCAGTAGGACACAGGTACACCGATCTACTGTTCAGAAAAGTCTGCCTAGAAGTCAACCTAATGCAAGAGTTGTGGCCATATAAAATGCCATATATATGCACGAAAACTAGTACAATTGCCTTCTTCAATTTTGTTGGTTCCAATTATTTCTCACACTCTCAAAAACCACAAAAAGTTTCTGTGTGGAGTTAGGCTTTAATAGCAGTCAACATTTGATATTCCCTTCTAAATAAAGACATATTGTCACTAATTAGTTTACAAAATGCATCCCATTATATGAAATGCCACAGTCTTCTCCTGGGGTCTAGGGATTATTTTCACATTATATATCCTTACAATGTCAATAGCGTGTTTGACAAATTGACAGCCCTTGTTTTCAGCATTGATCTGGACGGATAACCGGGAAAGCATGTTACATTGTCATTACTGGTAACTACTGTAGGTCATTTAGATGGACCAGATTTTGCATGCAGACATCAGATCAGTCTAAACTTGGATATTGATTAGTATGTGTTGGTTAAGGTATTGTTTACGTTTTCATACCATTAAAGTGATTGTCCAGGCAACTACATAGACCATATAATCACATTGCCCTAAAGCTCCCGATGGTCCTTGTTTCTTTTTTTGTTTTTCAAAACAAGCCCCTAAAGTGGAGAAAACTTATATTTAAGGTGCTACAGCAGGCACAAGTGATTGTTACACCATTGCGCCGGGCTAAGTTTGACACTGTTTTAAACTGTTTTCCATTTTTAAATTGAAGACGAAATGGCCAAAATATTGAGGTTTACAGGTTCACTATATGATTTCTCTTATGAAAAAAGTGGACGTGGCCCTTGACTCTGTGATGCTGCATAATAGTCAGCTCTCTGTGCTGACAGCAATGCGATGAATCTGAAGGAGAAGGACGTGGAGAAGGAGGCGGAGGGAGGGGTGGAAGGAGGGAGGGACCAGCAATCCTGTCCTGCTCTGCTGATCTGATTGCGGGATAGGATGAAAAAGATAATTCCATTGGCTAAAGCTATAGACCTCGACAAAACAGTGGTCACTGTCAACAAGATTTTCATGGACTGTTACCGTCCCTATCAGATCATCATTATTTGATATTAACAAATCCAAAAGAGCATCACCCCTAGTAGTGCCTCCAGGAACTGATTCATATATCTTGTAGCAAGCTGAGAAATGTTCTCCCCATTCTAATAGAAGCAGAACCGTGTCTCCAGTCAATACCTGCCTGTAATGCCTGCTCTATCTGTTTATGCAGTTGACCCTCTATTTCCTCAGTTATGTTTGGGGGTCGATAGATTACTCCAATTTGTATTTTAACATTGTGCACATTCACAAGGATTCTACCCACTTCTACCCACAAGGATTCTACATCCTAATAATCTTCTGATAGTATCCCCTCTTTAATATATGCTTTGAATTCTTGCTTTACATAGAGACCCCCTCGCCCCTTTCCTTTTTACTCTGAAAAATAAAGCAAAACCTTGAAGATTGTCAGTCCAGTCACGTGTGGAATCCAGCCATGTATCAGCCACACCAATAACATCAATATTTTCTTTTAGTACCAGATCCTCAAGCTCCCTCACTTTACTTGCCAGACTTCTGACATTTGATTTGTGAACCTACACTTTAAGTTCCTATCTAGTTTGACACATTAAGCTTAAGTATTAGCTTCTGCAGTAATGCATCCGCCTATTTTTAACTGCTGGTTTGCAACACATGGATCTCCTTATCCATCAAAACAGCCCTCCCCACTTCTAAATCTCCAGCCACCATCATATGATGTCCCCTAAGTAACCTGTCTTCTTGTTTATTTTCTTTCTTGCCCTCCCCCTCATCTCTAGTTCAAATACCCCTCCACCCCTTTTAGTATCCTCTTACCCAGCACAGCAGTCTCCCTTCCATTCAGGTGCAAATTATCTGTAGAATACAGTTTGTACCCCAATGAAAAGTAAGCCCAGTGCTTTAGGAACCCAAATCCTTCTGCCCTGCACCATGACTTGAGCCATGCATTTAACTCTCTAAGCTCCCACTGTCGTTCATGTGTAGCGGATGGCACAGGCAGTATTCCAGAGAATACAACCTTGGAAGTCCTTCTCTTTAACTTGGTGCCTAATTTCTTAAAAGTATTCTTAAGGATCCTCCATTTCCCATTAATTCTGTCATTGGTCCCCACGTGGACTACGACAGCTGGGTCATCCCCAGCCCCTCCCAGTAATTTATCCATCTTTTCCACCACATGCCGAACCCTGGCATCAGGGAGACAGCAAACCATTCAGTTAAGGTGGTCTTGGCGACAAATTATTCTATCTGTCCGCCAGATAATAGAATACATTATTACCATTAATTATCTAGTCCTACCTGCAGTCCCACCCACCCACTCACTAGCTGGGCTGTTATGGAGAGTAATATCCACTAGGGCTGCCATTTCTGCGACTGACACTCTTGCATTATTACCCAACTTGGCAGTTTTTCTAGGGTGCACAGACACAGGTATGGCCTTCCTTTTCCGTGCCGCCTTTCTACTCCCTTTCCTCCCTTTTCTGTGCAGCCTGTTGCCTGCAGTGGCACCAAAGGGCATAAACAATATGCAACGCATGTACAAGCATGAACAGAGGATCTGGGCATGCGAGTGGAGGAGGGCCGCTAGAGCAGGTAAGTGTACAGGCATGACAGACACCTAGGGCCTGATTTATCAAGCACTTCTGCCTAACTATGTCACATCAGTGCAAAGTAGACTGGTTCAAAATATGATTTTTTTTAAAACTCTGGCACATGTTGCTGCACTGCAAGAAATACATTTGCTCAAACATTGGCAGTGCAGCAAAACATTCTCCACTCTAAATTGCACTGATGTGGCATTGTCTAGCAGAAGTGCTTGAAAATCAAAATGCTGTGATACACAGGTGACCACTGGCGGCAGAGTTATAGATCACCAGTCGAGCCCTATGATTGGTGGTCTACTGCTAGGGAAAGAGTGAGTGCCAATTTCTGATCCTAGGTGCTTCTGCAAGTTAACTGGAAGGGAGAAGGCATAGATGACAAAGTAAGCTGCTGTACTAGTCCATGTACACATTAACTTCCTTACTTATCTCTCTTGGGAACTGTGAAAAAAAAGCAATTTAAAGCATCTCAAAATCTCCAATTATATGTAAATACCTTTCTGTATTCTAGACAAAGCCACATTATTGGCATGACTAAGCATGAAAGTGCATGTAATGACAGCGTTATGAGTCATGAGCATGCTCTGCTGTGGTTAGACCACCTGTGGGGCCACTGTGGCTTGCCAGACTGGCTCACACCTGGAGCTTTAAGGGAATAAGTGGCTGTTAGACCACCTTTTTTGCATAGTCCTGGAGGAATGAAATTAAAAGGATGGGAAACTTTGGAGCCCTGCAATAGCTTCTACCTGCTCTGCAGTAAATGGAGCAGATCCACATAGAAGAGACATCAGTAAGCTGCTTTCTACCTTATTATTGCCATTTGGTTTATAGCCCCTTTAATTCTTCTAACGCCAGCTATGTAGAATTTACGTAGCTTCCCTTACTGTCGTTAACTGCCATGTAAATTTGTAATTGTAAATTTTACATACTTGGCTTTCCCCCCTGCTAGCAGCCCAAAAATTGGGCCCGGTATAGGGCCAACCCCCCACTTCAGCCATCGCTGACATTTCATGTAAAAAATAAATAAATAAATAAAAACATTTACTCACTTTCGCGCGCAATCACTCCGTCTGGGTCTCCTCTTCACCAGGGGAGCCTCCGATCATCTTCCCGGCTTTTCCGGCTTCAGGAGTCCCTCTCCCCCTGCTTCCTCCATGTGCGCCGACATCTTCATGACTTACCCCACCTCTTTGGGGGTGGATGATGTCACCATCAGAGTTGATGATCGCTAGTCAGAGGAGGAGAGGAGCATGGAATGCTCTGATCCCCTGCCTCCCCCCTGCCCTCCAGCGATCACCACATCTGTCATCGAGATTGGCGAGGGACAGAGAAGCTGCCCATCAGAGGTGAGTAAAGAAAAAACTTTTTTTTTATTAATAAAGTAATTTCCACTATGGGTAGTGTGTTTTTTTTTTACATTTAACCCTTTGTGAACTGGTAAGGGATCCATGAGACCCCTATACCAGTTCACAAGGTTCTGGGTCTGGCAAGTCACCTGCAGGTAGCAACCATACATATGCATCAGGTCAAGTATCCAAATATGCCAATAGATTCTATGCATATCTCCCCAAAACCCACCCAAAAATGATAGAACATCCCACAAAAGCTTACAATATAAGCTAGAAAAAGAAGAAAGATTAGCAAACATTTCAAGGAAATAGATACCATACAACACCTAGCCTCCAAAAATCACCTTGCAATACTGCCTTGACCCCCAAACAGGAGAGAGAAAAATAAGGAAAGGAAAAAAAATAAACACCCCCCTTTCCATTTCCTCTCTTCAGTGTCCCAACCAATAATATACCCCCCCCCCCACAAATGTTATCAATAGCCCCAGGAAATAATTATCTAAAAGAAAGAAACATACTTATCTACCCCAGACCCAACTACTTTTATACCCAGAGAAGTTTTCCACACCATAAGCAAAATTCTGGGGCAAATATTTATTGACCCAAGGCATCCAGATTTGTTCGAACCTCTCAATATTTCTCTCCTTTATGGCAGAAAGCTTCTCCATAGCCATACATGTGCTAACCCTATTCTTGAACTCCCTCTTGAGCTCAGGTTCAAAGACTTCCAAGCCCTAGCAACCACTTGCCTAGCCACCGTAAACAAATTATGCTACAATTTTTTATGGATGACCGCACATTCTTTTACTGGTTTGTTCAACAAAGCTGTCCAAGGGTGCTTTGAGACATGTCTTCCCACTATATTAGATATCACTTTGAATATTTTATTCTAGAATTTCCCCACAACCGTACATTTCCACCAAATGTGCTTAAGAGGATCATGTAGGGACTAAATACCAAGGGCACCATTAATTTCACATTAACTTCTGCCGCTTGCACTTAGGTATTCCCATGAAGAGCGCTGTGCCACATTGTCACCCAATCCTTTACCTCCATCTGTTCTCCTAACTCTTCCTGCCATTTTATCGCATAACTAGGCGTGATTACAGAGGACGCAGAATCTAATGAGAGATAGACATCGGAAAGTATAGCTCTGCCCTTCGGATCCAATAAGCAACTCTTCTCAAAGGGCATCAACTTGTCCAGCCCTTTCTTACCCTGAATAATAACTCTAAGGAAGTTACTTAATTGCATATACCCGAGTTGGTCTTTTGCACCCAGTCCAAGACCTTATCCCCCTGGGGATCTGTTATACTCTTTACTCCTTTAGATTGCCACATAAAAAAGGATATAGTATATTTTAGGGGATAGTATAGCTGACTGAAACATCAGATCATTCAAAAAAAAAAAAAAACAGAAGATATAAATGCGGGTAAATCAACTTCCCTGAAAACTTGATCCCATCCCATATCGTGAGTGAATGCAAAATAACTGCATTAACTATAGCTACCCGTGCATGTGGGGTAATCTATAGATTATCAATACCTAAGGGAGCCACAATATCAGCCTCCATATCCACCCATAGAGGGATATCCTCCTTAACATGGTAAGGGGCAAGCTGTGTAGGTAAAATTTGGAGCACCCAACCTTCCAAGTGCCTTTTGTCTTAAAATATTCCCAAATAGTAACTCTAGGTCTCTTCCCATCCCATATAAAGTTGGATACCATATAAAGTTGGATATAGCATTTATTCTGCCCAGCCACAACAGTTTGAGGTCCTTCCACTGAGTCAATAGGTATGTTAATTGTCTAAACAACGCAGGATAGTTAGCAGTAAATAGGGATGAGCGAATCGATCCGGACGAACCCGGATTCGATCCGAATTTCAGGAAAAATTCGATTCGGATCGAATCCGAATTTCCCCGCGATTCGATCGCTCGAAGTTTCCTTTAACATCCATTCATTTACATTACAGGCATTCTAAGATGGCGGACGGGACATGTCCAGACATCAACCCCTCGCCAGTGCAAGCTGGGACAGTCACATGCAGCCTATCAGCAGCCAGCAAGCCCGGTGACGTCACAGCGCTATTTAAGGCCGGCCATCTTGCTTTTCCTGCCTCATTTCTCTATTGCATTCGTGAGAGACAGAACGCTGTGTAGCTGAGGGAGAGAGGCAGTTAGACAGGCAGGGACAGACAGGGACAGGCTGGAGACAGGCAGGAGACAGACAGGAGACAGACAGAAAGTCAGCGAAAAACAGGGAAAGGTAGAAAAATCGGAGGCTGTCACAGGGAGTTTTTTTTTTTTTTTTTCATCCAGCCTGACAGGCTTTGTTAGCGTTTTCAGGCTGCTTATACTAACTAACTGTGCATATATACTGAACTGATCTTAAGTCTGCTGTGAGGCATCCCATTCTGTGACTACAGCAGCCTCTGTTTAAGACCATATAACCATTTGCACTTATTATAATTGAAATTAGCCTGATAAAGACACTTTTGCTGGGCATAGTACTTCTGGACCCTGCCAGGTCCACTTCTGTTGTGGCATCCCATTCTGTGACTACAGCAGCCTCTGTTTAAGACCATATAACCATTTGCACTTATTATAATTGAAATTAGCCTGATAAAGACACTTTTGCTGGGCATAGTACTTCTGGACCCTGCCAGGTCCACTTCTGTTGTGGCATCCCATTCTGTGACTACAGCAGCCTCTGTTTAAGACCATATAACCATTTGCACTTATTATAATTGAAATTAGCCTGATAAAGACACTTTTGCTGGGCTTAGTACTTCTGGACCCTGCCAGGTCCACTTCTGTTGTGGCATCCCATTCTGTGACTACAGCAGCCTCTGTTTAAGACCATATAACCATTTGCACTTATTATAATTGAAATTAGCCTGATAAAGACACTTGCTGGGCATAGTACTTCTGGACCCTGCCAGGTCCACTTCTGTTGTGGCATCCCATTCTGTGACTACAGCAGCCTCTGTTTAAGACCATATAACCATTTGCTCTTATTATAATTGAAATTAGCCTGATAAAGACACGTTTGCTGGGCATAGTACTTCTGGACCCTGCCAGGTCCACTTCTGTTGTGGCATCCCATTCTGTGACTACAGCAGCCTCTGTTTAAGACCATATAACCATTTGCACTTATTATAATTGAAATTAGCCTGATAAAGACACTTTTGCTGGGCATAGTACTTCTGGACCCTGCCAGGTCCACTTCTGTTGTGGCATCCCATTCTGTGACTACAGCAGCCTCTGTTTAAGACCATATAACCATTTGCACTTATTATAATTGAAATTAGCCTGATAAAGACACTTTTGCTGGGCATAGTACTTCTGGACCCTGCCAGGTCCACTTCTGTTGTGGCATCCCATTCTGTGACTACAGCAGCCTCTGTTTAAGACCATATAACCATTTGCACTTATTATAATTGAAATTAGCCTGATAAAGACACTTTTGCTGGGCTTAGTACTTCTGGACCCTGCCAGGTCCACTTCTGTTGTGGCATCCCATTCTGTGACTACAGCAGCCTCTGTTTAAGACCATATAACCATTTGCACTTATTATAATTGAAATTAGCCTGATAAAGACACTTGCTGGGCATAGTACTTCTGGACCCTGCCAGGTCCACTTCTGTTGTGGCATCCCATTCTGTGACTACAGCAGCCTCTGTTTAAGACCATATAACCATTTGCACTTATTATAATTGAAATTAGCCTGATAAAGACACTTTTGCTGGGCATAGTACTTCTGGACCCTGCCAGGTCCACTTCTGTTGTGGCATCCCATTCTGTGACTACAGCAGCCTCTGTTTAAGACCATATAACCATTTGCACTTATTATAATTGAAATTAGCCTGATAAAGACACTTGCTGGGCATAGTACTTCTGGACCCTGCCAGGTCCACTTCTGTTGTGGCATCCCATTCTGTGACTACAGCAGCCTCTGTTTAAGACCATATAACCATTTGCACTTATTATAATTGAAATTAGCCTGATAAAGACACTTTTGCTGGGCATAGTACTTCTGGACCCTGCTAGGTCCACTTCTGTTGTGGCATCCCATTCTGTGACTACAGCAGCCTCTGTTTAAGACCATATAACCATTTGCACTTATTATAATTGAAATTAGCCTGATAAAGACACTTGCTGGGCATAGTACTTCTGGACCCTGCCAGGTCCACTTCTGTTGTGGCATCCCATTCTGTGACTACAGCAGCCTCTGTTTAAGACCATATAACCATTTGCTCTTATTATAATTGAAATTAGCCTGATAAAGACACTTTTGCTGGGCATAGTACTTCTGGACCCTGCCAGGTCCACTTCTGTTGTGGCATCCCCTTCTGTGACTACAGCAGCCTCTGTTTAAGACCATATAACCATTTGCACTTATTATAATTGAAATTAGCCTGATAAAGACACTTTTGCTGGGCATAGACTTACTGCTGCCTGCCAGGTGCACTTCTGTTGGGGCATCCCATTCTGTAACATAGCATACCCCTCTTTATTTACACTAAGCAGCTCTCTTATTTACACTAAGCAGGCCTGTTGGAGGCTGAGTGTTACTGCTCACTTTTGGTGTGCATTATATTCTGTTTCATATAGACCCACCGCTGCCCGGGGGTTCTTTAAATATCACCTACTACCACGCCAGTTAGACTATGTCGGCAGACAAGTGCCTGGAAGTGAAAAGAGGAGTGGCAGAGGCCAAGATTCCGCAGGCAGAGCTCGCATCAGACTGGGGGCCAGTAGCAGCAGGAGTCACGCTGAGAGACCTAATCTGCCAGTATCTGCTACCGGTCGGGTCTCCACCAGTAACGCATCTGCCGTGGTAGATTGGTTGACGCGCTCATCAACAACATCATCACAACTTACGTCTGAGACCCCCAGTCTAGGGTCGGTAGGTTCCTCTGACACAACCCTGAGTTGGCATGCCCCGAGAGCAGTCCCTGTCCTCCCATTGCCTCTGTCCTACGCTGTTCCCTCCCCCAGCGACGTATCCTATGCTTTGGGTTCAGCTCCACTCTTTAGTGAGGAGGACCATCAGATAGAGGACAGTCAGCAGCTACTGCCCAGCCAAGAAATGGAGGTGGCTTCTCTAGCTAGGCAGACAAATAGTGATGTGGACAGTGTCGTGGGTGCTGCGAGCATTCCAGCTCCTGCGCCAGACACTGTTGACGAATCCACGAACATCAGTGACATACAGCCACAACTCTGTGATGATGATGATAACGATGAAGCCGATCGCACTTGGGAGCCGGATGATGAAGGGGCTTCATCGTCATCATCAGGAGAAGAGGGGCGCAGGTTGCCCCCGAGTCAGCAGCTGAGGCAGCAAGGTGGTAGCAGTCAGCATGGGGGCACAATTCCAAAGGCTGGAGCCGGCCGGGGCCGGGGCCGGGGTAGAGCACCTGCTGTGCGGCAGTCTACCTTATCGGGAGGTAGTGGAGCAGGGGTTCCTGGAGTTGGCAACAGCAGCAGTGAATCAGTGAGGCCAGGGGGTGGGAAAAGTAGCTACTCGGCAGTGTGGCAGTTTTTCCTGAGGCATCCGCAGGAGGGTAACATGGCCACATGCAAGATATGTAGGCAAAAGGTGAAGCGTGGCCAGGGTCCAAATGTTGGCACCACGGCCCTGCGTCAACATATGATGCGTCACCATAAAACGACCTGGGAGAACCGAGGCTCCCAAGGGGTGGTCCAGTCTGCTTCCTCACCAAGTGAGCTCCCAATTTCTGCCAGCCAAGGCTCCAGCACCTCAGCCGAAGGCAGCTGTGCGTCATACCCATCCTCTGTCGCTCCTGCTCCTCCTCCTCCAAGTCATGCATCCCGCCAGCAATCCATCAGCGAAGCCATGTCCAAGAGACAGCAGTATGCGCCCACTCATCCTACGGCACAGAAGCTGAATGTGCTCCTGTCCAAGTTGCTGGTGCTGCAGTCGCTCCCTTTTCAGGTGGTGGAATCTGCACCTTTCAGAGAACTGATGGCTTGTGCTGAGCCAAGGTGGAGAGTCCCAAGCTGTCATTTCTTTGCCAAGAAGGCAGTACCAGCGCTGCACACTTTTGTTGAACAGAAGGTGGGCCAGTCCTTGAGCCTGTCGGTGTGTAGCAAAATACATGGCAGCGCCGACATCTGGAGCTGTAACTACGGTCAGGGGCAGTACATGTCGTTTACGGCCCACTGGGTGAATGTGGTCCCTTTGCAGCAGCAGCAGCAACTTGGACAGGTCACGCTGCTTCGGCCTCCGCGCTCTCTGCCCATTGGACCTGTGACACCGTGCGACTCGGCCTCCTCATCCTCCGCCATCTCCTCACCCTCCACTGTAGGCTCAAGTCTCAGTGCCCCTCCAGTCTACCATGTGTGCAGGGCACGGAGGTGTCACGCAGTGCTTCACATGGTTTGTCTTGGCGAACGGAGTCACACAGGGGAGGAACTGCTTAAATGTATTCATCAGGAAATCCAAACATGGCTTACTCCGAGAAAACTTAAAATGGGAATCATGGTTACCGACAATGGGAAGAACATTTTGTCTGCGCTGCGCCAAGGAAGCCTGACCCATGCCCCCTGCATGGCTCACGTCTTCAATCTGGTTGTCAAGCGGTTTCTGAAGTGTTCCCCCCATCTGCAAGACATCCTAACAACTTCAAGGAAACTTTGCATGCACTTCAGCCACTCCTACACCGCCAAACACACCCTTCTTGAGCTACAGCGTCAGAATGGTATCCCCCAACATAGTCTGATTTGCGATGTTTCCACCCGTTGGAATTCCACCCTTCACATGTTGGACCGATTATATGAACAGAGAAAAGCCATCACGGATTTCCTGATGATCCAAGCAGATAGGGGGACTCCCCTGTGTAACTTCAATGTCAACCAGTGGCAGCTCATACGTGACACCTGCCGTTTGCTCAGGCCCTTTGAGGAAGCCACTTTATTTGTCAGTCGGCAGGATTACGGGATGAACGACGTGATTCCACTGCTTCATGTACTACAGCACATGTTGGAAACCATGGCTGGTCAGGGCACTGGAGACATGGCGTTTACATCTTACGGCCACATGAACCCCGTTGGAGCTGAACTGGAGGAGGAGGAGGAAGAGGAGGAGGAGGAGTTGCCCAGCGAAACACAGTTTAGGCTTGGCGAAATGGCTGGTTTATCTAGTCAGCGGACAGGAGAGGAGGAGCAGGAGCAGCCAGAGGAGCTAGAGGTTTTTGAGGAAGGCGAGACAGAGGACCCGGGCACACCGTGGCAGTATGCAGTGGAGATGGAGACAGGTAGTCCATCCGAGTCACTTGCGCAAATGGCACGAAGCATGCTCACGTGCTTGCGTAGTGACCCCAGAATTGTTTCCATCTGTCGGCGGGATGACTTCTGGCTGTCCACCTTATTGGACCCTCGCTTCCGGCACAAAATGGGGGCATTTTTTAAACCCACCAAGAGGGAGGACAAACTCAACTACTACAAAGACATTCTACGTAGGCAGTTGGCCGATGCCTATCTGCGCCATGGTCCATACTCTCACAGGTCTGACTCGAGGGGACCTCTGCGCTCACCTTCCACTGCCATGGCCGCTGGGGGGGTTGGCAGGAGCAGCAGCAGCAGCTCCATCAGCAGCAGCAGCCTCAGTCTTCAGTCGCTAATGAGTAGCTTTCTACACCCGCATAGTGAGGCTACTCATGAGCAGCAGGAAGACCTGGAGCAGGACCTCAACCAGCAGGTCATGTCATACTTTGACATGACCATGCCAACACACCTTGAGGATCCGCTGGACTTCTGGGCAGCCAAACTTAATTTGTGGCCGCAACTAGCAGAGTTTGCCCTGGAAAAGCTGTCCTGCCCGGCAAGTAGCGTGCCATCTGAGCGGGTGTTTAGTGCGGCGGGGGCCATAGTTACGGCGAGGAGAACTCGTCTGTCAACTAAAAATGTGGAGAGACTCACCTTTGTCAAAATGAATCAGGGATGGATCAGCCAGGATTTCCACCCACCAATGCCTGATGCATGCGACTAGATTCAGCATGGTGCCACGTTTTACACTTTCCAAATGGTGCAAAACATATTTATGTCTTTAGGCCATTTTTTGGGCTCCTGCTGCTGCTGCTGCCAACTTCTGCCAACTCCAGGGTGTGATTCATCCAATTTTTGGGCTCCTGAAGCCAACTCCAGTGTCTCTTTAAAGTAATATTTGGGCTCCTGCTGCTGCTGCCAACTCCAGGGTGTGATTCATCCAATTTTTGGGCTCCTGAAGCCAACCCCAGTGTCTCTTTAAAGTAATATTTGGGCTCCTGCTGCTGCTGCTACCAACTCCAGGGTGTGATTCATCCAATTTTTGGGCTCCTGAAGCCAACTCCAGTGTATATTTGGGCTCCTGCTGCTGCTGCTGCTGCCAACTCCAGGGTGTGATTCATCCAATTTTTGGGCTCCTGAAGCAAACTCCAGTGTATATTTGGGCTCCTGCTGCTGCTGCTGCCAACTCCAGGGTGTGAATCATCCAATTTTTGGGCTCCTGAAGCCAACCCCAGGGTCTCTTTAAAGTAATATTTGGGCTCCTGCTGCTGCTGCTGTCAACTCCTGCCAACTCCAGGGTGTGATTCATCCAATTGTTGGGCTCCTGAAGCCAACCCCAGGGTCTCTTTAAAGTAATGTTTGGGCTCCTGCTGCTGCTGCTGCCAACTTCTGCCAACTCCAGGGTGTGATTCATCCAATTTTTGGGCTCCTGAAGCCAACCCCAGGGTCTCTTTGAAGTAATGTTTGGGCTCCTGCTGCTGCTTCTGCCAACTTCTGCCAACTCCAGGGTGTGATTCATCCAATTTTTGGGCTCCTGAAGCCAACTCCAGTGTATATTTGGGCTCCTGCTGCTGCTGCTGCCAACTCCAGGGTGTGAATCATCCAATTTTTGGGCTCCTGAAGCCAACTCCAGTGTATATTTGGGCTCCTGCTGCTGCTGCTGCCAACTCCAGGGTGTGAATCATCCAATTTTTGGGCTCCTGAAGCCAACCCCAGGGTCTCTTTAAAGTAATATTTGGGCTCCTGCTGCTGCTGCTGTCAACTCCTGCCAACTCCAGGGTGTGATTCATCCAATTGTTGGGCTCCTGAAGCCAACCCCAGGCTCTCTTTGAAGTAATGTTTGGGCTCCTGCTGCTGCTGCTGCCAACTTCTGCCAACTCCAGGGTGTGATTCATCCAATTTTTGGGCTCCTGAAGCCAACTCCAGTGTATATTTGGGCTCCTGCTGCTGCTGCTGCCAACTCCAGGGTGTGAATCATCCAATTTTTGGGCTCCTGAAGCCAACCCCAGTGTCTCTTTAAAGTAATATTTGGGCTCCTGCTGCTGCCAACTCCAGGGCGTGATTCATCCAATTTTTGGCCTCCTGAAGCCAACCCCAGTGTCTCTTTAAAGTAATATTTGGGCTCCTGCTGCTGCTGCTGCCAACTCCAGGGTATGATTCATCCAATTTTTGGGCTCCTGAAGCCAACTCCAGGGTCTCTTTAAAGTAATGTTTGGGCTCCTGCTGCTGCTGCTGCCAACTTCTGCCAACTCCAGGGTGTGAATCATCCAATTTTTGGGCTCCTGAAGCCAACTCCAGTGTCTCTTTAAAGTAATATTTGGGCTCCTGCTGCTGCTGCTGCCAACTCCAGTGTGTGATTCATCCAATTTTTGGGCTCCTGAAGCCAACTCCAGTGTATATTTGGGCTCCTGCTGCTGCTGCTGCCAACTCCAGGGTGTGAATCATCCAATTTTTGGGCTCCTGAAGCCAACCCCAGGGTCTCTTTAAAGTAATATTTGGGCTCCTGCTGCTGCTGCTGTCAACTCCTGCCAACTCCAGGGTGTGATTCATCCAATTGTTGGGCTCCTGAAGCCAACCCCAGGGTCTCTTTGAAGTAATGTTTGGGCTCCTGCTGCTGCTGCTGCCAACTTCTGCCAACTCCAGGGTGTGATTCATCCAATTTTTGGGTTCCTGAAGCCAACCCCAGGGTCTCTTTAAAGTAATATTTGGGCTCCTGCTGCTGCTGCTGCCAACTCCAGGGTGTGATTCATCCAATTTTTGGGCTCCTGAAGCCAACTCCAGTGTATATTTGGGCTCCTGCTGCTGCTGCTGCCAACTCCAGGGTGTGAATCATCCAATTTTTGGGCTCCTGAAGCCAACCCCAGTGTCTCTTTAAAGTAATATTTGGGCTCCTGCTGCTGCCAACTCCAGGGTGTGATTCATCCAATTTTTGGGCTCCTGAAGCCAACCCCAGTGTCTCTTTAAAGTAATGTTTGGGCTCCTGCTGCTGCTGCCAACTCCAGGGTGTGATTCATCCAATTTTTGGGCTCCTGCTGCTGCCAACTCCAGTGTCTCTTTAAAGCAATGTTTGGGCTCCTTCTGCCCCTCATAGTGATGCCACTTCAACTCTCTGCAATTGTGCCGCTCTGCGATTCTATTAGCGATGCCTCTGATCTGCATGTGATATTTCTTCAAAGTATTATTTAACTAACCCAGCATGCATCCTGTGCGTGTTACAGCAAGGCAGAATGGTTTACAACCCTAATGAGGCTCTAGGAGGCTCAGAAATAGCCGTTTTTAATAGCGATTCGTCACAAATTTATTCGGGTCGAACCGATTTTTGTCGGAAAATTCGGCGAATCAGTCGAATCGAATTTTTCAAAAGTTCGCTCATCTCTAGCAGTAAACAATGGAGAATAGCTTCACGTCAAGAAGATTCCCAGATATTTAAGACAATCTTTTTCCCACTTAAAATCAAACAATGATGACATTCTATTCCAAATATCCTCAGGGACTGTATTATTGAGCGCCCTAAATTTTGCTGAATTAACCTCCAGCCCTGATAAAACTGCAAATTTTACCAGAACCCAAAATAAATTAAAGGAGCAGTATCGCAAATTTTTCTTGGTGACTTATATTTAAATGGTACTTTGAATGTAGGTAAGTGTTGGAGTAAGAATTACAAATTTAGAAAAAAATGATGTCTGTGTTGAGCAGCTGGAGACTAATAGCTCATGTTTATGTCTTCTGAGTGTCGGAGCCCGACACTTTGGCCTGTTCCATGCTGAGGAGAGGGGTGAAACAATGGCCCTTATTTATGAAGGAATAGCGTCAGGTAGCGACTGGTGAGCGGCCGGTAATGACGGGCCCCGCCACGAGAACGCCGGCTCCCCACCACAATCACACATTTATCAAGCCAATCCTGCTCAGCGACTGAGATAGCGCCATATAGCGACTCATTCATCATTATTCCAGCCTCAGCCCACAGCGCCAGCAGCCGACCTTGAACAGCGACAGGTATGACCTCTCGCTACCTGGGGCTCTCCAATGCATTTCAATGGAACAATCTTTAAATATTAATAATTAATTGTTATTAATGTTTTTTTTTTTTTTTTAATGTGAAAAATTCTGTGACCACTTCTGCCATTTTAGATAATTTTTTTAAGGGAAAAAAAAAAAAAAAAAAAATTGTACAAAATTGACATTACAGGTCTGATATTAATGTATTCGTATTACTAAATTATTTAAAATACTTTTTTTTTTGGTTTCCAAAAATATGGTTGTTTGGGGGTTAAAAAACTACTTTTAACACATCGCCTCCAGCGCTCTGGGGTTTAAACATGCATTTCACAGTGCTTTAATTTTTTGAGCGTGATTTTTTGATGAATATGGTGGAAGCCGGTCGCTCTGACCAGTCGCTATCATGCGCACCCATACATCGCGGAACCTGTCAAATAGCGACTCGTAACCTTGTATTCAACATTACGCCACACCGACTGAGTCGCTGTCAACAACCGAACAACGGCCAAGCACAGCGACTACTAGCGGGCGCTGTGAAAATACCGCTACAGTCGCTCAACTGTCGCTACATGTCGCTATTAATAAATCAGCCTCAATGTATCAAAGTATCAGCTGTTCAGTGCTGGCAGCCGTCCAGCATAAGATAACAACATTGCAACATTGCCTGGCCAGAACTCATATATCTAAAATAGAGAGAAAAGCTCTAGAAGTCATTTAGCTGATTTTGACAGTTTTCCCTTCATGTTGGCTCTGCTGCAGAATCTTTCAGTTTACCATTTTCTCTTTCATATTCTTATTTTTCGTTTTTCCATATGATCTTTCTTTCAGCTGTGTGTGTTTTGAGCAAAGCCCAACCCAGGATTTTCACTGGAGTTTTGTTTTGTGCCTCTAGGGGCATCCCGACTTGGGATGCCCTGATATGTGAAATCCCCAAGTTTGCCTGTGAAAACGTACCTTTCCCTGTCCCACAGCACATGCGCGGGCTCTCATCCAATCAGCTCTGTTTGCACGCAGATGGGGAGCCTGAGCAGTAATCTTCCTGCTGCCTGTCTAAATGAATATCTACGTGAGAAGATGGGGATGCCCCAAAGCCCCTATAGGATGATCACCAAGGATATTACTGCTGCACACACTTACTGTATAAAAAACATCTAAATTTTAATATAAATATAATAAATGAGACATTTATAACATACAACAAGTTTAAAAAACATATAACATATAAACCACATAAACTGCCACTAGGGGGCGCAGTTGTCCAGTGCTGCTATATACCCATTCATAAACCCATAAAGGGAATTCCTATCCATAACATGTGTAATAAAATGTGTATACAATATAAAGAAATTCAGCAAGTTAATTATTTACATCTCAGAATAAAGTGCTAAGTGCTTTGTGCATAACATTTCTAATAAAACAACTGTGCCAATATCAAGTAACAAGGAAACAATAAATCCAATGGAAAAAATCAAGTGCCACTTATCTGATAAAGCTGGGAGATGACAGCAGCCACAGGCGACCCCCCTAAAGAGCCCACGCGTTCCGAGACAATATGTCTCTTCCTGCCTTGAGAAATATTTATAATTAATTGCTTTTTTTTATTTATTTATTTTTTTTAAATGTCAAAAATTCTGTGACCACTTCTGCAATGTTATTTTTTTTTTTTTTAAGGTAAAAAAAAAAAAAATTGGTGCAGAATTGATATTACAGGTCTGATATTAATGTATTCATATTACAAAATGTTTTGAAATACATGTTTTTTTTTTCTAAAAATATGGTTGTTTGGGGGTTAAAAAACTACATTTAACCCATCGCCGCCAGCGCTCTGGGGTTTAAACAAGCATTTCACAGTGTGAGAATTTTTGGAGCGTGATTTTGTTAATGAATATGCTGGGAGCCGTTCGCTATGGCCGTTCGCTGTCATGCGCTCCCATACAGCGCGGAACCTGTCAAACAGCAACTCCTAACCCCGTATTCAACATTACCGCACACCGACTGAGTCGCTGTCAACAGCCGAACAACGGCCAAGCACAGCGAATACTAGCGGGCGCTGTGAAAATAACGCTACTGTCGCTCATCTGTCGCTACCTGGTGCTATTAATGAATCGGCCTCTTAGCTGCACACCAGGTAGTATCCTCTGCTGGTGCACACTTCTGCATGTAGCAGTGGATGCTCATGAGTGTGCAGTGGGATCGTTTTCAACTTAAGATCTCTGGTTTTACACAGTGGGGCATCCTAAATCAGGATTACAGCACATTTGATGGCCCTGGAGTGTTTATTGTAAGGTAGGCCAGTGGTCTTCACTCTGCTCAAAGCTCAGCAATAGCCCATATTTTGAAGATCTCTACACAGACACACAGGTGACATAATTCAGACAGAGCAACAGAAGCAGCTATATGGAGATCTGATTACTAGAGATGAGCGAACTTTTGAAAAATTCGATTCGACTGATTCGCCGAATTTTCCGACAAAAATCGTTTCGACCCGAATAAATTCGCGACGAATCGCTATTAAAAACGGCTATTTCTGAGCCTCCTAGAGCCTCAATAGGGTTGTAAACCATTCAGCCTTGCTGTAACACGCACAGGATGCGTGCTGGGTTAGTTAAATAATACTTTGAAGAAATATCACATGCAGATCAGAGGCATCGCTAATAGAATCGCAGAGCGGCACAATTGCAGAGAGTTGAAGTGGCATCACTATGAGGGGCAGAAGGAGCCCAAATATACACTGGAGTTGGCCTCAGGAGCCCAAAAATTGGATGAATCACACCCTGGAGTTGGCAGAAGTTGGCAGCAGCAGCAGCAGGAGCCCAAATATACACTGGAGTTGGCTTCAGGAGCCCAAAAATTGGATGAATCACACCCTGGAGTTGGCAGGAGTTGGCAGCAGCAGCAGCAGGAGCCCAAATATACACTGGAGTTGGCTTCAGGAGCCCAAAAATTGGATGAATCACACCCTGGAGTTGGCAGGAGTTGACAGCAGCAGCAGCAGGAGCCCAAATATACACTGGAGTTGGCTTCAGGAGCCCAAAAATTGGATGAATCACACCCTGGAGTTGGCAGGAGTTGACAGTAGCAGCAGCAGGAGCCCAAATATACACTGGAGTTGGCCTCAGGAGCCCAAAAATTGGATGAATCACACCCTGGAGTTGGCAGGAGTTGACAGCAGCAGCAGCAGGAGCCCAAATATACACTGGAGTTGGCCTCAGGAGCCCAAAAATTGGATGAATCACACCCTGGAGTTGGCAGGAGTTGACAGTAGCAGCAGCAGGAGCCCAAATATACACTGGAGTTGGCCTCAGGAGCCCAAAAATTGGATGAATCACACCCTGGAGTTGGCAGGAGTTGACAGTAGCAGCAGCAGGAGCCCAAATATACACTGGAGTTGGCCTCAGGAGCCCAAAAATTGGATGAATCACACCCTGGAGTTGGCAGGAGTTGACAGTAGCAGCAGCAGGAGCCCAAATATACACTGGAGTTGGCTTCAGGAGCCCAAAAATTGGATGAATCACACCCTGGAGTTGGCAGCAGCAGCAGCAGGAGCCCAAATATACACTGGAGTTGGCTTCAGGAGCCCAAAAATTGGATGAATCACACCCTGGAGTTGGCAGCAGCAGCAGCAGGAGCCCAAATATACACTGGAGTTGGCCTCAGGAGCCCAAAAATTGGATGAATCACACCCTGGAGTTGGCAGGAGTTGACAGTAGCAGCAGCAGGAGCCCAAATATACACTGGAGTTGGCCTCAGGAGCCCAAAAATTGGATGAATCACACCCTGGAGTTGGCAGGAGTTGACAGTAGCAGCAGCAGGAGCCCAAATATACACTGGAGTTGGCCTCAGGAGCCCAAAAATTGGATGAATCACACCCTGGAGTTGGCAGGAGTTGACAGTAGCAGCAGCAGGAGCCCAAATATACACTGGAGTTGGCCTCAGGAGCCCAAAAATTGGATGAATCACACCCTGGAGTTGGCAGCAGCAGCAGCAGGAGCCCAAATATACACTGGAGTTGGCTTCAGGAGCCCAAAAATTGGATGAATCACACCCTGGAGTTGGCAGCAGCAGCAGCAGGAGCCCAAATATACACTGGAGTTGGCCTCAGGAGCCCAAAAATTGGATGAATCACACCCTGGAGTTGGCAGGAGTTGACAGTAGCAGCAGCAGGAGCCCAAATATACACTGGAGTTGGCCTCAGGAGCCCAAAAATTGGATGAATCACACCCTGGAGTTGGCAGGAGTTGACAGTAGCAGCAGCAGGAGCCCAAATATACACTGGAGTTGGCTTCAGGAGCCCAAAAATTGGATGAATCACACCCTGGAGTTGGCAGGAGTTGACAGTAGCAGCAGCAGGAGCCCAAATATACACTGGAGTTGGCCTCAGGAGCCCAAAAATTGGATGAATCACACCCTGGAGTTGGCAGGAGTTGACAGTAGCAGCAGCAGGAGCCCAAATATACACTGGAGTTGGCTTCAGGAGCCCAAAAATTGGATGAATCACACCCTGGAGTTGGCAGAAGTTGGCAGCAGCAGCAGCAGGAGCCCAAACATTACTTTAAACAGACCCTGGGGTTGGCCTCAGGAGCCCAAAAATTGGATGAATCACACCCTGTGGAGAGTCATGTGGAGAAAAAGTAGCTTAGTTAGTAATATCTACATAAAATTATGAATAAACAAATGCAAAAGTTTGCCAAAGTGAAGTTTTGTTTGAGGGTGTGTTTCCACCTTTTAATTAAATCAGAAACAAGAAGGTGTCATTGCCTCTGACTAATTAGCCCTCAAAAATTCTTGGAATTTTTAATCTGGAATCATGTCTGATCCGTCTTATCCGAAGAATATTAATAAAAAGTAAGAGTAACGTAAAGGATTTTTTATCAATACTTACTTGTGGTCCGATGCGGAGGAATGTCTGTAACTTGAGAGCAGCGCCTTAAATCTGTTTTGCACGATCCATCTTTCTTGGTCTGGCCCCGTCATCAATCTACTGGAATACATCAGGCATTGTTGGGAGGAAAGCTTGGCTGATCCATGCGCCATTCATTTCCACGCAGGGCAGTCTCTGGAAAAAAAAAGTCTGTATAAACCAGGGTCTTTTTCATATAAAAACAAATGGTTATTCTTGCTTTTCAACCATATGTTCCACAGCTTTACCAGTCATTGTGTCAGCCAATGAAGCAACTTTGTCTGGAAGTGCTGCAAAAGCAGTCCACTGCATCACAAGTGGCATCTGACACCCCCAGTCAACTGTCTGCCTGTTATGCTTTGGGTTCAGCTCCACTATCCATTGATCTGATATCCAAGATCTGATAATCATAAAATTCAGCAGCTACTGCCCAGCCAAGAAGTGGAGGAGACACTCGCCTCTTCTTCCACTATCCGGCAACTAGTGATGAGGAGAGTGTCGTGGGAGGAGGTGTTGCAAGCCGAGGTAGTGGAAGAGGGTCCCTGGAGTCTGCGGCGGTGGCGGCGGCAGCAGCAGCGAATTATTGCGGACTGTTGGTAGGAAAAATCAGCTACTCAGCGATGTGGCAGTGTTCCATGCAGCATCCTGTGGAGAAAAAGTAGGTTAGTTAGTGTATATACATAAAATTATGAATAGACAAATGCAATAGTATTGCGAAAGTGAAGTTTTGTTTGAGGGTGTGTTTCCACCTTGCAATTAAATCAGAAACAACTAGCTATCATTTGCCTCTGAATAATTAGCCCTCAAAAATTCTTGGAATTTTTAATCTTGATGTCTGAGGGATTTCTCCTCTCAGACAGCGTCACCATAAGTCCAGCCTGCTGCATTACCCAGTGGTGGACCTTTCAGAGAACTGATGGCTTGTGCCGAGCCGAGGTGGAGAGTCACATGGCATGGTTGTTGAACAGAAGGTGGGCCAGTCCTTTAGCCTGTCAGTGTGTACCAAAGTGCACAGTGTTGTCTACGCCTGGAGCTGTAACTATAGACTCATGGTGGACAATATATATCCTTTTAGGCCCCCTTGGTGATTGTGGTTTCACGCTGTTCTTCACATGGTTTTCCTTGACCATCAGAGTCACACATGGGAGGAACTACTAAAAATGAGAACTCAATCCATGAAAGCATTGCTTAATCCACGAAAACTGCAAATTTGGACCCATGGTGACTGACACTTGGAAGAACATCTTGTTTGCGCTGCGACAAGGAAGCCAGAGTCATGCGTCCTGACATGGCACACGTGTTCAGTCTAGTTTTGAAGTCTTGCCCCCATCTGAAAGACATCCGAACAACAGGAAAGAAAGTTAGCATGCACTTCTGGCACTCCTACACCACCAAGCACAACCTTATTGAGCCTCAGCGTCACAAAGGTGTACCCCACCATAGTCTGATTTGCGATGTTTCCACCCGTTGGAATTCCACCCTCCATATGCAGGATCCACTATAGCAGTGGTCCCCAACCCTGTCCTCAAGGCCCACCAACAGGCCAGGCTTTGCAGATCTCCACAAAGATGCTCAGGTGGAGTAATTAGTGCAGCTGCAGAGCAATAGAGCTGGCTATTTGGAGATCCAAAAAACATGACATGTTGGTGGGCCTTGAGGACAGGGTTGAGGACCACTGCACTATAGGAACAGAGAAAAGCCATCACGGATTTCTGGATGATCCAAACGGATAGGGGGACACCCCTGTGTAAATTCAATGTAAACCATTGGCAGCTCATACGTGACACCGACCGTTTGTTTAGGCCCTTTGAGGAAGCTACATTATTAGTCAGTTGCCAGGACTATGAGATGAACGATGAGATTCCACTGCTTCATGTACTACAACACATGTTGGAAAGCATGGCTGGTCAGGGCACTGGAGACATGGCACATACATTTCACAGCCACATGAAGCCTGTGGGGGCTGAAGTGGAGGAGGAGGAGGGGGTGGGGCACAGCAAACCACAGTTTAGGTTTCACAAAATGACCATTTTATCTAGTCATCTGACAGGAGAGGAGGTGCAGCCACAGGAGCTAGAGGGTTGTGAGTAAGGCGAGACAGAGGACCCAGACACACCATGGCAGTTTACAGTGGAGATGGAGACAGGTAGTCCCTCCGAGTCACTTGCACAAATGGCACGATGCATGCTCACATGCATGCGTACTAGTGAGCGCAGAATTGTCTCCATTTGTCAGCGGGAAGACTTCTGGCTCTCCAACTTATTGGACCCTCGCTTCCGGCACAAAATGGGGGCATTTTTTACGCCCACTGAGAGGGAGGAAAAACTGACCTACTACAGAGACATCCCACGTAGTCAGTTGGGCGATGTCTATTTGCGCCATGGCCCATACTCCCGCAGGTCTGACTCTAGGGGAACTTTGCGATCACCTTCCACTGCCATGGCTGCTGGGGGGGTGGAAGGAGCAGCAGCAGCTCCATCAGCAGCAACCTCAGTCTTCAGTCGCTAGTGAGTAGCTTTCTACACCCGCATAGTGAGTCTACTCATGAGAAGCAGGAAGACCTGGAGCTGGACCTCAAACAGCAGGTCATGTCATACCTTGACATGACCATGCCAACACACCTTCAAGATCCACTGGATTTGCTGGGAAGCCAAACTTGACTTGTGCCCGCAACTAGCAGAGTTTGCCCTGGAAAAGCTGTACTGGCCGGACAGTAGTTGATTTAGATGGCAACTGGGCTGCTCTATATAACGAAGCAAAATGGCAAATTTACCTCACTATATAAGCTATTGCCCCTCAGATTTACACAGGGGCTGCTCTATATTATGCTGCAAAATGGCAAATTAACCTCACAATATAAGCCATTGCAGCTCTATATAAATAAAAATAAATAAATAAAAAAAGGGCCTGTAGAAGCTTATTTAGTATAACAGATAGGGTGACATGTGCTGGTTTGGGATGCCCATATGGGCTAGTGTTTTGGCAGCAGTACAAAAACCAATGCAAAATGCAATAGCTTAATAAAGCTGATGCTGATCAACGCTTATTTAGTATAACAGATGGGGTGCAACATGCAGGTTTGGGATGCCCTGCGGCCTGGTGTATTTAAAGCAGACCAAAACCAATTCAAAATGCAATAACTTAATAAAGCTGAGGCTGTAGATGCTTATTTAGTATAAACAGGTAGGGTGCAAGGTGCAGCTTTGGGGTGCCCTGCGGCCTGGTTAAATGAAAGCAGTCAAAAAGGAAGTGCAAACTGAAGTAGCTTAATGAAGCTGATGCTGATCAACGCTTATGTTGTATACCAGATAGGGTGCAAGGTGCAGCTTTGGGGTGCCCTGCGGCCTGGTTTATTAAAATCAGTCAAAAACAAGTGCAAACTGAAGTAGCCTGATCAACGCTTATGTTGTATAACAGATAGGTTTAAAATAGCATGTGCCTTGGGATGCCCGTGTGGCCTGTTATATTTCAAGCTGAACAAAAAGTAACAATAATCCAAGTATGAGACATCATTTTGACCTTCTTCACAGCGCCATACTTTGAAAAAAAAAAATTAATTTCATGCCGATCAATCCAAAGGTCAATGCCCCTAACAAAAATAGTGTTCGGCATAAGTTTTCCTTCTGGAAGGACGTAACCTTTAGTTTACATGGTTGGGGTAGGTTATCTTACAAATTGGGATACCCCAGGCAGCAGTGTCATTGAAAGAGACAGATTGTAATGCAGGCCATACGCAAGCAGAGAAACTCAGGCTGCAACAGGCCTATTTAGTTTACATGGTTGGGGTAGGTTATCTTACAAATTGGGATACCCCACTGTATATGAAACCGAATATAAATGCACACCCAAAAGTGGACACTCAGCCTCCAAGAGGCCTGCTTAGTTTAAATAAGAGAGCTGCTTAGTATGGTAGGTAGGTTATGTTATGTTACAGAATGGGATGCCCCAAGCAGACTTGAGATCAGTATATATGCACACAGCAGCAGTGTGTTAGCAGGCTCATACAGGCCAAATTTCTTTAAATAAATGTGCAGCTTACAGTAAATGCAGAGGCTAATGGTATGTTACAGAATGGGATGCCCCAAAGCTGACTTGAGATCAGTATATATGCACACAGCAGCAGTGTGTTAGCAGGCTCATACAGGCCAAATTTCTTTAAATAACTGTGCAGCTTACAGTAAATGCAGAGGCTAATGGTATGTTACAGAATGGGATGCCCCAGAGCTGACTTGAGATCAGTATATATGCACACAGCAGCAGTGTGTTAGCAGGCTCATACAGGCCAAATTTCTTTAAATAAATGTGCAGCTTACAGTTAATGCAGAGGCTAATGGTATGTTACAGAATGGGATGCCCCAAGCAGACTTGAGATCAGTATATATGCACACAGCAGCAGTGTGTTAGCAGGCTCATACAGGCCAAATTTCTTTAAATAAATGTGCAGCTTACAGTAAATGCAGAGGCTAATGGTATGTTACAGAATGGGATGCCCCAGAGCTGACTTGAGATCAGTATATATGCACACAGCAGCAGTGTGTTAGCAGGCTCATACAGGCCAAATTTCTTTAAATAACTGTGCAGCTTACAGTTAATGCAGAGGCTAATGGTATGTTACAGAATGGGATGCCCCAAAGCTGACTTGAGATCAGTATATATGCACACAGCAGCAGTGTGTTAGCAGGCTCATACAGGCCAAATTTCTTTAAATAAATGTGCAGCTTACAGTAAATGCAGAGGCTAATGGTATGTTACAGAATGGGATGCCCCAAAGCTGACTTGAGATCAGTATATATGCACACAGCAGCAGTGTGTTAGCAGGCTCATACAGGCCAAATTTCTTTAAATAAATGTGCAGCTTACAGTAAATGCAGAGGCTAATGGTATGTTACAGAATGGGATGCCCCAGAGCTGACTTGAGATCAGTATATATGCACACAGCAGCAGTGTGTTAGCAGGCTCATACAGGCCAAATTTCTTTAAATAACTGTGCAGCTTACAGTTAATGCAGAGGCTAATGGTATGTTACAGAATGGGATGCCCCAAGCAGACTTGAGATCAGTATATATGCACACAGCAGCAGTGTGTTAGCAGGCTCATACAGGCCAAATTTCTTTAAATAACTGTGCAGCTTACAGTTAATGCAGAGGCTAATGGTATGTTACAGAATGGGATGCCCCAAGCAGACTTGAGATCAGTATATATGCACACAGCAGCAGTGTGTTAGCAGGCTCATACAGGCCAAATTTCTTTAAATAAATGTGCAGCTTACAGTAAATGCAAAGGCTAATGGTATGTTACAGAATGGGATGCCCCAAAGCTGACTTGAGATCAGTATATATGCACACAGCAGCAGTGTGTTAGCAGGCTCATACAGGCCAAATTTCTTTAAATAACTGTGCAGCTTACAGTAAATGCAGAGGCTAATGGTATGTTACAGAATGGGATGTCCCAAAAACCAGAGAGCACCTGGCAGGCAGCAGTAAGACTATGCACAGCAAAAGTGTCTTTATCATGCCTAATTTCAATTAGAATAGGTGCAAATGGTTAGGTTCTTAAATAGAGGCTGGTGTAGTCACAGAATGGGATGCCCTAAAAACCAGCAGTAAGTACACCTGGCAGGGACAAGTAGTGCTATGCCCAGCAAAAGTGTCTTTATCAGGCTAATTTCAAATATGATAAGAGCAAATGCTTATATGGTCTTAAACAGAGGCTGCTTTAGTCACAGAATGGGATGCCCCGGGCAGGAATCGAGCTGCCAGGGTACAGTAGTGCTTTGGCCAGCAAAAGTGTCTTTATCAGGCCTAATTTCAAATATGATAAGAGCAAATGCTTATATGGTCTTAAACAGAGGCTGCTTTAGTCACAGAATGGGATGCCCCGGGCAGGAATCGAGCTGCCAGGGTACAGTAGTGCTTTGGCCAGCAAAAGTGTCTTTATCAGGCCTAATTTCAAATATGATAAGAGCAAATGCTTATATGGTCTTAAACAGAGGCTGCTTTAGTCACAGAATGGGATGCCCCGGGCAGGAATCGAGCTGCCAGGGTACAGTAGTGCTTTGGCCAGCAAAAGTGTCTTTATCAGGCCTAATTTCAAATATGATTAGAGCAAATGCTTATATGGTCTTAAACAGAGGCTGCTTTAGTCACAGAATGGGATGCCCCGGGCAGGAATCGAGCTGCCAGGGTACAGTAGTGCTTTGGCCAGCAAAAGTGTCTTTATCAGGCCTAATTTCAAATATGATTAGAGCAAATGCTTATATGGTCTTAAACAGAGGCTGCTTTAGTCACAGAATGGGATGCCCCGGGCAGGAATCGAGCTGCCAGGGTACAGTAGTGCTTTGGCCAGCAAAAGTGTCTTTATCAGGCCTAATTTCAAATATGATTAGAGCAAATGCTTATATGGTCTTAAACAGAGGCTGCTTTAGTCACAGAATGGGATGCCCCGGGCAGGAATCGAGCTGCCAGGGTACAGTAGTGCTTTGGCCAGCAAAAGTGTCTTTATCAGGCCTAATTTCAAATATGATAAGAGCAAATGCTTATATGGTCTTAAACAGAGGCTGCTTTAGTCACAGAATGGGATGCCCCGGGCAGGAATCGAGCTGCCAGGGTACAGTAGTGCTTTGGCCAGCAAAAGTGTCTTTATCAGGCCTAATTTCAAATATGATAAGAGCAAATGCTTATATGGTCTTAAACAGAGGCTGCTTTAGTCACAGAATGGGATGCCCCGGGCAGGAATCGAGCTGGCAGGGTACAGTAGTGCTTTGGCCAGCAAAAGTGTCTTTATCAGGCCTAATTTCAAATATGATAAGAGCAAATGCTTATATGGTCTTAAACAGAGGCTGCTTTAGTCACAGAATGGGATGCCCCGGGCAGGAATCGAGCTGCCAGGGTACAGTAGTGCTTTGGCCAGCAAAAGTGTCTTTATCAGGCCTAATTTCAAATATGATTAGAGCAAATGCTTATATGGTCTTAAACAGAGGCTGCTTTAGTCACAGAATGGGATGCCCCGGGCAGGAATCGAGCTGCCAGGGTACAGTAGTGCTTTGGCCAGCAAAAGTGTCTTTATCAGGCCTAATTTCAAATATGATTAGAGCAAATGCTTATATGGTCTTAAACAGAGGCTGCTTTAGTCACAGAATGGGATGCCCCGGGCAGGAATCGAGCTGCCAGGGTACAGTAGTGCTTTGGCCAGCAAAAGTGTCTTTATCAGGCCTAATTTCAAATATGATTAGAGCAAATGCTTATATGGTCTTAAACAGAGGCTGCTTTAGTCACAGAATGGGATGCCCCGGGCAGGAATCGAGCTGCCAGGGTACAGTAGTGCTTTGGCCAGCAAAAGTGTCTTTATCAGGCCTAATTTCAAATATGATTAGAGCAAATGCTTATATGGTCTTAAACAGAGGCTGCTTTAGTCACAGAATGGGATGCCCCGGGCAGGAATCGAGCTGCCAGGGTACAGTAGTGCTTTGGCCAGCAAAAGTGTCTTTATCAGGCCTAATTTCAAATATGATTAGAGCAAATGCTTATATGGTCTTAAACAGAGGCTGCTTTAGTCACAGAATGGGATGCCCCGGGCAGGAATCGAGCTGCCAGGGTACAGTAGTGCTTTGGCCAGCAAAAGTGTCTTTATCAGGCCTAATTTCAAATATGATTAGAGCAAATGCTTATATGGTCTTAAACAGAGGCTGCTTTAGTCACAGAATGGGATGCCCCGGGCAGGAATCGAGCTGCCAGGGTACAGTAGTGCTTTGGCCAGCAAAAGTGTCTTTATCAGGCCTAATTTCAAATATGATTAGAGCAAATGCTTATATGGTCTTAAACAGAGGCTGCTTTAGTCACAGAATGGGATGCCCCGGGCAGGAATCGAGCTGCCAGGGTACAGTAGTGCTTTGGCCAGCAAAAGTGTCTTTATCAGGCCTAATTTCAAATATGATTAGAGCAAATGCTTATATGGTCTTAAACAGAGGCTGCTTTAGTCACAGAATGGGATGCCCCGGGCAGGAATCGAGCTGCCAGGGTACATTAGTGCTTTGGCCAGCAAAAGTGTCTTTATCAGGCCTAATTTCAAATATGATTAGAGCAAATGCTTATATGGTCTTAAACAGAGGCTGCTTTAGTCACAGAATGGGATGCCCCGGGCAGGAATCGAGCTGGCAGGGTACAGTAGTGCTTTGGCCAGCAAAAGTGTCTTTATCAGGCCTAATTTCAAATATGATAAGAGCAAATGCTTATATGGTCTTAAACAGAGGCTGCTTTAGTCACAGAATGGGATGCCCCGGGCAGGAATCGAGCTGCCAGGGTACAGTAGTGCTTTGGCCAGCAAAAGTGTCTTTATCAGGCCTAATTTCAAATATGATTAGAGCAAATGCTTATATGGTCTTAAACAGAGGCTGCTTTAGTCACAGAATGGGATGCCCCGGGCAGGAATCGAGCTGCCAGGGTACAGTAGTGCTTTGGCCAGCAAAAGTGTCTTTATCAGGCCTAATTTCAAATATGATTAGAGCAAATGCTTATATGGTCTTAAACAGAGGCTGCTTTAGTCACAGAATGGGATGCCCCGGGCAGGAATCGAGCTGCCAGGGTACAGTAGTGCTTTGGCCAGCAAAAGTGTCTTTATCAGGCCTAATTTCAAATATGATTAGAGCAAATGCTTATATGGTCTTAAACAGAGGCTGCTTTAGTCACAGAATGGGATGCCCCGGGCAGGAATCGAGCTGCCAGGGTACAGTAGTGCTTTGGCCAGCAAAAGTGTCTTTATCAGGCCTAATTTCAAATATGATAAGAGCAAATGCTTATATGGTCTTAAACAGAGGCTGCTTTAGTCACAGAATGGGATGCCCCGGGCAGGAATCGAGCTGCCAGGGTACAGTAGTGCTTTGGCCAGCAAAAGTGTCTTTATCAGGCCTAATTTCAAATATGATTAGAGCAAATGCTTATATGGTCTTAAACAGAGGCTGCTTTAGTCACAGAATGGGATGCCCCGGGCAGGAATCGAGCTGCCAGGGTACAGTAGTGCTTTGGCCAGCAAAAGTGTCTTTATCAGGCCTAATTTCAAATATGATTAGAGCAAATGCTTATATGGTCTTAAACAGAGGCTGCTTTAGTCACAGAATGGGATGCCCCGGGCAGGAATCGAGCTGCCAGGGTACAGTAGTGCTTTGGCCAGCAAAAGTGTCTTTATCAGGCCTAATTTCAAATATGATTAGAGCAAATGCTTATATGGTCTTAAACAGAGGCTGCTTTAGTCACAGAATGGGATGCCCCGGGCAGGAATCGAGCTGCCAGGGTACAGTAGTGCTTTGGCCAGCAAAAGTGTCTTTATCAGGCCTAATTTCAAATATGATTAGAGCAAATGCTTATATGGTCTTAAACAGAGGCTGCTTTAGTCACAGAATGGGATGCCCCGGGCAGGAATCGAGCTGCCAGGGTACAGTAGTGCTTTGGCCAGCAAAAGTGTCTTTATCAGGCCTAATTTCAAATATGATTAGAGCAAATGCTTATATGGTCTTAAACAGAGGCTGCTTTAGTCACAGAATGGGATGCCCCGGGCAGGAATCGAGCTGCCAGGGTACAGTAGTGCTTTGGCCAGCAAAAGTGTCTTTATCAGGCCTAATTTCAAATATGATTAGAGCAAATGCTTATATGGTCTTAAACAGAGGCTGCTTTAGTCACAGAATGGGATGCCCCGGGCAGGAATCGAGCTGCCAGGGTACAGTAGTGCTTTGGCCAGCAAAAGTGTCTTTATCAGGCCTAATTTCAAATATGATTAGAGCAAATGCTTATATGGTCTTAAACAGAGGCTGCTTTAGTCACAGAATGGGATGCCCCGGGCAGGAATCGAGCTGCCAGGGTACAGTAGTGCTTTGGCCAGCAAAAGTGTCTTTATCAGGCCTAATTTCAAATATGATTAGAGCAAATGCTTATATGGTCTTAAACAGAGGCTGCTTTAGTCACAGAATGGGATGCCCCGGGCAGGAATCGAGCTGCCAGGGTACAGTAGTGCTTTGGCCAGCAAAAGTGTCTTTATCAGGCCTAATTTCAAATATGATTAGAGCAAATGCTTATATGGTCTTAAACAGAGGCTGCTTTAGTCACAGAATGGGATGCCCCGGGCAGGAATCGAGCTGCCAGGGTACAGTAGTGCTTTGGCCAGCAAAAGTGTCTTTATCAGGCCTAATTTCAAATATGATTAGAGCAAATGCTTATATGGTCTTAAACAGAGGCTGCTTTAGTCACAGAATGGGATGCCCCGGGCAGGAATCGAGCTGCCAGGGTACAGTAGTGCTTTGGCCAGCAAAAGTGTCTTTATCAGGCCTAATTTCAAATATGATTAGAGCAAATGCTTATATGGTCTTAAACAGAGGCTGCTTTAGTCACAGAATGGGATGCCCCGGGCAGGAATCGAGCTGCCAGGGTACAGTAGTGCTTTGGCCAGCAAAAGTGTCTTTATCAGGCCTAATTTCAAATATGATTAGAGCAAATGCTTATATGGTCTTAAACAGAGGCTGCTTTAGTCACAGAATGGGATGCCTCACAGCAGACTTAAGATCAGTTCAGTATATATGCACAGTTAGTTACTATAAGCAGCCTGAAAACGCTAACAAAGGCTGGATGAAAAAAAAAAAATCTCCCTGTCAGCCAGCTCCGTTTTTCCTACCTTTCCCTGGCTTTCTGTCTGTCTCCTGTCTGTCTCCTGCCTGTCTCCTGCCTGTCTCCAGCCTGTCCCTGTCTGTCCCTGTCTCCAGCCTGTCTCCAGCCTGTCTAACTGCCTCAGCTACACAGCGTTCTGTCTGTCTGTCACGAATGCAATAGAGAAATGAGGAAAAGCAAGATGGCCGCCGTTAAATACCGCTGTGTGACGTCACCGGGCTTGCTGGCTGCTGATAGGCTGCATGTGACTGCCCCAGCTTGCACTGGCGCGGGATACATGTCCAGACATGTCCCGCCCGCCATCTTAGAATGCCTGTAATGTAAATGAATGGATGTTAAAGGAAAACTTAGAGTGATCGAATCGCGGGGAAATTCGGATTCGATCCGAATCGAATTTTTCCTGAAATTCGGATCGAATCCGGGTTCGTCCGGATCGATTCGCTCATCCCTACCGATTACCTATTGGTGGGCCTTTAGAAAAAGTTTAGGGAACACTGTTGTAGGAAACTTCAAATAGTGTACCCCTTTCCCCCAGAGATCCTCTTCAATTTACCAGGTTTTTATGTTAGCAACTACACTGTATGCTCCCTGTTTCCTCCTCTGTGTGTTTCTCAGTTTGGTGCTAGTGAAGCAGCGCGTTGACACTTGAACAGCTTGAAAGTCAACAAAGGTATTGTTCAGTATTTTTTAGGGGTATGGCTAGAACTGTGCTCTGTTTAGACAATTTAGCTATATCTGCAGAGGTTTAGGTTTTTATAAAGGTTTAGGTGATGAGAACAGCCTGACTCTACCGGTTCCTGAATAAGGATTAGAATGGGGATCACTGCAAGTTTGCAACCAGAAAAAGGCCCAAATGGACAGCAATTAGTGGACCACAATTGGCTTATCAATTGAGAGGGATCACAGAAACAGGTACAACTTGCCTGGTTTGTGTTAACCTCGGTCTTTCCCCATATAAGGGTATTCCTCACTACTTTGCACTTTCAGTAGGCCTTTCTTGGGGGGGCTCCATCTTTTTTGCAATGGTGAACTGATGCTAATCTACATTATTCTGATTGCAGTATGTAGTTCCAAGGACCCCCTTCACTTTTGCGAGCCCTGTCCTCCTGACATTGTAGATTTCTTTACAAGTAGCCAGCCCAGGAGTTCTGCAGTGACAAGCACACATATCATGTGAGTACCCCAACATACAGATGAGCAAGCAGCATTGTGTGACCATTCAGCAGCAATCGTGAGATCTTTAAAGCTGTTGGGGTTTCTGTTTCTTTCTGTTTCTTTTGGCCAATACAATAACTTACTGTCTTTGCCATATTTATGAATGCACATCTATGTATGGCACATAGAAGAAACAATCACCCGATCCCAAGTTTGATCAACACTGCTCCTGTATATTTACGTTTGTCCGTGGTAATGACCGATAGGCTTAGATTGAGATCTGGAAATATGAAGGCTGAATAAAGTACATTAGTTAACGTCAGAGCTGCTTAATGAATTCGTGTATATTGTAAATGTTCTATACAGGCAGATGGGAATAATTGCATATATTCTAGCTGACACATAAATAGATGTAAGCATGCTCTGTACACTTTCATGCAGCTTCCATTTCCATAATAAATATGTAATTTATTTTTTTAAATATAATTTACATAGCATTAGATCCTGTTTTCAGACTGAACTGATGAATAGACAATATGTGTCTGGAAATCTAATAAGCTGTGCTTGTCTCGCAAGGGTCAGCGTGAATACATCTGTACACTATAATGTGTTTTGCGTATTTCCATAAATTTCACAGCGTTTAAACAGCCTTGACAGAATTACATAAAGCTATGTGCATTTTAATATGAGAAAAGCTTCACATTGTGCAGGAATTCACCAAAATGTGGCAAGCTCTTCATTACAGGGACAGTCCAGGCAAATGCAATAATAAGACAGCATTGAACTCACATGAAGTTTGTCCCATGTGCGCTCCTATATTTCCTGATGCTCTCGGGTCTTGATTAGAGATGAGCGAACTTCTTGAAAGTTCGATTCGGGCGATTCGCCGAATTTCCCCAAGAAATTCGGGTTCGCCCGAATCGAACTTTCACGAATCGCTCATCTGAAAAAAAAAATTTGTTTAAAAAGCAAACACTTACCTGCATGGTCGGAGCGGCGGAGGCCGCTCTCAGCTGTCATCAGAGGACGCGTCATCAGAGGGCGACTGAGAGCGGCGCCGGCCTCCACGCTCCGACCATGCAGGTAAGTGTTTGCTTTTTAAACAAATGCCGGCATGGTGGGAGCGGGCCGGCTTGCCCGCTCCCACCATGACGGCCTTTTTTTTTTTTTTTATTTCAGGGAAAATTCGATCGGCACGAACCAAAAAAAATTCGGGTTCGTGCCGAATCGAATTTTCCCTGAAATTCTGAGCGAATTCCGGTTCGTCCGAACTGGTTCGCTCATCCCTAGTCTTGATGCTTGGACTAATTGTTGTCTTGCATTTGCTTACCTGGCAATCTATTTTAAAGTGTGTAGTCTTCTTATAATAATTTCTATACACATGTGGCTGCGATAAAGGGTATACACTGTTTTTAGTGCCTTTACTTCATTAAAAACATCTCCACCTCACCTCCAGAACATCTCCACATAACAGATCAATACTTTATGTGCTGAATATAATATATATATATATATATATATATATATATCCCTTTATTGTGTGTTACAAAATGTGGGATGCCCTGCAGCATGAAGTAGAGCACATTTCTATGCCAATTCTACGGAGCCACAATTCCCTGCAGAAACATCTGTGCTCTTCACACCCGGCAGTCCTGATTTGTGGGGTCAATCCTGCAGAGCAGTGAGACCACCTTTCCTTTGAGGGATTTTCATTTGTTCTTTAAAGCAGATCTACGCACTGCTGGTCCATGACATCCTAACCCACTTCCTCTCGCAGTTGTAAAGCCCTGCAGTTTCCTTACATATACTTGAAGAGCTTCACCCAACAATAGACCAGAACACATCTGCAGCAGCTCCCAATGCCTCATATGGGTAGAGGTTCGGCAAGATAAGGGGATGAATATGTTATATTTGGTGCTTAGCAGGAGCGGGGGGAGTGCATGGGACCAGAACCTTCCTTTGGTCCAAAGTTGCCAGAGAGGGTTTTGTTTGGCTTTGAGAGCTCAACAAACGTAAATTACAGTTACATACCAATTCTGCCTTTACACAAACCCCCCCTTCAAACTCCTTACTTACTGCCCTGATCACTGTAAAATAACAGTACAATCACTGCACAGCTTCTACATGACCAACAAATAACTTTCTCAAATGAATTAGCAACTGTCCCACAAGAAGCTTGCTTACCCCCCCCCAACGCCAACCGCTTCTGCCTCCTCAGATTATGTCTCCCCTCCAACCAATAATTTCAACGTGGTGTTTGAGGGCATAAGGGGTTAGGTTTTGTTGGCTTTTACAGGGTGAATTGCAGTGAGGACTGGGTGAAAGGTTTAGGGTGGGGGGGGGGGTTAAGTTGACTCTAAGAGAAGCTGGGTGAGCTGCAATGCCTACATAAAGCCACATACTCTCTTACATGACATGGAAAGTTTGTCACATTTTAGCATTCCAATCCTTTGGTAACAGGGACAGGTTATATAAATAAATACAAATCTGGAGTCAGCTGTGAGTGAAGGGAGAGAGATGGACATTTTATTTTTCATTGAACGTGTCAAGTTGAAACTGCTTAAATGAAACGACTTCTTTAAATATATTCATATTAATATGATATATATTAGTATACAGAAAGATTAACGTCTACATTTCTACATTCCAAGCTTTTACCTGCAGTAAGCTGCTTTGCGGCAGCACAACATAAATCCCCCAGAAATGAACCTATCTTTGCAAATTTGTTCACATTTAAGAACATCACAGTCTCCTCCATTATATACAATTAAGCGGGACACTTCTTTTTATAGCCAACACATACGCAGATTTAGCCGTTAATTCGACAGAATGCAGATTCATCAGTCTGTCCATCTACAAATCCATGACAAATTTGCCTGAATAAAGCCGCACAGCAAATTTCAGAGGAAAGGAAAGTACATCCAAATACTCGCTGTACGGCTAATTGGTTGGATGAAATGCGTATTGGGCAGGCAATTAAACCTGGAGACGCGTAGACCTAGATTCAGCAAGGGTCTCTGAATAAGATGTTTTGTCAGCTATCACCGGTAAAAAGGCAAAGAGACAAAAAAAAATGAAAGTTGCTTTTGGATGTTAAAAAGAAGGTTTAAATTCTCCTTTCATATTTTTATTTTATTAAAAACCTTGACAGCCAGGAAATGGATTTTTGCTGTATGAACAAAAATGAGAATTGAATCTTGGCATTACTCTACTTGTTTAGTCAGCGTTAGGGTAAAGAAACACTTATGGAGCAAAATCTAAAGCAACACTCCAGGCAAATTAACCCTTTCGCTGCCAGCCTACCTGCAGCATTTGCCACTCCCTGTTGCCAGACGATGTTTCACTATTTTGCGCTACACATGTTCAACTGTCATTTTTGAAAGGATTTCCAGGGATTTCCCAGGAAAATTATATATTGTTTTTTTCAACAGAGTCTGGGCTTTAACATGAAATGTCTTGTTTGTATTTTTTAGGTGTATTCTCAATATTTTTGGGTGAAATGTGTGAAAAAAAATAAAAAAAAAAATATTTTTTTACAATTTGTAGAGTTTTTTTGTAATAAAAAATGTAAGTTTGTCAATAAAATCTTATTGCGTGAGAAACCCCAATTTCTCCCGGTTACAGCGATACCACATATGTATAGGTAGACACCCTTTCCTGCCCAGAAGCCTTTTATAGCTGCTGGATGACAAATGGTTAATTAAAAAAAAAAATGACATAGGGTCCCCCTTCCTGGGGAGGGGGACCCCATTTTTTTTTGGATTTTTAAGGGTTAAAAACCCTTAAAAATAAAATAAAAAAAATGACGTGGGGTCCCCCTTACCCAAAGTAACCAGCCCGGGACCAGCTATGGGGGCTTGTAGGCACAGAGTGGGGGGGCCAGCTTTGGTGGCCCCCCCACCCTGCAGCCTACGAGCCCACATAGCCTATGTGGGCCCGGGCTCTTCTGCCCCCCCCCCTGGCCTTTGGGGAGGCAGGTAATGGGGGTGCGGGGGTTAATGGCAAGTCACCCGCTAGGGCAGGTGACTTGCCACCCCCCCAGCCTTGTGAACTGGTATAAGGGGTCTCATGGACCCCTTACCAGCTCACAAAGGGTTAACTGTTAAAAAAAACCACCACACAATAATAAAAAGTATTTTATTAGAAAAAAAAAAATTTTTTTTTACTGTACTTACCTTCGATTGCAAGCTCTTGTCCCTCGCCGCTCAGCTGACAGATGCCGGTGATCGGCATCCAGAGAAGGAGAAGGCAGGAGATCAGAGGATCTCCTGTCACCTCCTTCCCCAGCGCCGATCACCGGCATCTGAGAAGCTGAGAAAGCTGAAGCCCGTTCGGGGCCGGGATGACTTCATAAGCCCCGCCCCCAAGGGGGCGGGGCTTAGAGGCAAGATGGCGGCCGCCATCGAGAAGAAGAGAGGAGAGAGCCTCCCAGGCTCTCTCCTGAAGATCGGTAAGTCCTGGGGGGGGATCGGAGGCCCCCCAGGTGAAGAGGAGGGACAGCGGGAGCCAGCACACACACAGGTAAGTGAATGTCATTTTTATTTTTTTATTTTTTACAGTTAGAAGCTGCTGCTGCAGAAGCGGGGGGGGCGGCCTATTCCGGGGGCTCTTCTGGAGCCATCCGACCCCCCGCGGGGGATCGGATGGCACCAAATTAAAGAGGAGACCCGGCCGGATCCAACAAGGGGTCAGGTGAGTATTTTTTATTTTTATTTTTTAAACTAGAAGCGAGGAAAGTCAAGCATGTAACACCTACGGGCTTGGCACTTAAGGCCCAGCCAAGCCAGCACGTAGGTGTTACGGGCTTGGCAACAAAAGGGTTAAAACCTAGCAAAGAAATACTTTCATTGGATGGTGGTTGTCTGTCTACATATTCCAATCTTTATAATGATTTGAGGATTTATAATACACAGCACTTTCTGGTTATTTGGGGTTGTCGAAACACCACGTATGGATCCAGTTACTGTATTCCGAAGCCAAGGAATATCTTCTGGTCAAAAAGAAAGCAAAAGGAAGAGGAGAAAAATACAAAGGGAAAAAAGAAGAAGATGAAAAAAGAAACTGAAAAATGGTGGGATAGTGGAGTGGAAAGAAATGTGGAATAAATGGTAGGATAAAAAGGAATAAAGGATGGAGAGATTGAGTAGAGAAAGATAGGGCAGGAGAAGAAGAAAAGAATGTATTGAAAGAGAGAGAGAGATGGAGGAAGAAAAGGAGGGAGGGAAGAAGAAGAAAGGTATGGAAACGGAAAAAGAAAGAGCGACAGGCAGTGAAGGGGGTAGGGTAAAGAAATAAAATGAGCTGAAGATAAGAGGTAATGAAGGAAGCCATGAAGGGGAAGTACAGAAGTAAAGAGAGAGGGGGTGGAGAAAGGAAGAAAAATAGAAATAAAGAGGGAAAGAAGAAAAGAATGGAATGAAAGAGAGGGAGATATGGAGAAAGAAAAGGAGGGAGAGATCAGTGAAGAAGAAGAAAGGTATGGAAATGGAGAAAGAAAGAGCGAGAGGCAGTGAAGGGGGTAGGGGAAAGCAATAAAATGAGCTGAAGATAAGGGGTAAAGAAGGAAGCCATGAAGGGGAAGTACAAAAGACAGAGGGGGGAGAAAGGAAAATAGAAATAAAAAGAGAAAAGAAAACGGGAGGAAAATGAATAGGTGAAGAGCAAAAAGGAATTAGTTTGAGAGAAAAGGAAAATAGAAATAGAGAGAAAAGAAAACAGGAGAGAAGATGAATAGGCGAAGAGCAAAAAGGAATTAGTTTGAGAGAAAAAAGGAAGATAGGAAAGTTATGAAAGAGAAAAAAAGACAGAAAGCGATACAGATAAAGAAACATAAGACAGAGAAAAAGAAAGGGAGGTTGGTGACAAGAGGAACAGATAAACAGAGTAGTGATGAAAGAAGAGAAAATAATGGAAGAGTCAGAGGATGGGAGAAAGAAGGAAAGATGGAGTAAGAGAAAGAGAGAAGATGGGGGGGGGGGCTAATATTCTTGGTGTGCCACACACCCCGCTTCACTTTTAAATATTCTTCACTTATTGGGTTAACTCACCGCCAGGTGACGTAATGCAGAGAGGAAGTCTTGTAACGAGCCCCCTTCCGGCCTATATATACCTGGTACCTCCCTTCAATCACCAGTATTTTTCTCTCTGCTTGACGACAAGACAGAAGATTGAAGTCTCCTGCTTACAGGTAGCCGGGGTCTTACCCCGGCACCCCCCTTTTGGTCTATTTCTGCCCGGTTTTGAGTGTTTATACCTTAAGGTGAAATGGAAGCCTCCCAGCCTAGGCTGCTCGCTGGGCAATCGGTAGACGGCATTATTGGTGCCTAGGAGCTTATCTCCTCCGCTCGACCCCCTCTTTTGGGGGCAATGCGGCTATCCGGCATGGTGATCCGGAAATGGGATGCCCCTGTCCCGAGGGTCCCCTTAGCCCCTTACTCTCCCGTTACGGTTCCTTCTCCCTTCACTATGGGGGGGGGGGGGTAGAGGGTTGTGTATTATGTATGTGTTTTCACTGTATTACTTATCATAAACATATGTGTGTTTTAACTTTATGCATAGAACAGACTGCACAGCATGGGTGCACTCAGTCTGATATTGGAGCTCCTCGGGCAGGTCCTTTTATTTACAGTGTGGCCAGTGTTTTGGTCAGCTTTAGGGGGCCGGTTGGGGTGGACCGCGCTGGGCAGGTTTGGCTTGCCGCCTGAGTTCCTCAGCCCCCTCCCACTTCCCCCCTCCCCCGTTGGTCTCCGTGCGGCAGCTGGTGTGGCTGCGCTTGTGCCTTCTCCACCCCCCCCCCTCCGCCGCCTGCCTGTGTGATTGATGCGGCTCAGCTGGTTGTAATCCCTGAATGAATTGGCCGCACTGACCGGGCTTAAGGGGGCGGTTCCCTGTGACGCGGTGACGGGGGCGTGGCGCCGGCGCTTGCGTCGTACGGCGGCCCCAGCCTCACTTCCTTCCTTTCTGGGTAAAAGGCGGTCACGTGGGGGGGGGGGCGCGCTGCAGCACATGGTTTTGTTTACTTTGTGGCTGCTGGCTGCTGCATCGTCCCTCCGGCTCTGCGCTCGGCCTTGTCAGGTAAGCGGCCCCACTCTGGTGGGGCCGAGAGTGGGATTTTATGTCTATATTTTATAAATATGGGGGCGAGTTTTTTAAGGAGGCATCATTATTATTATTATTATGATTGTGCTCTTTTAAAGGCACCTTTGCGCCATGCATAAAATATGTTTGGATGTGTTACACTCATATGGGGATCTGATGGTTTGTTTTCCTTTCCTTTCAGATCCTGGGTCCCTGCTTATAGCGGCCCTCCGGCTCTATGTTGCCTGGCTAGTCTTTCTTTTTAAAGAAAAGAAAATTGGGATATTTTTATATTATAAGATATACACATATAATATATATATACTTATATATATATATATTTAGATTATTAAGGGGGACCTTCCTTTTTTAAAAAAAAAAACAAAAAAAACCCTCCCTTCCGGGACATTTACTATAAGGGGGCATCCCGGGTTGGCTTATGCCTTAAAGCCCAAATAATTGCGATACCATAAATCACCATATGGAGGCTTCCGTTATTGCCTGAGCTTCTGAGCCGTCCAGGGGGTGCGTAAGATGTGGGGCTTCGCTCCCAGCTGATGATGTCTTTATTTGCATTCCTTGTGCAAAGCATTGCGCGTCAGTCTGTTGATCCGGCTGCTGGCCCGTCGCAACTTCCATCATCTCCTGCCTCTCCCTCCCTGTTCCGGACCCCACATGACACTGTCAAAAGTGGGGATTCACAATCCGAGGCGGCGGCAAGGTTGGCCAGCCTCCGGAAAGTATTGCCCGTTAAAGCAGGGTTGAAGGCCTCTGCAAAACGGAAGCGCCTGACTCCGGTACCTTCGGCTCCACAGGACGAGTTATGTGAGCCTGTGGAATGGTCCGATGGCTCCCCGGACGAGGATGAATTCCTCTTGGAGTCAGATGAGCCGGCAGATCAGCTTGAGGCTGATGCGATTGGCGATTGGTCGGCGGGGGTTGCCCTTGACACCCCCTCCATTCTGGCTCAAATGTTTGACATTTTGAATTTAGATCCGCCTGAGGCTGTCACCCTGCCAAGGGGCCAGTTGTTTACAGAGCCTCAGCCGCGTTGGGTTTTTCCCAGACAGCACCACTTTGAGAGGGTGGTTCTTAAGGAATGGGAACATCCCACGCGGTTATCTGGAATCCCTTCCAGTTGGGAAAAGCGTTATCCCTTTCCGCCAGAATTGGTGAAGCTTTGGTCCGTCCCTCCTGACGTCGATACCCCTGTGCTAGGGCTCTCCAGCACGGCTTTGGTACAGTCTGCTGAGACCACTGTCCCTAAAGATGGGGAGGATCGTCGGATTGACCAGTATGCTCGCCATGGTTTTATTTATGCTGGGTCAACGATGCGCCCGGTGTGCGCTTCGGCCCTTCTTCTATTGGCGGTTAGATCTGTAATCCAGGGGCTATACGAGGATCTCAAACCCGCTTGTAAAGAGTTTGCTGTGCTTAAGCAGTGTGAATCTTTTGTGTCCTATGTTCTATCCTCTCAGGACGATGCGCTGGCTATGAGTAGCAAGACAGCGGCAATGCTGGTGACTATTCGTCGGTCAGTATGGCTGCGACAGTGGTCGGCGGACTCAGCTTCTAAAAAGGGTGCTCACAGCTCTCCCCTTTTTGGGGTTGCGTCTGTTTGGGGAGAGAATTGATTCAGTCGCAAAGGGTGGTAAGATTCCACAACGCAAGAGGCCTCGTCGTCCCTTTAGGAGGGCAGGTTCTGGTAGGCCTTCCTTTCGAGGATACAGAGCGGGTAGGGGGGCTTCCTTTCCCTCTACCAGTCGTACAGGTTGGACTCGGGGGAGGGGCCGTGGCCGTCCCACTCAGTCCTGGGGCTCCAAGCCCAAACCTGCTGGTAAGCCCGCTCAGCAATGAGGGGCTGCCCTCACCCGTGCGGGTGGGGGGACGATTACGACACTTCTCCCAGGTTTGGAACCGGGAAGTTCCGGACAGATGGATCCAGGAGATAGTGTCGTCCGGTTACAAGCTGGAATTCGAGTCTCGCCCTCCTTCACGGTTCTTTCGGTCTCGGGTGCCCATCGATCCTTTGGCCGCACAGGGGCTACTGGCGTCGGTAGAGAATCTGCTAGAGATGGCGGTCATCCGGCCGGTACCGTGCTCAGAGATGGGCCTCGGTTTCTACTCCAATCTGTTCGCAGTCCCCAAGAAAGATGGGTCAGTTCGTCCCGTCTTGGACCTGAAGTTACTCAACAGGTTCATCCGGTTTCGGAAGTTTCACATGGAAACCTTGCGTACTGCCGTCGGCTCTCTTCGGCAAGGGGACTTCATGACGTCCATAGACATCAAGGATGCTTACCTTCATGTTCCCACCTGCCATGCTCATCAACGTTTTCTTCGATTCGTGATGAAGGATCAGCATTATCAATTTGTGGCACTTCCGTTTGGCCTTACCTCAGCTCCAAGAGTGTTCACCAAGGTGCTGGCAGGGGTCATGGCCATTTTCAGATCTCGGGGCATTCGTGTCGTACCTTATTTGGACGACCTTCTCATCATGGCTCCGTCGCTCAATCAATCGGAGACAGACACCAGCATGGTGGTCTCCACGCTGGAAAGCTTTGGTTGGGTGATCAACTTCCCCAAGTCCTCCCTCGCTCCAGCCAGGGTGGTGTCTTTTCTGGGGATGCAGTTGGACTCTCATCAGCACAGAGTGTTTCTTCCCCAGTCCAAGATTCATCTGATTCAGGAGTTGGCTCGGGTCCTACTCTCCAATCCTCGGCCGTCCATCCGTCTGGGGATGAGGCTGGTAGGGTTGATGGTTGCCTCCTTCGAGGCAGTTCCTTTTGCTCAATTCCACACGAGGACGCTTCAGCTTTATCTGTTGGCGTCTTGGGACCGGCAGCCTCGGTCGTTGGATCAGCCCTTCCAGTTGTCCTCCCGGGTCCGGCAGTCCCTCCAGTGGTGGTTGGTCTCGACCAATCTCGTGAAGGGCAGGTCTTTCCTGACCCCCCTTTGGGAAATTGTCACCACGGACGCCAGTCTGTCGGGATGGGGCAGATTCTGGAAGGAGCTGCAGTTTCAGGGGCAGTGGGGACCTCAGGAGGCCCACTTACCCATCAATATTCTGGAACTGAGAGCCATCCGTCAGGTGCTTGCTCTCCTGACTCAGCACGTCCTGGGCCTTCCGGTCCAGGTGCGTTCAGACAATCGAACAGCGGTTGCTTATATCAATCATCAGGGAGGGACTCGCAGCCTGAGTGCTCTCAGGGAGGTGTCCCTGATCCTGACCTGGGCAGAGGCCCATGTTCCTTGTCTCTCAGCGGTATACATTCCAGGAGTGGAGAACCAGGAGGCGGACCGGTTGAGCAGGGGCTCTCCCCGTCTGGGAGAATGGGCTCTCCATCCTCGGGTGTTTCGCTCACTGTGTCTCCGATGGGGGACACCGGAGGTGGACCTGTTTGCCTCTCGTCACAATCGCAGGCTCCCGAACTTCGTGTCGCTCTCCCAGGATCCTCTGGCTCTGGCAGTGGACGCCATGTCCCTGAGCTGGGGGGATCTGGGATTTCTATACCTGTTTCCTCCGATACCCATGCTAGGCAGGGTGCTTCGGAAGTTGGCTCTGAAAAGGGTGTCCGCCATTCTCGTGGCCCCATGGTGGCCAAGGCGAGTGTGGTTCGCAGACATCGTTCGGCTGGCAGTGGACCAGGTCGTTCTGCCTCTTCGGCCCGATCTGCTCACTCAGGGTCGATTGTGTTACCCCAATTTACCAGCGCTAGGTTTGACGGCCTGGCTGCTGAAACCTCCATCCTAAAGGAGGAGGGTCTTTCTGATTCAGTCGTTAAGACTCTGATCAGTGCTCGAAAGAGGTCTTCTTCTATCATCTACTATAGGACTTGGAAAGCCTATATCGCTTGGTGCGAGATAAGATCTTTTCCTTGTAGGGTCTTTTCGGTCTCCAGGATTCTGGAGTTTTTACAATCAGGGCTGGACTCTGGTCTTCAGCTTAGTACGTTGAAAGGGCAAGTTTCTGCCTTATCTATCTTTTTTCAGAAGCGTGTTGCGCTTAAGCCTTTAGTTAAAACTTTTTTCCAGGGGGTTACGCATGTGCGGCCTCCCAGGAAACCATTACTCCCGGTTTGGGATTTGAATTTGGTTCTTTCTGCTCTTCAGGCTCCTCCTTTTGAGCCTTTGCAAGATATTGCTTTGTCTACCCTGACTCAGAAAATTGTCTTCTTGGTAGCTATCACTTTGGTCCGGCGTGTCTCAGAGTTGGCGGCCTTAACTATCCAGGCGCCTTACTTTGAGAGGCATCAGGATAAAGTGGTCTTTCGGTTCAAGCCAGACTTTCTTCCCAAGGTTGTTTCTGCTTTTCATTTGAACCAAGACATTGTTCTTCCCTCCTTATGTCCTAATCCTAAGAATGACAAAGAGAGGGTGTTGCATTGTTTGGATGTAGTACGCTGTGTTAAGTACTACTTGATTATCACGTCTCCTTTTCGTAGGACGGATTCCTTTTTTGTTGTGCCCCATGGGCCTAAGAAGGGTTTGGCACCAGCCAAATCTGCCATTAGCAAGTGGATACGTCAGGCCGTTACTGCGGCCTATTCTGCTAAGGGGAAAGTTCCCCCTTTTCGTATCACTGCTCATTCTACTCGCGCCATTGGGGCGTCTTGGGCTTTTCAGCACCAAGCTTCTGTTGAACAGGTTTGTAAGGCCGCCACTTGGTCTTCTGTTCATACTTTTTCTAAGTTTTACAAAGTTGATGTGCGAGCCTCAGCGGATGCTGTTTTTGGCCGCAAAGTTCTGCAGACTGCAGTCATTTAAGTTATGCTTCACCTGGCCTTGAGTTGCCCATCCCTTGTGGACACTGCTTTTGGATGTCCCAATAAGTGAAGAATATTTAAAAGTGAAGCGGGGTGTGTGGCACACCAAGAATAATACCATTTTGTGAGTACTCACCTGAAAAATGGATATTGTTGGTGTGCCACACACCCCGCTTCACTCCCACCCTTTTCGGTATTTCCGAAGCCTTTATATGGTGAAGCTTTTATTTATATCAAATTGATTTTGAGGTTACCGGTGGAATGCTGGTACCTTGTCTTTCTGCTTTTTAATATACTGGTGATTGAAGGGAGGTACCAGGTATATATAGGCCGGAAGGGGTCTCGTTACAAGACTTCCTCTCTGCACTACGTCACCTGGCGGTGAGTTAACCCAATGAAGAATATTTAAAAGTGAAGCGGGGTGTGTGGCACACCAACAATATCCATATTCTAAGTATGTCACACACCCCGCTTCAGATAACCATAACAACTGGGTAATACCAACCTGAAGAGGCGTTCCTTGCAGAGATGATAGTAAAAAAGGAAGCCCCTCCCTGATCCATAAATACCTGGGACCTCCCACTCATCTCCCAGTGTTCCATCTCTGCAAGACGGCGAGCAAGTCAGAAGATGATGTCTCCTCCTTGCCTAGGGGGATTTCAGGTAGCCGGGGTAACTCCCGGCCCTTTATTTGAATTATTTCCGCTCGGGCTTTGTTCTTATCCCTGTCTTACCCTGCATGCCTCCTCAGTTTTTGACTGCGGGTCCGAGCGAGGGTATGCTGGCACTCTAGTGCCTAGGAGCACAGCTCCCCCCGTGAGACCCTGATTTAGAGGGTAGGCGGTGGCGCCGGGTTGGTGACCCCGGTGTGGGATGCCCCGTCCCATTGTGCTGGTTCCCGGGGGGTCCCCTTAGTCTTCCCTGGTTTTAGGGGGTTGGGGGGGGTCTCCTCGTATGGGCATCTTTTTCCGGGTTCTTTTATTTCTCCGTGTGTGTGTGCGTTTTGTGTGTGCTTTCCACAGTACTTGCGCAGCATCGCGGCCGCCATTATGGCCGCGGTGCTGGCTCTCTGAGGGGACGGTGGCCTCCCCTCGTATCTGGACTCTTGGGGGCGGGGCCGGGCTGCGGCGATGCCGCGGCTGGCGGCCCGCTGTGTTGTTCCCTTGCTGGTCGGGTGCACCGCCGGTTGCGGCGGTTACACCCGCCTGGATTGTCTCGCTGACCGGCGCCGCGAACGGCGGCGTCGGTCTAGGTTGCATTCGGTCCGCGTCCGGGGGAAGGGCGGGGCTGGGCCTTCGCGCGCGCCGCGGCCCCGCCCCCCTTCCCCCCCTGCTGCTGCCTATGCTGGCCATAGCTGAGGCGCTGCGCGGAGCTTTCGCGCCTTCGTGGGGGTGGCGGCAGGCGGTGCCTGGCCTTCCCGCGGCCGCGCTGTCACGCCCCCTTCCTTCGCCTGCGGTCTGCTCGTGTGAAGGACCTCGGCCTAGGGCGCCATTTTCCATCGCTGTCGGGATCCGTGAGTGGCCCTGGGGCCTTCATTTATTATTTACAGTTTCCCTGTTATGTCTGGCATTATATTGACTGGGTCCCTTCTGTCCCCCCTTTTTCCTAGGCGGCGGTTCATCGGGTGGATCCTCTTTAGTAATTGGGGGCTCCCTCCCGGTCCTTAATCCCTGTGGTCTTGTTGTTAGTAAAATCCTCCCACTCGGGACACCAAAGGGGCATCCCGGGTTGCTTACTAGCGTAATTCCCAGGGTCTTGGCGACCATTTAAAGTTCACCTATGGAGGCATCCCCGGATACGGGGGCTGGGACCCCTTCGGGGCATCCCAAAAAGTGCATTTTGTGTGGCGCATCCGTTACTGGGGATGATGTATTGCTTTGTATACCCTGTGCGCAGCAAACTATTACACGGCAGTCGGGAGCCCAGGCGTCTGGGTCAGCACCGCCGGCCGAGCCCTCTCAGACTCCCGCCCTGACACGCGCTCAGTGCGACGTGGTCATGGACAGGGACCTGCAGGCTGAGATGTGCGCCAGATTGGCCAACCTTGAGAAAATCGTTTCCGGTTCGGCCGCCCGTAAGGTCCCGGCCAAGAGGAAGCATTTGTCCCCGGCCTCGCCGGCTGACGACCTGGACGAGTTTAATAATTTGGATTGGTCTGATTATTCTGGGATAGAAGAAGGTGAGGTGTCTGAGGGCTCAGAGGTGTCGGATAATGACCTATCAGCGGGTGCCGACGAGGAGCTTAGTGAGTTAGGGGGATCCTCGGATTCTCCTCATGCCCTGGCGCTGATGTTGGAGGTTCTGAAGATCTCCCCGCCCGAGGCGGAGTCTCAGCAGGACGGTGAGTTGTTTGAGGAATCCAGGCCCCGATTGGAGTTTCCTTCACAACGGCATTTTCATAAGATCATTGACAAGGAATGGGACAGGCCCGCTAGACTCCCTGGTATCCCACAGGGGTGGGACAAGAAATACCCTTTCCCTTCGGAGGTGGTTAAGCGCTGGGCTTCTCCTCCCGAGGTCGATGCCCCGGTCCTGGGGTTGTCTAATTCCTCGGTTCTAAATAGACCTGATTGCTCCACTCTTAAAGACGGGGAGGATAAACGCATTGACCAGATGGCTTGTCATGGCTTTATTAGCGTTGGGTCAGCCATGCGCCCTGTGTGCGCTTCTGAGCTTTTGGTGCTGGCCGCCAGGTCTGTGGTAAGGGACCTGTTGGCGTCTTCTGGGCTTCGCCCTGGTAGTGCCGAATCTATTAGCCTCAAGCGGTGTGAGTTGTTTTTTTCCTTCGTTTTAGCCGCCCTGGATGACACTTTAATGATGTGTAGTAGGACCTCGGCCTTGTTGGTGACCATTCGGCGGTCGGTCTGGCTGCGCCAGTGGGCGGCGGACTTTATGTCAAAAAAGTCTCTGACGGCTTTACCTTTTGTTGGTTTGAGGCTCTTTGGTGAATCGTTGGATTCCGTCACTAAGGGAGGCAGATTGCCTCAACGTAAGAAGCAGCGCCGTCCATTTCGGGGGGCGCCTACCTTCACGACTTCCTTTCGTGGGGCCAGATCTGGTAGAGGATCTGCGTTCCATTCTTCCAGAGGAGATTCCGGGAACAGGGGCAGAGGTCGTGCCCGTTCTGGATACCATTGGGGTTCTAAGCCCAAGCCGGCTATTAAGCCGGCGCAGCAATGAGGGGGCGCCCTCACCCTTGCGGGTGGGGGGACGGCTGAGGCACTTCTCCCAGGTCTGGGATCAAGAAGTCTCGGACAGGTGGATACGGGAAGTGGTGTCTTCTGGTTACAAGCTGGAGTTCGAGCTCCGCCCCCCCTCCAGGTTCTTCAGGTCCAGGATGCCTTCGGAGCCTCTGGCGGTGCAGGGGCTCCTAGGGGCAGTAAAGAATCTTTTGGACATGGCGGTCATTTGCCCGGTGCCTCCCACGGAGCAAGGCAGGGGCTTCTATTCCAATCTGTTCACAGTCCCCAAGAAGGACGGGTCAGTCCGTCCTATCCTGGATCTGAAGTTGCTCAACAAATTTGTTCGGCCGCGCAAATTCCGCATGGAAACGCTGCGCTCGGCCATTCAGTCCCTTCGTCAGGGAGATTTTCTGACGTCCATAGACATCAAGGACGCGTACCTTCATGTTCCGATTTTTCCAGCACACCAGAGGTTTCTCCGGTTTGTGGTGTGGAATCAGCATTTTCAGTTGGTGGCTCTGCCCTTCGGTCTCACCTCGGCCCCCCGGGTCTTCACCAAGGTGCTAGCGGGGGTGATGGCCCTGCTCAGAGTGCGGGGCATTCGAATTGTGCCCTATCTGGACGATTTGCTGATCAAGGCCTCTTCGTTCGATCAGGCGGAGTTGGACACAGGTGTGGTGGTGTCAACTCTGGAGCGGTTCGGTTGGGTGATCAATCGCCCCAAGTCGTCTCTTCGTCCATCCAGAGTTGCCCTGTTTCTGGGGATGTCTCTGGACACCTCACAGACCAGGGTGTTCCTGCCCCAGGACAAGATTCTTTTGATTCAAGAACTGGTTCAGCTTCTCTTGTTGGCTCCTCATCCGTCCATCCGGCTGGGGATGAGGCTGGTGGGGTTGATGGTGGCCTCGTTCGAGGCAGTCCCTTTTGCACAATTCCATACGAGGACGCTTCAGCTTCTTCTGCTGAAGGTTTGGGACAGGTCGCAGTCGTCTCTGGACAGATCATTCCGGTTGACTCCCCGTGTTCGTCATTCACTGCTATGGTGGTTGGGGTCGGTCAATCTGTCGAAGGGCAGATCCTTCCTGGCCCCCCGTTGGGAAACGGTGACCACGGATGCCAGTCTCTCCGGCTGGGGGGGTGTTTGGAAGGACTTTCAGTTTCAGGGTCTGTGGAGTCCACAGGAGGCTCACGAGCCCATCAATGTTCTGGAGTTGAGAGCCATCAGGCTGGTTCTGTTCCGCTTGACTTGTCAGCTGAGAGGATTGCCAGTTCAGGTCCGGTCGGACAACAGGACGGCGGTCGCTTATATCAATCACCAGGGAGGGACTCGCAGCAGGAGTGCCCTCAGGGAAGTATCTTTGATTCTGGAGTGGGCAGAGACCCACGTCCCGTGCATTTCAGCAGTTTACATTCCGGGAGTGGAGAACACGGAGGCGGACTTGCTGAGCAGGGCCTCCTCTCGTCAGGGGGAGTGGTCTCTCAGTCCCATAGTGTTTCACTCGCTCTGTCTCAAGTGGGGGCTCCCGGCAGTGGATCTCTTTGCCTCTCGTCACAATCACAAGCTTCCAGTCTTTGTGTCTCTCTCACAGGACCCTCTGGCTCTGGCGGTGGATGCCATGTCTCTGGACTGGAGGGAGCTGGGACTGCTTTACCTGTTCCCTCCGTTCCCGATGCTAGCCAGGGTGGTGCGCAAACTAGCGTTGGAAGGAGTGTCAGCAATCCTGGTGGCTCCAAGGTGGCCAAGGCGCGTTTGGTTCGCAGATCTGGTAAGGCTGGCAAAAGATCAGTTCGCCCTGCCTCTGAGGCCGGATCTGCTAACACAGGGCCGGCTGTGTCATCCAAATTTACAATCGCTGGCTTTGACGGCTTGGCTGCTGAAACCGCAATCTTGAAGGAGGAGGGCCTTTCTGATGCGGTGGTCCAGACTCTTATCAGCGCCAGGAAGCGGTCTTCTTCTACTATTTACTATAGGGCCTGGAGGTCCTATATTGATTGGTGTGAAGGTAGGTCCTTCTCTTGCCGGGAGTTTTCCATCCCTAGGATTTTGGAATTTCTTCAGCATGGTTTGGAGCTTGGGCTCCAGATCAGTACTTTGAAGGGGCAGGTTTCTGCTTTGGCTGTGTTCTTTCAACGGTCCTTTGCACTGCATCCCTTGGTCAAGACCTTTTTCCAAGGAGTTATGCATGTACGTCCTCCTAGGAAGTCTGTTATTCCAGTTTGGGATTTGAACTTGGTTCTCTCTGCTCTTCAGGGCCCTCCGTTTGAGCCCCTGAATGAGGCACCCTTGTCTTCACTTACTCAGAAGGTGGCCTTTTTGGTGGCTATCACTTCTGTCAGGCGTGTTTCTGAGTTGGCGGCTTTATCTATTAAAGCTCCATATTTTGAAAGGCATCAGGACAAGGTTGTTTTTCGGTTTAAGCCTGATTTTCTTCCTAAGGTGGTTTCAGCTTTCCATCTGAATCAAGACATTGTTCTGCCTTCTCTATGTCCCAATCCTAGCAGCGACAAGGAGAGGGCGCTACACTCCTTAGATGTGGTTCGCGCAGTGAAGTATTATTTGGTGGTTACGTCTTCTTTTCGTAAGACTGATGCCCTTTTTGTGGTGCCCTGTGGGCCTAGGAAGGGTTTGGCTCCTGCCAAATCTTCCATTAGTAAATGGATTCGTCAGGCCATCATTGGGGCCTATTCTGCCAAGGGGAGGACTCCCCCTTTTCGTGTTACTGCTCACTCTACTCGTGCGGTTGGAGCGTCCTGGGCTTTTCAGCACCAGGCCACTGTTGAGCAAGTTTGTAAGGCCGCTACGTGGTCTTCTGTTCACACTTTTTCCAAGTTTTACAAGGTTGATGTTCGGGCTTCAGCGGATGCTGCGTTTGGCCGTACAGTCCTGCAAACTGTTGTGGTTTAAGTGGTGCATTGTTGCCTTGTTTTGGATCCCCGCCCTTTTATGGACACTGCTTTTGGATGTCCCAGTTGTTATGGTTATCTGAAGCGGGGTGTGTGACATACTTAGAATAATACCATTTTGTGAAATACTCACCTGTAAAATGGGTATTATAAGTATGTCACACACCCCGCTTCACCCGCCCTTGTTTTGTATTTGGGATCCTTTATATTGTGAACTTTGTTTGGTTTTCTTTTGCCTCTTCCTGGTCCCTTTCTTACTGCTTATGTATACACTGGGAGATGAGTGGGAGGTCCCAGGTATTTATGGATCAGGGAGGGGCTTCCTTTTTTACTATCATCTCTGCAAGGAACGCCTCTTCAGGTTGGTATTACCCAGTTGTTATGGTTATCTGAAGCGGGGTGTGTGACATACTTATAATACCCATTTTACAGGTGAGTATTTCACAAAATGGTATTTTTTCAGGTGAGTACTCACAAAATGGTATTTTCAGGCAAATCAGCTTTTTCTTTTTTTAAAATCTGTTCCTTTCAAACAAACACACCCACACAGATACTTCCTTATACAGTCACGTATGCATTAGAATAAAGAAAAAACTGCATATATTTTTAATTAGGCTCCCCCCATTATATTTGCATAAATATCAAATTTTATTGCTAATAAAAAGTCAAACCAGCCAATTGATTTTAGCATTGAAAGCAGGGAAAGTGTTTAAACATATTCACATTTCTTTTAGCTGTTTGTAACCATAGTAAAAACTTCATGTTTTTACAGGTGTTGGGTAGTCCAGTTAACTGAACAATCAGTGGTTGCTAGCAGGATAAAATGCAGAAATGCAAAAGATGCATAATATCATAGGAGATTTTCCTGCTTATCCAAAATATAAACATGAACTTAGATTAAAGATGTGTCAGCACCAGCAAAGACCAATAATACTAATTGAAGGGCACTCAGCTCCCTTGTGGCTTGGAGCAGGAAAATGCTCTGGAGCTGGTAAGCGGAGCTTGAGTAAAGATTGAAGAAGACCTGTAATATGTCAGAAGCTTGTACTATACTGGATTACTGTAAGTCTCTAGGTAATAAGAGGTGTAGTCATGACCCAGCTCCTTAAGACTTATACAATTTACAGAACCAATCCTGGACAGATGTGGGCTTTGTGGGGATGGAAGTCCTTAGTCCTTTCATTCACTGATGAACTGGTCAGGGAGGCTGCTCAAAAATAATGGCTTGTGCTGGTAACACTCCACGTGGAGCAGCAAGCTCGGTACAGTAGAAATGACCATTTGTACCCTGAACTTACATGTACAAAGGCAGTCAAATGAAGCTGCAGGCCAATGATGAACCAGGGTAAACCACAACTGTGGTGGCACAGAAAAGCATAGTCAAAGGTCAGGGAATCAGGCAGACATCGGGTTAGAAACAGTTCATGCAGCTTTAAGTGGGTCTAGAGGGTCAGCTTTATAAGGCTAATAATATATAATGGCCCACTAAAATCGATTAGACATCAGGTCATCCAAAGGCAATCTGAAGCAACAATTTAAGGAGGTGCTAGATGGGTGTGGCCACATACTTCATACCAAAAAACTACTTAACCCTCTGTACACTGGGCTGTTGGTTAATATATATTAATTTGGGCAACAACAGCAAAGTTGTCCAATTTCAGCCCCAACTCTTCTCTGGCTATGCATGCCAGTTTAATGACCAATGTCTAAGCTGTGTATACAAACAATGCATAATATTTTATTTGCCTGCACCGTCACATTGCTGCAATAAAGCTAAGCCAATTGGATGGATGCTAATTGGACAACCTGAGGCAATTGGGGGATCCCTGTGGTTCACTTTAAACTAGACCAATCAACAATGCATAAAAGTCATATAAAGTGAAGACTGAATAAAGAATAAACATCTAAAAATAAATACTGTACACGTTGGAAATAAACTGTGAAACTAGTAATAAAATGATATTAAAGCAGCAGAATGGCAAATTAACATTGAAGGTTACAAATCTGTATAAGAAAATCTACCTGAGGGAACTGGGACTAATTGAGTCACTGGCAATCCTATAACTTTGCACGACCCTAGGAACCTATAATGAAGGACTGTTGAGCAGTCATGGAGGGTTATGCTTCTCTCACTGTGGTTGGATTTATCTAATTAACAGCTAATCAATTTGCCTTACTTGAATGCAGAGTGCTGTGAAGTTCCATTGCCTTGGAAACCTGAGCAGTCAATTTCTACAACCAATGAACTCACTAAAGCTGTATTATGAGTCCATTTTATGCTATATTATTATGTTTTTATATAACTAGAATTGCATAGTGTTGTGTTTAGATTTTGGGTACATTTCTAGAATTTCGCTGATTCAGCTTGATTTACAATTTTGGTAATATTCAGGTAGAGTTTGTGTAGCTCTTTTTATTAATATAAAGTCATCATTTTCCAGATAATGATATTTATTTGTCAATCAAGTTTAATTTTGGGTGTGCCTTCGGGTGTATATTGAAACTTACTATCTGAGTCATTTTTCTTTTAACACACAAAAAGTTCAATAAAAATATGTTGCTCTAATTTTGGCCATAAATCACCTGCGCCTTTGAAGGGATCATTTTAAAGATAAGATACATGGTTTTGAGGTAAGGATAATTTTGGTAAAGTGTGGAAACAACAGCACCCCTTGGGCTATGCAGAACATCATTACAAGATGTATCTGCATAGCCCGTAGAATGCTACTGTTTCTAAACTTTCAAAAATATATTTATCTTACTGGAAAAATAGTTTAAAAATATTGTTTTTTTGCAGTTTTTGCATGTAAGAGTTAAAAACCTAATTAGGATTTAGGGTGCCATTCACAAGCAAACACACATCCAAAGTTAGACTTACATCATTAAATAATAAGCAAATACATGTGATGCCCTTGTACAATTCTGTGTGCTATCCAAGGGCTCCTCAATGCCACCCCATAAAACAATCATGTCAACCATACCGGTTTAAGACCCTGTTATAAGATCATACTGGCCATTAATACTCATAGAGGCATCAATTAATTCACAAGGCCCACATTAATATTGAATAAATAAATGTTAGTTAACTGAAAGATTTAGGTAAAGTTCTTGCCTTTGCATGTTCCTTGGCCTGGAGCTCCCCTCTACCCAAAGCTGAAGGGCAACCTAAAACTTTCAACTCTCAATATTGGAACGGGTCCCCATTCTGCAGTAGGACTCTACACAACACTCTTTCCCTTAAGGCAAGGTTATGTTAATTAGTGAAAAAAATGACTTGCATTGTTCTTTAATGTCCACACTCTGGTTTCTATAATACATAACTGTAGACTGGAAGCCATTAAAATTATTTGAACATCTTACTCCCGTGTGCTGCATAGAATAAATTGTCCTGTTTGTGTCTGTTTACCATCTCCAGAGCTGCTAAAAGCTTCAGGCAACAGCAGAGTGTGAAGTTCAGTTGACTTTTAGCACCACAGTCAGTGTGAAACTATATCTGTGGTTTTAGAAAATAAGCAGTTTGGTATTAAATGCTCTATCAAAACACACCCCATAGTCTGCAGCGGGTACAAGAAACTCAATTTTCTTTGTGTCTCTCCTAAAGTTTAATTTCACACCAGACAGGTTTCCTCTGCATCCTTAAAATAATTATTATTAATTGTGAAACCTATGTTTGCCATTGCGCTATGTTACTCGCACCGTGTACAGGAATACGTTGGTGCTTTATAAATAAATTATAGCTGTATTAAATCTCCTGCCGTTCCTGACTAGTGTGCATTTATGACCTCCTAAACTCTCTCAGCTGGATACCTATTAATCTCTGCATAAGCTGCACAATTCCCCTCCTATCCCTCAAGGTTGTACTTTCTGGCACGTCTATATTTATAGAATGAAAACTGTGATTGAAAATTTTCAAATACATGATAGGATTAAACACACAGCCACATAACACGCACACAAAAGCACATCTGGAATAAGGGAAATGTTAGAACAAGATATTTTGTTCCAGAGGTGGCAACAAGCTCAGAAACTTGCAAAAGAATCCCTGACTTTTTCAAAAAAGGGAAAAGAAATGACAAAACATTTCGGTCTGTAGAAAAAAAAAAAAATATATATATATATGTGGATTAAGGATCAAGTGACTCAATACAAAATCCTGCATATTTTCTATGAGATGTGAAAAGAAGGATGAGGATTACAAAGTATAAGCAATGGAGGGCAGGTTGCTTATAAACTGAAACGCAATTACTTTTTTTTCTTTGATATTTTATTAAAAGAAAATACTATTCAAGTCTATGGGGGAGGGGGGGTATTCTTTGTTCTGATTTCTGGAATGCAGCTAAAGCTGCCAAATTGCATGGGGAGGAAGTACTACTACTGCCTTACGGGCAAATTTCCGGGATGTCTTTGATGTCACAGTTACACCACACTGACATAAGAGTTGATGAATACTTTACCTTGTAGTGGCACAAACAATCCCTGGCTTGGAGTCAATGGAACCTCTGTTCCTTTGCTGCCACAAAGCCAAGGGAAGTTGATGCTGGAGAAAGATCACAATCAAGTAAGTAGTCATTAGAGGCTGATTGACTACTAACGCCAGGTATTGCCAGATGAGAGTCTGTATAGCGGCGCTAAAAGCGACCGCTAGTAGACGCTGTATGTGGGTATCGGGCGCTATAACCTAGCATTGTGGTCCCCGTAGTAACTTGGGCGGCATGGATGAAAGTGATGTATGTTGGGCGCTCTAACAACAGTACAGCGCTGCAGCGAGAGAGCGGGAGAGCCAGCTCAGTGCATCCGGCACTCGGCGCTCAACACCATACTTAACAAAAAACTACACACACACAGCTTGGTGCTCTAAAGCTGAGCGCTGTAGCAACAGAGTGCAAGATGCTGTGTGATATATACCAGTAACAAAGAGAAAACACATGGAATGACATTGTTTTAACACTGGGACAATAACACTTTAGTGCCAGACCTGTAAATAGAATTCTTTATAAAATATAAAAAGTCAAAAAAATGTATAAAAATGATTGTTTGCAGCCAGGAGAGGTCACACAATGATTTGAGCAAAAATAAATAAATTTAATAGTTAAACACGCTATTTAAACACAAACAAATGAAAGCCCATTTAAATGTATATGAGAGTGACACTGAGCGAAAGGTAATATGTGGCGCTCTTGAATTTAGAGCGCTGGTGCTATATGCTGAGCCGCCTCAGGTAATACATATGACGCTACATGCCGCTGTTAGTGGCACTCACCAGATTCGCTTTCTTAAATGTGGTTTCCCGTACAGCGCCGGGCGTTCACCAGAGGCTGCCTGCCGCTACGAAGCACTACCCGGTGCTATCCTTTCTTAAATAACCCCCTTAGGCTCTGGGGGAGAAAGATATTTAGATGGGGGCATCCCAATTTGGATGCCCATGGGGGAGTGTTAACCACAGTCGCAATGTCCACTTTAATTTAATCTCATCTTTAATTTTCTTAAGGGAGACTGGGAGGCCGATTCATTAACAGCGGCAGGTAGCGACAGTTGAGCGACTGTAACGGCATTTTCAGAGCGCCCGCTAGTAGTCGCTGTGCTTGGCCGTTGTTCGGTAGTTGATAGCGACGTCGGTTTGCCGTAATGTTGAATATTGGGTGAGGAGTCGCTATTTGTCAGGTTCCGCGCTGTATGGGAGCGCATGATAGCGACTGGCCATAGTGACCGGCTCCCACCATATTCATTAAAAAATCACGCTCAAAAAATTCTCGCTCTGTAAAATGCATGTTTAAACCCCAGAGCGCTGGCGGCGATGGGTTAAAAGTAGTTTTTTAACCCCCAAACAAACATATTTTTGGAAACTAAAAAAAAACAAGTTTTTAAAATAATTTTGTAATATGAATACATTAATATCAGACCTGTAATATCAATTCTGTACATTTTTTTTTATTTTTTTTTACCTTAAAAAATTATTTAAAATGGCAGAAGTGGTCACAGAATTTTTCACATAAAAAAAAAAAAAAACATTATTAACAATTAATTATGAATATCTAAAGATTGTTCCATTGAAATGCATTGGAGAGCGCCAGGTAGCGAGAGGTCATACCTGTCGCTGTTCAAGGTCGGACGCTGGCGCTGTGGGCTGAGGCTGGAATAATGATGATATCTCAGTCGCTAAGCAGGATCGGCTTGATAAATGTGTGATTGTGGTGGGGAGCCGGCGTTCTCGTGGCGGTGAGCGTCATTACCGGCCGCTCACCAGTCGCTACCAGTCGCTATCCCTTGTTAAATAAGGGCCTAAGTCAGATTATAAGCTCCTCTGAAGAAGTTAGTTTTAAAGTGGATCAACAGTAAAAATGACTTAAACCAGACCAACACAACAAACAGAGCTCATATGCATCCATACCCAGGGCAATTTTGATTACTGCACATAAAAATTCATTTTTCTATATCCTGCTGGGTCAATTTTAAAAACAAGATGGCGATTCATGCATTTGCAGGCTACCTGCAAACAGGAAGTGCTGCTGGGCTTGTCATGTTATGTCTGTTGAATGCAGGCAGCAGCATGGCTGAGATTCTGGGAGAGGAAGCTCCAAGATGGCTGCTACCTTTCTTTTCTTACTGTGCTAGGCTGTTCGTCCGGTTTAAAATGGACCAACACCCACTGCTGATCGGCCTGGGAATCTATAAGATTCCCGGGCCGATCAGCTCCCTCCCCACGGGGCATCCGAAATCGGGATGCCCCGCTGTGTGAAACCTCCACGGACGCCCACAAACCTTACCTTCTCCCGTTCCAACGGCGCATGCGCATCCCTCTAGCAGGGCACGCACCCGCGCCGGCCGTTTGTGAATGGCCGGCGCGGGCGCACTCCCTGTAAGAGGGACGCGCGAGAGGCGGCGGCAGCCTCAGCTTGTCCGTCGCTTGTCTGTCGGCGGTGAGGTAAGTTTTTGGGGGCTTTCTGGGGGGTTTCACACAGCAGGGCTGTGCCCCGCAGAAGTCGGGGTGCCCGGCAGAAGTGGACCAACACCCAGGATAGTGAAAATCCTGGGTGTTGGTCCACTTTTAGAATGCTTTTAAAGGTTTGGAGGGTTGAGAAGTGGTGAATTAAATGGGGGAGGGAATTTCAGAGGAGTGAAGTGATGCTTCTAAAGTCCTGAAGATGGGATAGGTAGGAAGTAATCAGGGTTGAGGACAGAAGGGGGCTGCATCTGGGTTGGTATCTTGGACTATGATGATTTGTAGGAAGGATCTTGGATGGAGAAAGCCAAGACCATAGGTATAGACTGAGCAGAGTAGACATTAAAGGACAAGATGTGTGGCAGACCAACACACAGGGCATATCCCAAATTGGGTTGCCCCTGGGAGGTATGCAGACCTAAATACTTATGAAACTTTAGGTCCACTTAGTGACAATTACGGAAAGAAACAGTAACTAAGGTCCTTATTTAAGAAGCGCTAATACCACACAGTACCACATAGCATCAGGTGAACGCTGAGGTGAGCATCTGGCACTCGCACCAGAGAATCCAGTTTTAGAGCGCCGATGCTGGCTTTGTGTATTGTGTTCTTAAATATGGGTTTCAGTACCAAGCATCAGCTGCTCTTCACTGGCGCAACCTATGATTCGCTGCAGCATTTGTCCTATTATTATATGTGGCATCACCTTGGCCTGCTTTCCCTGGGGGCGCTAGCATTGGTACACTCAGGTGCTGCAGCGAATCAGGGAGAGCGCTTCTGCAGCGCCCTGCAGACATCACATTTATCAATGGTGGACAGGATACTTCAGCGTCACTTGTCCAGCGGCCAAGCTAGGTCACCGCACCGGAGCACGGTTTGAAATGCCCCCCTTCCGGATGTTCTGAGCGCAGTTACATAGACGCACAAATGGCAATACGTGGAGCTAGTGTTAAATCAGCCTCCACTTCATGTAATAATGTAACTAATATGATTTAAAAGGAATGCTAGAAGTCCATTAATTCATCTCATATAATAAGGTCTCTCAAAGTGCTTCCATTTCAGTGTATATGAGCAACAATACCAGGATTTCATCCTCTGCTTAAAACTTTTTATATTTTCTTTTATCAATACATCAGTGCGGCAACAAAAAGCAACACACTCAAAGTAAAAAGAAGCTAACAGCCTAGCTGGATTTCCTGAGCTCACCATTAGACTGCTAGGAGACACAGGACATAGGGGTATAGCACACTTCAAAGGAGGGTATTTAAGAAGGGTTAGCGCCAGGTAGTGCCTTGTATTGGCAGGCAGGGTCTGGTGAACGCCGGGCGCTGTATTCAAAACCACATTTATGAAAGCAAATCTGGTGAGTGCCTCTGACAGCGCCATGTATTGTACAATGTATTATTACAGGCATCTCAGTGTATAGCGCCGGTGCTTTAGCTTCCAGAGCGCCAGGTATTACCTTTCGCTCCCTGTCGCTCTCCCATACATTTCAATGGGCGTTCATTTGCTTGTGTTTTAACAGTGTGTTTGACATTTTTTTTTTGCTCAAATCATTTTGTGACCTCTCCTGGCTGCAAACAAACACTTTTAGAAACTTTCTTGACTTTTTATATTTTTATGCAGAATTGTCTTTACAGGTCGCACTTAAGTGTTAATGTCACAGTGTTAAAACAATGTTTTCATGTGTTTTCGCTTTGTTACTGGTGGACTTTAATCACACAGTGTCTGGCGCTCTATGCTACAGTGACCAGATTTAGAGTGCCGATGCTGTGTGTGTCCTTTTTTGATAAGTATGGTGTGTAGCGCCGAGAGTCGGTCGCACTGAGCTGGTGCTCCCTGCAGCGCTGTACTGGTGATAGAGTGCCCAACATACATCACATTCATCAATGCCGCCCAGGTTACTACAGTGTCTGAGGTGCTCGGTTACAGCGTCCGATAGCCGATCACAGTGACTACTAGTGGTCGCTCTAAGTGCCACTATACAGACGCTCATCTGCCGATACCTGGCGTTAGTAGTGAATCAGCCTCCACGTACTGTAATCCACACACCATCCATGTCTCATCAGCGGGAAACAGTCCACCAGTGTGTCGTCTCTTGAGTAACTGCAATCGCGTAAATGTGCTGGCTGGGTAAGAAGAATATCACTTTAAAAACAAAATAATCTTTTTCCGGTCCTAAATTTAATAAAAGTTCTTTCCAAAAGAAAAAACAGCAGTCTGAGACGTGTTTTGTCTAGTCTGACATAATCAGAGCCAAAAGGTCAAGGCTAAGGCTAGTGTAAGGGATTGGGGCGAACGGCAGTGACTCAGACGACAGTTCTCCTTCAAATCAAAGGTAATTTATTGAAAATAAGAATTCAACAGCCAAAGCATCTCTTAACATCAGAGATGGTTGCAGCGCAAAACGCAGTATAAGCGGTTACCTCAACGGCACTTAGTAGTGCCAGGGTAGGAAAAATGCAAGCTAGAAAAGTCCTTGTTGTACAAGGTCCACTTTCAGGGCATATGAGCCCGCGCTGTTAGTCCCCACAAGTCCAAGTTTGGGGCGTCACAAGCAAAGTCCTTCGGCTTTAGTCCAGTCCTCTCATTTACATTGAGCAGTATGGCCTGGGCTCCTTACTCCAGGCTGGTCAACAGCAAACTGACAGGCTCAGCGGCTCCTTTTATTTAGGCTTCCCCTGCAATCAGCCTCATCACCTGTGCGAGGCCTGGGATCAGGGAACAAACCCATAGAGGACTGGGGAATGTGCATAGCAGGGGAAAAATACACACCATTTATCACTTTCCCATACACCTTACCACACTAGCTACATTCATTACAAACTCAAGTACAGTATATATTCTATCACCGGATCGTTGTATTGCTAGCAATAAGCAGTCTGAACCCAAACATTGCGGCAAGGATCAGCAACAAAACTGACTGCTCAGAAAACCATTATAGATGTTCGTTATTTGGCTTTCATTTGCCTCTCCTTAACAAGCTGCCTCCGATCATTACATGTAGCTGACTAGTTTTACTCATGGGTTTACTTTTCTTTCTACTGTACATTCTCATTTAAATTCATTTTATGTTACTCTAGCTTTAATTCTGAACTCTGTCTACTTTAACCAACCTCCTACTGTACCTTTCCTTTGACTTGTACTTTTTAATAACCCCTCAGACTTCAGGCTGGCTATTGATATTCTGATACAGGGGAGGGTCATGCTAATTATATGGTAAAGCAAGGTGCACCAGCGGTGTGAGTTGCAGTGTGAAATGCAACCTGAATCTAATGAGCTTTTTAATAATTTTCCCCATGAGGGAACAGTATTTTATTTTACGTTTGGAAATAACAGCGCCCTATGGACTATGCAGAATATTTTGGCATTTTTTCTGCATACCCCATAGGGCCCCGTTGTTTCTAAATTCTGAAAGAAATAATCATAACTCATTCGAAAAATCATGTACCTAATCTGTAAAAAGGCTTCATCACCGGTACTGGTAATTTATTTGGGAAAATCTGGAATAAACATTTTTTATTGCACTTTCTTGTCTGTAAAATAAAAAAGTCCGCCAAGATAGAGGTTGAAATTCACATGGCAAGGCACCTTACTTTACCAAATAATTAGCATGACCCCCCTAATGTTGTACTAGTTTTCTGTACTGGGCTTTGTTACTGGTCCACCACTAGGTCAGCCTGCCTACTGTCTTACTCTGGAAGACTGGGAGACATGCTAACAGGCCGATTCATTAATAGCGCCAGGTAGCGACAGATGAGCGACAGTAGCGTTATTTTCACAGCGCCCGCTAGTATTCGCTGTGCTTGGCCGTTGTTCGGCTGTTGACAGCGACTCAGTCGGTGTGCGGTAATGTTGAATACGGGGTTAGGAGTCGCTGTTTGACAGGTTCCGCGCTGTATGGGAGCGCATGACAGCGAACGGCCATAGCGAACGGCTCCCAGCATATTCATTAACAAATCACGCTCCAAAAATTCTCGCACTGTTAAATGCTTGTTTAAACCCCAGAGCGCTGGCGGCGATGGGTTAAAAGTAGTTTTTTAACCCCCAAACAACCATATTTTTTGAAAATAAAAAAAACATGTTTTTCAAAACATTTTGTAATATGAATACATTAATATCAGACCTGTAATATCAATTCTGCACAAATTTTTTTTTTTTTTTAACTTAAAAAAAATATCACATTGCAGAAGTGGTCACAGAATTTTTGACATTTAAAAAAAAAAAAAAACATTAATAGCAATTAATTATGAATATTTAAAGATTGCTCCTTTGAAATGCATTGGAGAGCGCCAGGTAGCGAGAGGTCATACCTGTCGCTGTTCAAGGTCGCTCGCTGGCGCTGTGGGGTGAGGCTGGAATAATGATGAATGATTCGCTATCTGGCGCTCTGTCAGTTGCTAAGCAGGATCGGCTTGATAAATGTGTGATTGCGGAGGGGAGCCGGCGTTCTCGTGGCGGTGAGCGTCATTGCCGTTCGCTCACCATTCGCTACCTGGCGCTATCCCTTTTTAAATAAGGGCCTAAGTATTCGGTGAAGAAAGTGCCATGCATTTAGGGTTGCCACCTGGCCGGTATTGTTTTTTTTTACATTACTGTCCACTGGCCTGCCTGCGCCTGCATTTTTTTTACCGAGGATGGGAAAAGTATACCCGTCTTAAAAATTAACAGTAAAGCAACAAATATCGGAACCACCAGGCCAGTGGGCAGTAAAGTAAAAAAAAAAATACTGACCGGCCAGATGGGAACCTTACTTGCAGTGTGAATTGCAACCAGCATCTTTTACATTTGTTATGAAACATTTTTTTTCATTTTGTTTTCTCAGCTGTACTTGTGATGGGGCATGTTTCCAAATAAGATGCATAATATTGTCTGGGCCTACAGGAAAGCATGACTGCTGGGAGAACCTCGTGTTAGTGGCTTCTCTCTTACCGGTTGTATATTTTTTATACTTGATTTAATGTTAATGATCCTCTTATTTGATTGATTGCTTTTTGCTTATATTGTTGTGTAATCTTTGAATATTACCCTCACTTGTAATTTATATTTATTTGTATTTTTGTGCCTTTTGCTCTTTAATAGATCAATTTGTAGAAGTTTATTATTGCACATATCCAAGGAGTATTTTACACTTCAGTAATCTGGATCATAGAAATGCATACATTATTAGGTTTTACACATTAATATTTCCATATATATAGTTTATATGTAGACATCTGTTATCTGTTATTGCTCTGTCCCCTGCTGTGTTTAAATTGGTGATTTATATTATCTGTTGTTGTTATTGTGGTTCAGCATATTTTGTGGAATAATTCACGAGAGGTTTTTTGAGTCAGATTGTCTATATCATGGCACACCTCTATAATATTTTTTGGGCTGTACACTGCTGCTGTTGACCAGATGCAGGTTGCAGTTCACACCACAAGGTACACCAGAAGTGCCCTATGCTTTACCAAGTATTTAGCATGGCCCCCTTTGGCATCCTCTGCAACCCCAAATTTCTTCTACTTTGCACACTGAATTCCAAGTTAAACCCTAAGAATGTCCGAGATAGGGAGGGTCATGCTAATTATTTTGTGACACAAGGTGCAATTTAATGATTTGAACTTCAACCTGCATCTCAGTGAACTTTTTAACTGTAAAGTGATAGAGCAGGCAAAGGCAATTCTTACACCATTGCGCCGGGCTACATGTGGCACTGTCCTAAACAGTTTTCCTTTTTAAAATCAAAGAAGAATTGACCAAGATATCAAGGTTTACAAGTTCACCTCACGATTTATATTCTGAAGCAATAGGGCGTGGCCCTTGGATCTGTGATGCTTCATAATAATCAGCATAATAATCAGCATAATGGGCTGGGTCTGTAAGATTCCCAGGACTTGGCAGTGCTTCTTCCCTCTCCCCCTGTTGCTAGGTGACATTGGAGGCTAGACCAGCGCTACCAGACACACATGTCCCATATCCGCTGGGGACATGATTCTTCTCTCCCTGCTATGTAAGTGTCACGGTGTACTTACCTCCAGCCCGGTCCGACAGCGTCCTCAGGTGGCTGACCAGGACTCCTTCTGCCAGCAGCCGCATCTGTGCCAGGCGCAGGCTTGTGCGGCGCCGAGCATAGCCACCTCCTCCTCTCACCACCGTCTCCCCTGCCTCTCTGTATATGCTCGCACACACGAGCATGTCTCTCTTATGCCCTGCAGTCAGCGCCGGAGGTTGATTTAAAGGGCGATTGAGCCCAAAGTTTTTCTGGGTGATGAAACGCCCTAAAAAAAAGTTAAAACACCAACACACATACATTTTCCCCTTGTCCAATCCCTTTAGGTTCAGCCCTATAAAGGTTTTACCTCCCCAGTCTACACACAGCCCATGATAGTGTTTAGCTGGGTGTGTTTGATCCTGAGATCCTTTGCCAACCCTTGCTAGCCTGACTATCCTGACTGCTGCCTGTATTTACCTCAGCCTGAATTACAACTACGAACCAGTCTAATCCCTGGTAACGTGAAGCTCTCTGATCTCCTGGTTTGACCCTTGCCGTGACCTTTGCCCTTGCCTGTTTTCTCCCTTGGATTTCCCAGAACTGTATGCTGTACTTACCTATCCTACCCTATTACACCTAGACTTACATTCGGTTCATCTATCTTCACCCCCATGAGCTTGCATCCTTTGAGCTAATAAGTCCTGGGGGCAACCGTGTCCGGTGAAGCTTTTAAAACGACCAAGCAAATGGGAGCTTGGCTAAAAGTGAAGCTAGCTGCAGAGATTGGGGGTTGTAAGCTCACAAAAAAGACGGCTGTCCCCAAGGTTTGACAGTAAGTAAGCAGCGGAGGGAGAGGACCATGCCCAGAAGGATGTAACTCTCCCGCCGGGGGTATGATTCTTCTCCCCCATTGTGCGAGTGAGCGGCGAGAGGAGAAATGGGCCACAGTGAGAGCTGTGTGGATTCTGTGCATTGCTGGCCGTCGGGGAGGGAGTAGCAGACTGTCAACACTCTGTAAAGCTGGAGTAGGAGGGAGGGGCAGGAGGGAGGGGACCAGCAATTACATCCCGCTGTGCTGAGTTGACTGGGGGATAGGATGTAAGGGGAGGTGCCGATAAACAAGTAGATAAAATGTGTATTAAAATTAATAAAACAGCGCACCGGGATGCAGGCTACAATTTACACCAGGAGGCACAACCAAAGTGCAAACAAACCTCCTAATCAGCACAACCCACCAAAAATACTTTTTGAATAGTAAATCATGCAGTAGAGATTGGGGCATATCTGGATCTACATTTCCAGTGTGTTCATCTTTAGTAGAGCAACCTCTTGTCTTTATATATGATAAAATATGCATTTATCCAATTCCTATTTATACACCAACTCTTCTGACATGCCTAATATTAAATAACTTATACTTAACTGCGGTTACCTCCTGCTTTACCACTAATCTCTCAATATATGGAATAATTCTTATTTTCCCAATGTGCCAGGAATTAGCATTCCTGAAAAAGTCTGATGAAATAATTTACACCCCCAGAGCTGACCCTAACCGAGTTCAGTCTTGACAACTGAGACTTTATAATCAATATGGTTGGAGTTCTGTGGCTCTTGATACTCTCTCCTTATCCAGCTTGAATGAAAAATCCTCCAGGCTAGGTCTTTTCTTTACCTGGCATTATTATCTAGTGGACATTTTATATCTATTGTTTATTTTCTTCCTTGCGGCGCAAATGGGTTAAGAATTGCACAGTTTGCTGTGGATGTGTAAGCGTATGCTATATATATTTATATCAAAGCAGCATCTGTGATTTACTGCTATTTGCTGCACCAAATGAATCTTGCTTGGAAGAAAGAATGTGTTTTTATGGGGACATGGCATATAAACAATAATAGCCATGTATTTTGTTAAAAGAAGAATAAAACCTTTGACATTAAAGAAATTGCCCATGCCCAAGTATAAAATCAGATTATTGTTTGCTTATCCGTCATGCAGATATGATTTATCCTACTGTGCTGCTAAATAAAGATGTTGAAGCTGAGGTCCTTTTTAGTAACCAAACCTACAGATTATATTTATACATATCAGCATAAAGAGGGGAGGAGGGAGGCTCTATACGATTAAATAATAATAATAATAATGTCACCTTTAATTTTAGGATGGGATTTGAACCCAAACACTCACACTGTGTGGCACGTGATGTATCCTGTGTATATAGGGGAATATTTTCCTTCGCTTCTTCAAGGCTTATGCATTACTAACGCCAGGTATCGGTAGATGAGCGTCTGTATAGCGCGCTTAGAGCGACCTCTAATAGACGCTCAAGTGTTGTATAGGGTGCTGTAACAGAGAGTCTTGGTCACTGTAGTAACTTGGCCGGCATTGATGAATGTGATGTATGCTGGACACTCTTACACCAGTACAGCACTGCAGGGAGAGAAAGGTAGTGCCAGCTCAGTGTGACTGACTCTCAGCGACTCTAAAAACTACACACACACAGAGCCGGCGCTCTAAATCTGGTTTCTATAGCATAGAGCGCCAGACGCTGTGTGATTAAAGTCTGTTTTTGAACACATACACCATTAGCAATGAAAACACATGGAATTACATTACTGTAACATTGTGACATTAACACTTTAGTACCAGACAATTATGCATATAAATATAAAAAAATAATCATAAAAATGTGTTTTTCCAGGCGAGGTGACACCCAGAGGTGACAGCCAGCGCTATACACTGAGCCACCTGTAATGATGAATCGTACACTACATGGCGCTGTTAGAGTCACTCACCAAAATCGCCTTCATAAATGTGGTTTTGTGTACAGCTCCTGGCGTTCACCAGACGCTGTCTGCTGCTACGAATCACTATCTGGCGCTATCCCTTGATGAATAACCCCCTTTGTCTCTTCTGTGTTTCTGATCTCATTGCAAATTTCAGCAATAAAGAAGGAAGATCCAGGTGAGGTAGGAAAAAGATACATATACTCAGACAGGCAGAGACATGGGAATTCCCATTGCCTTCACAGCCTAAACATTCCTAGCTTGTCTCTCTCACCCAGTTGCAGGGATATACAGCCATGGCTGACGGACAGGAGAGAAAAAATAATCCCAAGAATCCTCTTATGGAAGATCAGACTACCAGAAATCATCTCTTTGAAGATAGAACACTTTCATTTAATGTGTTGCCTCTTCTGTGCTTTAATTTAAAATATTCAGTTTCTGTGAACGCTTTAGTCACAGATGCTGTAACATGGTAACACAATAGATATCAGTGGTTATGATAGAGTGGAGGCAAGGGTCAAAGGCACTGAGAAGTGAGCACCCCCTCTCCTAATGAATCATTATTGCCCGGATGAAGTAACAGGGTGTTCCGTTACGAAACACGTCGGCTGGGTCTGGGGAGAGGCGCTGTTTTGCAAGCTTTCCCAATGGTGATGTAAGAGGTACACATGTACACATGTTTTTGATTTAATTACCTTTTTCCCACTTGGCTGTCCTCATAGATAGGTTGTTTACATTTGCACTTGTATAGCGCTTTATTGTATTGCTTTGCACATTTGATCTTTTATTAATGCACTTTACATATGTAATTTAATTAGTAAGGGGTTAGATAATAAGAGGGATTTGTGATTGGGCTTAGTTGATATGTTATAGGAGGATGAGCTTGCTTACAGTTCCCCCCGGTGGTTATTAGTGTTATGTGTTTTTTAATTGTTTTTAATGTGTCTGTTAATATGTGTTTTGCTATAATAAACTAGCCAATTACTTTATTAGAACATTTTTGGGTGGTGCCGCTGGGGTGTTGGGGGGTTGTGGGGCCCTCCATTGGTTTTATTATCATCAGTATAACCAGGCAGGCACGCCCTGAATATAGGCTGGTGCGGTCATTTTTTTGTCAGTTGTCAACATGCATAGCTACTTTAAATGGAAGAGTTGTCAAACACACCAAATTAAAGCAGGCATGTAATTTTACTTGAAAATTTCAGCTCTGCAGACAAACTGCACACCTTTCGCTTTTTCTACCAAAACAACCCTTTACCTTTGGAATATCCCCCACAAACCATATATTCCCTGAAAGTATACATGTTAAGCTTTCTAAGCGTACTCAGCTTGTTGTAGTGGGCTCATTATTTAAGAAGTAATCCCTCAAAGAATTCTTAGGTTGCACAGGGATTCCTTTAAAATAAAATGATTAAAAAACAGACTAAGAAACAAGTTTTCTTAAAAAATGGATATGCAAAAAAAAAAAATTAAAACTTATTTTTGAATAAAAAAAACAAACATTTACTTTATTAGAGAAAACCATATTGCATGTGAAAGCCCCATTTCTCCCAATTACAACGGTACCACATATGTATCCGTAGCCCAGGAGACCCTCCCAAACTGAAAACAGTTTACACATTTACAAATAATTTACAAATAAAATACAATTACTATCCACACTATGAGGGGTGAATTTTTGGGGGGAGAATTTCAAGGATTAAAAATCCACCAAAAATGATGTGGGGTTCCCCCTACCCAGCATAACCAGCCCGGGGCTTGCAGGAACAACCCACACAGCCAAATGGCCTGGACCCTTCTGCCCTCCCCCCCCCTCGGGCTTTGTGGAGGCAGGGACACAGAAAAAAGTATTTTGTTATTATTATTTTTTTAATACTTACCTCCCATCCATCCCAGAGCACTGTGTCCCATGCTGATCGCTCTGTCTTCTGCTCTCCTGCTGCTGCTGGAAGCCTTTTGTAACTGCTTGGTGACAGGTAACAAAGGGTTAATTTAAAAAAAATATGACATACGGTCCCAGCATATGCTGCCTGGGGACCAGCTATGGGGCTTGCAGAACAGGGCGCAGGGGCCAGCTTTGGTGATCCCTCGCCCTGTCAGCTACAAGCCTCAAAGCGTCAAATACCGTGGCTTTTCTGCCCCCCTGGGCTTTGGGGAGACAGGTAATTGGGGAGCCAGGGGTTAATGGCAAGTCACCCGCTTAGCCACAAGTGACTTGCCAGCCTCCAGCCTTGTGAACTGGTGTAGGGGTCTCATGAATGGGTCTCATGGACCCCTTACCAGTTCACAAAGGGTTAAATGTAAAAAAAAAAAAAAAAAAAACACACAGATATAAAAAAAATATATTTTATTATTATTTTAATACTCTCCTCCCACCCATCCCAGAGCACTGTGTCCCACACTGATCACTCTGGCTTCTGCTCTCCTGTTGCTGCTGAAAGGTTTTTAAAGGTGCTGGGTGACAAGAGCCAAAGGGTTAATTTAAAAAAAACTGCTCTAGAGTCCCCCTCCCGGGGTGAGGGAGCCCATTTTTTTTTCAATTTTAAGGGTTAAAAGCCCTTAAAAATAAAAAATATGGCGTGAGCCCCCCCCCCCCCAGCATAACCAGCCCGGGGACCAGCTATGGGGCTTGTAGAACAGGGTGCAGGGGCCAGCTTTGGTGGCCCCTACCCTGCAGGTGACTTGCCAGCCCCCAGCCTTGTGAACTTATCCCTAACCAGTTCAGAAAGGGTTAAGTGTAAGAAAAAGACACAGACACAGAGAAAAAAATACTTTTATTATTCTTTATTTGACACTCACCTCCAATCCTGTGTCCCGCGGTGATCCTGTCCCCCGGCGATCCGCTGACAGCAGCTGGGGCTGATAACTGGAGGGGGGCTGGTGAGGCAGGGGACCACAGCCCCCTACCCTCCAACCTGCCTTCAGTGATCATCTCCGACTTTTGACAGTCCGGAGCAGGAGCGGGATGACGTCACGTGTGACACAAAGGGGTGGGGCTAGCTGCGTGAACACCAGAGGGGGAATGTTTTGGGCCGCATCTCTAGAAGAAGGCCCCTTTGGAGCCCCCCCCCCCCCCTATGAAGAGGAGACCCGGCCCGAGATATCGGGCACGAAGGTGAGTAAATGTCATTTTTTTTTATACTTAGCAGCATCTGCCAAAGTGGGGGGGGTGGCTATTTTTTGCCCCCTCCTGAAGCCAGAAGATCCCGGGGGGTAATCGGATACACCTCAGGGTAAGGAGAAGACCCGGCCGGTTTGAACGAGGGGTGAGTGTTTTTTTACATTCTTTTTTTTAACTTGCAGGGGGGAAAGCCAACCCGTAGGTACTACGTGCTTACCAGGTAAGGGGCGGAGAAACAACCCTGTAGTACCTACGGCCTTGGCACTTAATCTAACCTCAAAAACTCAAAAATAGAATTTAATGCACTACAAATGTTTCTACCTTTTTATCACAATGGTGATTTCAGATATCTTTAATGATGTTAGAGCAACCAGTGCCTTTAAGATCTACTGCCAACATCAGCAGCATTAAAAAAATGAGTAATTATGGCATGCAGCATTATTATGATTAAGGGCAATTCCTTGAAGCGTAGTGGCCCAGACTGGCTTTGCTTTACAAAAATAGGTTTTAACCCTTGATTATGCGCATAGTAGTTATATATATATTGTTTTTAAATGTCATAAACCACGTTTTTCTCCTGTGCAGGAAAGGGTGTTTACCAATACATGTGGTACCGTTGTGTTCAAAAAAAGTTGCAAATTTTTTTTTTTTTTTACATATTTGACTCAAAAATATTACACAAGTACTGAAAAAATAACAGATGAGACATTTCATGTTAAAGCCCAAACAAAGTGAAAACAATGTATAATTTCCCGGAAATCACTGTAAATTCTTGCAAAAATCACAGTTAAACAAATGTAGCACAAAATGAAAAAATGACCTGCCAACTAACAGTTCCAGCATCTCTAGGTATGTAGGCTGGCATTGAAATTGCTCACCCAGCGTATCAGGCTCTACTTTCTTCAAGTGGTCAGCCAACATTTTCCTGCTCTTGAACACCAACATCTCACCAAGTCCTTGTGGAAAACCACAGCCATTCATCTTCCTAGGGCAAGGGCTGGTCCATTTACACAGCTGTGTCCTTCACATGTAGCTGTGATGGACATTACAAAGTCAAGCATGCCTTTCTCTTGAAAGCTTTACAACTTTGTGGTACAGTAGTATCTAACACCCATTCAATGTCTTATAACCCCTTCTGCATCTGCTGACATGACGAGTTGTTTTTTTTTTTCAGCAAGGAAAAGAAATGTAACATGAAGGACACATGCCCCTTTATAATATAAATGGATTGACAATTAAAGTGTACATTGGCACCACTGTGACCAGCATCTTGTGTTTCGCTGGACTTGCCTAAAATTCCCTGCCTAATAAAATTCGTTTTTCAACACACAGTATAACATTCATGTCTATGGGTTGCAGTGGATAAAGGTTTTATACAGTAGTTTTAGGGAATTGTGTATTTTCTTAAATCCTGAATACTGTTCCAGGCTGCAAGAGTCATATCTACAGGTTTATTGGGGGTAAGTGGTATCAGGTAAGGGGTTAAATATACATGAAGATTTTAAATTGCCTACAGATGTCTTTCAGCAAAACTAAATCATACAGGTTCCACAGTTTTCTCAGAGAAAATCATTGTGCTTAAATATACTTTTTTTTGAGAGATTTAGGTTAGCATACTATAGTGCACCAACATTGTGCAGATTTAGATTGGCTCTAGAGAGAAAAAAATATCTTTTGTGCTCCATCAATTTCTCCATTGTAAAATTTTCTCTTTTGTATGCGAGTAGAGAAAAAAACTATACATGAAAGCACAACAAAAACGAACAACAAAACAGAAAGAATAAATGAAAATATACTGATTTAAAGTTACCAAAAATCAATGTGAAGCAATCACACTTGAGCATAAGAGAGAAACTAGCAAAGAGTGGACTGTGTACTCTGTATTATACACAAACCCCCTAAGACAAAAATCCTGCCAGCGGTATGACAAGGTGGTATATTGCGCAATGATTGATTTCTGTACCTGCCACTGAGCGCTCCTGATCAGCTTCAGTGTAAAGAGAAACAAACAATGTGGAGCTTGACTACTCTACTACTGCTATCTCAGAAACAACAGTTTTATTCAACAGTATATCAAGACAAATTTGCATTGCGGGTTACCAACTATTATTTGTTTTCACACGGGGAGGCCGATTCAGTAATTGCGCCAGGTAGCGACAGATGAGCGCCTGAAGTATGGCGCTATGAGCGCCGCTAGCGTACGCCGCGGGCGGCAGCGATTCGCTATAGCAGGCCTCCTCAGTCGCTACCTGGCGTTGTTGGGAACAATGCCTACATTGGTGAATATCCGTTTCAGATCAGCTTTGGAGGCGCTGTCATTTGGACACACGCTATTCAACACAGCGCCTGCGCTTTGCTTTGCTGTTGGCTTGAAATCAATGTTAGTACCTTCAGAAGTAAACACATTGCAACATGTTTCTTTGGTGAATTTGTATTTATTTTTTTATGTTTTGGTGGGAAAAGATAAATTCTGAATCTACAGGATTTTTATCTTGGTGCCTGAAAAAGAATAAAAAGTATTTAGATATAATTTTGCTTGTTCGCATTTATTGTTTTTTGTTAATATTTTTTGATAACAGTTTGGCCAAACGTGCACAACAACCCTAATTGTTATTTTGGTCAAATCCCCCCCCCCCCCCCCCTTATAGTGGTTTGTGTTCCTCTTACACCCCCCTTCTAGTGGGTTTGGGTTCCTCTTACACCCCCCTTATAGTGGTTTAGGTCATCTTACACCCCCCTTATAGTGGGTTTGGGTCATCTTACACCCCCTTATAGTGGTTTAGGTCATCTTACACCCCCTTATAGTGGTTTAGGGTCATCTTACACCCCCCTTATAGTGGTTTAGGTCATCTTACACCCCCCTTATAGTGGTTTAGGTCATCTTACACCCCCCTTATAGTGGGTTTGGGTCATCTTACACCCCCTTATAGTGGTTTAGGTCATCTTACACCCCCCTTATAGTGGGTTTGGGTCATCTTACACCCCCCTTATAGTGTGTTTGGGTCATCTTACACCCCCTTATAGTGGTTTAGGTAATCTTACACCCCCCTTATAGTGGTTTAGGTCATCTTACACCCCCCCTTATAGTGTGTTTGGGTCATCTTACACCCCCTTATAGTGGTTTAGGTCATCTTACACCCCCCTTATAGTGGTTTAGGTCATCTTACACCCCCCTTATAGTGGGTTTGGGTCATCTTACACCCCCTTATAGTGGGTTTGGGTCATCTTACACCCCCTTATAGTGTGTTTGGGTCATCTTACACCCCCCTTATAGTAGTTTGTGACAAATTTGGATTGTAGCCAACAAATAGTTCCCCAGTAGTGCAGTACTTGGATTAGAGTGAAGGGTAGTTAGCTTACCGCAAAAAACGAAGAGATCATGCTTTCCCTTAGCTCAAAGCCAGTCTGGGTGTCCTCACTCGTTTCTGCGGGCAAGTTGGGGATTTCGGGCACCAGTGCTGTTTCTTCAGGGGGTTGGATTCTGTGGCATATACAGAGATTGTGGAGCACACAGCATGCGAGGATTATCTTGGAGACCTTTTGTGGACTGTACAGCATCTCTCCTCCTGGCCGTGCCAAACACAGAAAGCGCGCTTTCAGCAGTCCGATGGTTCGTTCCACATTGCTTCGGGTTTTGCGATGTGCTGCATTGTAGCGTTCTTGGGCAGAGGTCTGTGGGTTTCTGACCGGAGTCATCACCCACGTTCTCTGCCCATATCCCTTATCCGCTGTAGAAAAAACACAATGAGAGAGACAGCAATTAGTACTAGGAAATGTTTTGGGTTTCATTTGTAAACAAATAGCTTACTAGGCCACATATTTTAGGCTAAATACTTTGACATGGTTAATTATTTACCCAGTGGCCAGCCAGCTGGCATTTCGTTGTTCTCAAACTTCCTGCACAGGACTGACCGCTGCAGGACGTAAGAATCATGGCATGAGCCGGGGAAGCCAGATCTCACGGCCCGCAGCTTCATGTCATGGTCACAGACGACCATGACATTCATCGAGTGGAACTGTTTTCGGTTCCGATAATGCAGCTCTTGTGCACGGGGAGGGCGGAAAGGGATATGTGTACCATCAACGCACCCTAGCACATTTGGGATCCCTCCCATGCGATAGAATGCATGTTTTATTTTGGCAATCTCATCCTCATCCTCAGGAAATTGGATGTAAATAGGGATCAGGTCACAAATAGCCAGTACTACCTGTATAAATATGCGGCTCATTGTAGCCTGGCTGATCCCGCTGAGAAAGGCGGAGGTTGCCTGGAAGGTCCCTCGTGCCAAAATATTGAGACTGGCACATAGGCGTACTATGCCTGGAATGGATCTGGTGCGTTTGGTCGATGGCTCGATTTTGTGCTTAATCTGATCATATAGGGACTGTAGTGCAGCACGATTCAGATGGAAGCGGCTCCTGATCTGCTCGTCACTTAAATCCCACACTGAAAGGCGGATTCCAAAGGATCGGGGTGCCCTAAGCCTCACAGCCCCCTCCTCCCTGGTCTCCTGCTCTTCCAGCATTCTCACACATCCCTGCACCCATAACCCATACATCACCCTCTTATCCATCTCACACTTAACAGATATACAAAAGAAGCAAAACAAAAACCAAAACCACAAACACACCACACACACAAGCAAGCACACTACTCACACACTCACTACAATGCAGCTCACCACAAAACCAGAAGTATAGTGGTCTGACCCACCAGACTGCTGAAAGTCAGCTTTCTAAGTTAGGCACAACCAAGAGGGGAGTTGCTGCACAGCCCACAAAAGGCCCCAAAATCAAGCCTCACTTGCTGTATGCTCCACAATATTTGCATATGCCAACAAAATCAATCTCCTAAAGAAACAGCACTGATGTCAGAAATCACCCAACACGCCACAGAGAGTGAGGACCAAACCCAGCCAGACACTCAAATGAGCTAAGGGACCAAAGCACCACACCACCACACCACAGCCTTTGCCACAGTGTAACAACACCAGAAGGTTGGCAAATCCAGCCATTTATACTTCACTTAGAAAAAGGACAGGTCCTCTTTGCCGCCTTTTGCGTTGCTCTGCTATTTCCTGTCTCCAATTAGCTGACCCAGGTGTGCGTGAAATGGAGTGCGCACGCTAGTAGCGCTACTAGCGTACGTGAGCCGAAACTTGCGTGCATTAACGGACATGGCTGAAATTTCTGTGGTGGACCAATGAAAGGTAAGCTGCTCTTGATTTAAATAGCCGTTTGTATAGCCACATGTCACAAGTGTTTTATATACATGAGTACATTGTTGTCTTTGGTTGTGTGTTAATGAGCTCTGTAATTAGTTAATTAACTACCACACATGCTTCAATCACTACAGTGGAGCTTTGGCTACAAGCACCTGGCCAGTATGTGTGAATCAATTAAGTGGACCTGTTTGTGATTGGCTGTTAGAGCACATAAAACCTGGCCAAACCCAAAACACGGTGATACCATTCTGTAGTCTGCATGCGTGCTTGTTGGTTGTGTATTGGTGTGTGTGTGCAGCTACAGGATGGAGCCAAATTCTGGGCATCTGCCGGCCACAGCTGGCTCAAGTAGGAGTGTGGTGGGTGCTGTGCGCAGACCTCCCTTAAGGAAAAGGGCCCAGCCTGAAGGTGATGCAGCACCCCAGGCTAAGCACCCAGTTGCCAAGAGGGAGCCAGAATTTAATTTGGCTGAGAATAATACTCTTGTGCGCCTTACCCTTGCAAAATGGGAGCTGATATTTGGCTCCCAAAGCAAGTCTATAGGCAAACAAGAAAGGAGCAAATTGTGGGATGCCATTGGTGTTGAGCTTAACAGCAGTGCTCAACACCCACGTAGTGGCCCATCCTGCAGGAAACGCTTCTACACTTTGAAAAGGGCCCTTATGCAAAAGATGAATCATGATCTTGAGGTCGAGAGTGGGACCATCCAGGGTCCAAAGAGTACCTACAGGCCATATGAGGAGATGCTGAAGGCCAAAATTCCACTTGCTCGGCTGCAGGGTGTTGATGCTGGGGATGACACCACAGGTTGGACTGAAGGTACATATTTTCTGAATATGTTTTTCTGCTAATGTTAATTTATGTGATTTGCTTTTTCTCTTTCTGCCCAACTAACAGTAGGACATGTGAAGTAGTACATTATACCTCATAAATGTTTTACTTTGCTGTCTGTTGCTTTCTGCATAGGTGCACATGGTGATGTCCATGAGTCGGGGGAGGTGGACACCCCAACTCCTGCCCTTCAAACAACCTCCAGCCTAACCCAGTCTGCCATTGAAGGTATTTTTCAATAATTTAGGGGCTGGTTATTTTGGTCCAAAATGGGTGTGTGAGCACCTCAAACAATAGATTTGACCACTGTTGATGAATAATAATATGTGCCTGCGGACTATTTACACGTCCACTTTACCCCTCTCTGCAACTAACTAACAAGGCCCATGTGTAGCTATGTTGGAAGCCAGAGATGTGTGGCCATATATCTGCATATACATGTGGAAGCCACACTGGCCGTGATTAGGGAATATTAGTGATTGAGCTGCTCACACACACCTTAATGCATGGTTTATTTAGTGTCGCACATTACCAATGGCTAAATGTTTTCTTTGCTTTTGCCTAGCTGCACCGCCATTGGCACCAGCATCTCCTCAGGAGCCAAGCTACTCTTTGGATACCGGTAAGTGCATGTGTCAACCTTGCTTTAGCCGCTTTAACACAAGTGCATGTCTTTCATTCCTCTTTTTTCTTTGTAGGCCAAGTGACTGGTTCATCTTTGGACCCCACTTCCGATGTTGCAGGTCAACAGGACCCTGTTGGTGTGTATTGCCTAAAAAAATGTATCCTTTATGCTGTTAATGTTACACTGGTTCTATTTGGTTAGTCTAATAATCTACATGTTTGCTATGTCAACTTGAAGATGCCTATTTGGAGTGGATTTGCCATCCCCAGGGTCATTAGTATAGTTTTTTGAGTGATTGCAATGCATTTGTTGGGTATATTGAAAGACAAACATTCACCCGAGTAGTGTTAGGAATATTTAGAGACATTAATTGTGTATTTTAGTTGGCCGGAATCTCGGAAGTGGCTGTCCGGAAAGGGCCCTTCACGTTGAGGCTGCCAGAGATGAGGGTAAGTTTGTTTGGCTTGATTATCTAGTAGGGATTTTTGAACAAGTTTTTGTTAAATTTAGTAGGCCAACTTGTGTTTAAACATGTATTTTCAAGGGCAAAGCTCGAGTGAGGGCCCAACTCCAGACATCTGGGAGATTGCGGGTAATTAAAAGAAACAAAGGGGGGGTGGCAGCCGCTCAGACCATTTTATAACTAACCAGGGAGGTGCACATTAGCAGGGCAATTAGAATACAAAAGTCTTGTGCTGTGGCCCCTTTAAGACTTTTAGATTGCGGGTATGTGTAATTTGAGCAATGTGTATATTTTTTTTAAACCCAATTATTGGCTCATCTTCCTCTTACATACATGTTAGCAATCTGAGTTGACCAGATCCCTTTTGGCTAGTGTGTAATCTTCCACTTTGTGGAGGTATGGCCTCGATAGTCTATCCATCTTACATTTGATTTTGGTCCACTGACCTACTAACCTGACTTTCCTGTTTAGCATATGCCAACTTGCCCAATCTCTCAGATGTGGATTTGCCCCTCTCTGGCAGCCAGACCCCGGACCTACTTAGGCCGGACGACACGGAGGTAACATGGCTGATTTAGACAATATGATTGATTGATTTAACAATAATCACATTGACATGTTGGTGGGTAGTCCATTTTATGTATTTGTTGTTTTTGCAGGAGGCGGGACCAGAACCCCAACCTGGGACCTCTTCTCAAGTGCCATGTGGCCAAGCTACAGAGGCTCAAGCAAGGGTAAGTTGGATTGTTACACTTTGGGGAACTGATTTGGAGGGGCCTAGCTGCATTGTTTCAGCTTAACTTAAATCTTTTTTTTTTGTTTTTTTAGCCTGAACCCAGAGCAAGAGGAGGTGTGGCACCGACAAGTGCGGACTTTTATGAGCTAGGGGTCCGGATGCTGGAGGACTACAGTCGTCAGCAGCCGCGTGATGGAAATACTGAGCGCATTGCGGCGTTGGAAAATCAGGTGCTGATGTGCCGGCAACAAATTGAGGGCTTGCAGCGCGAGCTCCAGGATGTGAAACAAGGCCACCAGCAGCAAACCAACCGGAAGCTGGATCGGCTGTCCAATCTGATGGAGCGATCTTTACAGCGCCAGGACCAAAGTTTGTTGTTGACGCAACAGCTCATACAACAGCAGTCTATTTTTTTGACTGCACTGTTGGCCCCCAACACCACCCCTAGCAATGACTCACAACCTCCCAGGCCCCAAGCCAAGAATATTAATTTGATTGTTGTTTTGATTTTGTTTCAAATACATTTGAGTACACCACCTATAATTTGTGTTTTTCCTAAGACATAGGTAAGAACACAGTCAGGGATGAGTCTCTAGATCTAGATATGTACCGGTAGCCAAAAATGTATGCCACACATTGGCGACCATATCTTCCTATGGTTTAGACATTAAATGGCTACAAAGGTACACCAACATTTTACAAATAATGGATTTGAAGACACTTAAACTATGCTAGACAAGGCACAACACAGTGTAAGTACAAAAATACAAAAATTTTAATGTTAAAGGCGGGCAACAGGCCCAACAGGCTCAAAACATCCCCCCCACCCTAACGACGCCTCTTCAAGGCCAGCAGCATAAGGCGAAGACGCCTGATCGACCGCCACAGTCTGCGATGCTGGTTTGCACAAGCTGTAGAGAGTTGAAAAAAACAATATTAAAAATATAGAATGTGACCTCTGCAGACACAGATGTAGCAATGTAATATAAGTGGCTAAAATTATCTGAGCCACACAATCACATTGTTGGCCACTGTGCCCTTAGGTGTTACCATTATATGAGTACTAGTGGCTGGCTTAAATGTGGCCACCACACCTCAAGCATACATTTACTCTTAACTCTTGGGACTAAAATAAGGTCTAAGTCCCAGTGTGGACATTTATTGGTTTATTTACAGCCAAACATCAGGGCCTAAGTCCTAACGAGTAAACTTGTTTGGCCAAGAATCTTAGAGGTCTCCACCTTAGCAGGCCAATTTTGTTGGGTAGAAACCACAATTTGGCACTATGTTTCAAAAACAAGAATGTGAGACAACAATCAAGCATGCAGACTTGCATGTAGGATTGTTGGACAAACACATGTAACCTAGATGTGTGTTGATTAAACACATAGGTACATTGTAAATGTCTCCTGAATTTACTATAAGACATAGGGGTCACAAGTCTTTAGGCATATGAAGTGGGATGTACTCACCATCGCAGCTGTGGCTGGGGCCCATGCTGGCCACATCTGTCAGGAGAAAGCAAAAGAGAAAATTAGTGTGACAATGACACCTGACTATTTGACAGCCATCTGGTTAGGGAGTCTGCCAAAACAAATGCTTGCATGGTTACACACATGTTGTCCGACATTAGCATATTTCCTGGTCCATGAGTTCATGTAAATTATTTATGGTTGCAACATGGACACATAAAGATAATGTGCCAATAACCTTGACAGTGCAATGGTAAGGACTAATTTGCATTTGATTGTAGATTCTTACTAGTGTGCAACATGTGTTAGCTGGAACAACTTACAAAAATAACACATTTGCTAGCCCCCATCATGGTGTGGGCTGAAACATAGGGGTGGTTGCCAGTTGGATTGCACTGTAGTGGGGTTTGTGATGTTAATGTACATTAACAAACCAGCTTGTACTATGGAGCAGGAAACATGTGTATGTTCAAAGTGGGCCAAGCCCCAGGATTTATACTATCTTGTGTTTTGGTCCACTTTGGCAGGGCACAACAATTTGAGCGAGAGACCGTCCGCCGCCGCTGCCTTCTGCGCGTCACTCCTCCAGTGCGTGCGCAGGCCATTCTGGAACGGAGAGCGCAGGCGCACACACATCTAGAGGGGCACGCAGGAGGCTGCGCCGGTGGCTTCTGCCACCCCCAATGAGCTAAGGAGTTGGTGGGCTTTTGGGGGGGGGGCCCTGGGTGAGGGAGGTGATTGGGCAGGGAAGCTTATAGATTCCAAGCCCAAGCAACAATGGGTGTGGGTCCACTTTAAGGAATGTCAGAACATAGTGAATGTGAGGGATAACAAAAAACACTTACCATGACTATGCCCGTGGAGAAGGCGTTGCCAATAGCTCCTGGAGGTGCCGCCTATATGATGCGCTGCAAATTAGAGAGGAATGGCAAGGGCTAAGTACAAATGGCCATATGTAACCTGTCACAGACTAACACTGACTAAATGTGCACTCACCAGGGGATGAACTGCCACTTGAAGCCCAGGGAGGGCTCTGAGGAGGAGGCGTGGAGCCTCGGCTCCTCACACTCTGATCCAAAGATCCCCCAGGCAAAGGGCCACCCTCCTCCCTCTCACTCTCTGCTCCTTCAGGGAGTGTGGGAGAGTCCATTACTTCCACCCCACTTGGACTCCCCACTTGAGAGTGGCCCCTTGTCTGGTGAGACTCCTCAGAGTCAGAGTGTGAGGAGCTGAGGCTCGAGCCTGACAGCCCCCCAGCAGCACACTCCTCTGGGGCGTCATCCCCTTCCTCCCCTGGGTCCTCTAAATAGGACCCACGAGAGGGACCCCGATGACTCCCCCGAGTCCGCCTGTCTCGTTCGGGGGAGGAATCCCTTCCCACGTTTCCCCAGGGGAGGACGCTTATCTGTGTTGAGGGGGTGAATGAAAAAAATTACAATTACTACCAAAAAGGGACACAGCTTACAATATTATTTCCCTAAAAAATGAAACATAGCATAAACTTCCACTTACCTGAAGCGTACGCATCATATAGGCGGTACACGCCTTCAGGGTCCCGGTGCTTAAAGTCTGACCATTTTTGCATGATGGAGCGCACACTCAGGCTGGTGTTGAAGCGCCGGGACACTGTGGCCTTCACCTCCAGGGCTATCCGCTTCTTGCCCCCACGGGCATAATCATATTGGTGGATGCAGAAATCCTATGACAAATGAAAAACAAAAAGGTTATCAATACATGACATCAGAACAATGGCATAAACATTTATACTGAGAACAGATTAAACATATAATCCAAGTAAAATATACTCACCTTGACCACCTGGCCGTTTACGCGGCTATCCACCCGCTTTCTCTTTAGCTTTTGGGGCATAGGGGGGGAGGGGGTGGAGGGGGGTTCGGTGGGGGAGGTGAGGTAGGTGGGGTAGGTGGGGGAGGGGTGGGGGGGCCAGAGTCAGAGGAGGAGTTGGGGAGGCGCATGACACGTCGGGTAGGCATGATGGTGGAAACGCAAAGGAGGAAACCGGAACTGGATATGACGAAAGCGACAGGAAAAAAAACGCTCCGCGCACTAGGAAGAAGCTAATATCCGCTACGTGCAAGCTAAGTGGCGGAAATAGGATTTTAACTCATTCCAACAAGCTATTTGCCAAGACGCCATTAATTATTAGCTTGGAAACGCAAAGGAGCAAACCGGAACTGGATATGACAAAAGCGAAAAATATTCACGCTCCGTGCAATAGGAACCAGCTAATGTCCGCTACGTGCAAGCTAAGTGGCGGGAATAGGATATTTACGCATTAAAACAAGCTATTGGCCAGGACGCCATTAATTATTAGCTTGATTTAGCTGGGTGTTCAATATCCTGTAATGCATAGGTCAGAGCAAAAACAGAGCTGTTTGGTTAAAAATAACAATGTTATTCCTTAATAAAATAATAACACAATAAAACTATCCAACTACATGCTAATGTTGCACACAGGAGAATGCATAATGGGTTGTTATGAGCTTGTACGCCTGAACAAATCCAGCAGAATGTGGACATGCACGCTCAGAACTACAGTGTATTCATTAAGAACGACTGGGGTCGCTGCAAGTGAATTCAGGGAAAATGGCAGAAAGGCACATGTATGAACAGCACAGCGCAGCACAGCGACGCTAGCGCCGCCACATAGCGAATCACAACAGCGACTGCAGAAACTCTGACCACCACAGATTCAACAAGGACAGGGCTGCCGAATAGCTTGGGCGCTGACAATTTCAATGAGCGAACGTGAGCGCCAAACATGAGTGACTAAAAAGTAGCTTTACAAGCCATGTGTGTTGTGAAAACAAGCTAATTGTTTTGTGTGAGGAGATGCATTTTATATTTCACTCACAACATTCCAGTGTAAAAATTGCATATTTCATCCAAAAATCATTAAAAACAAGACAGATTAATCAAACATATCCTAAACAACATGTGCTTAATTTTTGGCCAAAGACAAGAACACAAAAACCACTAAAAAAAAAACATTGCAGTGTCTGCCATTGAAATGTATTGGAGAGCGCCAGGTAGTGCCAGGTAGCGAGAGGTCATACCCGGCGCTGTGATGGGATTAGCAGCGGCGCTGTTCGCTGAAGTCTGCAACATGATGAATCCCGCACTAGCTGACGCTCTCGCCGGCGCTAGCCTCATTTAGCGTGATAAATGCGTGATTGTGTTCGCAGCCTGGCGTTCTGGAGTCGGTAGCCGCCGATAGCTGGCGCTACCTGGCGCGAGTGAGACACTACCTGGCGCTATCCCTTGATAAATAAGGCCCTTAGCCTGAACCATCCCTTGCATTACATTCCTCGGTTCACTTAAAATGGGCCATGTTCTTGGAGATATGAATAGTAAACTGTATTATTAGTGGAGCTAATGTCTACTAAGTACTGATCCTCTTCACATTCCTCTAGATTGTCCCCACAATCTTTCAGCCTCCACACAGGAACTGAACATAGTAGCATTTGCTTCTGCATATGCTGACCTACTGGGGATCCCTTGATCACCCTGATACCCTGAGTAGCAACTGCCAAGCTAAATGATGATGCAGTGCCCCACTCCTGACATTAGAATGAGCAGCCAGGTGTGTGTTTTTTATTTTGCATTTTGGGATTAGCTGGATGGACGGATGAGACCATGGTGGGATAAATTTAGGCTTCAGATTCTTTATACAAAAAAAAGTCACTTGACTTGCCTCCCAAGTTGCCAAATGCTCCTGGTCCAGTGTTGTAAAACACATCCATTTTGTAGGTCACGAATTTGTTTTTCTGTGCATGGCCACTGGCTACAAAAGTGCAACTCTGGGGAAGTGGTCTGAAAGCCATCCTCTTTTGTCATGGAACTAGGAGGAGTGTTGTGAGCAGAGAGAGAGAAAAGGCCACCATTAGTGTCCGCTTTCTGCCGTGATGATGAGGTGTAAGCATGAGAACTGGCTCTATTATCTTCAGTGTGCTTTAATTTAAATTACTAGACTAGGAAATGTAAGTTCCTTCTATAAAACATACATGCAAAACATACAGGTGATCAATGGCATGTAAACAACATACTTTGTTCTAACTATATTCATCTGGTTATTCCAACATTCACAATTCTTAAGATTAACTTCCTCTTAATCACATCAGACAGGAAATAAAGCTAAACACACATAAAGGGCGTTTTTTGGACCTTGCGTGAGTCAGTAGAGCCCTTTTTCTAAGTGGGTCTGTGTTAGTGAGACTTTATGTTTTGAGTAAGCAAAATGAGTAATATACATATTATTATATTTTCGAGGAAGAAAATGTGTTCTCGTTTTCATGACTTTACGTTTTTGGTGTGCACCTGTACATGATCCTAAACCCTGATTTGCCATTGGAAATGGGATTTTAAAACTGGATTTGCTGTGGAAATCTTATGCCCTCTTTTTGTTGGCGGGACTTTTGCGGACATGTGCCCTCCGATGATTATCTGGAGTATGAGCGTCGGCAGAGTCGCAGTCTGCTCATCGTATCCCTGCCAAAGCTTACATACACCAGCTTCGGATGTCCGATCAACAACTATTTAAATTGACCCTACTGAATCGTGTTTCTCTCAAGCAATTTTACTCAGAGCTGCATCCATGGTTGGCCTCCACTACAAGCAAGGGGCATATGATTATTGGCATTAACCAAACTGATTTGCTGGCAAATGGCTGCATGTCTTGTTGGCATGCCCCAGCCTTCGCTGAGCCACAATCTTACGGGGAGGCCGATTCATTAATAGCGGCAGGTAGCGACAGTTGAGCGACTGTAGCGGCATTTTCAGAGCGCCCGCTAGTAGTCGCTGTGCTTGGCCGTTGTTCGGTAGTTGATAGTGACTCAGTCGGTTTGCCGTAATGTTGAATATTGGGTGAGGAGTCGCTATTTGACAGGTTCCGCGCTGTATGGGAGCGCATGATAGCGACTGGCCCTAGCGACCGGCTCCCACCATATTCATTAAAAAAATCACGCTCAAAAAATTCTCGCGCTGTAAAATGCATGTTTAAACCCCAGAGCGCTGGAGGAAATGGGTTAAAACTAGTTTTTTAACCCCCAAACCACCATATTTTTGGAAACAAAAAAAACAAAGGTTTTTTAAATAATTTAGTAATATGAATACATTAATATCAGACCTGTAATATCAATTCTGTACAATTTTTTTTTAAAATGTTTTCCCTTAAAAAAATCTAAAATGGCAGAAGTGGTCACAGAATTTTTCACATTTAAAAAAAAAAAAAACACATTAAAGTGGACCAACACCGAGAGGTGATCGGCCCGGAAATCTATAAGATTCCCGGGCCGATCACCTCCCACCCCGCGGGACATCCGAGATCGGGATGTCCCGCGGGGTGAAACCCCCCCAGACACCCCAAATCGCTTACCTGATCTTCACCCCCGATCGGGGTGCCCCGCCGAAGTGGACCAAAACCCAGGATAGTCAAAATCCTGGGTGTTGGTCCACTTTAATAACAATTAATTATTAATATTTAAAGATTGTTCCACTGAAATGCATTGGAGAGCGCCAGGTAGCGAGAGGTCATACCTGTCGCTGTTCAAGCTCGGACGCTGGCGCTGTGGGCTGAGGCTGGAATAATGATGAATGAGTCGCTATATGGCGCTATCTCAGTCGCTAAGCAGGATTGGCTTGATAAATGTGTGATTGTGGTGGGGAGCCGGCGTTCTCGTGGCGAGGCCCGTCATTACCGGCCGCTCACCAGTCGCTACCTGTCGCTATTCCTTCATAAATAAGGGCCTAAATATCTTGATGGCATGACTGCCCTGCAGGAGAAGTACATCTGTTTTCCTGTAACCTAGAATGCAGTGAAGTTGTTTTTTTTACATCACGAATATTCCTAATGCACGTGGTGTTCGTGTCTCCAGTGGCCTGGGAATATATGTATATATTGCTCGTCTGGCAACATGTGTATGTTGTCTATTTCACACAGAAACTGGAAGATGGGGAAACTCGCTCAATGTGCAGTGCATTGTGGGGCCTAACCTCCACTTTTTAGTATTTTGTCTGGATTTCCTGACTCAACCCACAACACCTTCATATTAAGAAGCTCCAGTCTCTATGACCGGTTTAAAACAGGAGATCTGAGTGATGATTGGCAAGTGTCTGCCTTCTTTTTGCCTTTCTGCCTTCATAATATTTGTGTTGCATTTACTGGGTAAGAGCCTTGGTCTCACCTGGCCCCATTGCTTGAATCTATTAGCCTTGTTTAGTGCTTTCTATTTTGCAAACTGTCACCAGTCCCTAGTTTGGAGGTACTGTTTCTTGTTCCCCTGTTCCTTGTTGATCTCCTTGGTCCCTCTCTGTGGTATAACCTTTAGATCTGGTTTCCCAACTGCTTAATTTGCCTCATACCATTGTTGGCCTACTTGTAACTGTTTCTTCTATCTTTTTAGCATCCCTTATCGAGGGTGTATGCGTGTTAATTTAACACTTTACCCTAGTTGCCACCCTTTCTTGCTGCTCAGTCTGTGTTTTGTCTGGTCTTGTTAGTTGCTGTTTTTTTATATGTTATTTTGTTGTTGCTTTTTAGGGGACTCAGGCTACCCTCTAATGCTTTGGCTACTTGTGCATTTTCTGCGGCCCCAGGAAGCTAAGCCAGGTGGCTAATAAAAGGGTCCACTGGAGGACTATGGCCGTTGTGGAGCATGCTTTGGGCCTGCTTCTGATGCTTGGACCAGACTGATGGTCTACTACTACTAACTACTAAGTTATTTATTTGAGGCCCCACAACACTGACCAAAACAATATTTTGCACACTGCAAACAAAGTAAACACAATTCCAAACAAGACATTGGTTGTCTAACCCAAAAATTAAAAGCCAAGGAAAAGAAATGGGGGCCATGTTATGGGGAGATGGCCCCGTTAGGCCCTGTTATTGGGATGACTTGGCACCAGGAGGGCCAACAACCTCTCTAGGTTTGTATTATGTCACTCCCACTGAACAATCTGGACCTCCATATTGATGTTCATTCTGTGCTGCTCGGCCACCTCGGCAGCCAGGTCTTCATAGAGGTAGCTTATGCTGCAGTGCATGGTCCGTGTGGTGTTGCATTGAAAAGCTGCACCGTCTACCCGCCAGTCCTCCTCCAACATCTGTACGTGGCAGGCCATTGAAAGATGGCGCCATGGTGCTGGCGATGGTTCTGTGGTTCCTGCCTGCTCACTGGAATTTGAGGATGTTAATTGTATGTCCTCCAGGATTGGTGGTGTATGTGTGTAGAAATGGCAACATTAGTGTGTGTCATTTAACGCTTAAAGTGCCAGTCTACCTGGAGATTTTGTCATCCTCTGTTGCCCGACCATTTTTCACCTGTTTTGAAGGAATTTCCAGGGATTTCCCTGAAAAAACCCACGCACTTATTTTCCTCAAAAAGCTAGGGGAAAATGGCCCTATGCCTTATGAAGCGAATGCAATATATATATATATATATATATATATATATATATTTTTTTTTTTACAGGGGCTCCCGTTGCTTCTACAACAGCCAGGACTTACTCCCTTCATTTCTTTAGATGGGCAGCAGAGTTTGGCCTTTAACATGAAATGTCTTGTTTGTCATTTTTCCCATGGTCCCCTTACCAGTTCACCAAGGGTTAAATGTAAAACACACAACACACAGAGATAAAAGTATTTTATTTTTTATACTTACCTCCGATCCATCCCCGAGCACTGTGTTCCATCCGTCGATCCATTGATCACTCTGGCTTCTTCTCTCCCGCTGGAAGCATTTTATACTGGCTGGGTGACATAACATAAAGGGTTGATATAAAGAAAATGACACAGGGTCCTCCCTATGTCATTTCATTTTGTCCAGCGCCAATAAGATGACAGCCGGCAGAGATTGCTTGAAGGCCATGGGGATCAGAGTCTCCTGTCCCTCCACTTGCTCTCCAGTGATCACTACGGCATCCGAGATTGTTGGCGCCGAGAACAGGATGACATCAGCAAGATAACATCATCCTCACTGCCCATAAAAGTTGCCAGCAGTGGGCAGCAGTGACAGGGAAGTTGGTCCTATTATGGGCCATTTGCTGAAAGCAGAAGAGACCCGGGGTGGGGATCAGAGACACCGGGTGAAGAGAATGATCAGGTTCGTGAACTGATCTCTTCCTGAAATGTGGTCAAAAGCGAGTTCTACTGGTTCGGTTCGCTCATCATGAATGTATTACACATGGGGTAACCATTGGCAAGGTATCCTAGGTGGGTCCTGCTCAAACTTGGGCCAACTTACTATGGCTGGCCATTAGTCAGATTGTATGTCTAACTTGTATGTCTAACCATCTGTGCCCTTGCTTGGCAAACATGTGTGTCACTGCAAAGCCCTCCCTGTTGGCACCCTACATGTTTGAGCCAAATGAGCTTTATGCTGTCACCTCCCCACACACATATGCATCCGTTGAGTAAAAACTCTTACCACTGGTGGACACATGATGTCTGTCTGTATGTATGGTTCCCACAACACCCTGGAAGGTGTCGGGTACAGCATCACATAAACCCGCTGCTCTGCTGCTAAAAACTCCAAAGTTCTGGGCAACCCTGCTCTGGTTGGAAATCTAGAAAAACACAATAATGGATGATGGTCCAAACACTAACAACAACTTTCCACTTACACCTCATGGATACCATCTTCCCGAGCTTCTCATCCGCTTTTGTCCAGCAGCAAGATGCCCCAGCACCAACGTACTCCAGCAGATCCTGGAAGTGGGGTGCATATGCACATGATGGTGTAGCCAATTGGGTGCAAATGCTGAGACAAGTGCCTGAGTAGACAGCACTGGTTACCAAACTAAAGAGAGGCAGACAATGTGGACATCCAAGCTCAAAGGTTACAAGCAGAGATGCAGGGTCAAGAACATGAGCCCCAGTTGAGCATGTGGTATCAGTCCAGAGTAAGGGTTAATTCGAGAGAGTAATCAGAGTGGCCAAGCTGGAGCTCATACACTGGAAGACAGCCACTGGGGGGATTAATCTAAAAAGCAAGGAAAAGCGAAGGTTCATACATGGCAGAATCAGCAGAATCAGAGTTCAAAGGGTTAATACAAAAGCGAGGTCAGTGAGCAGAGCCGGGAGTCGTACACAAGAGTTCTAGAGCTTTCACAGATCCAGAGCAATGTCGACAGATGGCACAGGAATAATTAAAGGCCTATGCAGTACCTTCTACCACCACCTGCGCAATGAGGTCAGCATTTGCATCTGCATCTTGTAAAGCACTGCAAACGGATCCTATGCACCACCATCTTGAATGAAAGTACAGAGCGAACCCCCCACTCCATGCCGCTCTTACGTTTACAGACCCAGGATACCGCTTTGTGTCAATCTTAGCGGCAACCGCACACCTGAAGAGTGGTGCTGGCCCGCGGGTAAGGTACATCTGCCTCAGAGACAGGGTAGGGTGGCAGGGTGGGGGAGGTCATCTTCTGACTTAGGTTCCACTTTAAGTCCCTGTAGTCGATGCAGGAGGGGAGAAACCTGTCTTTTTCTCACACAAAGAATATTCCTGCACCAGCTGGGGAGGAGGAGTGCCTAATGAATATTCGATATACTTTTCAATATTAATTGTGGCTTTGACGGAGGAAAAATTTGCCAGTAAGGAATGTCAGCGCCTGGGAGTAAATAGATTAAGCAATCTTAAGGACGATGCAGAGGCAGAGTATCTGCTGCCTGCTTGCTAAAGATGTCAACAAAGTCCTGGTAAGCCAAAGGTACCTTGAACAGCTCCTACTAGGAAAGAGTGGTGGCAGCCCTTAGTTGACAAAGGTTGGATACTATGGTCTCTGTAATAAGATGTCCCCCAGTCATCAACAACAACATTAAATAAATACATACAAAAATACATTAAGAAATCTAAATAAATCTTTTTTCACTGGTGTCAGACTCAAAGGCCAATTTGGGGGTAGCACCAGGATGAATGCCCTGCAGAAAATAGGCTAGGGAAAGAACTCAAAATAATAACAGAATACTAACAAAAATTGTGAATAGATATTTTATTGACCAGATGAGTAAAGGGGAGGGGAGTAGTCCATTTCCAAAACTAACTGTCCATTTTATTACCCTTCCATTGACAGGTGGCTCGAGTACTGAGGGACAGCTAGGGACAAAGGAACCTCTGCTAATTGTCCTTTTCAGTTCCCTTGCAGGGACAGGCTGCTCATATGCTGAGGGGGAGAGAAAACATCAGCTAATTGTGCTTTACATGCCACTTTCATGGACAGGTGGCTAATATTTTGAGGGGCACAGGCCACTGTCAGTAACTTCAAAAATGAAGAAATCAGCAAATAAGGGACAGGGCTTTGTGGCCCTGCTGCTGCTGCTACTGTTGCTAGAGAGAGGACATGTTACACATTTGCCTGCTACACCTTCCTCTGGTGCCAGCAGGTGTCAGGCTTTGCAGTGAATTTTTGTAGACCCCAATACCACTGCCAAAATGGTGAGGCCAGTACAAGTTAAGGTATTGATAGATTAGATGGCACACAGTGCTTCAAGTTCCAGTTCACCAGAGACCTGTAAAGCAAAAAAAAAAAAAACAGTACTAGTATTATCATTGTTTATTTACAGAGTGCTATTGTATTCCACATTGCTGCAAAAACTAAAAATTACACGCAGGTGGGACAGCCTTGTGAACTGGTATAGGGGTCTCATGGATCCCTTACCAGTTCACAAGGGGTTAACAGTAAAAATACACACATAAGAAAACAAAATTGCATTTATTATCATTATTATCCACTCGCTATCCCCCAGCGATCATGTCCCATGAAGCTCCAATGACAACTGCCGGTTCCTTTTTGCATTCACACCCTGCTGCTGCTCGACTATCTACACTGCAGAGGAACTTTGGCCTTCCCACCCACTGCATCATAGGTGATTTGCCAACCAGTTGGGATTCTACTTTACATACTGTATGCTGGTAAGTTTGTTTGAGCAGCAGCAGGTAATAGTGGAGTTCCATCTCTGAGAGGTGAGTCTGCCAGGTGAGTCGAAGTGCAGACCAACAGCACTTCACCACCAATGAGTGGGCCGCTATGAGGCACATTTTTGCCTTGCTGCTGTGCTTCCAATGCTATCCCCATCCTTCACTAGAGGATGCTAGAAAAAAAACACTTCAGGCAATAACGAAACCTGAAAGGCACTACTGGCGGAGGTCCCATCTGACATTGATGCCTCAGTGGCGGCACAAGGCCAAAAAGGAGGAGAAGAAGTCACCAATGCAGCAGGAGCACCAACACCAACTCAGAAGATGGTGTAAGCATGGGCACAAGGTGGGACACATGGTGGATGAGTATCTGTTGACGCATCTCCTGGTTCTGAGCAATGGGTCCTCCACCGTAGATTTTCTTGGCTGGCAAATTGGACATGTAGCAAGAGCTTGCCCTCTATGACTTGGAGGTGCGGACCTGCCATGTGTGTCCTATCAGAACGAGTGTTCAGCACCGCAGGGGGTGTCCTGACTGACAAGAGGACCCTTCTATCCACAGCCAACTTTTACACGCTTATATTCGTGAAGATAAACTGGACATGGATCCCACAAAACTTGGCTGTGTCAGCACCTGAGCAATCGGCTGAAGTGTTGGATACCTAAATCTTTCCATCTATCTGGCAGAAAACCCAGGGACTGGTGAAAGGTGATTGAGAGCTGAGGCTGCACATACAGGTGTTTCAGCAAATATGATACAGGAAAGGATTTCTCATAAGAAACATCACAATAACATGGGACCAAGCAAACCAATTTCTCAGCCTAAGAGAAACATTGTTGGAAAAAAGGCAGCGGCCCATTGACACAATGAAAAGCATTTGTTTCAGATCAAGTACCAGTCAACCCTTCCGTCTACCTAATTAAGTATGATGGGTTTAACTGAGTTTATGGCCTAGAACTCCCCAATGATGAAAGCATGTCTGCTCTTGATGTACTTCCAGACACAGTTGCCTCATCCAGGGTAAGCAATGTTCATTTGGCTGACACAAAGAGGCCAATTCAGAGCCAGATGATAATTCTCACTCCTTTTTTAGGAGAGAAAACTGCCACTGACTTTCATTTTCTACTAGGTGTGAATTTTCAACTGGCTCTGAATCAACCCCATGGTAGACACAGAAAGTTAATGGCAGTTTTCTCTCCTGAAAAAGGCATGAGAGTTCTCACCTGGCTTTAAATCAACCCAATTGATTGGTAAAGCTGTGGAACATATGGGGGTCAGTTCAAAGCCATATGAGAATTCTCACTCCTTTTTTAGGAGAGATAACTTTCAATGTCTACTCTTGAACAGATTCAGAGCCAAACCCGGTAGACAATGAAAGTCAATGACAGTTTTCTCTCCTAAAAAAGGAGTGAGAATTCTCACCTGGCCCGCAATCAAAATGGTTCCAAAGTCAAATGGCGAGGATTGGTTGTAGCCAGACCACCAATCATGAACATATGAAAGAACTCTGTTTTATAAAGATATCAACTAGATGTTGATAAAGAAGGAGGTCTTCATATCATGCATGACTCTAATGATTCTCCTGCAGTGAAAAGAGATCCAGGAGAGGTTGTGAAAAGGACAATAGCATGCTTAGCAACCTATCTAGCCCTCACTACAGCTGTTTTCCCTATATAAATGCCCTATCTGTCCCTCAGCTGCAACAGCAGCCAGCAGCACCTTGCTGTACAAGCAATCAGCCTTCTTCTGGGTTTGAGCCAAGCACCTAACGCACGCACAGATTTCAATTTGCTTCAACTATGCTAGGGTTCGGGGACTGGAACTTGCAAAATTCAGTATGAACCCGAACTTTGCACTTCAGGTTCAGCCATCCCTAGTCTTAATATATCTACGTTAAGGCGTGTAGCAATTCTGTGATGCCTATGCACATGCTGTTTTGCCGTGGCACCCTGTGCCGACCAAATACTAAGATAGACTGTGGGGGTTAGGGCCCACTCCAGGTTGTGGACGGTCTGACCCAGATGGCTTACAGAACCAGGTATTTCAGCAGTGGTTGGACTTGAAAAGATGGCAGATGCCCCAGTTGAGGAATTTGTTTTGCCAGAAATTTCAAGGTAAGTGGCTGATATATAGAAAAGCTGTCCCCTAATTCAGAGCTGTGTTACATAATTGTGCTTCTCATCTATAGTCAGAGTTCTGGCAGAGGATCAAGCTAATCCGGCAGCAAAGGATCCAACCACTGCCTAGGCACAAACGAGGAGTGCGTGTAAGGCATCACCCACATAGCCATGTGCTCATACTGCTCTTCAGAAGATCAAGCAGCAGACCCGGACTGATCCGAAGTGGAGGAGACTCAGGTGTTTGGCATGGAGTCCTAGCCACAGCCCCAGAACTCAGGAAGGAGGCAAGACAACAAACATACACCTGAAGACACCAATTTAAGAATGACGCCTGTGCTAAGTGCTTGTGTTTAGTGTTGGTCTGGCCCTGTAGACTCATCCGACCCTGGTGAGATGGTGGCAATTATGCCACTGGAAGTGGTGCAAATACATGACTCAAGTAGGTAAAGAAAAAACACAACTAGGCTGCACAAGGATCAAGGTCCACATTAAACATGTGCTCAATTCTTGCAAACAAAGGCATGCCACCAAGGCAGAGGATGGCACCATGAACCACAGAACTACATGTGCTGAGTAAGTAATAACTTCATTCCCAACACCCACGCCAAGAGGATGTTGCCACTCCAGATGGTCTGACCCAGATGGCTTACATACACACCCAGGTATTGCAGCAGTGGTCGGACCTGAAGAGACAGCAGATGCTCCAGTTGAGGATTTTTTTTTTGCTAGAACTTTCAAAGTGAGTGGCTGCTACATAGAAAAGTAATCCACTAATGCAGAGCTGTGTTAGATAACTGTGCTTCCCTTCTAGAGTTGCAGTTCTGGCAAAAGGGTCTGACGACTGCCTAGGCACAGATGGGGTACATAGACTGCCAACATCCTTATATTCCTCTTTGGAATACCAAGCAGCAACCCCGGACTGATCCGAAGAGAAGGAGGCTCAGGTGTTGGGCATGGAGTCCTGGCCACAGCCCCAGAACTCAGGTAGGAGGCAAGAAAATAAATGTACAACTGAAGACACCAATTTAAGAATGACACCTGTGCAAAAAGCTTGTCTGGCCCTGTAGACTCATATGACCCTGACAAGATGGTGACAATGGTGCAACTGGAAGCTGCACAAACACATAACTCTAGTAAGTGAAGTGAAACACAACATAACTTGGCTGCTCAAGAATCAAGGTCCACATAAAACATGTGATAATTTCTTGCAAAAGAAGGCATGGAGCCTAGGCGGAGGGTGGCACCATAAACCACAGAACTACATGAGTAAGTAATGAACAAAGTAGCCAATTGTCAAAAAGACTTTGGACACATGCTCAATCACATGTTGACTTACATTTCTTTTGTCTATACAGGGTCCGGGGACCAGAAAGCTGGCTGGATGGCCATGGGAGCAGCTGGCCAAACAGTTTTAAAATGTCTTAATGGTTCCAAGTTATGATGTATTTAACTGTAGGTAAAAAACAAATTAGGGAGCAGAACACATTTTCTACTACCCCAATGACTGAGAGCACCAAAAATGAAACATTTTACATAGAAAAGGTTATTTGGGATGACAATAAAAACATAAATGACAAAGGACAAGCTAAAAACAAGAGATTATGCTTACACCTAGTGGTTGCTAATAATAATGCCGAATATTTTATTAACAAATATATTATAATGGGAGGCTGCAGAACGTAATATATCAGGCTTATACAAATAAATGAATTAAACAGTATTTTTAGCCAGTAAAAAGGTATACAATTTTAACATTCTTTTTAGAATTACTACTTACTAATTACTACTTTAGTTTACTACAAAAAAGTTTGGTATACAAAAAAATGTTTGAAACAAAATTACTGTATGTGGTTTGTTCTGTCCAGATAGCATGCTGAATGCAGGTTGGTGAAGGGAAAGTGGGGGCGGGGTGTAAGGTTTGTGAAACAATTCTGTAAGTAAAGAGCACATGAGGAAGAACAGGGAGGGCCAAGGTGAGTAACACTGCATGGATGCATACACAACATGGGATGCCCCAAAATCAGGAGGAAGAATGAGGGACAAGGTGAGCAAGACTGAGTGGATGCACACACAACATGGCAAAGGTAAAGTACATCAATGGAAATGACAACTACACCCATAGGTGGATGGCTGCATGCAGACGAGATGGACACCCAGCAGCGAGAACAAAGAACTCTGCGGCAACATACATCTGTAAAATGTACATTCCTGCCTTAACATACACTTTCTTAGGCCCAATACATAAATGCTCGGCTTAAACAAAATGTTATGCGAAGCACTGACGCTCGTATGCGCGCGAGAGAACTAATCTTGGTCGATGTGAATCAAACCAGCATTCAGACGTTCCAGTTCTGTGAGTTTGCTTCTGCCATATAATGAGCATAGACTTGAAATCAGCCTTATAGACAATACAAAACAACATAGTTTCTTAACTCTTCCCATGCAAAAGTAAAGCCGACTTAAACCCCCTAAGTGATGACCCCGTCTCCAACACGTCCAAAGTAAATGTGCATTAAATGTTTACCCCGTGCTGGAGACAAGGTCTTTCTCTTAGTCCCTGAAGTACCTGCCACCCACCTACCTACCCACTTGCCTGCCCAGTTACCTACCTACCTGCCTTCTTCCTATCTACCTACCACCAACTTACCTACCTATTCACTAGCCTGCTCAGCCACCTACTTGCTGCCCACCTACCTACCTATGCACTTGTCTGCCCAGTCATCTACCTGCCACCCCCCTACCTACCCACTTGCCTACCCAGCCACCTACCTGTCACCCACCTACCTACCTGCAACCCACCTACCAACCCACTTGCCTACCCAGCCACCTACTTGTCACCCACCTACCTACCCACACACCCGCCCACCTACTTACCTGCCTGCTGCCCACCTACCTACCTGCCAAGTACCTACCTACCCAATTGCCTGCCCAGCCACCTACTGGTCTGCTGCTGGCCACCTACCTACCTGCCACATACCTAGCCATTTGCCTGCCCACCCACCTACCTTCCCACCTACCTACCTAGTCACCTACCTGCTGCCCACCTACCCACTTCCATGCACATACACCTACCTGCCGGCCATCCACCTACCTACTCACTTGCCTTCCCAGCCACCTACCTGCCTGCTGACCACCTATCTACCTTCCCACTTACCCACCCACCTACTTGCCTGCTCCACCTACCTACCTACCCACTGCCTTCCTGCCGCCCACCTATCTACTTGTCGACCTACCCACCCAACCACCCGCATGCCACCCAGCCACCTGCCACCCACTCAACCACCTGCCAAACCACTCGCCAGATTGCTGCCCCCAACCCACTTGCCACCCACCTACCCACCTTCCAGTCTTTCACCCATGCACCTAGCTGCAGGCCCCCTACTTGGAGGCTGCCTACCCACAGCCCACCTACACACCTATCTGCAGCCCACCCACCTACCTGCAGCCTACCCACCTGTTTGCCTGCCCTCCCACCTACCTACTTGTCTGCCGACACCTACTTACCTGCTGTCCACCTACCTACTTGCCTGCAGTCCACCTTCCTACTTGCCTTTCCACCCATCTAGCTACCTGCCACCAACCAACCTACCTGCCTGCCCACACATCTACCTGTCTGACCCCCAGCCATCAACTTGCCTTACCTACCAGCCACCTACCCATTTGTCCACCCACCTACCTGTCTGCCACCCACTTACCTACCTACCCAAACAACCACGTATCTGCCTGGCTGCCTGTCCACCTACCTGTCTGCATGCCCACCTACCTGGCTGTATGCCCACCTAACTGCCCACCAGTCCAACAGCTACCTGACCATCTACTTACCTACATTATGCCCACCTACCTGACTTATTGTTCATCCACCCTTCTGCCCATACACCTGTCCACCTACCTGCCCTCCCACATACCTGCCTGACTGCTGGAACACAAAGAAGGCCAAAAATGTACTGATCCTCCAGGTTAAATGAAGATGGGTCATTAAGGGGTTTAAAAACAGTTCAATAACTAGATATACTAGTTATCTGGGCGGTTATCTGGGCGGCAGTGCTACAGCTGACAGTGTGAAGCCAGCCTGAAGCCGATGTTGCAGTGCGGCGCTGCCGGGCGTCTCGGACGAAGCACTCAAGTGCCGTACACACCTATTATAAAAAATTAGCCTTCCAATCTTATTTGCTAAATATTTCCTTATTTCCTAACTCCCAAAACCCACTTAGCTTTTTACGTGTTTTAGTGTGAGTCTTTATTTAGATATTTATCCTAAGAGCATGTAGGTTGTGTAAAAATGAAGGTCAAGACCAACTGCCCTTGCCGCTATTGTTTGTGAGCCCTTCCCCCACCTCCATCACATTAAAAGTTATGAATGCAGAAAGCCACTTCTCATAGTGCTCACTAGGAGTGCTTATTAACTCTGCCTTGTTTTCAAGGTCATGTTTTAACCCATATAAATGCATTTAAGTTATTGGCAACAGGCTAGCACATCTAAGCAGATTCCAACTGCCCAAGGCACCCATCAGGAATACCCCCTCCCCCGCCCGCCACCGCCATTGCTAAGTAGTTGCTTTCAAAGCTATTATATTTTCCTGCAGGGTGAATTTGGTAATATAATACTGGGTAATATATGCTAAATATATGCTATTTATCAAATAAATCCTTGCCTTATACTGAGAAATTTACAGTTGAAATATTTTCATTGTATGCTAAATATTACTACTGTAAATATAAATGATGAGAGTTAGTGATAAATGTACAGATTTATAAGTATCAGCTTCTGGTTCTTATAGTGAACAATCGTGTCTCCAATCGTGGGAGACACAAATATTGAAGACTGCAAGGGAGAGGGGTATGGTTTGCCTTCGCTATTAACTAGCAGCAAGGCCGTTAGTAAATGGTCCACAAGAAAAAATGTAAGAAGAAGATTTGATGGTGCTGCTGAATATTACTTACTGAATGGGCAAGCAGGGCACCTCCATTGTATGATGCTGCAAGTCCAGGGATATAATCCAATATACAGCCCATGCTATAATCCTTGTGTATGATCCTGTCTGTAATCTGCAATTCTTGTGCACAAGTCACACCAATTAAGGAAAAGCGAGGCATGCCAAAGAGCTTGGGATGACAAAGAGAACACCCTTCCCATCCGGAAGGTAGTACAATATGCTTTCTAAGGGAAAAAATGTCTTTACTATTATTGAACTGAACAGGGGTGTATATAGCTCAGAAGCTGTAAAGTCTGTGGGGGGATCATCATTACAAATATATATGGGGAATAGTGTTCAGTAAAGTGTGCCGTGTTTTTCTACCTCACTAGAGCTTCTGTGCCTCTTTCTCTACTATAAAATCCAATTACTGTAAGTTTCTTATCAAATCCTTCCTGTTGGCTGGAATCTGCCTAGAATAATGTTTTTTTTATTTGTCCCACACTTTCAATAGCTCAACAATGAAAGCATCTAAAGCCAAACCCCAATCCCCACCCCCATCTCCTTCCTTCATATGGACATATATGTATGCACTTCAGCTTTTTCCCAGCAGCATGCCAGGGGTTTAAAGCTCTTAATAAAACTGTATTTTATTACCCTACCCATTACCTTTAGAGAGTGCAAGACCTCAAGCAAATATTGCATTGGCCCTTGAAGGGGATGTGGCATGCCCACCATATAGAGGTTCACAATTCAATATCACAACTGGTGGCCAATGGGGTTTGCCGATCTTTTGGGTTATGCCACAGCATCATGTCAGCACAATCACTGGACAAACCTTATTCATCACTGGAGTCATGGGTGATGGGGGGGGGGGGGGTAATTTTTCATAATTTCAGGCTTCATGGTGCTCTTATAGAAGATGCATATCTCAAACCAGGATGTCTGGAAGGTGAGGGTGTAAAGCAGAATTACAATTTGTTAAGTGCTCAAAGGATCAGACAAACGTCTCAAGGAGGGTTTAATATAACAGCAGACTTCCAGCTTAATGAAGTTGTATCAGTAGTGTAACTATAGCCTGCCTTAGGCTGAGACTGAGAAGAGAAAAGGTAATATGTTGGGTGGGAACTTCCAAAAGAAAACCCCTACCTGTTGAACTTTAAAAAAAGACAAAAAACTTAGATTGGTCTGTTAAGGTTAAAGGACTGATTCAACACTGTGTGAATATATGGAGCCAATATATATTCGCATGTAGCTTCAATTCTTATGCAGGTGCTATTCAGCAGTTTGGAGAAATCCATCCTGTGCGTACAAAACCAGTTTTGCATGGCATGCGAAGAATGCATTGGAAGTGTGCAAGGATTCGCACACCATGTGCATATATATTCTTTTAAAAATGGCATATCTGTGTGAATATGTACATGCAGAGATGCCTATGGATACATACCTATTTGCACAGATACATGCAGGGATGTCTATGGGTGCTTACATATGTTAATAGATCTGCTTAGAAGAGAAATCATGGATGTTATTTACACACATTTTTGCAAATAGATCCATGCTTTCTATTCTAAGCAAATCGATACGCATCTATGCAAAAAGGAAAGGAAAGGAACGTTATTTGCTGCTTTTAATTCAAACTTGTTCTTCCTCCCCCCTCATGTTTTTAAAATAACAAATATTTTTTGTTAACTGTTTATGTGTTTATTCTTATTTCTTCTTATTATTTTGAATTATTTTTAAAAATGTATATTTTACTCTAAAGTATCAATCCATATATGTATCCATACTAAATCCTCTGTGTTCCTCTTGTATTCACCCAGAAGTCCCACTAAACTTATCCTACATGCCCCCTATACTCCCCTGGCAATAGGTGTGCTACTTTTTAGGAGAGAAAACTGTATTCACTTTCAAGTGAATGGCAGTATTCTCTCCTAAAAAGTAGCACACATTTTCTCCTGTTGCGGAATGGATCCCCTTATGTACAATATAAATTAAAAAAAAAAAAAAAATATATATATATATATATATATATACACACACACACACACACACACACACACACACACACACACTGTGTGTCCTTGCTTGCAATGCATGCCTAGCTCAAGTTCATTAGAAGTTGTAATTTTAAAGGTTTTTGCTCCATAGCTACTTACCTGGGAATTTGAGAGTGGTAGTGGAAAAGTCTGATTTTGCATGCAAAATGACCATACCCACCAAGTAAATGGTGGAGAGTAATTACTGCATACCTTGGTTCATTTTTATCGCATGGGAAAGGTCAGATGACTCTGCCGAATTATGCGAAAATGCATTTGCATGTATGAACATTGTCACATGCGAATATTTTTGCTGATATGCATAGGCATGTGAACACTTGAACACATAAAAAATTTGCAAAGGAAAAATGGTGCTGAATTGCAAAACTGAAAAATAGCATTCGAAACTGCATACTTTTGCAAAAAAAAAGTGCAAACATTTAAATTCTCACGGTGTTGAATCAGCCCTTAATTAATAATTCATTCTAGTTTATTCCAAAATACTTATTTTTCCTAACTTTTGAGCTTTTTGTTAAGCCTTTAGAGTGAGAAACAGTAGTGTTGCTACTATTATTTTTCAGGAACAAAAATCTAAAAATGCATCTTCACTCTATTGAGCCTTAGTTGGGCTTTAACATAGCTCCATAAATTGAAATCAGTTCAAAATCCTATGCAGGCCTCTAATTCATTCACAACAGTAATTTGTTTTGAGCATCGGGCTTTTGTAAATAACTCAAACCGATACTCACTAAGGAAATTTTTCACATCTTAGCGTGAGTACATTGATTAAAAAAGCATTTTAATTCTATCATTCCTAAAGTAACCAGTTTATCCAACACATGTGAAGAATGAATTTCTATGTAAAGGCAGTTGGAGATGATAGATGAAATGAAATAAAATGATATTAAAAAGTTTATTGTTCAAAATATGCTGCCCCCAATCGATATGCTTCAAATGTTCTAAATTGTCATTCATAATTACAGGTTAAATGTCAACTTGTTATTAAAAAAAGGACATTATTTTTACAGTATGTTTTCCAGTTTCAGTTAAAGAGAAATCAATTATGATTATAAGAAGAAACTGTAAAACCAGCGGTGGTTTGGTGTTTATCTGCTTAGCTTCATATTGATCATGTAGCTCTGTTCATTTCTTTGTTTCATTTCTTCAATCTACAATGAAGCATGAGATACATTATAGTAGGTATTTGAATGTTACAAATGTTTAATCTCAAACATCAAAGATTATTTGATCAGGAATTTAAATATTATATTGCCATTAATTAATGTAGCATTTAAATTCCAGATCAAATAATCTATTTTAGGCTACATATAGAGTTTATAAATGTTTAAAAATATTTAATTTTAATTTAAAAAAAAGCTACCTACTAAACAGACTGGCCACAAGGAGAACCAGGAGATTTCCCAATGTGCCACGTCACATTGGAGCTGGCTGTGCCACCAATAAGCAGATATCTACTATGTTGGTGCTATATAAGTAAAGATATTATTATTAAAAAGCCCACCTCACTCTAAGTATGTGCCAGAATTCAGTATTTCTCCCCTAGCCCTATCCTGACCCTCTGTGGAGACCCCTCATTGACTGAACAGGAAGCACATTGGGGAAGAATTCAGTGGTGATGTAGTGGATTGGCCAACATTACTGCAAAGTCATGGCCTGATTTTTGCCCCCAGTTCACCCCTAGCTAACATTGATGCCCCTCAGTGGGGGTCAACATTTTCAATAATTGCCTGTCCAAATCCATTATCTGGGTTTCTAAATTTACATGTGCTCTCTGTTGCTTTGTTCCAGTGATGTCAATGGGCACAGAATGCAAGATGGCCACCAGAAGACTGCAAGGGGGTGCACCTGGGATAGATAGGTCAGAATCTTTAGAACAGGGAACAAAAGAAGATCCAAACCAAGTGACATCTGCTGCAGGTGGTCCTAGGAGAATCTTTCATCTTGAATTAGGAGTTTACCTTGTTCTAGCAGAGTCCCCTCTAAAGGGGGATCCAGCAATGGTTGCTACGCAAGTGCAGCAGCCAAACCACTACTAATAGTGGGGTTGTGATGCTGGAGTGTGCAGACATGCCCACATTCCTTGTAGGATGGAACTCCATAAGAAAGATATAAGTCTTTAAATTGCTGAGCTTACCGGGGATGCTGGGTTTAAACCTAATTCAAAGATTAAAGACTCTCAAAATTAAATCACAAATGCAGAAACGATTAACTTAACTCTTGAAACTTGCTTTTCCACAGCTTCTGTGATGAGCTCATGAAAAATTGTCCAGTGATAAAAAATCCACATACATATGCTATATAGCAAGAGGAGGCATTTGCAGGAATAGCCTTGTTACGTCTGTCTAGTTGGACTGTTTCCCTTAAGTTTTCCCTTAGTTAAGATGGCAGATTGTGGCTCAGCTGGGTGCCATCTTACTTCCTGTCATATATATAAACCTCTCAGGCCTGTTGCTCAGTGCTTGAGTATTGTGTTTGACTTCCTGCTTGTGCAGTTCTCTAGCCTGGAACTTACTCTCCGGTTTGTTCCTCCCAAGGTAGCACTACTAGTAAGGGCAAAGGTAAGATTAGGCCTAGAAGCCCTAACCCCCCAACAACACCATCTCCTGCTCGTGTCCAATTCCAACGTGGAGAGCCCTGAGTCACCGGGCAGCTCAACAGCTGTAACTTCTTTGGGCAGCTGACCTATGACACCCAGCCCCCATGCAAGTCCAACCCAATCCTTTGTGAGCGAAAGGTCTGGCTATTCTACGGCTGCAAGTCACCCAAGAATGTCACCATATATTCCACCCACCCAGGAAGAGGCAGCCAGGACAACATTAGGCAGAAACCTGCGGCGTGGGACCTGAGCCCCAAAACTATGGCGTTGGCAAGTGGGGTATCTGACCACTATGATGAGCTGTATAGGAGAAATTCTAAAGCCACCAGCAAAGTGTGCAAGACCCAAATCTGGGAGGACATCACCAGACAGGTGAATTGTGCGGGGACTAAGAGGAAAGATGTGGAGCAGATCCAGTGAAAATTCTCGGACCTAAAATATGCCATCCGCCAGAAGAGAAATAAGCGCAGGCAGCACGGGTACAGATGGGTGTTTGAGTTTGCCAGGTTGTTGTGCATGACCTTGTAATTTTTTTTTCTTTGTTTTAAAGGTTGCAAACAGGAGGTGGATTCCCATCTAAACTCCAGTACAGTGCAGCTGAGGAGCTTGTCCTGGGACTAATACACCCCTCATCACTACAGGGCTTAACCGGGGGCCATAGACACTGACAGCAATGTCATGGCAGAAGGTTAGTATTTTAAGGAATCTTTTTTTGCTTTGCCTTTAAAAAAATGTAGATTAAAACCTAGGTACACAGAGGGCCGTAGCTAGGGGGGAGCAGGGGGGGGGGGCATGCTCCCAGGGTGCAGCAGTTCAGGGGGCGCCAAAAGGGGTCATGAAAACCGGTGGGGGAGTCCATTTTTAATCTTTGCCCCGGGTGCCCTAAAGCTTACCTACTCCTATGGGTACACAAGGTATGTTTATGTGTTAACTTGCCTTTACTTTTACATTCCAGCACCTCCAAATACTCAACTCGACTGTGCAATCCTCCACCTGTTTGCCCACTGCCACCACGTCCCACCAGCCATTAAGAACATATTTTACACAGGAACAACTGGATCTGGTAAGTGTACTGTGCCCTAACTGGTGATGCATGTGAAGGAAGATGACTACTTGCCCCAACATATATTTGAGCAACTATCTCACATTTTTTTTTCCTGTCCCTACAGACACCACCCATAATGGAAGCAATACACCATATGGAAGAGGAGGAGAACATTTCCATGCCCCCCCCAAATGCCAACCCATCATCATCTGCCACTGCCTCAGCAGCAGCCGCCCACAAACCCTCTGCTGGCAGACCAGCATGGCCAGCAGCAAGAGACAGAACCAACTGTCCCATGTGCTAGCTCTGCTGCAGAGGATCTGCCTACAACATCTGCTCCTGTTGCTAGGCCTAGACCTCCATTATCTGCACGCGCCCAAACCCGGGGTAGTGGAGGACGCCCTCATCCATGTGTGCAGGCGTGTGCAGATCCTGGAGACAGCATGGAGAAATGACAGGCGCTATTTTAGGGAAGTAAACCAAAGATTAAATGAGCAGCTGTCAGCACAATTACAAAACTTCAATACCAACTTCATTACCCTGCTGGATGAAATTAGGACTAGCAACAGGCAGATGCTGGAGCAGTGGCAGATGATGAATGCCACCCATGCGCTTAAGAATAAGCGTTGTATCTGCTCCACATCTTTCCTCTCCATCCCCACACTATTTACCTGTCTGGTGATCTCAACCCATATTTGTGTATTTGTGTCTTTGCTGGTTGCTTTAGAATTTCTCCCATACAGCTCATGATAGTGGTCAGAAACCCCACTTGCCAATGCCATAGTTTGGGGCTCAGTAAAGCACCCGCTCAAGCTCCCACACAGCAGGTTTAGGCTTAATAAGATCCTGGCTGCCTCATCCTGGGTGGGTGAAATAGTTGGCTGACTAACACCCCACTAATAGCTACAACGTTTGCTCTGAAAGGATTGGGCTGGACTTGCTTGGGGGCTGGCTGTCATAGGCTGGTTTGCAGCTGTTGAGCTGGCCGCTGACTCAGGGCTCACTACATTGTAATGCTGAAATAGGCCTCAAGCAGGAAAGGGTGTTGTTTTTGGGCTATGGATTCATGCCCTACTGTTCCCCTTGCCCTTAATACTAGTGTTCCCTATGGTTCTGGATGTTGGTAGACGAGGAGCATTCTAGCTGGAGGAAGTTTCCTTGGCCATCCTGGATGTGGCAAATTTTTAGGGGGCTGGAGTCTGGCCCAATGGATCCTTCCTTTGCCTAGTAGATGTCCTTGTAGGCTGTGAGTGCCCTTCCCCACCAATTTTCTATGGAATAGAAAAATATTTAATTGAAGTTTCTCTGTTCTGTGTTATTTTTAGCCATTTTTGATCTGTTTGGTTTCAAAAAGATGAGTGTTGTTAAAGGAAATATTTGACAATAAAAATGCATTAAGCTCAAATCTGTTCCAAAGTTTTTTGTATTAGTTTGTGAAGGAAACAATTAGGCCTCATGGAGAAAATCCCCATGAGTCTAAAGACAGGAGCACCAAACAGTATTCAAAGTTCAAAATACATATAATTTATTGAGAAAAAAATCCATGTACAATAAACATTAACATGACACACTATACAAGACTAACAGATTAAAAAACATTGCATAGCACCCCAAATTCTCATCCAGTGCTGTATAATCCAGCATCTAAGTACCTGGGAAAACTCCTAATATGAACACCTATTCAACCCCTAACAATACATAATAATATCCTACTGTGCCGGCACAGACAACCCTTCTAAACTACACTAATATCAATATACATTTAAAGTGAAAGTGCATAGATAGTGATTAAAAAGAAGTTGTGAAAAAATCCCCTTTGCTAGACCCCACTCCGTTATTTCACGTGATTTTTCACCCCCTTTCTCCTTTTTGCTAGTATTGTTTGCTGTTATATATGTGCCTTATATTTTTGGTTCAGTTTATTGTCATTTTGACCCAGCTTGATTTTTTCACAGGTGTATATGATCATTTTCTGCTGTTTATCTGTATACATGCACGCAGCACTTTCACTATACATGAGTTTAGGTTTTATATTGTCATGCCGTATGTAGTATTCACTTCTTTTTAATCACTATCTATGCACTTTCACTTTAAATGTATATTGATATTAGTGTAGTTTAGAAGGGTTGTCTGTGCCGGCACAGTAGGATATTATTATGTATTGTTAGGGGTTGAATAGGTGTTCATATTAGGAGTTTTCCCAGGTACTTAGATGCTGGATTATACAGCACTGGATGAGAATTTGGGGTGCTATGCAATGTTTTTTAATCTGTTAGTCTTGTATAGTGTGTCATGTTAATGTTTATTGTACATGGATTTTTTTCTCAATAAATTATATGTATTTTGAACTTTGAATACTGTTTGGTGCTCCTGTCTTTAGACTCATGGGGATTTTCTCCATGAGGCCTAATTGTTTTCTGTAGCTCTAGTATTACAGTGTAGCACAACTTTATAGATATTTGTGGTGCACCACTTTTTGTCTCTCGGTATTAGTTTGTGAACATAAGCAAATCAAAGTTTAAATAATAGGAATTTGTTCCATCACAAGGAAATTAAATAAATTATGACACCAACAATTAAGCGGGGTGAAACCCCCCAAAACCCCCAAAAAACCTTACCTTAACCTTACCCCTGTAGACGTGCGCGCGCCCGCGCCAGCCGTTTGTGAATGGCCGGCGCGGGCGCGCTCCCTATAAGAGTGACGTGCGGGAGGCGGCGGCGGACGCGCTGTCTTGTCCGTCGCTGTCACCCGCTTGTCCGTCGGCGGGGATTGGACGGCGCGGTCACGTGGGAGCGTGGTGAGGTGAGTTTTTGGGGCTTTCTGGGGGGTTTCACACAGCGGGGCACCCCCAATCGGGGTGCCCCCCCCGAAGTGGACCAAAACCCAGGATAGTCAAAATCCTGGGTGTTGGTCCACTTTAAGCCCTTAATTCACAGCTCAGTTACAGCAGGTATACGCAAATACACAGCAATATCTTTAGCTTGTTCTTTGCCTTAACTTTTGAGAGAAAAGTCTAATACACATCTTGCGGCAGATCAGAAGAATTATCACAGATAACATTGTAGATAAAATTATTGCTGCCCTTATTGAAACAATTTGATAGCTAAAGCCTGAAGGAGGTTTATCTTTTGTTGTAGCTTCATGACTATTATGTATATGTGACCATGGCTATTGGCTTTTCATTAATAAAGAAGACCTACTTCATCAATTCATTATCTGCTTTTATATTTGATAATAGATTTGTTCGGTGAATAGAGCTAAAGCCATTTCAATGTGATGCCACTTATACCTTGCTAAACTGTAAACCATTCTCAGCTTTCAATGCTCAGTGGCCCCTTTGTTTGACAGTGTATGGGGAAAAAACAAAGGGGCCAAGAACCTTGAAAACTTACAATGAATTCCAATATAAAACAGCAGACACCCTTTACTTGCAGCTTTAAGTAAATGTACTTCATACGTTTGGTATTGTAAGGCCATTTAGAACTGCTGGATTATTATTACTTCACACCCTTTGGGGTAAATGTTGGGCAACAACAAAGTCCAAGCCAGTAATGGAGGTTCAGTTAATGGTGTTTTAAGGAACGAAGTTGAAACAGTCTACAGTCACATAACATCACATAAAGCTATGCTGTGCCCATCTTCCTGGTCAGTGCTGAACTCCATATCGGCAATACAGGCCAACATGGTTTTAGGACATTGCTTATGCCACGCTGGTTTACCAATTAAACCCAAAAGCAAAGTAACAAAAACCAAGGTCTTCTTTATACAGAGCTTGGTTCCCGAATTGGGAGGCGTGATCGAAACAAGGCATAAATGGGCATTACTGACACATTGGTTATGTCAATTATGCTGTAGAATAATTTAGCTTACAGATGTGTCACATGAAATAATGCAAATACTGTGTTGGGTCTTTCTAGATATTAAGCTATGTGGAATCGCATACTGCCCTTCCTAAGGTTTAACTGAGAATTGGGATTGTGAGTATCTTATTATTAGACCAATATGTACATATCCTAAGGATTTAGCTGTATGCAATAAAAAGTTATAAATGTTAAACCAATATTCCTATAATATTCAATAGCATCGACATTCAACGTGTGCAAGCCTGCACACCAACACCTAGTGCCATGTAGTGCCAGATGAACATCAGGTGAACATCAGGTTCCAGTGCAAAAGGTGTATTTATGAAGTCAAAAAGCCAGAGAGCCTAAGATAGTGCCAGGCAGTGTCCCATCTATCACCAGCACCAGCCATTGGATGAGTGCCGAAACAGAGTTCCCTATAGTGCCAGATAAGCCCAGGCGCTCACCCTGCACTGTGTGGCCTTATCCCATAGATGTCAATGGGTTGGTGTGGTTATCATTTCTTTGGCTATTCTTTTTAATTTTTTTCTGTTGGTGCAGGTGCCATGGGGTCTCTGCGCTGTTTGGAATTGTTTTTGTATGCGTTTTTAGCACTTTTGTGTTGTGCTGGAAACTTGTGATTTGGGCTATGCAAAACCTGTGACATGTCTTTCAAGTCTCCGGCTCTTTTTATTTCATAATTATTGTGCTGCCATGACCCCAAAATAAAAAATAACAGGTATTGTAGCAGGTGCTGAACGGATAGAATCCCCTTTTTACAGCGCCTGTATAGGCACTGTGTTTTTTAATAACAGAATTGATGATTTTCCTGCGCTCCCAGCCAGTGTTAGGGGGCACTAGTGCATCAGCTTTTAACAGGCCTGTGCTAGTGTCTGGTGGATGGCTGGGAGCTAGCAAATGCAGAGCCCTGCCTGTCTCCAAACAAACCACAGAACTAATGTTGTTGGTATAATGGACACAGATACTCCCTCCACATTTATCCTAATACTGTAGTGTAAAAAAACCCGGGAACTTGACATTCCTGGGTTTTGTTCTGTGATTCTGGGAATCCCGGAGTGGGATGCCCCTCTGTGCGAAACCATCAAAAATTCACCTGTCCAGGCACCAAAGATGCACGAGCAGGCTCTCGTCCAATGAGATCTGTCTGATTTGACTACTTCATTCGGCAGACCGCTCTCATTTACTAGAATGAGGAGTACATGCTGCTGCATCCCTGACAGTGCATGCACTCCCATGAGTGATGGCATCTTTGCATATCTCAATGTCTGTGCACGCCCACCATGACTGAATGGCTGGTGCATGTCCCTTCAGCCATAGGGGGTGCTGCTGCTCCTGTTCTGCTTTCTTAGGTGATTGGAGGGAAGCCTGTTTTGCACCATGGGATCATCGGTGAGGTATGTAGAATGGGACAACAGCAGGGTACAGACCAAAAACTGGGATAGTAAAATTCACGTTTTTTTTCCACTTTAACCTTTGCTTATTATATCATCTTGTATCCACCTGTTCGGCTGCCACAGAAAATGCCATGAGTGCATGCACTGAGTATAAAGCAGGGGTGCAACTTGAGGGGGTGCAGGGGGTGTGACCCCACTGAAGCCCAGAAGGTCAGGGGGACCCCATCATTGTTGCTCCTTCACCTTATTTATCATATTTTTGCTCACTTGGCATCATTTAGAGAAAGGAAGCACAATTCATCTCTGCTGTTTCCATCTTTAGTTTTCCAGCTGCATTCAATTGAGTTAAAACACAGAAAAAAGAAACTCATATAGCAGAAGGCTAACACAGGCAATATCATGCTGCAGGCACGCCTGTTTGCTAAGAGTAAAATGAATATGTCATTCACATCTTCCATCACCAGATGGCACCTGTTCAGTAGGCCATGCTGCACAGGCAAGGATACCTATTGTCTTTTGCATACTGAAATAGTAGTAAATGCTTGGAACACATTTCAGCAGAGGTAGTTGAAAAACCAACAGACATTGAACTTAAATATGCCTGGGATACACACACTATTGCCCTTATTCATCAAGCGATAGCGCCAGGTAGTGTCTGACGAGCGCCAGGTAGCGGCAGCTAACGGCGACTACCGACTCAAGTACGCCCGGCGGCGGTCACAATGACGCATTTATCAAGCAAAATGAGGCTAGCGCCGGCGAGAGCGACGGCTAGCGCGGCATTCATCATGAAGCCGCCTGGACCGAACAGCGCCGCTGCAAATTCCCTCACAGCGCCAGGTATGAGCTGTCGCTCCCTGGCGATGTCCAATGCATTTCAATGGAGCAATCTATAATTATTCATAATTAATTGGTATTATTTTTTTTTTTTTTTTTTTTAATGTCAAAAAATCGGAGACCACTTTTGCAATGTTAGGATTTATTTTTAAGTCCAAAAAAAAAAAAAAAAAAAAATGTGCAGAATTGATCTAACAGGTCTGAGATTAATGTATTCATATTACAAAATGATTCTAAAAACATGTATAATGTTACATTCACAAAATATGGTTGTTTAGGGGTTAAAAACTAGTTAATACACATCGCCGCCAGCGCTCTGGGGTTTAAACAAGGAATGGACAGCGACAGCACATTCGGAGCGTGATTTGTTGATGAATATGAAGCTAGCCGTTCGCTCTGGCCATTCGTTGTCAGGCGCTCACATACAACGCTGGACCTGTGAAACAGCGACCCCCCAGCCCGTATTCAACATTACCGCACACCGACTGAGTCGCTGTCATCAAGCTAACGCCGGCCAAGCACAGCGAATACTGGCTGGCGCTGAAAAAATCACGCTACAGTCGCTCATCTGTCGCTACCTGGCGCTATTAATGAATCGGCCTCCCCACATCTATACATACACACAAAAGGGCAAAATAAATGGAAAATATGGTCTCCTTCTGCCATCAATCTTTTATGCTTCCATACCTTGAACCTATTTTTATGTATGCCGTAAATGCAGATAAGCTGCTAAAATTCAATGCTTAAAGGGTAATTCCACTTTCAATGGCATTTTTAAAACTTTCCATTATTGTGTGCCAATATGATGTGCTCAAGATGTTGAGCTTATCTGTAAATATCTCTTTTTTCTATGTGTTTGTAACTCTGTCTTATAAAAGAAATCAGTTTTCCCTAGCAACAATGTGGTTTTCTGATGTACTGCTGCTTTATTTAGCCAAAGCTGTTGATGAGCTCACCTGTCACAGTGGAAGGATTCTGGGATTTGTAGTCAGAAGGTATACTAAAGAGCTTTGCTAAAGGGCAGGAGAGCCACATGAATATAAGAAACATGGAAACAGCATGCTGATAAGTAAATCACAGGTCGAGAGGCATAATTCTAACGCAAATGTTTATTTTACATCCTAAAAGAGGAAAACAATAAGGCAGAACCCCAAATACCTGAAAAAAAAGATTTTCCTTTAAAAAACAAGTAACCCATATAAGGAAAACTGATGCATTGTCCCTATTACTATAAGCAATAAGTTTTGCAGGACTTTACGGCACGCATACGCCCATCCAAGAATTCGCCAATTATTCCACTTGATGTCATGTGAACATAATTTTACAGGTTTACCCTGCGATTGAGCGTGATTCTCAGCCCTGATTTGCGCCTTCTTGGCCCCACACATTTCCAGTTCAAAATGACACCACACAAGAAAGTAGCCTCCTCCCGGAGGCTAGGGGCACTGTTCGTTGGCATGTCCCGGCCTTTGCTGAGCTGTGCCCTGACTACATTTCTCAATGGCATGGCTATCCTGCAGGAGAAATACATGTCTTTCCTGTCTTTTTACCTGTAATTTAGAATTTTATTTGCAATTAATTCACTCTGCTTACCCTCTGAGTGTTTGGCTTTATTTCAGAAACCACAGGATGGGAGTTCAAGTTTATATACACATTTTGAGAGTGGAAAGTTGAGTGGCGGTTGGGATGCAGGAAAGTGTGTCTATTCTTCTCTTGGCTCTGCAAGTCTATTGTTAGCATAGCATTTCCACTGTTTTATATAGTTTAAAGGTATTTGCCCTTTTTGTTGAGTTGCTGCTTTGTTGTGGATGCCTAGTTTTATCCATGCCCTACATCATTACTGCTGTGCTCATGTGGCTAGTTAAAGTGACCTTGCTCCCTGTAGCTAATCAAACCCTTATTCATGCATACTGCCTTCTGCTTTGCTTGATTGCTCATTGGTTTGCCTTTGGAAACAATAATTTTTTGCCTCCTACAAAATGTGTTTCCCAATTTCTCACTGGTTCCACTGAGGGCTTGGTTTATGCTGTTTGTGTGTTTTGGTCATTAGTTGGTGTTAATGTTTGTTTTTGATGTATTTTTAGGTGATTTGGGTTATCCCCTGTGTCCCTGGGTCCTGACACCCTTTCGAAGGCCCCAGACAGATGGCCTGCACTCGGGTTGTTGTGGAGTGCGCTTTAGGCCTATTGAAGTCGCTGTTTAAGTGTCAAAGGGCATGACAAGGTTGTTCAAATCATCATAGCCTATATTTCCCTCCACAATTTTTCCCTAATGGAGAGGATATTGGCATATGTGGAGGTGCCAACCCCTGCTGCAGCTCCCGAGATACATGGCCTACTGTATTCTGGTATTCTGCCCAATTTGTTCACCAGTATTTAGTGGACAACTCTTCTTAATTTGTTTTTTATGTATTTGTGAATTTTGCCTTGTTTTTGTTTATCCTCTTTTGTGTTTTGTTATATGAAATTAAAACAGCCAAAACAAGTGGATGTTTGACATCTTTCATTTAGGGGATATATCTACAATGCACCCCTCTATGGGTGGCTCAAGGGCAACACAGTACCCAAATTTCAGCAAAATAAATGTTTGCCCCTTGGCACAAACAAACGATTTCCCCCCAAAAGTCAGCAGTGATTAGGTTAAAGTGGCCTGGTTAACACTCTCTGCTGGTTGGTGTGCCTCAGGCATTGGGTGCATACTGGCATTTTGCTGGTTTGCATCCACCATTTGGCCCAGCAGCCAGGGCTGTATTTACCATTAGGAAACCCTAGGCACGTGCCTAGGGTGGCAACCTGGAAGGGGGGGGTGGGCGCAGCCCTTACTACTGTAGTAAAGAAATGAAATTACAACTCTCATATCCTGAACATTAATGCCTCCCAACAAGCACCCCCCAGCCACAGAAGGATGCAGAGTGTATTTGTTTGAAGGCGGGGTGCAATGGGTTGAACACAGGACCGAGCATTTTCCCTCCACTACTTTGACTATCATTTGACTCCCAAATGTCAGAATGCAGTAAATGTTGAAACATGCTTACCTGCTTCTCCACATTTTCCCCTTTGTGCCCTGTCCCTCCTCACACCCTGCCTATAGCCCATTGCATGCCTCCCAACTTTTCAGTGTGGGAAAGAGGGACAGTTTGTAACTTAGGCCACGCCCCCTCATGGATTGATGGATAGGAGATAGGGCGTAACAGGTGCAGCAATAGAAACACTTTGAAATGCAAATTAATCATTTATTGCTGCAGATCTGCATGTTACACCTCAAAGAGGGACAAATGGGATGTTTGGTTGTGGCTCCGCTGCTCCTCCACCACTATATCCATGCCCTCCTGGATGTTTCTGGTGGTATGGTGCCCTTTAAAATATCAGGGGGAGTTGCGTCTAAATGTGGCTATTGGCCTGCCAGTTTGCCTCTATGATTTGGCTCTGCTTTAACAAAAGCAAGTAGCGCCTGGGTACAGGGTGGGGCTTCCTCCAGTCCCTTCACTGGAGGTGGTGTGCTCGTTGCTGTCAGACTGCTGTTGTGGGTCAAGGTTGGGGGAGTGGGGTTTGCCACTGTGGCAGGTGTGGCAGGACCCAATTATTGGGTCCCTGAATGTGCCCATACAGTCCCAAAAAGCTTTAAGTTATGTGAGCTCAGCCGACTCCCCCACCCTACCACTTGCTCTTGATTCATTACTGACACACACTTACCTTATCAGTGTCTGTGCTCCCCTCACTGGGTGGGTGCCTTCTGTGTGCCCATGGCCTTGATAGTGGGTCCAGGGCAGCCACGGCAGATGGTGCAGCTGTTGGCACAGGGGTTGCCTCTTGAACAGTGGTAGCTGCTGGTTTGTTGTTTGCTGCCAAACCAAAGGAAAAGCAATGGCAAGGTCAATACTCCACCAGGGTTGCACCCTGGCCCCCACATCTATGTGGGGCCCAAACCATTTTGCTTTGAATTCAATGGTCCACCTTACATCAAAACAGTTGCTCACAACATTTGTGTGTTACTTGCCCTACCATTGTGTCCCAGGCCATCCATCCTACTTTGGGTGTGCCTGTGGACAGTCATGTTGCTGTATTTTGTTTGGGCTCCTCCCTCACCCCCTGTGCCAATTTGCATATTGCAGCCAACCATCACCATGGTGGGCACATGCTAGCGCTCAGTGTCACAGGTCCCTGTCACACCCTGCTAGGTGTTGGGATGCAGCATCGGTATGTGTAAATTGAAGGGTTTTGGGAAGCCCTCCCCCAGTTTGCAACCTACAAAAATCCCAAAAAATAATTATGTGAGCCAAAAACATCTCTTTGCTCACTCAACACTTACCCCTCGGCCTGCCGGGTGCAGATTTTCCTCTGGACAACCATTTTTAGATCATCCTTTTTGGCATTCTTGCACTCGTCATGTTGCCGGCAATAACTGCCTACATCTGCCCACATGGGCCACATGGTTTGGGGGTGGAGCAGGACCATTACCCAGCCAGTTGGTTATAATTTGCAAAAACAACATCCAGCAGGACCTCCAGCTGGACATCATTAAACTGGCCTCTGATGAGTTTGTAACAGGTCTGGTTGGCTGATGTGGGGGTCTGCTCAGTGGTGTGTTGTGTGGAGGGTAGAACAGAGAAAGTGAGCTATCAGGGTTATGAGTTACATGTTTTACAAAATTATATTTTCTTTTGTAGCTGGGGAGTTATGGCTGTGGATCAAGCCCACCCAGAGGTAAGGGGTCTGACCAGTGGGCCCACACGACAGGGTGTTGGTGTAAGGCATCGGCCGCAAACCCTGTCAACATCCTCTTCCTCCTCTGAAGCAGCATCACCACCAGCCATGGAGCTCGCTGAAGAGGAGGGTTGGGCTTGAAGACACCCACAGCTCCTGCACACTCCCGTAGGCCAAAACCAAAAAAAACACAGGTTGTGCTGCATGTAAAGTCTAAAAACATGTTTGCTAAGTGCTGGTGTGCTACAGAGTGTGAGTACGCGGCCATGGGGCCACACAATGCATAAGCGGCACAAGACTCAGGTGGGTGTAAAGCCAGTGAAGCAGAGCAATACCTAAGCATTACACAAACAACACATGGCCATAAATACTAACTCAGGTTCTTTCTCTCTACAGACTCATAAGAAGGGATGGGACTGCGGAGGAGTGTGGACCCCAAAAAATATGCGTCAACCAGTTTGGGTAAGTAATCACACACATGTGGACAGACAAGTGCTAATGTATATTTTTCTCTCTTTTCAGGTGCCATGTTGGTCCCACAAAAAATGTAACTATAATTTATATATTTGTTTTATTTTATTTTTGTAAATAAATTTGTTTTTGAAACAAAGTTAATAAAAAAACAATTTTTAATAAACCAAGAGTTTTAAAGTTATATTCTGCGTGGTGACGTGTTTTTTATGCAACTACATAAAGCAGAGGCAAACCAAACAAACAGTGGTGTAAAACAGAACACCTAAAGTATGAGGTCGAAGTATGAGATGAGTAACAGTGGGTAGAAGCAGACGACAGGGCAACCAAGGTACAAAAGTAAGTATGTGCAAAGACATTCTATCCAGTTCTCCATCCATTGTGCTCTATGGGATCTTGAGCAACAGCGCCAGGATTCGTTTGACACTGCTTCAACCACAGCATCCTTTTTGGCGCTTGTGTTAAATAAGATACTAGGTGGTGGCTGCATCAGCATTAGCTTTTTTAGTTGTTAAGTCTTACACTGACTGCTCCTGAGGCCAAAAAAAGTGGTGCTGTTTGGCGCTGGCGGTTCCCACCGTTTTGCCATAACTCTAAATTTGTATTATTTTATCCTTGCTTATTTATGAGCATGAACTGTAAATCAATTGCATTGCCTTAACTTTATTGTATGTTTATTATTCTATAAAATCACTTTGTTTTCATTAAACTTTTTGGTGCAACATTAGCTATGCTCCAAATCCACAGTGAACCCTGTACTTTTTAACAGGTCTCTAGAACATGTATGGAATTTATACATGTCTATTCTAATTCTACTTACAGTTTAGAGAGACTTCACTTATGGGAAGCTTTACCTGCATAAATTATATATTTTGTCTTTGTTGTCGTTATTAAGATGACCAACACTAATATTTTATTCAGTTATGTTATTGATAAAGTTAGGAGGTTAAATATGACAACCAATCTTTAGAATTCTTATTCTATATCCACTTTCAATAGCATTGTATGTATATTATTGTGTGCCAAAAGGATGTATTCAATGTGCTCAGCCTATTTAGCATTTAAAAAAATGATGTTAGCAAATGTGTGTTTTACTGCAGCAGTTTGCACTACCTGCATTTTATTACTTTTTATTACTATAAACAACCATACACCAAGATCCACAAGAAGAGAGTCCTGTACACACAAAAAGCTGCCGCTGGGAATGTGTATGCAAAAGTGACCTCGCTCACCCCAGCAGTCGCCATAGCAGCAGTGTTATTTGTTTGCAGGGTTCACTTTTCTCTTCTTGTAGATCTTGGTGTGCATACAGTTTTGGTGTACAGTTGCAAATAAAAAATAGATTGTAAATGGTGAAAACTGCTTCCATAAAACCCATATTTGCTAACATAAGAACATTTTGTTAAAATTACAGATAAGTTCAGCTCCTTTAGGAAATCCACTAGGCACAAAATATTTTACATTTTCAAAAATGCCACCTTAAATAGACATTAAAGTTAAGAAAAAACTTTACTCAACTGTGATCCACCTGGAGCAGCAGGTGATGTTTCTTGTGGTTGAAAACATACTGACCTTGGAGAATAGGCCACTCAGTTTGCTGTGCTGGTACATCCTCACAGCCTTGTATGGGGAAGTAGGGGTGGGCTTTTACACCCCTTGTGACCAACATGAGCAGTAGGATTCAACAATCAGTTGGCGCATGCATGTCCTTTCAACAAAACCTCATTTGTAGGTTACACTTTATTCCCATATCAGCAACAGGTCTGTTGCACTTGGCTGGCTAGAGGATTCACTGAACCCCATGCTGATCCCTTTTCCTGAATGCCTTTGACTCCTAGGGCAGCAGGTTGGCCTACTCTTGGCCTACTGGGTCTGCAGAATTGTTGTGTCAGGCCCCGAAAATACCTGTCTTCGTTGTGAGCTTGCAACCCCCAATCTCCACAGCCAGCTTCACCTATAGACAAACCCCCGTTTGCCGGGACACTATATACGCCTCGCCGGACATGGTTGCCCCCAGGACTTGATGGCTCAAAGATTGTAGGCTCACGGGGAGTGAAGACAGATAAACCGAAGGTCAGACTGGGCGAAGTTGGTAAATACTGGAAACAGTTTGGGTGCTTTGGAAACACGTAAGTACTGGAAGCAATTCGGGTGCTCAGCAGAAATCAAGGGTCACACCAGGAGGTCAGAGAGCTGCGCGGTACAAAGGGATGAGACGGAGACGTGGTTCAAGCAAATGGTCAATAACGGTATGTACAGGAAATCACAGGAGAAATCACAAAGCCAGCTAAACGCTATCACGGGCCCTGACACACTGAAGTGGTAATCTCTTTATAGGGCTGAACTGGATTGGACAGGGAGGCAGTGACTGTGATTGGTGCACGTCGGATCTATGGGTTGATTGGTGTACTTAGAGACCTCTGGGCCGATTGCCCCATCTGAACTTTAAAGGCGTAGTGCCCAGAACTGGACCTCCTAGGATTAGCTCCTTTAAAAAGCCTCCAGCAGCCGCTCTGTGTGCAGCGCCACCAGAGGACATAAGCTGACTGTGCTCGCTCGCAAGCACAAGCCGAATGACAGTGAAGCCAGCACCTGAGGCAGAAGCAGCTGCTGGGCAGGAGAAGTCTCGGCCAGCCGCCTAAGGACACCACGGGCACGGACTGAAGGTATGTCATTCATGACACCTTGTCTTCTTCTTTACTCTTGCTCTCGGCTTCCACTCCACTAGATCATCATCAACCAGTCTAAGCTAGGTCCTTTTCTTAGTTCTAGTCCCTCTCAGCCCAACCAATGTATTCTTCAAAGAACATGCTAGGCCATGTGACAATCAGTTTGAAGTCTGGAGAGTCTATTGTCTAAGTACAGCCAATGGTTTCATTGCTCAGCTACTACTGCCTTTGCCTATTAGTCAGTCCCTACAAAGGAGTAAGATTTGCTAGGCATGCTATCCCAATGGCAACGCTAGCACCTACTGTCACTTACAGCTGCCAGTCACAAGAAGTCACAAGAAAAAAAGTAAGGAGAAAGGAATGGAGAGAATCATCATATAATTCCTACCAGGATACATTCTGCTTTAAGTATCTGCTGTATTCTATACTGTGCTACTGTAAGTTCAATTTTCATCTTTTTCATTGGCCTTTTAATTATTGTAATCGACTGAAGAACAGCAGAATGTGTGAAACATCCACATTTACCCGGAACTGCAGAGTGAAGAAATGCTACAAGGACTAATTATTTCTTAAACAGGTTAGAAAGTGTTAAAGAAATGAACCTTTGTGCACCTCCGTGAAAATGAGATCGTTAATTAGGGGAGAGCTTATATGGATGACTAATATGATGCAAATGATGCAGTGTGAATAGTGTACAAATGAAACGGCCTGGCATAAATGTGTTTTCAAGGATTGTAGCTGTGCTTTTTTTTCCGTACATTTTAAAAACTGTATGAGATGTTGTGTGTTACAATCCTGCAAGGGCCTTTTATGTTTTTATTGTTTAATTAAATATACATTATAAAGATCATGGCCTAGGCATTCATATGCATTCATAGTGCATAGAGAAGAAAGAACAATTATTCTGTAATGGATTTTCTCTCAATGACGAATGCAGATGATGTTTTTGTGTTCATATATAAATAAAAGGCACGAAGACATTCTTAAGTAATTATAAATAATGGCTCAGGTAGGAATTTGTGTATTCATGATGCTCTCTTGAAATTGCCAAGAATAATGGCCCCGATTCAAAGCCCCTCTTGCAGACATTTTCGCATGCAGGTATGACCTAACAGTCCGTATTTGAGATTTTTTACATGTCGGTTGATTCTGGGCCTCATTTTTTCTTCCAAATTAGCAGTTTTGCGGGACTTTACGGTATGCGTATGCCCATCAAAGTTTTTGCTGCGTCATTTTGGGTGATGCCTAGATTTTTCGTTGCAAATGTCACCATGTGCATTATCTACCAAAAAAAACTATTACATCTGGAATACCCCCCCATAAACCATATATAAACCACATATCCCCTGAAAGTACACATGTTAAGCTTTCTAAATGTATTCAGCTTGTTGGAGTGGGCTCATCTTTCTGGAAGTAATCCCTCAGAGAATTCTTAGGTTGCACAGGGTTTCCCTAAAAAAAAATGTATAAAAAAGCAGAATAAAAGCCATGTTTTCCTAAAATATCAATATGCAGAAAAGAAAAATCAAGCTAAATCTGAAAGCGCATGTTCCCCTGAATAGAACTATACCCAACATGCATAGCTACTTTTAACCCTTTTAATTGCCAGCCTACTTGAAAATTTTGTCACCCTCTGTTGACAGGTCATTTTTCAGTATTATATTTAACTGTGATTTTTGCCGGAATTTCCAGAAAAATTATATATTTTTTCGCAGCAGAGTTTAGGCTTTTACATGAAATGTCTTGTTTGTAATTTTTCTACTGTTTTTAAAAAAATTTGCGGGCAAAAAAAAAAAAAAATAAACTTTTTTTTTTAGAAAATTGTCGCCTTTATTTTAAATAAAACTTTTATTTTAATAAAGAAAACCATATTGCATGTGAAAGCCCCATTTCTCTTGATTACAATGGTACCACATATATATCGGTAGCCCCCTGTTCCAGCCCAGGAGACCCCCAAACCGAAAAGAGCACTTTACAACATCTATAAATAAAATACAACTACTATCCACACTATAAAGGGTTTTAAAAAATTGTCAGTCCCTTACTGGGGGAGGGGGGGGGCTTTTTTAGGGAATATCAAGGAATAAAAAGCCACAAAAATGATGTGGGGTCCCCCCTACCCAGCATAACCAGCCCTGGACCAGCTATGCAGGGCTTGTAGAACAGGGCACAGGGGCCAGCTTTGGTGGCTCCCCACCCTATCTGCTACAAGCCTGCATAGCCTCTGTTGGCCCTGGCCCTTCTGCCTCCCACCTGGGCTTTGGGTAGGCAGGTAATTGGGTAGCCAGGGGCTAATGGCAAGTTACCCGCTTGCCGCAGGTGACTTACCAGCCCCCAGCCTTGTGAACTGGTATAGGAGTCTCATGGATCCCTTACCAGTTCACAAGGGGTTAACAGTAAAAATAAACACACACAGAATAAAATGACATTTATGTATGTTATTTTCTATTCACCTACAGTCGTCCTCTGTCCCCCAGCAATCATGTCCGATGACAACTGCCGGGTGATAAGTAGAGGGGGGCTGGGGGGCAAGGGATCACAGCCCTCTGGCCCCGCCCACATCCCACCTCTGATCACCCAACGCTACTGATCAACTACTGAAGAAGGATGCACACTACATGGGATGTCACACAGGAAAACAAGGGAGAAGAAAAATGTCTTGAATGACATGCACACCACTTGGGATGCCACACAGGAAAACAAGGGAGAAGGTAAATGTCAAGAAGGACATGCACACTACATGGGATGCCACACAGGGAAACAAGGGAGAGGGTAAGTATCAAGAAGGACATGCACACTACATGGAATGCCACACAGGAAAACAAGGGAGAAGGTCAGTGTCAAGAAGGACATGCACACTACATGGGATGCCACACAGGGAAACAAGGGAGAGGGTAAGTATCAAGAAGGACATTCACACTACATGGAATGCCACACAGGAAAACAAGGGAGATGGTAAGTGTCAAGAAGGACATGCACACTATATGGGATGCCACATAGGAAAACAAGGGAGAAGGTAAATGTCAAGAAAGACATGCATGCTACATGGGTTGCCACACAGGGAAACAAGGGAGAGGGTAAGTGTCAAGAAGGACATGCACACTACATGGAATGCCACACAGGAAAACAAGGGAGAAGGTAAGTGTCAAGAAGGACATGCACACTACATGGGATGCCACACAGGAAAACAAGGGAGAAGAAAAGTGTCTTGAATGACATGCACACTACTTGGGATGCAGGACGGAAAACAAGGAAGAAGGTAAATGTCAAGAAGGACATGCACACTACATGGGATGCCACACAGGAAAACAAGGGAGAAGGTAAGTGTCAAGAAATACATGCACACTACATGGGATGCCACACAGGGTAACAAGGGAGAAGGTAAGTGTCAAGAAATACACGCACACTACATGGGATGCCACACAGGGAAACAAGGGAGAAGGTAAGTGTCAAGAAGCACATACTACATGGGATGCCACACAGGAAAACAAGGGAGAAGGTAAGTGTCAAGAAATACACGCACACTACATGGGATGCCACACAGGAAAACAAGGGAGAAGGTAAGTGTCAAGAAATACACGCACACTACATGGGATGCCACACAGGGAAACAAGGGAGAAGGTAAGTGTCAAGAAGCACATACTACATGGGATACCACACAGGAAAACAAGGGAGATGGTAAGTGTCTTGAATGACATGCACACCACATGGGATGCCACACAGGAAAACAAGGGAGATGGTAAGTGTAAAGAAGGACATACTACATGGCATGCCACACATTTTAAAAATTGGTGGAATGCGTATGGCGGAAGGCCAGCGAGGGACATTCAACCGAGATGAATGGACTTCACGGCAACTTATGGGGGAAAACAGGTACAAACTCGGCTTCCAAGATGATTCCAAAGCCAAAACTGTAAATGCACGACTAAACCGTATGCGTATGCAAAGTAATTATGGCCACTTACCAATTTCCAGGAAAGTCTCAGAACTGTGGCTCAGTGGCTGTGAATAATACGAGCCTTCGCAAAATCCCAGTTTCTGAGTTTGATTGTGTACAAAACGGAGAATTCATGGTGAGGCCTTGAATTGGGGCATAGGTTTCTGTCTGGATAATGAAAGGAGGACCAGGATTATCTATAGCAGGCATTTGGATGATCTTGGCCAATTCCTTCCGTTGGTTCCGGTAACCTTTCCATGGGCATATTTGTCACACACAGAACAGGAGCACAGTGAGGAGTGGGGGCTGGCAGCGCACATGCCCTGGATTGAGTATCTGCTGCCCCTTCCCCACACTGACAGTACCAGCATGCCCTGGATTGGGCACCACTATTTACTCACTTATGCATTCCCTCATCAGCAGCTGCCACCTTGCTGCCCGCATTACTGCACATTGTGGCTTGAAGTGCTGTGCAAACCTGTCTCGTGCACCCAAATGGTCACAGGCACTAATCTGCACCAGACGGTGGGGGACTGCTGCAATAGGTGAGTCCCAATAACTGTTCCAAAGAATTCTGTTACTCTCAGTGCATTGGCCATTGACATGCCAGCTGTTATGGTGAGCAGACCTCCACTCCTTTTTCACTGAAAGTCCAGTTTAGGGAAAAAAAGCTGTCAGCACCTCAGCAGAGGTCTGTTTTTCTGTACCCCCACCTGCCAGTCCAGGAGCATGCCTCATTCATCAAAGCTGATAGCTCTAAAAAAGCTTTGCTACAGGATACAGGCAGTGGACCGGGGGTCAGGTGAGTATTTAGTAAAAAAGGGGCACTGTGTTTCTTTAAAGGGATTGTCTAGGCAAAAAACGAAGAGAATCTATACTCACTTTTTGTCCCCAACAACTGAAAAAAACATGTTTACCCCAGTAGATCCACTGTGCAGCTACGCCATCTTTATATTTACCAAGGGCAAGAGCCAGCAATTCTGTCCGCGGCATCCGTGCAGCCTTGTTTACAACCCAAAACACCTACTCTAGTAATTGCGATGAAAGGGGTGTATACAAGTAATATTTGCCAGCCCCCTGTGCACAGGCAGTGGCAGCCCTGAAGGATGATGCCACATGTATTCATGTGGCCTCTAAGACAGCAACCTGTTCAATCACGGAGGCTGCGTTGTGTTTTGAAAATGCATATCAATGCTTCCAGAGACTGCAATGTGGTGGCAATTGCAAGGAAGAAGGGGTCTAGCCAGATTCAGGTGTGGCGCCCCTGACAAAGGCTGACCAACCCCCTACTCACCTGGGTGCCCAGCAAGGCTGTCCATGCCTATAGCTTAGCTGAGGGATTCCGTTTTAATTACTTTAATTACTGGGTCTAGGGATTTGCTGGATTTTGACTCTGAATATTAATGTTGGGGTCTACAGGTGGAATCTGCTCATGTTCTGCACAACTGTTTGGGGTCTACAGGGAGATACACCTGAAGACATTTTATTCATTTGTGCTGGGGCACATTTTTTATTTCTGATGATTTATTAGGGAAATCTGCTTGCAACATTCTTTATTTTTTTGTGAGGGGTGCTGGGGGCATAGATTGTGTGCACAAAAACAGTGGTGGGGCAGAATTTTTCTGTTGGTCAGCTAAAGCCTGTGTGCAGTGTTTTTCAGTGACCAGAAGGTAATGCTTTGATTTTGGGTGTTGCCATTCCTCTATGGGAGAGTACAACTGAGCCAGTCATGGAAATTAGTGGGTTGTGTTTTAGTGGCAGATCGACACTGGACACAGTGACGTATTTGTGCTGGACACAGGGGCGGAAGGTGCTGGAAGCAGGATTGGATTTCTGCAGAGACTAGCAATGGATTATAGGTGAGTATGGGGGGGGGGGGGGGGGGTAATACATTTTTTTCTCTATGTCTGTGTTTTATTTTACATTTATCTCTTCCTGAACTGGTAAGGGTCCTTGCCATAACCCCCTGGCCCATTACTAGCATTCCCAAAGCCCAGAGGGGTACAGAAAAACCCACAGCCTGTGCATTGGTCTGCCACCCCAATATCTTGTGTCCAGGCTGGTTTTACTGGATAGTGTTCCTCTTTGAGAGAAGGTCTGGTATTATCGACTCAATTCAACAAAGAGAATTCTAACATGGGAATCTGGGTAGTCCAATTGAATATATATCACCTGTTTAGATATGATTGGAAGTAAGGATCCTGGCAATTGTAACTGGGCCTCAGGTGGTATGCATAAATCCTAGGTTGGCAGTTGGGACTTTACATAATGGAGCTGGGCCATAAAGGAAGGACATTACAACTTAAAATTTCTAACCCTTGGTCACTTTGTCCAAAACACCAACAATAATTAATGTACACTTTGAAGCAGACAATAACTCATCTTATATATGCTACTTCAAAAAGGACAGCAGCCAGGTGCAATATTATTAGGTTCCATCATTGATCATTGATCTTAAGTAGGATGAGTATCTGGGGATTCTGGGGTGAGTGGGTGCAGGGGTGGGGTAAGATTCTGGGATTTGTTGGTCAGTTGCCATGTTGTGATATAGATAACATTTGGAATAACATTTGACATCAATTGCATTTTCCATGTGGTATTATGTTGTGGAATCTGCATTTGAAATCAGCTGTAAATATATTGTCCATTGTAAATTTAAATCTCTGCAGATTTGCAATATAAATTACTAAATAAATATGTAACGAAAACTGTGTAAACATGAAGATATTTCTGATGCTAATTTCTTGACATGTATATTACTTATACTATGTGTATTACTTGATTTTATTTTATGGAATACATAATGAGCAGCATTGCGCATTTATAGAAAAGGAGCCTAATTGGGCGATTTCGAGAATGTTTGTATTATACAAAATGTAGTGCATTGCTTATTGATGAGTCAATGTCAGCATTGTTGTAAAGCGCCATACATTTAGGTACTTTATAAATAATACCTAAGATAATTCCAAGGAAAACAACAGCAACCCAGTTCACGCTCTGCTGCACAATGTTGAACAGACACATTTGTACTGGTGACATTATGGTCTCTTACACAGAGCCATTATGTCGCTGGGATCATGTAGACAATACATTCTGCTTGTTGTATAAAGGCTACACAACGCGCTTTGCTGGAAGTGTGCTGTAGATAATAATTCTTCCACAAACTTAAATTAAACTAACAACCAGCCTGATTGTTGTCCCATTGTCTCAGGCTACACGTTGCACTGTCCCAAACTTCAATACGTTTTCAAAAAGACCCTGTAAATCCTAAGTTATTTGTAAAAGTATTAAAGCATTGGAGATGCAGATAAAAACTGAGGAGAAACAGTGGAAACAGCAATGTGTGATTTACATATATCATAGTAAAAAAATAAGTGCATTGTTGTGCCTCTAGTTATTACTGCCAGCACATATGGGTCGATTCAAAGAAACATGTTACAGCTTTGATTTTGGTGCCGATCATCCTATTTTTCCCGTACGCTCGTGCGTTCGTATGAACTTGCGAGTGATTCTATAAGCAAATACGTTTCTATCCTAAAATGTACGTCCGTTCGTATGGCAGTTCGGGAATCAGACCTATGTCAGTTTCCATCCTGAATTTTCCGTTTCATTTCTCAGGTTGCAACATTGGTTTTGCCCTTTTTCCTTTTTTGTCTGGACGTAAATCCTTCTGATCTTGCGGCTGCGCACTACAAACTTACCTCATTAAAGTGCATTCTAAATATTTGGTCTTTTATTTTTCTTTATTTCATTCATTTTGTAGTAACCAACCATTAATGAATGCATTTGCATAAGTAAATCTTACTTTGTTTAATTTTTAGTTAACTTGCATTTTTTACTTGAGGATTTAATTTAAATATTTTGGCTTCAAATGGTACAACTTAAAATTTTTTGTGTGGTTACCCACACCCTCTACATACAGATTTGCTCTCAAAAATTAAAAAACACCCAGCAACTTCTGCATGTTATGAGCCTAGAAACAGCCAAGATGGCGGCTCAGGTATTCTCGGGCAGCCTGCAAACAGAAAGGGCCTTGTGACTGTGTTGCTCTGCATTCTTTGATTTCTGACCTTTCCGTGCCCCCAGCTCTGCTGTGTCTGTGCAAAATACAGCAGTAACCCACATCCTGCACTTTATCCCGCTCTCCTCTCCTCAGTAAGTGTGATGCATCTGACCAAAGATGTGCTTAAATAATTAAACAAAGCAAAGGTAAACAACTACACCAATAAATTCAATCTAAAAATATTATTCTAGTACATCAATTTAAAAATAAATAACAAAGGACATAAGTTTCTTTAATTAACGCAAATATATGGATGTATTGCAAAATAAAGGTTTACATGCAAAGGACTAATTAAGGTCCACATTAAAATGCTTTTATAAGGCATACATGAATCAGGTATGCATTGCCATACAATTTATGGCCTCGGCCATGCTGATACATGCAGTTCATTGGAGCTCAAGACGCGCAGACTCCTCCACATAGCCAAAAAACCTGTTCAAGAACAGCAATCCGACTGCTAAAAGGTGTCGGCAGTGGCTTTCTTTTAAAACGTATTTAGAGGTTTGAAAACTGTTCTCTGAATCACACCTAAACACATCCGATTATCCTAAGTTTTACGTTTTGATCCTAAGTTTTAGGATTTGATCCTAAGTTTTACGTTTTGGTCCTACAATTTAGGAACGAACTTCCGATGATCGTAAGAGCATATACGAATTCGTACGTAGGCTCGTGCGAGTCGGAAATGGCCAAAAAAACAGGAAAAAATGACTAACACCCACCCAAACTTACGATTCTCGATCCGAAATCAATTAACTTTTGCTCTTTGAATCGAGGGGATAGTGTGACCAGCAGAGGGTGAAAGATGCTGCAGGCTGAGAGCATCTCCAGTCTTCCAGCACATAGTGTGACCAGAGAGGAGGGAGGAGGGCAAGGTTTTATAGCTGTAGAGAAAGACAGCCCCAATCAGGACGTCTGGGCAGGGAGTGGGGGGTGTTTTCGTTCTTGGTCCATTGAAGGTTGATTAACCCTTTAAATGCCAAGCCCGTAGTTTCTACGTGGTTGCTTCTCCTACCGTTAAGTGGCAAGCACGTAGAAACTATGTGCCTGGCATTTCCCTCTAACAGTTAAAAAATAGAAAAAAAAACCCACTTACCTCTGGTATCCCCGTGAAGCTTGGGGTCCCCTCTTCCTGGGGGGGGCATCAGATCCCTCCCCCCGTCGTCCTCCGTCTTCAGGAAACCCGAAACCAGCCGCCCCCCCCCCCTGTTTCCAGCGCTGACATGGCCACTGTAAAAAAAAAAAAAAACAAACAAACTGTCATTTACTCACCTCCGCGACTGAGCCTTCTGCCTGGGTCTCCTCTTCACCGGGGGGGGGGGTTCGATCCCCCCCCCGGGCTGCGCAGGCTTCAGATGAGGACCCTCTTCCGGGTCCTCACCTCTTGTAATGGCGGCGATGGCCGCCGTCCCCTAGCCCCGCCTATTGTGGGAGGAGTGGGATGACATCATCCCGCTCCTCCTATACCCCCTCTGTCAGATGCCGGTGGTGATCGGAGCAGGGCTGGTGTCAGGCGAGGAGGCTCCAATCGGAGCCCGCCCTGCGCCGATCACTACCGGCATCTGTCAGTGACATGACAGCGGCGCGGGACAGCGGCGAGGGATGCCGGATAGGAGGTGAGTACTGTGTTTTTCTGTGTCTGTGTCATTATTTTTTACTTTTAACCCCTTGTGAACTGGTAAGGAGTCCATGACCCCTATACCAATTCACAAGGCTAGGGGGATGGCAAGTCACCTGCGCTAGCGGGTGACTTGCCATTAACCCCCGGCACCCCCATTAACCCTTAAAAATCAAACAAAAAAAGGGGTCCCCCCCTGTCATTTTTTTTTTTTATTAACACTTTGTGTTCTGTCACCCAGTAGCTATAAAAGGCTTCCAGCAGGTGAGCAGGAGCCAGTGATCGCCGAGGGACACAGTGCTCCAGGATGGATGGGAGGTAAGTATAAAAAAAAAAATTAATAAAATATTTTTTTCTCTGCGTGTGTCTGTGTTTTTTTTTACATTTAACCCCTTGTGAACTGGTAAGGGGTCCATGACCCCTATACCAGTTCACAAGGCTGGGGGGATGGCAAGTCACCTGCGACTAGCGGGTGGCTTGCCATTAACCCCCGGCACCCCCATTACCTGCCTCCCCAAAGGCCAGGGGGGGGCAGAAGAGCCCGGGCCCACGGGCTATGCGGGCTTGTAGCCTGCAGGGCCAGGGGCCACAAAAGCTGGCCCCTGCGCCCTGTTCCTACAAGCCCTGCATAGCTGGTCCCGGGCTGGTTACTTTGGGTAAGGGGGACCCCACGTCAATTTTTTTTTTATTTTTAAGGGTTTTTAACCCATAAAAATAAGAAAAAAAATGGGGTCCCCCCCGGGAGGGGGGACTCTATGTAATTTTTTTCAGTTAGGGGGGTCTCCTGGGCAGGAACGGGGGGCTACCGATAAATATGTGGTACCGTTCTAATCGGTAGAAATGGGGCTCACACATGCAATATGGTTTTCCTTAATAAAAATACATTTTTTATTTAAAATAAAGGAGTCAATTTTCTAAAAAAAAAAATAATATTGTAAAAAAAAAAAAAAATTTACAATATATATATATATAATTTTCCTGAAAGTTCCAGCAAAAATGGCGCAAAACATGGCGCAAAATGGGGAAAAATGACCTGTCAACAGAGGGTGACAAAAACTCAAGTAGGCTGGCAATTAAAAGAGTTAAAAGTAGCTATGCATGTTGGGTATTGTTCTGTTCGGGGGACCTTGCACTTTCAGACTTAGCTTGTTTTTTTTTGGTTTGCATATTTATATTTTAGGAAAAGGTGTTTTTTATTTAGCTTTTTTATAAATTTTTTAGGGAAACCCTGCGCAACCAAAGAATTCTTTGAGGAAATAATTCCAGAAAGATGAGCCCACTATAACAAGCTGGGTACGCTTAGAAAGCTTAACATGTGTACTTTCAGGGAATATATGGTTTATGGGGGATATTCCAAATGTAAAGGGTTGTTTTGGTTGAAAAATCACAAGGTGCGCACTTTGTCTGCAGAGCTGAAATTTTCAAGCAAAATTACCGTTACGCACATGCTTTACTTTGGGGTGTTTGGCAACTCTTCCACTGACAGTAGCTATGCATGTTGGGTATCGTTCTGTTCGGAGGATGTTGCTTTTTCAGATTAAACTTGTTTTTTCTTGTTTGTATATAGTTTTTTTAGGAAAATGTGGCTTTGATTCTGCTTTTCTATCCGTTTTTTAGGGAAACTCTTTGCAACCAAAGAATACATTGAGGGATTACTTCCAGAAAACTATGGCCACATCAACAAGCCTGGTACACCTAGAAAGCGTGAGGTGTGTACTTCCAGAGAATCTATAGTTTGTTGGGGGTATTTCAAATGTAAAGGGTTGTTTTTCTGGAAAAACTGCAAGGTGCGCATATTGCATAGCATAGTTGTATTTTATCTGAAAATCCCCTAAAGCGCTGTTTCAGTTTGGGGGAGTCTCCTGAGCAGGAAAGGGTGTCTACCTATACATATGTGGTACTGCTGTAACCGGGAGAAATTGGGAGAAATTGGGGTTTCACACGCAATAAGATTTTATTGACAAACTTACATTTTTTATTACAAAAAAAACTACAAATTGTAAAATATATATATATATATATATTTTTTTTTTTGCACATATTTCACCCAAAAATATTGAGAATACACCTAAAAAATTACAAACAAGACATTTCATGTTAAAGCCCAGCTGAAAAAAACAATATATAATTTTAACGGGGAAATCCCTGGAAATCCCTTCAAAAATCACATTTGAACATGGGGAGCGCAAAATAGTGCAAAATGGTCTGGCAACAGAGTGTGACAAAAACTCCAGGTAGGCTGGCACTTAAAGGGTTAAAGGACCAGGTCAGCGGGGTGGAGACTGAAAGCTGAATGAGGAGGTGGACAGACATATCAGGAAGGAGAGCGCTGGAGTGACACTTTAAGATTAGCTACTGATATTTATTTTTAACTGTTTCACTTGCCAATCACTTTAATAAAGTAAATTTAAACTATACTAAATAATTAACTAGAAAGGAGTTTGAGACTGCACCGGAGCCTATAATTTAAATCATAAATCAATCAAAGGGCGGTGTGCAAAGGTGGGTGATCAATCCTCTAAACAAAATTATTAAGACAAGTCCCACTACATGTCAATCCACCCATTAAGCCATAGCACCACCGCTATAATTTTCTTCAAAATACATGCTTTTTATTTATGAATGATAGAAAATATAACAAACATTAGACAAATTTAAAAAACATTAAAGACAATAGACAGAAAGGAAGGGAAGCATCTAGTGGGGGCAGTGGGAAGAGGGGTCTGATACAGGTTAATCACCATCCATATGGATAAATGAGCCCTGGCTGGACGAAAAAGTGCATAAGTGCTAAAGACAATAAACCTACTTCAATACCCCAAACTGTGTATATGTGTATATCATGTGTACCTCAAATAACGTGCAGTGCCTAATCCACAGAAGATAACAATATGTGATACTAACCAAACAGTATACTCACACTACCTACTCTCATAAAAAATGGGTAAATCAGGACACAGCCAGGGAGGACCAAAGAAAAGGTCCCCAGTATACAGAAACAGTAAACTCACGTAGTGAACGACCACCTGCCCACTGCCCCGCCCGTTGATAGCGGTGGTGCTATGGCTTAATGGGTGGATTGACATGTAGTGGGACTTGTCTTAATAATTTTATACTAAATAATTATTCATATAAAATAATTATGTTGGAATGGGGTTTATGGGGACTATAAAGGTAAATAAACATAGTCTTGCAGGCTGGACGTCTGTTCATGGAGGCTCATGATAGGTCACATAATGTGTCCCCTACTGCCAATTAAAGAGGAAGCCTGTGCCTGACAGAAGAGACACAAATCTAGACCGCAACAGGACCCAACAGCGATTGTACTAGAGGGCTGCATCCCACAGGGCTTGAGACTGTGGACTTGAAGGCAAGTGAGCTTTGTTTTTTTTGTTTTTTTTTTCTTTTTTTGTTCTACTTGGACAATTATGCAAAATTTGTCAGTTTTTGAGGGAACTTTCATCAGGGCTAAAGTCAATTTTTGACTAGACTTCAACTTTAATATGTATGATAATGAATGCTGATTGCAACAGGGCTCATAAATTTGCAGTGGAAACCTGGATCGAGGTGAGTGACCGGGTTCTGGGTGTTGGTCTACTTCAAAGGAAAAGTCACTTTTCTCTAAGACTCCAGGGCTAGGCAGTTCCGAGGGGCAATAGAAAATCCACTAATCTGAACGTAACTCCCACTCCACCAATTGGTCTCCCTCAGCCCTGGTTGTGAAAACAGGAGCTGCACTAGGCTCACACAGCAGGGTATCCTAATTGGGGATGCTCCCGGGGCACAGAACAAAACCCAGGATATTCAAAATTACGTGTTATGTTCCACTATAATGAAACAAGTACACTACAATTTAACAGTAGTGTACACTAGTACACTATTAAAGACGAGCGAACTTGTTAAAAATTTGATTTGGGTGATTCAGAATTTCAGGTTTGTCTGATTTAAGTTTTGAACAAATCATTCAAGTGAAAAAAAAGAGCTGAACTCCTCCACCACTATCTATATACAGGGGGGCCCTGTATATGAAGGTATATGATATGAAGGTATATGCTGACCATACGCATGTCCACCCGCCAATAGGAATCCAGAAACACAGCTCCCAGCTTCATAAACTGAGGCTGCATGAGACTAATCGGCAGCAGTGGTAAAGTAAGCAGATTGTCTAATCCCTCTGGCACTGGCTTACCCTGAAGGCTTGGGAGAATATTTTTGCATTGATAAATGTGATGTTTGGAGGGCGCTGTAGAAGCTCTCTCCCTGAATCAATGCATATGTAGTGCCCCGAGGTAAAGCCGCCTAGAGCAAAGCCACATAAAACAACAGGACAACGCTGCAGCGCGCAATAGGTAGCACCAGTTAAGTCCGTCTGGCACTCATCGCTGAAGCCCATATTAAAGAAAATCAAACACAAACCAGCGCCAGCGCTCTAAAACTGGGCTCTCTAGCATCGAGCGCCAGACGCTATATGAAAAAGTCTATTTCTCAACACATTTCCACCAGCACCAGTGCAAAAACCCATGGAATGACATTTAATCCTAATATTGAGAAAAATAATTCATTAAAACACTATTTATACACAAGCAAAAAAACACTATTGAAATGTATGTGATAACGCTGCTGAGCGACAGGTGCTGCATGGCGCCTTACACCGCTAGTAATATATTTGATGCTATTAAAGGCAGTCACCAGATTGACATATATATATATATATATATATATATATATATATATATTGTGATAAGGTGCAAGGGGCCGTTATTGACGGCAGGTATGTAGCACCAATGTACCTGGCATTGGTGCAGTAAAGCCGTGTAGTCTGATTTCCAGCATCAGCTGCTGGTGGCAGTTTGCTGCTGTTGCTTTAGAATAGCCGAAAGGCTAACCTGGGACGGCTTTACTGGGATGGAGTAGAGCAGGGTGGGACTCCATCCCACTACCCAGGTCCGGGTTTTGCGGGCTGTTTAAATAGCCTGGGGAATCAGCTGTGGCCTGTCCTTTGTCTAAGAGCTCACATGGGAGTGAGACTCTGTGAGCCTGGCTGAAATCTCCTGTGGAAGCTGTTTCATGCGGACCTGAGACATATTTGACTGTGAACAGAACCTTTGCTCAAGGACTAAAAGCTGTTTGCCTGACTGAATCATTTATGCTGCGGTTTCCTGAAAAGGTGATGTAACCTGTATGGACATATGCTTTTGTGGATTTTTGTGTGAAACAAACACAGACTTTACTTTGAACTGTTTGCCTCCGCCTTTATACTGCTGACATCCGGTCGCCTACCAGAGTTAATCTCCACATTTGGTGTCGGATGCGGGCACAGCAGTGAGGCTGTTGCTAGGAGCAACCGACGAAAAAGTTTTTTGTTGTGCATGTCCTATATTAAACCTGCCAGGCTGCTACCTGGGACTGCAGACAAAATGGAGGCGGTCGTGAAAGCGCTCGTGGAGGCCAACAGGCAGCAGCATGAGACCAACAGGCAGCAGCAGGAGACCAACCAGCTGTTTTTGCAACATGTGATGGCGCTGCAAGCTGCAGGTGCGCCCAAAAGTATTCCTGATGCCCGGAAAGCTGTCCGCTCGGCGCTCACAAAAATGACGCCTTCAGATGACGTTGAGACTTACCTGGTGGTGTTTGAAAAGGTGGCTGCAAGGGAGAAGTTGCCGCATGACCAGTGGGCTGATGTCATCGCTCCATTTCTGGCGTCTGGACCCCAGCAGGTGTTGTTTGATCTCCCAGAGGACCAAGCCGCTGACTACCCGACTCTGAAGGGTGAGATACTGGCGAGACTGGGGGTGAATGTGTGGGTTCGGGCTCAGCGGGTGCATCAGTGGAGCTACCAGTCGGCAGAGCCCGCCCGACCCCAGTATTATAAACTGCTGCACCTGCTGCAAAAATGGCTGCAGCCGGAGTTGTTAAGCCCCACTGCCATGTTGGACCGCTTGCTGGCGGACATTTTTTGGAGGGCTTTACCGCACCCTCTTCAGCACTGGGTTGGCCAGGTATCCCCTGACAACGCACTAGGGATGGTGGACCTAGTGGAGCGATATGAGGCCACCAGGAACTTGCAAGGCGGCTCCATGAGGAGGGATTCGGGGAAACCCCGGAGGTCCCCGCCCCAGCTCAGGCGAGTGGCGTCCCCTAAACCCTCTCAGGACCTACCCCCCAAAGTCCCTGCCCAAGTGTTGTGTTGGGGATGTAAGGAGCCGGGACATATCAGAGCCAATTGTCCCCACCAGGGGGAGCCCATGGACGTGAACTTTGGTTACCGCCCTTCCATGTATGCCAGGAGGCTGTGTGCTGCCGGTGTCCCTGAGCTTGTGGGGCAAAGTCACCTCTGTCAGGTGAAAGTGGGAGACACCCTGGCTGTGGCCCTTTTGGACTCGGGGAGTATGGTTACCCTGGCAAGACCCGCCTTAGTACTGCCCGATGAGTACACTGGGCGGAAAACCGGGGTTTTGTGCATTCATGGGGACTTGAGAGACTATGCCACAGCACAAGTGTCTCTCACCACCGTCTCCGGCAGCTGGAAACATAAAGTCGCTGTCGCCGCTAAACTCCCATATGAACTGATTATTGGGAGAGACTTTCCAGGGTTCAGGTCACTGTGGGCCAAGTTGGCAGTTCCGGAAACCCGCGAGGCGGGTGTGTCCCCAATAGACTGGCCCTACTCAGGGGAGACCCCGGTGCCCTGGGAACCGGAATCAGGAGGCACCGTGGAAGAGGTGCCCGTCCCTAAAATGGAAGAGGGGGAGTCAACCCCACTAAATGTTATGGTTGGAGATGTGGAAGAGTTGGCAACAGGTCCAGAGTTGGCAGATCTCCATGTCTCCACAATTAACTTTGGTACCGCTTAACACCAGGACCCGACCCTGTCTCGGGCCTGGGAGAATGTTCTTGAGGTGGAAGGTGAACCACAACAGCCAGGGGCGGAGTTACAGTTTCCTCGCTTTGTGGTTCACCAGGAAATGTTGTACCGAGTAAACAAGGTACGTGAAGAGGTGGTGGAACAATTGGTGGTACCCAATCCATATCGCAAGTTGGTGTTGGATTTGGCCCACCAACATGTTCTGGGTGGACACCTAGGCCAGCAGAAAACTCTGGACCGCGTTTTACAACGATTCTACTGGCCCAGTGTGTACAAGGAGGTGGAGAGATATTGTGAGTCCTGCCCAACATGTCAGATGACCAGCCCTCAGCCTCATTACCGTGGTCCCTTAGTTCCTCTCCCAGTTATTGAGGTACCCTTTGAGCGGATTGCCATGGATCTAGTGGGTCCAGTGCCAAAGTCCGCTAGAGGGCACCAACATATTCTGGTGATCTTGGATTATGCCACGCGGTACCCTGAGGCAGTGCCCCTGCGTCACACCTCTGCCAAGCTCATTGCTAAGGAGCTTATGGAAATGTTTTCCAGAGTAGGTCTGCCTAAAGAGGTCCTGACAGATCAAGGTACCCCGTTTATGTCGAAAGTAATGAAAGAGCTCTGTAAACTGCTGCAGGTGAAACAGTTGCGGACATCCGTTTACCACCCGCAAACAGACGGCCTAGTAGAACGGTTTAATCAAACTTTAAAGACCATGTTAAAAAGGGTGGTCGCCAAGGATGGGAAGAATTGGGACTTGCTGCTGCCCTATCTGATGTTCGCAGTGCGAGAGGTGCCCCAGGCCTCTACGGGGTTCTCGCCCTTCGAACTCTTATACGGTCGACATCCACGGGGCCTGTTGGATATAGCCAAGGAGGCCTGGGAACAGCAACCCACACCCCACAAAAGTGTGGTAGAGTACGTGACTCACCTACAGGAACGGATAGAGACCGTCTTGCCGCTTGTCAGAGAACACATGGAGGCAGCGCAGCGGGCCCAAAGCAGGATTTATAATCGGCAAGCCAGGGTACGGAACTTTAACCCCGGTGACAGAGTTGTGGTTCTGGTACCCACGGTGGACAGTAAATTTCTAGCTAGGTGGCAGGGTCCCTATGAGGTCATTGAAAAAGTTGGGGAAGTGACTTACAAGGTACATCAGCCTGGGCGGAGGAAGCCAGAGCAGGTGTACCATGTAAACCTGCTGAAACTATGGAAAGACAGGGAGACCCCTGGGGGTGACAGTCCCCGCCCAGGTATGGTGGGGGTGGAGCTTCCCATCCCTCGGTCTGTTATTAGAGAAGCAGTAGTCGAGGTGAAAACTGGCGACAACCTCTCCTCTAAACAGACTCAGGAAGTCAGGGAGTTTATTAGCAGAAACACAGACGTGTTTTCAGAACTCCCTGGGCGCACTTCGGTCATCCAACATGATGTTGTCACGGAACCTCAGGTCAAGATCCGGTTGAGGCCTTACCGGGTACCTGAGTCCCGGCGACAAGCTATCGCGGAGGAAGTGCAGCAAATGCTCCGGTTAGATGTGATTGAAGAATCAAAGAGTGAGTGGGCCAGCCCCATAGTCTTGATTCCCAAGCCCGATGGTACGTTGCGGTTCTGTAACGATTTCCGCAAACTTAATGAAGTTTCCAAGTTTGATGCCTACCCTATGCCCCGGGTAGATGAACTCATTGAGAAACTAGGCCAAGCCAGGTACTTTTCGGTTTTGGACCTCACAAAAGGGTACTGGCAGGTGCCCTTGACTGAGGCTGCCAAGGAGAAAACAGCCTTTATCACACCAGAGGGACTGTTCCAATACAAGGTATTACCCTTTGGGTTACACGGCGCTCCCGCTACGTTCCAAAGGTTAATGGATATTGTCCTCAGGCCACATCGTCGGTATGCTTCGGCATATCTGGACGATATAATTATCCATAGCACGGATTGGGAAAGTCACCTACCCAAAGTCCAGGCCGTAGTGGATTCCCTCAGGAAGGCTGGGTTGACGGCAAACCCGAAAAAATGTGCTTTAGGCCTAGAAGAAACAAAATACCTGGGCTATGTGATTGGACGAGGAGTGGTCAAGCCCCAGGTGAACAAACTAGAAGCCATCCGTAACTGGCCCCGGCCTAACACCACCCGCCAGGTAAAGTCATTTCTGGGGTTGGTGGGATATTATATGCGGTTCATTCCCAATTTTGCCACCCTAGCGGCACCATTGACAGACCTGTTAAAGGGACGCAAGTCTGTCATGGTGAAGTGGAATGAACAGGCCGAAAAAGCGTTCTCCGCTTTGAAGTCTGCCCTGTGTGGGTCTCCGGTGTTGGTGACACCCGACTTTAAGAGGGAGTTCATAGTGCAGACCGATGCCTCCGAGGTAGGTCTCGGTGCTGTACTGTCTCAGGAAGTCAACGGGGAGGAGCACCCCGTTGTCTACATGAGTCGCAAATTAACACCCGCGGAGACCCGGTATAGTATAGTGGAGAGGGAGTGTTTGGCCATTAAATGGGCCCTGGAGTCTCTTCGCTACTACTTGCTGGGGAGAAGGTTCCGGCTGATTACGGACCACTCTCCCCTCAAGTGGATGTGCCAGGCTAAGGACAGGAATGCCAGGGTCACCCGATGGTTCTTGTCATTACAAAACGTCAAGTTTACAGTAGAGCACAGAGCGGGACGATTATTGGGTAACGCAGATGCCCTGTCCAGAGCACATTGTTTGGCATGTGTCCACCCCCTCAGGGTTGAACAAAGGGGGGGGGGGTATGTGGTAAGGTGCAAGGGGCCGTTATTGACGGCAGGTATGTAGCACCAATGTACCTGGCATTGGTGCAGTAAAGCCGTGTAGTCTGATTTCCAGCATCAGCTGCTGGTGGCAGTTTGCTGCTGTTGCTTTAGAATAGCCGAAAGGCTAACCTGGGACGGCTTTACTGGGATGGAGTAGAGCAGGGTGGGACTCCGTCCCACTACCCAGGTCCGGGTTTTGCGGGCTGTTTAAATAGCCTGGGGAATCAGCTGTGGCCTGTCCTTTGTCTAAGAGCTCACATGGGAGTGAGACTCTGTGAGCCTGGCTGAAATCTCCTATGGAAGCTGTTTCATACGGACCTGAGACATATTTGACTGTGAACAGAACCTTTGCTCAAGGACTAAAAGCTGTTTGCCTGACTGAATCATTTATGCTGCGGTTTCCTGAAAAGGTGATGTAACCTGTATGGACATATGCTTTTGTGGATTTTTGTGTGAAATAAACACAGACTTTACTTTGAACTGTTTGCCTCCGCCTCTATACTGCTGACACCCGGTCACCTACCAGAGTTAATCTCCACAATATATATATATATATATATATATATATAAATATATATTGTTTTTGCATACTGCACCCGGCATTCACCTGACGCTACGTGGTACTACAAGTGTTAGCGTTTTTTAAATAATCCCCTTAATGTCACATTTAGACAGGATGATTTCTTTAAGAGTGAAATGTGTGGATATATATAGTGGTGGCCAAAAGTCTGGAAACACTCTTTAGAGAACACTTGAAAAAAAAAAAAAATATATATATATATATACCGCATTTTTCACTCCATCCCTCATGGCTGTAATGAGGGATGCTGCACACTGCCTGTAATGAAGGATGCCACTCACTGGCTACAATGAGGGATGTAGCTCACTGAATGTAATGAGAGATGACGCTCACTGACTGTTCAGTCTCCGTTTTACATACAAAATAACAGGCTCTTTAATTATGTATCAGTGTTTTACTATCTTTTTTTAAAACTATTTTTAAGGGGCCGATTCAGCATCAGATGAAAAAGGTGCACCAGTTGTGGAGTCGACCCATAGATAGACAATGAAAGTCAATGGAATTTTTCCTCCTATTAGGGGTAAAAAGACCACTTTTACTTCATTCCTAAGGTGCACTTTCCACCCCTTGCTTTCCTTCACTCATTGTTTGACTTGAGGGGCCTTTTAATTTAAGTGTATTCCAGCAATACTATCTAACATGCCAAATCCTTCAGGTCCAGTGCCTCTATCAAAAAAGACCTCTTTACCCCTCCAAAATAAATCTTCTTTTACCCATCTCCTAAATGCACCCCCTGTAAAACAGAGCATCTTACCAAACCTCTTGTTATAAGGGGCAGTCATGGCCTAGCGGTTAAGGAATCAACCTGCTACCTGAAGGTTGCTGGTTTGATTCTTAGCTGGGGCATGCCTGAACTGCCCTTAAACAAGGAACCTAAACCCCCAAACGTTCCATGGGTGCCCGATAGGATAGGGTAGCCCATCTTTCCGGGCATGTGTGCACTCAAAGCCCCCTAGTGCATTTCACTGGTGTCTTCACAGGTTTGTAGTTTGCATATATGCGCATTATACATTATAATGCGCCTAATGCGTTATAATGCGCACCCCTCCCAAAATAGTACCGGCACACAGTATCTAATATCAAAGTGTTTGCATGTATGTTCACTTTTTAACAAGCTTGAAATAGATACTGAAACTAACAGCACCAAAATGTTATTAAGAGCAGAGCGAGCATATGCTGCAGGTAACTGTGTGTTCTTGCTTATCACAAAATTACATTAACCTCATAAAGGGTTTAAAATAGCAATGTTTCATCAAACTGCTGAAAATGTTTTTCAGGTATGTGTGCTTGCATTTATGAAGAAGAGCGTATATGTCTTAAGGAATGAAATGTGTATTTGCAGGTGGATTGCAAACATGTACTGTATTAAAAATAATAATAAATAAATAATGTATGTGGTGAAAACATAAAAAATTGTAAAAATGTAAAAAAAAAATGCCAGCTTTTGTAATTGTTGAATTCAATTTGGTTTAGAATTAGGGAATGGCAGAAGTGGTAGTAAAAGGCAAGACATCCTTTGTTGTTTCTTTTTTCTTTATAACCCTAAACTCTCCCAGGTAAGTCTGTGTCCTGGTCAGTGGAACCCTCACTCATTGCCTCTCCCCTGTTGGTAAGAGTAGCAATTTAGAGACTGAGGCAGGCTTAACCTGCAGGACAAAGAACTCTATGCTTATGTGTAATATAGCTTATGTGTAGTTTATAGAGATGAGCAAAGCAATTCTTACAAATCTGACTTTCCCTCAGAATTTCAGAGAAAATCTGATTTGTCGTGAATCTGATTTTCTTTAATATTCGTGGCAATCGAATTTTCCCTGAAATTCTTGAAAAAAAAACTGACAGCCACTTACCGGCACACTGGCTCCCCGACAATCCAGTCCTGCAGAAGAGGGCTGGCGGCAGGTACTCTTAGTTGCAGCTTATAGCACAGCCAGCTTCCCCCAATTCCGCCCACTGCAGCTGGACAGAGGATACAGGGCACTGGGCTTCCACCACCTCGTTCCCCACAGCAGGGAGGAGCTACCTGCAGTGGGGAACATGCACCGACGGGCCAGCTGGCAGGGCAGAGGGTCTGTGTCCTCTGTCCAGATGCAGAGGGGGGAACAGCGGGTGACCCTGGTGCTGGACGATAGCGAGGGAGGAGTTGAGTTCTTTTTTTTTCTTTGAGTGATTTGTTCAAAATGTGTTGCAGACAAACTTGAAATTCTGAATCGTCCAAATCAATTTTTTAACAAGTTCGCTCGTCTTTAGTAGTTTACATTAGTTACATTAAAGAGGAACGAAACACATAATTTGGAATATCCTGGGTTTTGTTCCATGCCACTGGAGCATCCAGAATTAGCCTGTAATATGAAATTTGTCAAACGGCTCAGATCGGCTTTAAAAGGGAGCAAAAGTGCCAGTATCCTCACAGCCTGAAGATGTGCCCCCTCTCACTCCCTATTGTAAACAATCAGAGCTGTGTATCGAATTACATAGGCATGGCAAACGGCTCTGATTGGCTGAGAGCCTGCACATGCAATAGTCCCTCTTTGGCAAGTTTGAAGTTCAAACTGTGTGCTTTCACTGCATTGTAAGTGCAGTGCAGTGTGTTATACTTTTGTGTACTGTGCTGTGCCTTAGTGAAAGCCCTGCCACATTGACCCCCCTTAGCCATCCTGCAGCCTCTTCTCTATCACTTACCCCATTTGCATGCATGATACTGAATCATTGTCAGCATTTACATTTAGAGATGGGCAAACCCAAACTGCAAAGTACGGGTTCCTTCCGAACTTTGGGAGGTCAGGTTCCCAAACTCGAACACTGCCTGAAAATCGAAAAGCTAGTTGATTGCTGACATTAGGACTGTCCTCACTCATGGGAGCCAGCGGGCATATTTTTGTAGCCCCGGCTGGGGCCAGTTTCAGATGCCGCTGGTGCCACTGCCGTACTGACAGTAGAGGTGAGTAAAAGCAGCTCGCTTCTGCTGCACACTCTGCACCCCCCACCCCTCCACCACAGCCCCCCCCCCCCAAATTCATCTGACCTTACCAAACTGAACTTTGGGGGGGCTCATCCATCTCTATTTACATTTGCTCCTGCATCCTGCATCCACTCAAAGCTGAAATGCCGTCTCACTGATTATTCCCTCTTGAAAGACCCTGGAGGCTTTCCCAGCTTCATAGCCATGCTGTTGTATGGGATTAACCCACATAAATGAAAATACATATCGGCAGGAAACCCAGCAGCACTATCTCTTTGCAGGCCGCTTTGCAGGCCACTGGACATTTTGATGGTTTTGTAACTCCCACAGCAGGAGCTAAAAAAAGGTAAAATCATTTTTATGTGCGGCATTCTGAATTGCTCTGATAAGTGGTGCGTCTAAACGTATGGATGTCAGGTGTTTTTTAAAAATATTTCTAGGATTATCTGGAATACTGCTGGGGGTCTGATCATATAAACTTGGATTCCTATTAGTAAAGGTGGCTGCATCCAAGAGATGCAAACAATCACAAAAATAGCTCACAGTATGATGCCATTTAAAACACTTTTTTTAAGAAATGTCGGTACATTGGCAATGAAATATGGAGTCTTTTTCGTATCAGTATTTTTTGTGGATAGTTATGTTTAGGTGGCAGCCTGCAGGTTTTTTCTTAAAAAATGCATTCATTAAACATAAGGTTGACGAGAGATGCAGATCTCCTCGAGCAAGCTTGAGGCTGACTACAAGTTTCATATACTGGGCCACCTGAGAAGCATATTCAAGTACCAACATAGCAGTCAAACATAAGACTTCTAATATTATGTCTCCTGAACCATCTCATCTTTTATTATTCATGATCAAACACAAGATAATCCTTTTATTCTCATTCTGCTCTTTGAGAAATATTATTCAGCTCCTGCTGTGTCATAATCCTCTATTATTATTATAGCTGCTTCTAATATATATATATATATATATATATATATATATATATATATATATATGTATTATTTTTCTTAGCTTCCATACAATGAAAGCAGCCTGCACAGAAACGGCTGAAACTTTGTTTATAAATGTTAATTGTCCTCCCTCATGTTGCATGTCAAAGCTCAGTTGTGTCTTTGAACTAACCCTTAAAATATTTTTGCGTTTACATTCCTGGGTTACCAGGGAAACTCAACAGTTTGAAATTTGTCATCTGTGTGAATTTGTTTTTTGAACTCTGGTCCAGATACTTATCCAGTTTTAGCAATTAGAAAATGCTGCAAACTAAGGAAACAACAGCAGGACAGATACTGTATAGAGAAGGTAGAAGCTATAAAATAAAGTTTGTAAACCAGTTTACAAATAGTGAGTTTTAAATATGGAGATTAAAGAGAAAAATCATGAGTTTAATTAATTGAAGAACTGAAGAAAAACAGTCAAATGCCAGGTTAGGTGGGGGTGGGGGTTGTGGAGAAGGTGTTGCCTAGGACACAGAGAGGTAATTACCAGCTTCTGGGTAGTACACAGTTCTTGGAAGCTTTGAAAGTAGCACATGATGGTGATTTTGGACTGTTAACAGGATTAGTAGCTTGGACCATACACAGTGACTGCAGCTTAAGCTGTACAGAATGTTTTTGTGGACGACAATGAATTCAGCTTAGTCTATAAAAATAATTGCAGAGTAGAGATGAGTGAAACCAGTTTGCTAGAACCAGAGTCCGCTCTGAATTTCAGGGAAAGTTAAGTTCCTCACAAACCCAAATTTTTTGGAGTACATGCCGAACGAACTTTCCCTGAAATCGTCCGGACTCTGACCTTTTGCTGTCCCTAGCTGTCCCACCACTGCTCTCCGTTCTGTTTCATGCCGGTGTCCACAGCATCCATGCAGCCTCTCGGAAACTCTGCTCCACGCCACAGGGAGGGGCATTTTTTACTGGGAGTAAGCTGTGTAGTCATATTGAACCTATGTTGTTTTATTCTTTAATGTGTCTCCAAGAGGGGGGGACCTCACGCCTTTTAAAAAACATTCCTCCCCAGCAGCGCCCCACCACGCACACGCAGAGCACGGACAAGCCCTGTCCACAGATGCTGGAGAAGCCCCCTAGCCAAGAACACGGATACCAGTAGGCATTACCCGGCACAACCCATACTGCTCAGTCCACCTGCACAACAAACCCCAGAAGCCATGTCCCCAGAGTGGCCTACAGAGACTCAGGAGAGGCCCACACCTGGAAAAGCTCACCACCTAGCACATCAACAGGCAGACGACATGTTTATCAACCCAGGGTGCCCTTTAATGAGGCACAGACACTGGTATTGGCGGAGGGGGTGAGGGAGTGCTTTGACCGCCTTCTCAGCAAACAATCACACCAGGAATGCTGAAGAAACGTTGTCTGGGAGCAAATCCGCCACGAGGTGAAGCACAATTGACAAAAGGGAATATTCAAAGAATCACGTTAGCCTCCATGCTTGTCAATCCAGATGGGTGCAGCACCCGTGGGTAGGCAATCTAACCAGACACAACACCCAAGCAGCAGTGGTGCAAGGCCACATGACATGGATTGGAGGGGAATGACACACGGACAACACTAGACAAGGCCATAGACAACGGATGACTCCACTTGCACATGTCACCACATACTCACATATGAAAGCAGAGTGCAGTGGAGTCACTTGTTATGTTGACAAATCAAACAATCCTGAGCCAAATAAGCAAGGGCAGGTCTACACTCAGACACCCCATCACAATTAAGGTCCATACAATTAGGGGCCTACAAGAAGGGGGGGGCAAACTGAGGTTTAAAACTTGTATATACTGGTGTATAGGAGAATATTTAAACCATTACTTTGTTTCTGCATACAACAAATTGGTAGCGGACTACCACCACACCTTGAACTTAATGTGGTTGTAAAAATAATAGATAGTCTGCTGATCACAGACACTATGGTGGGTGTCCAAGGCACCATGGACACTGAGATCCTATACTTCAGTGACAGTGGTAAGTGTCTTAGGGCCAACTAAGGAGGGCAAATGCCATGTGAAGTGTCATTCTTGTGGACATGCTTGCATTTAATGCTTTGATTGTTGTCTCTGCAGACGTGACACCACCCATGCCGCTCAGGGGAGACCGAACCACTTGGAGAATTTGAGCAGGTAAGATATATTTAAGTCTGTGTGTGGCATCAAAATAAATCAGAGTTGGCACCCACTGCAGATGTGACAACAAGCTAATAGGTGTTACCCACCAACACATATGCCATAATTATTCTGCGGTTGTGTTGGTGGCTAATGTTTAAGACAAATGGAATGAGGCAGGTTCCCACATGCATGTCCCTACATTGATGGTAGTAAGGGGGTTTGTCCTAATTGACCCACACATGGGCATGGGGAAACATCCTTGTGGCCAAACAACCAAAACAAACATTTTCAACACTAGTCAACTACAGATCGAGGAAGTCAGCAGCAGTGTTCTCTGCTGTTCAATTGGGGGGGGGGGGGGTATAGTGCATATCACATGGATTTTGGAGCCAGATACATTGCTGAAAAGATCTCTTAAATTGACCCATAGAATGTGATACACAGGGCACACTCCCTTCAAGAAACTTAGCAAATACACCACAAAACACTAAGCCTACCCTTCAGCTAATGTGACACTCATAATGGCTAAGGGCAGAGGAATCCACCGTGCCACATTAGCCATTAACACACAAATGATGGGCAAGGGTGTGCCACCGGTTTAACCCGGGAAAGGTCTAGAGCGGGTAGGGAGTTGTGGGCAGCACCGCAGCCTAGATTTCTGCTTCGAAATGTATGAAGGATGGCAGCCAAACAAAATAATGGATAGTTAGTGGGCTGTTAACTGAACGGGGACTTTACTTACCAGTATCCTTTGCCATGTCCATAGAAACCCGAGATCCTGCTCAATATTATAGACATGGAGGAGAAGCAAGCCACTGGACATACTGCACCAACCGGGGAAGGACCAGAGTCATTTTGGGAGCCAACACCCACCCAGCTGTTGGCCATGCGCTGGACATCAAGACAACCATGGCGAGGCAATGCTATATGGCCAGTGTGAAGAACACAATCACAGTGGGCACGCATAGAGGAAGAGCTGCGATAGGAGACAGCATCCTTCCTAGAAACTCAGAGGGGATTCCATCTGATCCTACACAGACAACTCATCCTGCTGTGCAGGGATCTCCACCCGCTGGTGAGCATGGCCACCACCATGCAAGAGGCGCGGTGATAGCTGCAGAGAACCAGTGGATGGAGGAGTTGCTAGAGTGCTGGGTAGGGACAGCCTGAAAGCCCCCTGCAACATAGACAGAACCAATGGACAGCACAGATTAGGTAAGTGTGGCATTGGCCAAGTGACTAGTCCAGTGCATTTAAACATGGGGGGGTGGTTATTACATATTTGCTTATTTGAGTTTAGGAGAGGTGTACCTATTTTTTGCATCGTTGTTTGGCCCTAAAATTGGCCTGTGTGTGTGCAAGCGTGTGTGTTGAAGTGCCTACAACACAACACTAAAATGATCACAAATGCATCATGTAGCTTGTGTATGAGCCTGGTTTTTGTGCCAATGAAGAACACACACATCATTCAACTGAGAAGGAGTTTACTCCAGATATGGTCAACATTTGTAAGAAAGGCACATCAGCCATAAACAAATAACAGAAACAACATAATATTCACGAAAAAGAATCAACCTGGCCTGGTGACAGGTGGCATGTCGGGGGGAGGGGGGGGGCAATCCTGCATTTCTCCCCAGAGCAAAGTTGTGCAACACATACATTGATTATTTTCACAACCTTGGCAGGAGCATACTGGGGCATGCCTCCAGTAGCTTCCAAGCAACGGGATCTGGTCTTCCACTGGCCAAAGGCATGTTCTATGCAGGCATGGGTCTAGCGGTGGGCTACATTGTATGCCTCTTTTCCTGGGATGGAGGGTTGAGGGATGGGGGTGAGCAGCCAGGGAAGGCAGGGATATCCCAAATCACCTGTTACTGAAAAAAATAGAAACATTAAAACCTTTGTTAAATTAGACAAGGCCAAACTAAGCACAATGGCAAACATGCACCTGCAAATGTAAACTCTAATAATACATCAGAGGAACATTAGGCACAAGGCTACAGTACAAGCAAGGATTTCACAGTAAGGCAAAAAGAGTACTAACACAAGGAGAGATGGACAAAAAGTACCTCACTATTATAGTCCAAGGCCGAGGTTAACACATTGTAAGCACAGAGGGGACCAGAAAAGAACATCAATGGACACGAATGGTGGCCAAATCTCACCTAGGGGAGAAGGCAATAGCTACAATTAGACTACCATTTAGCCATGCTCCATTAGTCCAGCCAAGGATTCACAATATCAAACCAAAGGGCACGGACAATAACAGGGTTGGGGACACAAAAGGACAGGACTACCTTGTGGGGCAAAGACCTTCAGAGTGATAGAAGTGTGAATGAGGGGCCAGAAAACACCTGTTACCCTTACACAATGTCACTGATTCCTCTGAGCCGTTTACCTGGCAAGACACTAGGCAAGCTACAGCAAGCACCTGAGACCAAAATAACTAGGCTAAGGTGAAGCTACATTTGGGTCAGCAAAGTAGAGATAGCATTTAGTGGTGGGTGTTGCCCGCTTTAAAAAAACACAGGACAAAACACTATGGGGGCATGAAAAAACAATAGTGGGGGCAGACAGAGTTGAGAAATTGTGCAAGACATTTTGGGACCAAGGTTAGTGGTAGGCCATGCACAAAACAACAGGAAGATGTGGGCGAGCAGAAATGCACAGCTTGCAGGAGGAAAAAAAATCTTACTAAGGGAAGACCAGAATGAAAGACACACAAGGCTGAGGGAGAAAAACAAAAGAAACACAACACATGTACATGGCTACACTAAACACTCACCAAGCAGCCAGCCATCACAGACTTTCCCACTTGAAAACTGCTGGAAGATGGCCGAATTCTGGAGGATGTGGGCATCGTAGCAGGATCCTGGGAACCCCACTACAACACACATAAACCGCATCCTGCTATCACAGATGGCTTGGACATTCAGTGAGTGGCCCAGCTTGCAATTCCTGAGTGAGGGAGAAAAGACTTGAGTACAAAAAACAGCAAGAAAAAAAAATGAACAATGCACTGATTGCACAAGGACTATTCACTAGCGGCAAAGCACACCAACAGAGGCTACAGTTTGAATCAACTTGAAATTAATACACATGGGCTAACATGTGAATAAGATGGAACTGGTTAGCTGAACACAGCCTCAGACTGGGCAACAGGGTTACCAGAGGAAAACCCATTGGACACAGAGCACAATGAGCATCTGGGTGGAGCCTGATGCACACAAAGAGGAACGAGGGGTGGCTTAATTAGGGCATCCCAAGTGCACAGGCACATATTACACTGTTGGGGGCAGACATAGGCAATGTAAGCTGGACTGCATGGAAGGGAAAAGAGGGGGGAACATCAGAGTACTTTAGATTGGGGGCATACAGGCTGACCAGCAACAGACTGCTAGGGGAGAGAAAATCCACTGCAATTTTCATACACAGTAACAGGGAGAGAAAAAGGCAGATGCACTATGGGCAACTAAAGTGAGGCACTCAACAAAACTTGGCAGACGGCACCAGTGATACATGTCATCAATTGTGCCGAGCACGTTAGGGAATCCAAGCTGGGAGCCAAACCCTACTTTGAGGGCATTCCACTGAGGCTACAGGGGAAGTGGATGTAGCGCGGAGCCAAGTGGATCATGGCCGGAAGGAATATATGCAGTGTGCGGCTTAGTGTAGACTGGGACATCCCCACGGAGAAGGATTCCAACCTTTTTCCATAAACTGCAGGCAGCCAACTAATTTGGTCATACCGGCAATTGAGCCCTGCGTCTTTGTGGTGGGGACCAACCATGGCTGCAGCTCTGCAGGGCAGTCCAACCATGTCCAATGGAAGGCCTGGTCAGACATAGCACCCACATCCAGCCTGGAAAAAAAGGCACAGGGCAGTATCACAAGGCGATAATCCAGCATAGAAGACTGAATGCTCAGGAGTTCTGCCACGATTGGCTTAAATGGCTCCATGGAGAATACAGGAAAGATGGCCACAGGACCCACACTTTCCTCAACCTCAGAGCTGGAGCAAATTTCTCCCAGCAGCAGGTGCATTTAGGGCAGCTGAGGCAATTAACTTCATACCATAAATCAAGTGCAGGTGCAAAATTTCATGCGAAAATTGGCACTTGCGCAAGTGCATGGGCACAAACTGACACAGAAAAATATGTGCATACCATTTGGATGACCACGAATCAGATGGGAGCCTGAGCGTGACTTGGCGCCAAGTAAAAGTAAAACATCCAGAGGTGGTGGAGGGGCACCTACACTATGATCCTCTCCTGTGCATGATAATGTGCATACATAGTAATCAGTACGAATGTAAGAAAATAATTCAATTTAGATGTCTATTGTGTGCATGCCTGAAGATCCAGATCTCTACCAATAAACAGTGTTTTCAGATGCGGGTCAAAGGTAGATTCAAAGTTTGCCAAATAGGATTGGCAAAAACAGGGTATTGGAAAAAAGTCAAATTAGACCCTGCCTGTTTTTTATAAATATTTGTCTGTAGATATTGCATAGGCCACCATTTTCAAACAAATGTTTTTGAAAGTGGAAAAAGGTAGGAAAAAAACTTGAAATATAGTAAATGTCTGAACTTGTATTAGAGGATCCCTTGCTTGTATTAGCCTCTGCATGCTTCGGCGCCCAGTTATTCAGATTAGATATGTGTGGAAGTTTACATCAGATAAAGAGAAAACAGCTCTCTATACTGGGCTCTGTGGATAAACAGAGTTCTGTGCAGTAAATTAATATGCATGGAGTAGAGCACAGATTGGACTTGAGCCCACTCATGTGTCGCAGGATCACCGGTGAAGTGAGTGTACCGGTGATCTCAGGGTGTTTCAAACAGTGGGGGTATAGACCATAGCCCAGGATGGTCAAAATCCTGGGTTTTGGGCCACCTTAATTCCTTTGAAACATTTGTATGTAAAGTTTACTCCCAAGTGTCCACCCCTTACCCAGAATGTTGGCCATGGTATGTGGAGCACTGAATGGGGTTCCCTGGGTCCCTGAAGGGACTAGTGTGGCGGGGGAGCTAGCCGGGGGGCTAGGGTGCAATGTTCTGCATGCAGAGCATGACTTTCTACTCACCTAGTCCCCTTTTCTCCCATGCTGCAGACGTTTCCTGACCCCAGCCACTGAGAAAGCGTCTGCTCATCCACTGCTACTGCTGAAACAGAGCAGCCAGAGGAGCCGTCACCTGTAGCTGGAGGACAGGAGCCGTTGCTGGCACTGCCAAAAATCTGCCTGTCCACCAGAAATCAGAGCTACTACTGCCTACTGCCTCCATCCCAAGGCCGCTGGCCACTCGCAACTGCTGACAATTCCATTGGAAATAAGCCTGCCTTCCCTTCCTTGAGAGCCTTTTCCTACCCACCTACCTACCCACCTAACACCTGTCTGTCCACGTATCCACTTGCCTAACCATCTACCTGCCTATTCACCCACCTGTCCTTCTGCCTGCCCACCTACCTACACATAGGCCCATATACCTGCCCTCTCTACCCACCTGTCGGTCTGACTGCCCACCTAACTATTTGTCAGGCCTGTATCAGAACAGAATAGAGGCAGATTCAGATCATCACTACCTACCAATGTCCCGAGGCATTATCTAAATACAAAAAAACAGAGGTAATCAGAAATAAATGTATACCGTATATTTACACTTGAATACATATTACAAAAAATGCATTTTGCAATAAAGTGCATGATGGGAGCACACACACTTTATTTATTTTGGGATATTTAATCCTTTGTACTATATGTATCTGTAGAACGTATACTGGCCTTGTTTATAAATGTTTTATCCTGTATCCTGGGCTTTTACACGTTCTAGTGCATGCTCTGATCATTTCCTGACTAGAATAATGCAAAACTCTCTACTCACAGATTGGCAACCCTCCCAATCTATTCCCAACTCTGCTGCTCACCCCATTCATCCCTTCCTCTTGCATTTCCACTGCTGCCCCTCTTTGTCTCCCCACTACAGGTCTCTCTCTAGCCAAGCCCCTTCTTACATTTCCCTTATGACAGTTCTGATGTAGTCCACAACCTCTTACTGTCCGCTACAGTGATTACTAGTCTCCTCTTTAGGAAAGTGCTACTCCACTAATCTTGAATGCCCATTCCCTGTCTCCAACTCATGAAGCCTTTAAAAACGGCCATAAAACTCACCTATTTAAATGAGCCTTTCATCTGGCATTACCAGCCCACTTTGGAGCATTTACCACTATGCTTAGTACATACTAACCGTGACCCAACCCCAAGTCTCTAAACTTATAGTTTAAAATGTAAACTCACTAGGGTGGGGTTTTCACTCCTAATGTACTCCTGTATCAATACGTATTTATTGCACTTCTGTCCCGCCAGACTCATAATACCATGCCAATTTAGTATGTTACTTGTCTTGCTCTCCTGTAATGTTTAACTTTCAGGATATTTTCCTGAGTTGCTATGATTAATATGTTTGCACAGTATAAATGAAAGGCTTTCATTTGGCATGATGGTGTTGTCATACGGTGATCTAAAAAGGCCTGTACATGGAAAAAACATGTCAGCCTTATGTAGATGGTTCATAAAAAGTTGCATTTGGCTAAGGGATAAATGTTATTTAGATTAGGCATGCATTTATTTACTGTTAAAAATTTGCAGAATTTTCCCAAGAAATTGAGATTTGTCCAAAATTTCAACGAATCACTAAAAAAATGCTTAGATTCATCCATGTTCCAATGCTGGGTGATGTTTTCATCCTCGGGCCGGCCACAGTGTCTTCAGCAGGACAGGAAGCCAAGATCCTCCGCCCCGAGCTGGGCTCCAGGCATCTTGCTCCCAACCACAGGGAATGGCTTTTTATACCAGTGAGTGAGCTCACCGCCCCAGTATAAAAAGACCCCCCCAGCTGCAGAAGCCAGTAAGTATTGATGTAAAAAAAGAATAATAAAGGACTTTCTCTGGTGTGTGTGTTTTTTTTCACTTAAACTTTTGTGAACTGATTTAGGAGTCCTTGAGACCCCTAAACCAGTTTACAGGGCAGAAAGGGCTGGCAAGCGGGTGACTTGCCATAACCCCCTGCTCCATTACCAGCATCCCCAAAGCCCAGGAGGGTGCAGAAGAGCCCGCTGCTCTTGAGGGCTATGCCCCATCAGGGACCAGCCACTCGGCCACCGCACTCTGGTCTACTAGCTTACATAGCTGGTGCATAGGCTGGTTTTGCTGGAGAGGGGGAATCTGATGCCCTTAAAATAATGTTTTTAAAGGTTTTAACCCTTAAAAATAAAGAAAAACAGCTTGGGGCACCCTCTCCAATATGGGTGAATCCCACGCCTTAAAAAAAAAATAAAATGGTTAAACCCTTAATTAAAAAAAAAAAAAACAGTGTGTGGCCCCCCCTGCCCACCCTTTTTTTTAGAGAATTTTTAGCATGTGAGAAAAAATAATACATTTTCTCTCTCTTTCACAAAAAAGGTGTCTCCTGAATTTCATGATTCCATTTGCAAGTGTCAAAAACAAGTTGATCTTGCAAAAAAAAAAAACAGAATCAATCCTTATGACTGCAAATTAATAAATATGGGTCTTTGCTGCCAATCTTAACAGGCATAATATGGCATGGTGTAGCACAGGGCACGCTGAATACTTTTATTCCAACACTGGTTAAATACTCAGATGTTTGAAATGGCCATATAATGCAATTTTTAGATGCAGGGTATTTTTAGGATTTTGTCATCTTTAACCCTAAAATATTTGATCTTACCGTGTCTGTATATGTAAATATAAAACTGTACTGTAATTTTATAAATAGCTTTATAGCTAGGGAGCTTTATATACTAATGTTAAATAATAAAAGGAGAGCTCAAGCAATGTTAAAATTGTAAAAAAACACAAATTACATTGTTTAATTTGCACAGTAGTATGTGTTAATTAATATGACCTGTCTTATGTGCTGTATGTGCGTTACTATGGGTTTCATTTTTTGGAAATATTAGAACAAATCTTTTTTGCACTCAATTTCATACTCAAAATTAAACTTTCATCAACACATAATTAAAAAGATACTCAATGGATGTGCCTTACGTTGTGACTAGTAATGAGTGAACCCGTAGACGTTTGGGATTGGAATGTTCGGCCGACTGCAAAAAGGGGGAACTTGGGGACCACAAAAATGGCTGTAAAATGGAGGTAGTAAGGGCTAGAGGGATGCAAATCAGGGAGAAATGCCAGGGCAACTGTTCTGCACAAAATGGGCTAGAGAAAGTACTCTAAACAATAACAGAAAACATCAATTGAAAATAAATAAATATAAATATATATATATATATATATATATATATATATATATATATCGGGGGTAACACCAGGGTGATTGCCCTGCACAAAATGAAATTGGGAAGGTACTCAAAATAATAACAGAAAAAAACAAAAAAATTAAAAGCATACATAAATAAATTAAAAATAAATGTAATACTAAATAAAATATTCATTTTTTAACAGGGGTCAGAGGTCCAGGGAGAGGAAGTGGATGTGGCGGTGTAAGTGGAAGCGAAGGAGGAAGCACTAAAACCACTTACGCCGGTGCTGGCATAGCCAAGTCCTCAGGGCATCCACACCTGGTTCATCTTAAGGAATGTAAGGTTGTGGATAGGCAACTCCTGTTGCCGTTGATGACACCCCCCGTGGTACTGGACACGTTCTGATAGGTCACTTGCAGTAGGGCAAGCCAGCACCTCCAAGACATAGAGAGCAAGTTCTGGGCATGTGTTCAATTTACCAGCCTAGAAATTTAATTGGGAGAACCCATTGTTCAGTATCAGGAGACGCTTTGGTCATCCACCATGTGAGTTAAAGTTTGCCTCCTGGTACTACAGGCTCTATACGATGGTGGTGGATGTGGCAGACAATTAAATAAGGTGTTCCACATTGTGACCATGCCCACCCTCCCTTGTGAGGTGCCCCTGCTGCATTGGTGACTTCCTCCTCCTCTGCCTCGTGCTGCCACTGAGCCCACTGAGTCAGCAGCAAACTAAGCCCTCAAAGTCAAATGGGAAGTAATGCGTCCATCAGAGTGCATTTGCACTCTCTCATCTTTTTATCCCGCTCCAGTGCTGGAACTAAGGAGGTGATGTTATCCTTATAGTGGGGATCCAGCAGAGTGGCCACCAAGTAATCGGCACTGGTGATTATGCAGGCAACTCTGCGGTTGCTCCGCAGGCACTGGAGCATGTAGTGGCTCATGTGACCAGGCTGCCCTGGGTCAAGGAGAAGCTGTCCTCAATATCAGTGGTCTCCTCCTTCTCCCTCCAGCCACACTCCAGTGACTACCCTGAGCTGCATTCTGCTATGCGAGAACATCCTTATCCTCCTCCCCCTTCAAATCCTCTGAATCCTCCAAAACTATCCTCTGGCTGGACAGTGGAGTACCTGGCCGCTGTCAGCCCAACAACCCCTTTGAGCCTTGTGTGCACTGCCATGACACCTGGAAAAAGAATAGGGATGGTAGTGCTTACGATGGTGCCATCAGCACTGACTCTATTTGTGGCCTACTGGAAGCACTGCTGCACAGCACAAATGTCCCTAATGGAGGCCCAATCATTAGTGGGAAGTGCTGTTGGTCTGCACTTTGACCCACCCGGGCATTTTGGAGCTGGAACTCCACTATTGCCTGCTGCTGCTCACACCCCCATTCCAGCATATGCAAAGTTTAAATCTACCTGGTTGGCAAGTCACATATGAGGCGGTGGGTGGGAAGGCCAAAGATCCTCTGCAGTGCTGGCAGGCGAGCAGCAGCGGGGTGTGAACACTGAAATTGTGCACACATGGCATGCACGTTGTGACGCAGCTCCAGCATCTCTGGATAATAGGCCAGTAAACTTTGCACCACCAAGTTTATCACATGAGCCAGGCAAGGAATGTGCATTAACCCGACTCGGCGCAAGGCTGCTACAAGGTTACGCCCGTTGTCGCACACCACCTGTCAGCTCCTGTATGCCAGTCCACAGCTCCTGTCGCTTCCCCATAGCTGTGCTCAAAATGGTGGTGCTGGCACCGTACTGACTGGATGAGGAGACAGGAGAGAAGGTAGCAGAGTAGGAGAAGAAGGCAACAGGAGGCACGGAGTGATGTTTAGCAATCCTGGGTGGTGGAAGAATATGTGCCCCACTGCCTCTAGCCCAGCCACCACTACATTAACCCAGTTGGCAGTTAGAAAGATGTAACATCCCTGGCCATGTGTCAGTGGTGATGTGGACACTGGAATTAGTGGGGTGTGGGGGTGTGGGGTCTAGGCTGTATTGCAAGGTCTTTGACCCTTCCACCCCATGGCTTGCACTTGAGGTTTAGGGCAACCTCAGTTAAGCCTGCTCCCAATATATTTATTGCATTGTATGTCCCAAATGGGGCTCTCAGAGATTAGAGTTAGGACTGAACCCCACAGAGGCACCTTGGCGTGGTGGTGCAGCTTAAGCATACTTCTGCAGATGTGTGTGACCGAGTCCTCTGTTTTTAACCAAGTTTAGAGACAGATTGTAGGCTGGTCTGCAAGCTAACAGGGTTGAGTGCTGTGGCTCCTTTAAGACTTTTGTATCCTGATTGCCCTGCTAACGTGCACCTCCCAGGTTAGTTATAAAATGGTCTGAGCGGCTTCCACCCCTCCGTTGTTTCTTTTAAATTTGTGCAAGCACTTGGGGTGTGGGGTCTAGGCTGTATTGCAACGTCTTTGACCCTTCCACCCCATGGCTTGCACTTGAGGTTTAGGGCAACCTCAGGTAAGCCTGCTCCCAATTTATCTATTGCATTGTATGTCCCAAATGGGGCTCTCAGAGATTAGAGTTAGGACTGCACCCCACAGAGGCACCTTGGCATGGTGGTGCAGCTTTAGCATACTTCTGCAGATGTGTGTGACCGAGCCCTCTGTTTTTAACCAAGTTTAGAGACAGATTGTAGGCTGGTCTGCAAGCTAACAGGGTTGAGTGCTGTGGCTCCTTTAAGTCTTTTGTAGCCGTGATTGTACCCTGGGTTTTACAGCTTCTGTTCTAGGTTACATACCCCCTTGCTTGGATCAGAAGGATTGCAGTGATCAGGCAATTCTTTTTTTTACTCATTTGCCCTAATCAGGCTTTGAGCAGAGAAAGCAAGGAGTTGATGGGGTAACTGGATGACAGGACTGGAAAGGAATTTAAGGTACCGTATTTTTCGCCCTATAAGACGCACTTATTTTTCCCCAAAAGTGGGGGAAAAATGTCAGTGCGCCTTATCGGGCGAATGTAAAAAAAAAAAAAACTCACCCGTCCCCGGCGCTCCCGCGTTGTCTGGCATACTGCGAAAGGCCAGAGGAGCGGCGGGGGCTCTGTCCCGGCCCCGCCGCTGTGATCGCTGTCTTTTCAGGCAGCGATGACAGCGGCGGGGCCAGAGACAGAGCCCCTGCCGCTCCTCCATCTGCTGCCGGGCTCAGAGCACACGCGAGCACGAAGGTCCCGGCAGTGGGTGGGCGTGGCCTGCACCGGTACAGGCTACGCCCACCCGCTGCCCGGACCTTCGTGCTCGCATGTGGAAAAGCAGATGGAGGAGCGGCGGGGGCTCTGTCTCTGGCCCCGCCGCTGTCATCGCTGCCTGAAAAGACAGCGATCGCAGCGGCGGGGCCGGGACAGAGCCAGCTCGTGAATGGGGTGGGCGTGGCCTGCGTCGACGCTGCGGCGCAGGCCACGCCCACCCCATTCACGGAGCCGGCCGCTCAGCGCAGCGGTGTCAGCGGACAGGTGAGTTTAACTTTTTTTTTTTTTAATATGGCGCCTGCCTATACTAATGGGGGGAGGGGGGTGGGAATGGGGGGAGAGGGGCCACACAGCCTATTCTAATGGGAGGAGAGGGGCCACACAGCCTATGGGAATGGGGGGGAGGGGGATGCCACACAGCCTTTGGGAATGGGGGGAGGGGTATGCCACGCAGCCTTTGGGAATGGGGGGAGGGGATGCCACAGAGCCTATGGGAATGGGGGGAGGGGGATGCCACACAGCCTTTGGGAATGGGGGGAGGGGTATGCCACACAGCCTATGGGGATGGGGATGCCACACAGCCTTTGGGAATGGGGGGAGGGGTATGCCACACAGCCTATGGGGATGCCACACAGCCTTTGGGAATGGGGGGAGGGGTATGCCACACAGCCTATGGGGATGCCACACAGCCTATGGGAATGGGGGGAGGGGTATGCCACACAGCCTATGGGAATGGGGGGATGGGGATGCCACACAGCCTATGGGAATGGGGAGAGGGGGATGCCACACAGCCTATGGGAATGGGGGGATGGGGATGCCACACAGCCTATGGGAATGGGGAGAGGGGGATGCCACACAGCCTATGGGAATGGGGGGATGGGGATGCCACACAGCCTATGGGAATGGGGGGATGGGGATGCCACACAGCCTTTGGGAATGGGGGGAGGGGTATGCCACACAGCCAATGGGAATGGGGGGAGGGGGATGCCACACAGCCTATGGGAATGGGGGGAGGGGTATGCCACACAGCCTATGGGAATGGGGGGAGGGGGATATCACACAGCCTATGGGAATGGGGGATGCCACACAGCCTATGGGAATGGGGGGAGGGGGATGCCACACAGCCTATGGGAATGGGGGGATGCCACACAGCCTTTGGGAATGGGGGGAGGGGGATGTCACACAGCCTATGGGAATGGGGAATGCCACACAGCCTATGGGAATGGGGGGAGGGGCGTGCCACACAGCCTATGGGAATGGGGGAATGGGGATGCCACACAGCCTTTGGGAATGGGGGGAGGGGTATGCCACACAGCCTATGGGAATGGGGGGAGGGGGATGCCACACAGCCTATGGGAATGGGGGGATGGGGATGCCACACAGCCTTTGGGAATGGGGGGAGGGGTATGCCACACAGCCTGGGGGGAGGGGGATGTCACACAGCCTATGGGAATGGGGGATGCCACACAGCCTATGGGAATGGGGAGAGGGGGATGCCACACAGCCTATGGGAATGGGGGGAGAGGTGGATGCCACACAGCCTATGGGAATGTGGGGAGAGGGATGCCACACAGCCTATACTAATGGGGGGAGAGGGGGATGCCACACAGCCAATGGGAATGGGGGGAGAGGTGGATGCCACACAGCCTATGGGAATGTGGGGAGAGGGATGCCACACAGCCTATACTAATGGGGGGAGAGGGGGATGCCACACAGCAATGGGTATATGGGGAATGGGAGGGGGGGATGCCACACTGGATATATGGGGGAATGGGATGGGGGCATGCTACATTGTCTATGGAATGGGGGCATCCCACACTGCCTATGGGAATTGGATAGGGGAATGCCACACTGTCTGTAATGGTGCGTTTTTGGTTTAAATTTTTTTTTTTCTTATTTTCTTCCCCCAAATCCTAGGTGCGTCTTATGGGCAGGTGCGTCTTATAGGGCGAAAGATACGGTAAATTCTGTAAAATTCGGGGTAAAAGTCCCGTCAAGAGGAGACCTTCTATGCAATTTAAAGACATTTGGCTGATTTAGTTGCTTTCCAGAGAACAGTACGCACAACTATCATTTTCCCTCTATAGACTTCAATGTGCCTCCTGAAGTAGAATATACCAACAAAATTGCCCAGTCTTACACAAATTAATAAATAAATTATTTTTTGGCCTTGTTAAATACAATATTTGATCAGTGGGGATTCTACAACATGGCAAATCCCTCTGCTGTATCTCTAAGTGGGCCACTAAGACGAGGTGAGTAAACAGCGGGCTGAGGTCTACACTGCGGGGTTTCTTGATTTGGGATGCTCACTATAGAAGGGTTTAACCCCCAGGTTTTGATTCTCTAACCCCCTGCCCAACTCTCTACCATACCCCTTTCTGTCCTGTTCTCTACTGCACCCCATCTCCACCCTGCGCTATACTGCACCCCATCTTCCCCCTGCTCCATGTTGCGCCTCCATCTTTGCCCTGCTCCATGCTGCACCCCATCTCTGCCCTGTTGCATGCTGCACCCCATCTCCACTCTGCTCTATGCTGCACCCCATCTCCGCCCTGACCTATGCTGCACCCCATCTCCACCCTGCTTCATGCTGCAACCCCATCTCTGCCCTGCTCCATGCTGCACTCCTATCTCTGCCCTGCTCTATGCTGCACTCCCATCTCTGTCCTGCTCCAGGCTGCACCCACATCTCCTCCCTGCTCCCCACTGCACCGCCATTCCTTATCTGTTCCAACTGACACCCCATCCCAACCCTGCTGCACCACTATACCTGCCCTGCGTAGGAAGAAAGAAAGGGCAGGAGGAATGAGTTAGGATACTGAGGATACTGAATTCTGAGCATTCTCACCTGTATATAGTAATGGATGAGGTTGTGGCTGACAACAGACTCGCCCACTCACTGCACAATGCCATCCTGGTTTCTCTGCCTCAGGTCTGTCATACATTATGCATGCACGCTGTTTTTAGAGGGCACCAGTACAGGGGCCAGGCCCCATCATGTACCATGGCGAGCAAGCATCACTAGGTAGCTGACCTTCCCCTTCTGCTATTCCACTGGGCAGTCCGAGCCTGCTCAGCCAAGGTACAGCTATCACGATGCCGTCCTCCCACTCCAGGAGATAGTGCTGCCTCAAATATCACCCCATTCAGCCATCTACCTAATGTCAAATGCAGTGCTGCAGGAGGTAGGCTGCCAGTGGGCCGGAGGTGGACGGAAGGCAGGACAAATGGAGCTGGGCCATCTGATGATGGGGGTGGGGTCGGGTTATATGAAGGAAAAAAAAATTTAAAAAGAAACAGAGCTAGTAAAGAATTGGAGAGCCTCGTGGCTGCACAAGAAGAAAAAGTCTCTTCAGGTTCATCAGAGCCTAGGCCCCCACTCTAGACACAGAGAGAGGCTCTGGGTCCCGTACCCCCAACCCCCTCCCCCCCCGCCCAATGGCGGTCCTGCTGCAAACAGAGGGTGCACCACTATTATTCAATTCTGTGCTCACCTAAACATAATCAACCCAAGCACCAGAGAGACTGCAGACTCTTTGCCACATCCACCCCAAATAGGAGCACCAGATCACAATTTATTCTCATAAAAAATATATATTTATTGAACACACAATGATAACACGCAATAAAATGGCACTTACACAAACAACATCACAGACAAAGATTAAAAACAACTGCATCTGCCCAGATTATTTGATCACCAATCTCCAATACATATAATAATGAATCCAGGAACAAAACAACCCCTCAAAAAATATATGTGTACGTCCCTCACCAATCTATAGGGGAACAGGGGGATGTAAAGATTAATATAATGTATTTTGTGTCGGCACAAAAGGTAATTTGATAGTCTAAGAATCCTACAAATAAAGTGACCTGTGCAACCCTAAATCTAAACCAGTGCAAAAAATACAGTACATGTACAAAAATTATCCAAAACATACTATATAAAACAAGTAAAGATATATAAATGATTTCATTTACATAAGTGAATCATACACATTATTAAATAAGAAGATAAGGAAGGTATCCTAATGATCTATAATAATTATGGACCACAAAGACTGTGGAAAGTGCCTAGTGCAAAAGAAAGGTAATATTCAAGCCAAATCAAAACCAATTATTGATATTACCAAACCATATTGGCAGCAGCATATGTGTTCCTGGAGAAAATGAAAATGTGGGCAAGATGCAGGGAACACCAAGGGAGCACCAGGGAACACCAATGGTGGTCCTGCTTATTTCAGCCACAGTTACCAGCATTGGTGAGGAGCCGAACAGGCCTATATTCGTCTCAACTCTTTAGCATATGTATTTTCCTGAAGCCAAAGTCTGTAGAAGATGTAAATTCTCGAAATCCCCCCTTCGCCTTACCAGGTTTAATTAAGTTGAAAACATTGGGTGGTTGGCAAACTGCCTACACATCATGGTGAGTTGCTCATCAGTACTCCTGCTCTATAACCCTTGCTGCGTGCCGAGGCCCTGGGAGGTGGAGTCTGGTACACATAAGCTTGGTGTACACCTCAAGCAAATGGTATAGATGGCATATATAAGGTTTTGCCTCTGCCTCTGAACCCTGAGAATGCCAGCTTATATTTTCGTGCACTGGCTGGTAGCCTTGAAGGAAGGAAAGGCAGATATTTAAAGGTAATGCCAGATCTTCACTTTGCAGAAGATGATAATGGCTCAGGCCATGAAAAATGATCTGCTCTCAGAAGGATAAACATACAGCCTGAGTCAAAAGAGTGACTTTCAGGGACAGATGATCTACCAAGTAGGCCATTTTTAAAGCTAGACAGCTGGAACTGAAAAATAAAATGATTTTGGAGTTGGCCATTACAGAGAACCTCTGTATAATTTCCTTTTTCCCTCTAGCTCAGCGGATGCATCACTCAGAAATGAAAGGAATGATCTCTGCTGTTGCCAAATGTGTATTTAGAACAGTCAAAGCATCCTAGCTGCATGCACCACACAGGCCAACACTCTCTATTTGCCTCACACCACTGACAGGATAATTGCATGTCTTCAACAAGACAGGTTTTGCTTGTAAAAAAAAAAAAGTAATAGAGTTGCTTTAAGTTGAAAGAAGAATGTGCAGTGTGTCGTTTGTCTAATATGGGCATTTATTTTCTGGCTGTTTTAATTGATTAGTACTTGGCAAAACGTCTTTCAGGAAGTGGGATATGTTGCCTTATTTACATGAAACTCTCGCACAGAAAATCATGCACCTTGTTGATTAGTGATGTGTTAAACTGTCATCCATTCAATGCCCCCCAACTGATATTTATGATTCACTTTTCTCCAAACATTCTTGTTATTCTACTTTTAAACTAGATTTGCATTTCTTAAAGGAAATATACAGAACTTGAAAAGAGCTTTTTTTTATTTTTTTGTGTGTAGCATTCAATTTAAAGCAGGAGCAAGGTGATTATTAGCAAAGCGGCAAAACAGTCATTCAATTTAAAGGGGGGCAATTATTGAAGTGATGAAGGGGTTACAGATTACGAGTGAAGAATAGAGGAGCTGTGTGTTTCTGCTGCTTCTGTAAGACTGTGACATCATTCCACCACTCATTTCTATGGGAGATGCGATCGAGGTCCGACGAGAGATTCATAATGCAGTTTGAATGGAGTCTGTATATTAAGCATTTAAAGTGGACCAAAACCAAGGATTTTGACTAGGTTTTGGTCTTTGCCTCCGGTGCACCCCGATTGGGATGCGCTGCTGTGTGAAACCCCCCCCTCGGTTCCAGCATGCTCGGATCCGGTCCCACCTCTTCATCTAAGAGCTCATCTAAGGTGAACAAATCTGAGCACGCTGGCGGCCGCATTCCCCGCTACCCTCTAAGAGAGAATTCACAAATGGACCGCTGCACCTTTGGACCAGGAACGAAGGAGAGTTTCTGGGTGATCTGGGGAGTTTCACACAGCGGGGCATCCTGATTCTGGATTCCCCCGGGGGGAAGGGAGTCTAGCAGCCCTGGAATCTTATAGATTCCAGTGCCGTTGGGGTGTGGATTTTGGTCCTCTTAAAGCTCTCTCAGAAATGCATGCATTTTGAATATTGGCAAGGATTTACTAACAAATGAAGTCAATTAAAATCTAAAAAGAATTACTAGAGTGTAAACATCTCCCACACCCCCAAACAATGGGAGCACGTAGGTGTCCCCCCTGTCCCCAATTGGGGCCATTTACAGAGAAACACAAAGCTGGGAGGCATTTCTTTTCTACTTCCTGAGTCGCTGCATTGAGCGCTCTGTGTCCCAAGCAGCTCATTTAAGTGACATCAACCACCATGTGACCTCAAAAAACGTAATTAAACTGATTAACTTAATTGATTAAACAGCATAAGTGGTTGCTTTCCAAGACCAAAAGTCGAATCTCCCTTATACAAGAGAAAATATGCAATGCACAAGCCGACCCCCCAGACCCAAGACTAAAAATGAAAGATACAAGAGGGTCCCCCATATCCAAAACATTCTGCAGGGCGCAACTGGGCCCCCCAACACAAAACTAAATATTTATGTTTTTATTTATGTGTATATATAGTGGGCCACCCAAATCAAATATGCAGAGCATAGGTCTATACTCCAAGCCCAAAATTAAGTAAGCAAATCGTTTCTATAGACCAGAGATATAGAGCAGCGGATGGAGATGTACCGGACTGTGACATCTTGAAAAACAGCAATTCTTTAACATAATAGGATGCCCTTATGTTATATGCTGAAACCCATGCACATACCTGGTCATTAATGTTCACTAACATTACATATTGGAATGACCTCAGAGCCTACTAAATCATCCCAAGTAGTGAATACTTAGACAGACGGACATAATGCCAACCCAAAAAAGCAGAAGCATACGGCCCAATTTAGAACCCGCCCGTGAAGCAGTCGTATTTGCTTTGTGTACGCACGTGGTTTAGCCGAGCATTTACAGTATTTTTCTGAGAAAATGCAAGCACCCAAGACTTGTATATGCTAGTGTATGCTAACTAATCTAGCTCTCCCATCCCACATCAGTAGCGTCTAACAACTGGCAAGTTGAGTGGCCTAATTAATAATGCCCAGCTGGAGCTTCTGTTGGATGGTATTGCCAAAAATTATGATCGACTAGCTGGTCTCAACCCCCAACTTGTTGCAGGAACAGTTATGGTTGGAGATTACCCTCAACAAGGCTGGGGGCAGAACCCAAAGATGGTGCCAAGGTCAAGAAAAAGTGGGACGACCTGAAGGTGGTGGTTAGTCGGAAACTCAGCGCCAGAGTGGTAAGTGCTGAACATCCTGAGGGCTGCTTGTACAGGAAATATTGAACAACTCACTAAAGCCATAGTTTCCTTTGTTTGAATCTAGCTTGAAAACTGGTGGGGGACTCCCCAAAAATTCTACAATTAACCCATGCTGAGGAGCAGGGTGCTCCACCCCAACACATACCAGGTGGTGTCGGGTACCATGGACACTGATAGGAGGCATGTGCCCACCAGTGGTAAGACTTGTTAGCAAATTGTAGCTTGGCACAGGGGGTAGTAGGCCAATCAAACACACCACCCACCAATCTTAGTTCCCACATGCACAGTCAGCTTTGAGGGCTTGCCTGCGCAATATATGTTGTGCAACTATGCACACCAAGGGTATTTGGCAACCTTTATATGTAACCCTTTATATGTGAACAGACAAAATTTTGGGGGCCCAAGTCGATTTGTGACCCAGTGTGTAGCCCTTGTAGGGATTTTGAAAGGGCACATATACTGTTAAAAGGAAACTACCAGTTCCTTTACCTTGACTTTACAGCAACACCTCAGCCAGCAGTACCTTTCCTGCAAGACCTGCCACCTACAGCCACAGCTGGCCCATCTGGTGTGCCTACCACCGAGACAACATAAGGCCGAACCCACCCAACAGCCAGCCACCTACTCAGGGAAGGGAGTCCAGACAGTGATGAGGTAAATGAGTGAGCTTAATAGGCAAAGAGTAAGTGGCAGAGTTAAAGAGGGTTGGAAAAACTTTACCCTGGGTTCTCCATTGGAGGTTGTGTGGTAACAATGGAAAAAAACAACACTAATGTTGACCTTTCTCCACACAGATGGCACCTTTCCTGGATGAAATTGATGAGCTGGAGGAAGGACACTCTAAACATCCTGATGAGACCCCTAGTATTATCTGGACACCTCCACCAGCTGATAGCACCACAAAAACTGGCCATCACCACTCCTCCCTTCAGCTCCAGCTTCATTCTGCCAGTAGCAGCCCCACCAGCTCCACAGAGTGCCCAGGAGCAAGACAGCCCCAAGCCTGCCTCCAGGTGACAGTTCCTAACCATAGAGGCAAAACGCCAACAGATATTTTAAAGTTGTGCAATGAATCACCAGTTTGCTCCATGAAGATCTGGTTGCAGTGGTTGTGGAGCAGGAGCGCCCCCACCAGCAGATGAAGAAGCTGGTTGGGTCTCTGGTGGAGGCCAACCAGGTTGCCCTTCAAAGGCTGGAGGCTGTTTGGGGAAGGGGAAGCTAGGCTAGCCTCAAGAGAAGAGAGTGGGCTACAGGGAGCAGCTATGTGGACCTAAACATACCAAAACATATACTCCTGAGCAGCTGGAGGAACCAGGGCCACATGCATATAATCGATGGTGCCCATGACACTTGGCATATTCGCAATGTTGAAAAAACCAAACCTCGCCGTGTTCCAGGCTTCCATGCTATCAGGGAAAGAGATGTATTTTTCCCGCAGGACAGCTATGCTATCGAGAAATTCAGTCAGGGTGTGGCTCAGAGAAGGCTGGGACATGCCAGCTGACAGTGCCCCTAGCCTCTGGTAGGAGCATTTCTCTACAAATTAAAGGCAACCAACCAATTTGGTCATACCTTGAATTGCATGCCCCTTTCTTGTGGTGGGGCCAACTATAGCGCAACTCTGAGCAAGGTGGTTTAGTTGTGTCAATTCGACCAACTGCTGATTGGTCATCTGACTCATATCCAGGTGACTGTCGGTATGCTTAAGCTCTGGAAGGTACTTGGTTAACAGCCCTCACTGTTGCCGACACTCGTACCCTTCATAGAACCCATCTAGGGACTCTATCGTAGGTGCAGCGGATGTAGGCTATATTTTCACTGGCAGTTGGAAACCTATGACTTTTATGAGCCCACAAATCAGGGCTCTGAATCCCCATCCCAAGCGCAGGCAAAACCCGTAAAATTATGGATGCATGGACAACTTGAGCCATGTTTATATGGCAAACACTTTTGACATAATTTCCACTGGTGGGCATGTGTGCGAGAGAGGCTCTGAATCAGGCCGATAAAGTAGGCTGAGAGCTAGTTGTAGGCTAAGTACTAGGAAAGATCTAGGCAATGTTCAGTAAATGCCAATAGTAGCAGGAGAAAATTTGGGACCACCTGGACTGTTACTTTTAACACCCTCATCCAATCCCCACCTCTTTATTCTTTCCCCAGCCAATTTTTTTTATCCCCCTTTTTTAACCCCGCCCCCTGAGCCAAGAAACATCAGCTTATATTTTGCCAATTTTAGTCTCATTATCATGGCTGTAGGGAGTCAACCCCATCCCAAAGTAATAGTATATAGTACTGTGTAGTAGCAATAGGCTGGCTGGAGACCACTACATTTCCATGGATGGATGTTTCTAGCTCCCAGTCTGCCACTGCAAATAACCAATGTTGGTGGTGGTAGGAGGTGGTCATGTCATTAAAGATGATTGCCATGAAAATGCAAGGACTTTATATTGATTTATAACTACTGGGCTTAATACATTTTTAAAAAATACAAACACCCAATAATAAAATAGATGTGAGTTAAAGATTGCAATGCCTGGACATGAATTGCTCAGTGTACTGATTCGTTTACATTCCTTAGCTATTGTTATTCTGTGTTAAAAATAAAGATTAGGATTTTATACACTAACGAGCACTTGTTAAATGCATGATGTAGCAACAGAAAATCATGTTTTGAAGAGCTTTCCTCTACGCCTGTAAGACAAGGGCCAATTTAAAATTGGTGGCACATATGCACAAATTGATTTTCAGTCAATTATTGCATGCAAATAATCCCCGGATTTCTAATTGATGCATAGAGGAATTAACAAGTTACAGATGGGCCCACAGATAGTTATCCTAGAAGTGAACGGTTCTCTGGAGAAAGCTATCCGAAGTCATTAATACATTTCATATAGCGATCACTAAAACTGCCGGGTGCAAAGTGACAGCTGCTTAAAATGGGTAATGTGTAACGCATATTATGTTGTTTGTTATTCACAGTCTGAATCGTTATGTTCCACATTTGATCATCTAATCATTTGTGTTTTACTCAAAAATATTTTGATTTATTGGTTATATATTCTAAGTATACAGCACGTCCTGTTCCAGAATATTCCTTACACTTGGATAATACATCCACAAGATGGCGCTGGACTGCAGAAAACAGCTTGTGGCTCCTCCTGGCCCCATATAAGTCAGGGACCTCTCACAAATTCCCCAGTTCTTTTCTGCAGTCTGCGCTGAAAAGATAGAAGATAGCTCTCTTGTGGCGCAGGTGAGCGGGGCTTATTGCCTGCGGCCCTGCAGGACTATTCCCACCCGTTCCATCCTATCTACTGCCTCCCAGCCTCGGCTGATAAGGTTCAGGTAAAGGTAGGCTATTGAAGCACTATGGTGCTGAGGAGCTAGGCTCCTACCGCAGTCCCTGCTCTAACAGGGTAGGCGGTTTAGGCTAATGGTGAGCCTTTTGGGATGCCCCCACTGCCTCATGGTTTGCCAGGTTATCCTGTGCAGTTAAACCCTATTCCTATTCCCCCTTCACCCTCATTTCTCATATTAACCCCTGGGCACCAGTCCCCCTGGGAATTCTGCCGTTTTCCTCCCTCACGGGGGGTGGGGGGGGGGGGGTTTGTCTAGTGGTTTTAGACTTTAGACTTATGTTGTGCTTGTCACTTTATTAAAACGCGCCACCGCACGTTTGTACTACGCTCCGCGGCTGGCAGCCCCATTCACCTCAGAGCTGCCGAGCCCCTACTGGCCGGCCGGATCACGTGGGCGCGCTTCGCGCTCTTCAGGGGGGGGCGGGTTCTGTGGATGATGCATTTTACCTCATATCTCCACGGCCTGCCCCTCGAGGTTACGGATGCCATTTTGTCTTCTTCCTGTTGCTGGCTCCTTGCGGTCTGTGAGTTCCCCGGTGGGGTGATTTTTCTCTGGTTTTTCTTATGCCTTATTCTCGTGGGAATATTTGGTTATGTTTTTCAGGCGGGATAAAGCTGCGGTCCTGTGGTTTCTCCCGGCCCTCCCCCCTCATCTCCCTCTTCCCTAGTGGTTCATTGAGGCAACCTGTGTAGCTCTTTAGCATTAACCCTATACTGGCCTACTGTGCCTTTCAAATCACCATATGGAGGCTTCTGGGGATAATGAGCATGGGGTTCCTTCGGGACAAGCCCGGCTATGTGTTGCGTGTGGGGTATCCCCAATTGGTGATGATGTCAGGGTATGTGTATCCTGCGCCCAGCAGGTACTTGCACTGCGGTCTGGGTTACCTGTTGCTGGGCCTGCGCCCCCCCTGCGCCACCCCCCTAGCCTGCATCTGACCCCCTACGAGGAGCATACCAGCGGGGAGTCTCAGCCTGATTTGGCTGCATGGGTGGCCTGCATTTAGAAACATATTGCTGGGTCTGCCTCGCGTAAGGCTTCTGCTAAGAAGCAGCATTTATCTCCCCCTGTCTCCCTCTTTCCTGGGGAAACTGAGGAAATGTTTGACACTACTGGTTATTCCCCCCTGGAGGAGGGGGAATTGTTCTCTGATTCAGAATCATCTGAGGAGCAGCCTAGGGTTCATGGTGCTACAGGGTCTCCCTTTGGGGAAGATCTATGGTCCTCAGATGAAACTTACAGGCTTTTGGCTCATATCTTTGAAGTGCTCTGTATATCCCCTCCTGCTGTGGCTCTGCAGCAGCAGGGCGAGCTCTTTCATACGGTTAAACCACGTTTGGAATTCCCTGAGCAGTCTCACTTTAATAATCTGGTGATCAAGGAATGGGAGCGGCCTAGCAAGCTGCCAGGGGTGCCCAAGAGTTGGGACAAAAGGTATCCCTTTCCTGCTGATGTGATTAAGCGTTGGTCATGTCCTCCAGAGGTGGATGTGCCCGTTCTGGGGCTGTCCAATACATCTGTCATGCATTCTCCTGACACTACTACCCTGAGGGATGGTGAGGACCGGCGTATGGACCAACTGGCTTGCCATGCCTTTGCCTGTGGGGGGACCGTGCTACGCCCGGTTTGCGCCTCTGCCATTACAGCTATTGCTATTAAGGGTTTGCTTAAGACTCTCTTAGAGGGGGCCTCTGATGACGCGGGAGGAGAAGAGTATAGATTTTCTGCTTTGCTATGAATTTGTTGCATATGTCCTGTCTGCTATGGATGATGCCATTAGAATATGTGGTAGAACTTCTGCCCTGTTGGTGGCTATACGCCGATCTGTCTGGCTACGTCAGTGGGTAGCTGATAATGCTGCTAAGAAGACTCTCGCTGGTTTCCCTTTCAAGGGCCTGCACCTTTTTGGTGAACGCCTGGATTTGTTTGGGGCGGTAGGTTACCTCAACGTAGGAGGCCCTCCCGGTCCTTTAGGGGGATGGGTGCCCTTCTTCCATCCTTCTGTGGTTCCAGACCTGGCCGAGGAGTCTCCTTTACTGGGGCCCGCGGAGACCACTGGGGAAGGGGCAGAGGACATGGCTGTCCTGGCCTCTCCTGGGGTCCTAAGCCAAAATCCTCACCCAAGTCTCCTCTGAAGGGGCGCCCTCACCCATCCGGGTGGGGGGACGGCTTCGGCTCTTTGTTCACGTCTGGAGGCTTCACGTCTCAGACCAGTGGATTCAGGAGGTAGTGTCCTCCGGTTACAAGAGAGTTTGCAGCCTGGCCGCCACCAAGATTCATCAAATCCCGGATGGCTCTAAACCCCCTGTCAGCTCAGGGTCTGTGCCTTGCTGTCCAAAACCTTCTGAAGTTGGGGGTCATCTGCCAGGTGCATTTGAGGGAAAGGGGCAGAGGCTACTATTCCAATCTTTTCACTGTTCCCAAAAAAGGCGGGTCCATCAGACCTATTCTGGATTTAAAGTGCCTCAACAAATTTGTCAGATTCTTTCGCATGGAGACTCTGCGCTCAGCTGTCAATTCTCTATGCCCAGGGGACTTCATGACCTCTGTAGACATCAAGGACGCTTACCTTCATGTACCAATCTTTCCAGGTCATCAGAGATTCCTCAGGTTCGCTCTGGAGGATCAGCACTATCAATTTGTGGCTTTGCCTTTCGGTATCACCTTGGCTCCCTGGGTATTCACCAAGGTACTGGCAGGCTTACTGGCTCTGCTGAGATCTCAGGGCATTCGCATCCTTCCTTACTTAGATGACATTTTCATCATGTCTCAATCTCTCCAGCAGGCCGAGCTGGATACTCAGCTGGTGATGTCCACACTGGAGTCCTTTGGCTGGGTGATCAACCACCCCAAGTCTTTCCTGTCACCGTCAATGGTGAGGTCCTTTCTGGGCATGACTCTGGATACATCTCAGGTCAAGATTTTTCTCCCTCAGCGGAAGGTGGAGAATCTTCAGGCCCAAGCCAGGTTCCTTATGTCTTGCCCTCATCCCTCCATCCGGCAGGGGATGCAGCTGGTGGGCCTGATGGTGTCTTGCTTCAAGGCGGTTCCATACGTTCAGTTTCACATGAGACCTTTTCAACTTCACTTCTTGTCAGTTTGGGGACCCTCGGTCCCTGGATCAGGTGTTGGTTCTGTCCCCTCTGACCAGACGGTCTCTCTCGTGGTGGCTGGACTCAAGAAACCTGTTGGTGGGCAGATCCTTTCTGGTAGGGATGAGCGAACCGGTTCGGACGAACTGGAATTCGCTCCGAATTTCAGGGAAAATTCGATTCGGCACGAACCCCAATTTTTTTTGGTTCGTGCTGATCGAATTTTCCCTGAAATAAAAAAAAAATGCTGGCATGGTGGGAGCGGGAAGGCCGGCTATGCTGTCAGTGGGCGGCGGAAGCCTGCCCGCTGACAGCGCAGCCGGCCTGCCCGCTCCCACCATGCCGGCATTTTTTTAAAAAGCAAACACTTACCTGCATGGTCGGAGCGTGGAGGCCGGCGCCGCTCTCAGGTGCCCTCTGATGACGTGCCCTCTGATGATGTGTCCTCTGATGACACGCCCTCTGATGACGCGTCCCCTGATGACAGCTGAGAGCGGTGCCGGCCTCCACGCTCCGACCATGCAGGTAAGTGTTTGCTTTTTAAAAAAATGCCGGCATGGTGTGAGCGGGCAGGCCGGCTGCGCTGTCAGCGGGCCGGCTTCCGCCGCCCGCTGACAGCGTAGCCGGCCTGCCCGCTCCCACCATGCGGGCATTTTTGCTTAAAAAAAAATACCGGCATGGTGGGAGCGGGCAGGCCGGCTGCGCTGTCAGCGGGCCGGCGGCGGCTCGCTGACAGCGTAGCCGGCCTGCCCGCTGCCACCATGCCTGCATTTTTTTTTTCAGATGAGCGATTCGTGAAAGTTCGATTCGGGCGAACCCGAATTTCTTGGGGAAATTCGTCGAATCGCCCGAATTGAACTTTCAAGAAGTTTGCTCATCTCTACTTTCTGGCCCCGTGCTGGGAGACAGTCACCACAGATGCCAGGCTGACAGGTTGGGGGGGCTTCTGGAAATCCCTGAAATTCCTGGGTCAGTGGGGCCCTCAGGAGGCCCGCACCCCTATCAACATTCTGGAATTGATAAGGTTGGTTCTCGCCCAATTGACTCCACACCTTCGGGGTCGGGAGGTTCAGGTCCGCTCGGACAACCAGACGGCAATTGCCTACATCAATCATCAGGGAGGGACCCGGAGCAAGAGGGCCCTCAAGGAAATGTCCCTGATACTGTCTTGGGCAGAATGTTCCCTGCATCTCGGCTGTGTACATCCTGGGGGTAGAGAATCTGGAGGCAGACTCCCTCAGCAGGGGGACCTCTTGTCTGGGAGAATGGTCCCTCAGCAGCAGGGTGTTTCACTCCCTGTGCCACCGCTGGGGTCAGCCAGATGTGGATCTGTTAGCATCACAATCACAAGCTTCCAGTCTTTGTCTCTCTGTCCCAGGACCCTCTGGCCTTGGCCATGGATGCACTAGCAATGTCTTGGAAGAGCTTTCAGCTTCTCTATGTGTTCCCTCCTTTTCCTCTGCTGGGCAAGGTGCTGCGCAAGGTTGCTCAGGAAGGCGTGCCAACCATTCTGGTGGCCCCCTGTTGGCCAAGAAGGGTGTGGTTCGCAGACATTGTGCAGTTGGCAGTAGATCAGTATGCTCTGCCCAAGGATCCAGACCTGCTCTCTCAGGAGCAGCTACGCCATCCCAATTTACAAACGCTAGCTTTAACGGCCTGGCTGCTGAAACCTGCTGAAATTCTGGAATTCCTGCAACATGGTTCAGATTTGGGTCTTAGTACCCTCAAAGGTCATGTTTCTGCTTTGGATATTTTTTTCCAAAGATCCTTTGCTCACCATCGTCTGGTCAAGACCTTTTTCCAGAGGGTTACTCACGTGCATCCTCCACGTAAGCCTTTGTTACCAGTCTGGGATTTGAACTTGGTCTTATCTGCCTTACAGGGGTCTCCCTTTGAGCCTTTGCGTGAGGCCCCTTTGTCCATTTAGACTCTTAAGGTAGTCTTTTTGGTGGCCATCACTTCTGTTAGGCGTGTTTCTGAGTTGGCGGCGCTTTCCATCAAACCCCCTTTATTTGAGAGTCACCAGGACAAGGTGGTGTTTCGTTTTAAGCCAGATTTTCTGCCTAAGGTTGTGTCTGCCTTTCATCTCCATCAGGACATTGTTTTGCCTTCTCTTTGCCCTAATCCTAGTAACCCTAAGGAGCGGGTTCTACACTCTCTGGTTGTGGTCAGGACTCTAAAGTTCTATTTGGTGGCTACTGAATCCTTCAGGAAGACTGATGCTCTTTTTGTGCTCCCGTCTGCTCCTAAGAAGGGTCTGGCTCCAGCTAAGTCCACTATCAGCAAGTGGATCCGACAGGCTGTGGTACAGGCCTATTCTGCTAAGGGGAAGGAGCCTCCCTTCCGCCTTACTGCTTATTCTACTCGTGCTATTGGTGCCACTTGGGCTTTTCAGCACCAAGCTTCTGTTGAACAAGTTTGCCTGGTCTTCTGTTCATACTTTTTCTAAGTTTTACAAGGTTGATGTTCGGGCCTCAGCTGATGCTGCTTTTGGTCGCAAAGTTCTGCAGGCGACAGTGGTTTAAACTGTCTGATGTTACTTTTTGGGGATCCCACCCTACCTTATGGACACTGCTATTGGATGTCCCAAGTGTAAGGAATATTCCGGAACAGGACGTGCTGTATACTTAGAATAATACAATTCTGTGATTACTCACCTGTAGAATTGGTATTTTACGTATACAGCACTTCCTGTTCCATCCCACCCTTGTTATCATTGTTCTTAGTTACCTCTGTATGGTGATTGTTCATATGTTCATTTTTGAATTCTGGTTATTATTGTTCTCCCGGCTTCTTGTTAACTGCTTGTCAATACTGGGGAATTTGTGGGAGGTCCCTTACTTATATAGGGCTGGGAGGAGCCACAAGCTGTTTTCTGCAGTCCAGCGCCATCTTGTGGATGTATTACCCAAGTGTAAGGAAGATTCTGGAACAGGACGTGCTGTATATGTATAATACCAATTCTATAGGTGAGTAATCACAGAAAGGTATTTTTAGGGCTTATTTGTTCTCCCAATGTCTCCCCAGTGGTCCTTCAGAGACTGGGGCCCCTACAATCTATCCTAAACTCTTCTGAACCTGTCAGCCTCAGCTTACTCCTTAAGTGGCTCCATTTATTTAGGAGGTGAATAGCTTTTGGGAAAAAAATATTTGTGACCCACTCAGTCTTAACTGTTGGTGCTCTCTACCTACATCTAGAGCAAGGGCGTGAAACTCATTTTCACAGAGTGCCACATGAGCATTCTGGTTTCCTTCAAAGGACCAGGTAATAACAAACAAAAAACTAAATGCAAACACGATTCGAAATCATGGTTCCAGGCACAGAATAATTTTGCCCAGGACAGATGCAAAATGATTCTTAATTATATTTCCCAGGACAGATGCAGAGTTATATTGCCCAAGACCGCACTAAACACATTTTTTTCCACTACCTGGCAAGAACTCCTGAACTAGATGTAGCACCCTCTGCTGTGGAAGTTAGTTTGGTGGTTTAGGGCCCATCTCTTGTGTGGAGAGAACCAGTCACATAGAATCACAAAACAGTTACAGACACTACTCTCTTCTCCCCCATTAAGATGTAAACCAGCCCCTAAGGGTCTTACAGACTCAAGGGGGGGGGGGGGGTGTTGCTCCTCTTTCGAGTGTACCAAACCAGGGATTTTGAAAATCCTAGGCTTTGGAACAATTTTGGATGTAAAAATGTATTTTTAAAGCAGACCTTAACTCTCCACTCACTAAAAAAGTCCTCTTAAAGGAGGGATGCACAGTATATAGTAGTGATTAGACGAGAGACTGTTCATACGCAGCAGGTCATACCAAATTTAGGTCAGCATTAGTATGCACAGCATGACACGCTTGGACAAGATCCTCCTGTGCATTCACCATGGACACAGCAGAAAGGTGAGCTGTGTGGGGGATCTGGGGAGTTTCACAAAGTGAAAATAAACCTATCACCAGAGTAGTAAAAATCCAAGTGATAGGTCCACCACAGGACTACCTGATTTGGGATGCCCCACCGTGTGAAACGCCTTGAATCTCTAGTAAAACCTGATCTCTGATCCAACAGTGTATGCGTGGGCTGAATTTGGGATGGCAAGAGGTAGAACAACACTTTTTTCAAAGTGGACAAAACCCTGAAATTCCAGTCTTTTAAATTCCAGGCCAGCCGCGATTCCACAGCAGCATGCGCACTCCTGTCCCAGCCTATCTTAATGGCTAGAATGGGAGTGCGCACACAGGCTGAAGATGCAGAGATGTGCCCATTAGGACTCCCAATCAGAGCTGTTTGCTGAGTGACGGGGTCACTCTGATTGGATGAAAGCCTGTGCATCGGCTATTGGACTAACATACAGTTAGTCTAAAGCTCCTGGCTGGGCTCCTCCATAAAAGTGCCATTGACTTTCATTGCCTTCCTAGCTGGTGATTCAGTAACAGTGAATGTCTCAGGAATTTTTTTTTCTACTTAGTTGATGAAAGTTGATGAAAGTTCTTGTATGTTAGGTCATGCTCTCATGCACCATATGGTTTCTGAAAGACAGCATAGCAGCTGTGGACATTTCTTATCTCACTGTTGTGTTGAAATTGGATATCTCAACTGGCCACCTGTCACCAATTGTTTTCAGCCGTGAGCAAGAGTAACGGCGGCTAAAGCTGTATCTATATTAGCCATATTGGACTATATGCTTTATTCTGGATCCACCAGTGGTTGGATGTTTGTATGCACCAGGGGGTAAAACTTGCAATTGCATTGTAACTGTTGCAGCACGATCAAGTACGTTTGAGATATAATCTGATGAGGGTTAGAGGTGAGAGATCATATTTAAAGAGACCAAAACCCACGCCCCATTGGCCCTGAAATCTATAAGATTCCAGGGCTGCTAGGATTCCCTGTTATCCCTTTAGCAGGGCCAGGCATTTGTGAATGACTGGCGCAGGCACGCTCCCTGTTAGAGGGTAGCGGGGGATGTGGCCGCCAGCACACTCATATCCGCTCGCCTTAGACGAGCTATAAGACAAAGGGGCAGGAGTGTATTTGAGCAAAATATAATAAAATAAAATTCGAGCAAAATATAATAAAAAATTTTAATGAAACACACAGTATGCCAAAGTGGCATCAAACAAATGCCGCACAGCAGCAATTTTAATCCCCCCCACCCTGTATCTTGTTCTGCAGCTCTAGCAGCATATTGCGCTATTCCATCACAAATTGCCACACTTGTGATGCTCTTCAATGCAAGCTGTGGGAAAAAAAAGACACAATTAAGTACTACAGGTCTACATAAGTCTTTCATAATTTTTGATTCCAAAGTGAATTAACCTGTGGAGCCGTTCTACATACGCACCATAGCCACTAACATGGGTACATGGTCATGGCCACATAGATATGCATGTCTACAAGCTTATTGTCACAAATTACATTACTCACCATCACAGCTGTGGTGTTGGCCCATGCTGCTGGAGCCTCCGGGAGCCTGGTGGTGGCAAGATTGGGTGGGGAGGATGACCACTGGGTCTGTCTGCGTGGCAACATCTATGTGTAGGAAAAAGCACAACAGATACCAACATAAGAACTTGTTATTGATTTTTAATGTTTTAACACATTTACTTGGTATGAGAGAGTTTAATGTGGCTAATTAATGTAACACACTTGGCCATGTGTTAGCAATTATTGCCAAACGTAATGGGAGTGGGCATCCCTAAACCCTTCGGTCCTATTGACCAAATGATCAATCGAACCAAAGGGTTTTGTGAGGCCCTACTGTTCTAAAGTAAACATGGCCACTTCACAGCAGAATAGCATGTCACATTCTAAAATATTGATACAGCCAAGCAACACAGGATGCACAGAGGTGTGGAGCTTTATTAATTGCAACCTTACCTGCAATGTGCTGGTTCCCAACTGGGCAGACATTGGTGGAGATGTTGGCTGTATGATTCCCTGAAACAACAATGATTAAAATGTAAGACACGAGACTGTTGAAAATGATCATACAATCAAAACAATGATGGCCACTCACCAGGGGATGAGGTGTTGGAGGTGTTAGAGTCTTGCCAGGGAGGGCTCTGAGGAGAAGCAGGGTGCCCCTACTCCTCCAATTCGGCCCAGCAGACCCCAACTCCGAGGGGCCACCCTCCTCCCTCTCACTCTCCAAACCTTTAGGGAGTGTGGTGGACCCCTATCCTCCTCCCCACTGGGACTCCCCACCTGAGAGTGGCCTCAGTGGTAGCTGGAGAGCTGGAGTCTTGCGAGGCCACACCAGAGGAGCTGAGGCTCCACACTACCCTCACCACAGCAGCAGGCTCCATTGGGCCAGCAACATTATCATCCCCTTCCTCCCCTGGGTCCTCGACTTGACAGCGGTGAGAGGGCCCCATTCTCCCCCGCGCCCCTTCCTGTGCTTTGCCAGCGGAGGCTGCTTATCTGTGTAGAAAAAAAAAACAAAAGAATATACATTAACAAATACAGCAGGTTAAAGTGACCATATCTAAGAATGGTGTGTGTTTATGTGTAGTCAACTTACCAGAAGCGTAGGCATCATACAGCCTATATACGCTCTCAGGATCCCGGCGCTTGAAGTCGGACCACCTCTGCCTTATGGCCGTCGCCTTTACCACCTCCACAATGTCGGTCTTATGGTTCACATCATAATCATACTCCAAGACACAAAAATCCTAGATGCACGGAAAGGAAATAAAAAAACAAAACAAAAAAATACAAATTAGCTGACATTTAATTAAAGTGTAACCAAAGACAGCAAATTACATATCCTGGGTTTGGGTCTTTGACCCAACCCCAAACAAGTAAAAAAAAATGGTCCAACAATGCATGTGCGGCCTCTTCTCTGGTCATCGTGGTCTGGGTATAAAGAAATTACAATCCCAGTATTACAATACGTTACGAAGATCTGTACCATGGGTTGGGATCCACTTCAATAACATTTTAAAAAAAAATCACATATACAGAAAAATTAAAAAAATTAAACATTAAAAAGAAATTTGCACTAACTAGCAAAAATGCAAAAATTTCTAAATAACAGTATAAATATTAATGCATAAACGTCAAAACACAGCCAAAAACCATAACACTTTTAAAGAAGGCCACAACCCAGAACAACAAACTTTACCAAAAAAAAAAAACATACATTCAAAATTTAGCCATTGACCCTAGGATCCACACACTGCCTCTTCTTAACTGGTTCTTGATCCTCTGAAGAAGAGGATGAGGATGAGCTGGGGAATCTTCCCACACGACGCCTTGCAGGTGCCATTACTCGGCACAGGAAAACCAGAAGTGCATAAAGCGAAACCAAAAGCAAAACCTTTCAACCCGTCGCAAGGTATGAATGCTATAGAATTCCCCGAGACCGGAGTGTACAACATTACGCTACTTGTACAGGAGAGAACAACGCCGCAGCGATTGCAAGGCAGTGTTCTGAGCTAGTGCGGCGAAACCTACACCACACCTAACAAGAGGACAAAACGGGAGCCAGCGAGAGGTAGCGTTAGCTCAGTGTGTCCGGAACTCGACGCTCTACACCATATTTAAGAAAAAACTACACACACACAGCGTCGGCGCTCTAAAGCTGGGCGCTCTGGGATCAAAGTCTGATTTTGAACACATGTACACAAGTAACAAAGCGAAAACACACGTAATGACAATGTTTTAACACTGTGACATTCACCAGATCACCAGATTTGCTTTATTAAATGTGGTTTTGCGTTCAGCGCCCAGCATTCACCAGACGCTACCTGCCACTACGAAGCACTACCTGGCGCTATCTGTTCTTAAATAACCCCACTTTGTCTTTGTGTTTCCTGTGCTGCTGTATCCAGACCTAGGACCTAATTTACCAAGCACCATGCCAGATTCTGACGGTGTGTGACGCATTGCCACATTTACTATGTCATCTGTGTACAGTGGTGCCCAGTATGCCTAGCCCAGGTATGATTAAGGGGTATCTTACCCCGAAACACGTCACCTTTTGAGGGGGGCAAGATGAGACTACACCTCACACAGGACATGTATGTTTTTAATGGAAATATTAAATGTTAAATATTAAAAGTTTTATGGTTTTGGTGAGCTGGACACCTTGTAAATAATGGGCCTTTATGGAAAATCAATATTGCTAATAATGTTGCATATTTAAATACAGGAATATACAGCAAAATAGTTTACAATACCAGCATGCACAGGTGGCCGGGCAGGAATTGTATTTCAATCAGATAGGACAGCATCCTGCGACAATAAAGCAGGGCTGGAACAAGATTGAGAAGCCAGATTAGAAGAGTAAAACCTGCAACTAGGGTCGTAATAGATCAAAGGAATACCAAAGGAAGCCCCCTTTGAGTATAATTGGGAGGAAGGAAGGTGAGAGAGAAGGAAGGGAGAAGGAAGGAAGGTGAGAAGAAGGAGACTGCTGGCACATGAGAGGAGCAGGGAGCAGAGGCAAGAAAGAGAGAGAGAGAGGAGGTATGAAGGCTGCCCGCTGAAAAGGTCTGCTTGTAGGTTTTAGGAGGGTAATGCTTTTCATGTTACCTTAATCCCTGTATATATGTATGGCAGTCTCAGAACTGTATTATATTATGTTGAAAGATTTGATTGCATTATCGTGTTATTTTGTCAACAATACATCTCTTTATTTACTACTTGTCTCAGTGTCCTCTGCATATACCAGAATTCAAAAGAACCTACAGTCTTACAGTCTTATGCGTGTATCTATTGTGTGATCATTGGCCAGATATTGATAATATTTGTATATGTATTTACCTATTTTAGTCGAGCCGGGCAGGATAGATATATATACATATAATATTATTAATATTTGGTTATTAATTATTTAATTTTATTTTCATAATTGGCTTGCGCCAGCCAGGAGATATTATAAATATTAGTTATTAATATTTAATTGTTTACATAATTGGCACGTGCCATTCAGGAGAGGTTGTATTGTTTACATAATTGGCTAAGCCAGGCACGAGGCATCTTGTGTATTTGCAGAGCGCTGTGTTGTGGTGAATATTGAGTGTATTGTGGTATATAATACATTGTGCAATTCAATTTCTATAGTTCACAGACCGCTGTTGCTCTTGGTAACTATAGCATATTTTAAAGTGTTGCAATTGAAGTGCCTTATTTTATAGTCATGGAGGGTCTTGTAAAAAAGATGAACAAGATAAAGAATGCAGAGGGGATTATTAGAGCAATGCAGGGATCCAGTAACCCATGGGCTGAAGCCCAGGATTATTGGCCTGATGCAGAGCCTCCCCCGATCTGAGCTTATTTTGTTCCGTTTTTCCTATGGCCCGTTTTGCTAACATTTGTCCCGGGGTTAAAATGTGATGCAGAGCCGCCGTTGGGGGAACTCCGTTAATGCTCCGTTTCTGTGTCTTCAATCGGGAAGGGTTTTTTCCCCCTCTCGGGGGCATGCTATTTCGTCGTGGCTTCCGTTCCTGTTCACATGGACGATCCGTTTTTCCCTCCTTTTTAATGGGTTTCCAAACACCTTCTTGCCATCCGTTTCCGTTTTCACCCCTATTTTGATGTTTAGGACAAGTATACTTACATATTTCTTCTTCTGGCTTGTCTATAATGCTTACCTTAATCTCTGTTTCTTCTTCTTCCTTGTCTATAATGCTTACCTTAATCTCTTTTCTTATTCTGTGTTTTCTTCTCCTTCTTCTTTCTATTCCTTGTCCCATATACTTACCTTTTGGGACATGTAACAGTATGATGATGTTGTGATAACGTACATTGGCAGGAAATAAAACACACCACACTTTTATTAGTGTTTTGTTTTTTTACTGTAAAATTTTCTTTTTTTTTAACTGTTAAAATTTTTGGCAAAATGTGTCCAATAACAACATTAAAATTTTTATTCAAATGGGTGGCTCCTTTAAAAGAGTTGCCGTTTTCTTTGATCTGTGAAAGAAAAACATCATCATTTTTTGTGTTTTTTTAATTTGATTTTTGTTATTTGGGGGGACATGAGTTTAAACTAGTTTTCAAAAAAATAACTAAACCTTACATTGCTTTTGGGCAACAGGGCGTCTGGGGCGCAGCCTCCTCCCTGGGTCCACCAGTACGTCCGGCTCTGAATCTGTTTGGATCCAAAACACAAGTTTATTAGTTACTCTTTGTGCCTCCTGAATGTCAGATTAGGTTATGCTTCGAGGCATCAAATCACTCACCTTCCCCAGCCACCTCTTCAGGTTCTGCACCTCCCTCCACTATCCCTTGGGATGGGCCTGCGATGTCAGAATCTACATAGAACAATAGTGCACATTAGTCTATGTCTTTCTTGCATGTATCAGGACATATGTTATTTGGATAGTCTTACCGGAGTCAGGTTGCTGCTCAGTGAGGCTAGACTCCCTGTCGTGCGATTCCCCCCCCCCCGCATACTGAGGTCTAAGGGGCCCTCATACTCACTGGCAGAGGAGGGGGTGGGCGTTGGCACTGGCGGTGGGACACCTATACCTTCCCCAGCTTCGTCCAACACTGGGCTGCGGGCTCTTTTCCGGGTGGGGCGGCAATGCATATTCCATTCATTAGCTGAAATATAAACACGATCATAAAAACAGGCCCAGCCAGTGTGAATCTTGCATGTCAAGTTGCCACACTTACATGGAAAATGTTTGGCAAAGTACCGCCTCACCTGGGGCATATGCCTCCTCTTTAAGTCAGACCAGTGTTGGCCGATCTGGGTGAACGTATAGGTGTTCCCTGAAATGCGGGCAATCGCGTCTACCACTGCCAGCGCCAACGTCCTCTTCTCGAAATCGCACGACAGGAAATCGTAGCGATTCCTCAGCATCATCTGTTTGGAAAAAACACAATGGTACCCCATTAGTCACACAAAAACATGTCCAAGTCTCATGCCCTACCTAAAGTCACTTTCTGCCCCTCATTCCTACTTACATGGGCCTAGTTCTACAATCTGCATGTAGGCTATTTTGATGTTGCACACATGTTTAAAAGTAAGGTGGTCTATTAGTTTACTTTAACAAGTCAGTTGATCCTCATTAATCTTGCCCTGCCATAGCTATTTTTTTAAAGCGCCTTGTGCGCGCACATAAACACACGCTCGCCTACTCACATCCATGATTAGGTCGTCCTGCTCCGCTGTGTATATAGCTGGCGACATTTTTTTAGGCGTTCCGGGTATGGCTATGACGTGCGTGCGTGCGCGCACGCATGCACACACGCTGCTGAACACGCCCACACAGTAAAAATATTTAAAGGTCAATGCACTCAGCTCTGTGTTGGATACCATATCACTATGGCCAGACCAAAAGGGAGCCGTAAGACCCACAAAAGCCCAGAGGCACATACTAGCAGCTCAGATCCAGCACACAAAAAACATCACAAGAGCAGCCACAAGAGCCAGGAGGGACATGCACCTACTAAAAGGCTGGATAAGCCACACACACAGGTAGCTCACCCAAAACGCAGGAGCAAGGAACCCTTGCCACATTCGCCAGCACCTGCTAAATCAGCCAGGCCTCACAAGGGACCCAAATCTATTAAAAGCCTGCAGCCTGCACCTCCTCCACACACAAAGCATGCCCAAAAACAAGACACACTACCAAGGGGAAGCGTAGGTCCAAAACTTCCACCCCACCCAGGCCACCCACCCCTCCTCTGCAACACTCTGTGTCACAAAGTACCACTACCACAGATTCACTAGAGAGCTCAACAGGTGAAAGTTCCACAGGCACCCAGCCATTAACACAGAGCAGCACCCACACTCCATCACACTCCCCCATAAGCCAAAGAACCCCACACGACTCCCCAGACAGCCAGCCAACTATTTCATCTGATGCAGGGGACACCACACACCCATGTGGCTGTCAGCTACGCCGTGGCTCACTTACAGCCCGTTTTTGTGATGCCCAAAGCATGGCTGTAGGCACTGGTGTCTGTGAGCACTATGATGCCCTATTTGGCCGTTATTCAAAAAGCACCACAAAGCAGGCAAAGCAGGAGATCTGGGCTAATATTTGCAGCCAAGTTAATAGTGTTGGTTCTGTCAGGAGAGATCTGCAGCAAATTAAGCGCAAATTTGATGATCTCAAATATTATGGGAAAAAAAAATGGACATGCGCCGCCAGCAGAGGTAAAGTCCATTTAGAGTGTAAATGCATGTCTAGCCTGCTTTGTAACAGGATGTAACACTTAATTAGTGTGATTTAATCTACCCCAGACAGCAGACAGGGGGTGGTCTCCCGACTAAAATCACACTAACCCCAGCAAAAGAACATGTCTACACATATATACACCCTGCAACCCTTCAGGGCCTGCCAGAGGGACTAGACACAGACAGGAATGTCAGGTCGAAAGGTGAGTTTGTTTTTACAGAGAGACTTTTCAATGTGCACCCAAAAACTTGGGTAACCGTTAATACACACTGTGTTTGTTGTTAAAAATGACATTTCATTCTCTCTTCCAAGAACAAACTCAAAACACGTCATAAGGCCAAGCAACCCCTGGCTTGTCCCAGAGGCCCATGCAACACCAGGTTTCTTCCCACACAAACCAAATTGAGTGTTTGGATGAGGTAAGTCAATCGTCCACTGTGTAGACTTTGGAAATTGCACTTGCATCCATTATTGGGAAAAGAGTGAACTCAATAAATGCTACATTTCTTTACAGAACATACAAAGTCCCCCAATTATTGAAGACATTCGAGATTTGGAGGAGGACACCAATCAGATGCCGCAATTGCCTACACAACCAGTGTGTGAACATCAGAACCAACAGGCACAGCAACTTCATCACTTGGTGTCCACTACCACAACCTCTGTGCCAACAACCTCTTCTGCCGTCCGCACCACACCCTCGGTGGCAACCCAACCACCAGCACCAACTCAATCTGGTGCAGAACCACCCACCCGTGCCAGTCCAAGAACACAGCCAAGGCGACATATAAGCCAGAGGAGACAGCTTCAGATTATGGAGGAAGCGTGGCACCAGGAGAATATAGCTTTCTCACAAACCACCCCACAATTTAATGACACGGTGCGCACCCAATTACCAATTAACATCGATGACTAACCAATTAGAGGTTTTAAACTCAAATGTGTCTGGCCTACTGGCAGAAACAAGAAGCCTAAACAGGCATATGGGTGAAATGGTCCAACAATGGCAGCACATTAACCAAAGCCTGGCACATATTGCTGCACACATTCACCCACCCCAACCATCAGCTGCAACATCAGACTATACCTACCACTAAATGGTTGTGCCAATGTATATGACCCCACGTTTCAGTTTATAGAAAAATCCAAAAAAAGGATTGCAAAGAAATTTTTGTAAATTCACAAATAAATTTAACAGAAAAACATTTGAAAGGCGTGTGCTTTATGCAAAAACCACTAGTTGAGCACGTATTGCCTGTGCTGTGCCACTTGGTGATCCGGAGTATGGAGGGGTGTGATCTTCAGAAATCTCTAAAGTGTCCTCAGCCAGGTCAGTGTATCTGGATATCCGGCCTCGAATGGCAAGATTGTGCAGGACACCACAAGCCATAATGATTTTGACGACCTTGGCAGGCTGATACTGTAGTGCACCCCCAGTCTGATTCAGACATCGGAAGCGCATCTTGAGCAAGCCAAAGGCACGTTCCACCACTGAGCGCGTCCTCCTATGTGCAGTGTTATACCGCTCCTGGGCCTGGGAAGATGGGTGCAGGATGGGTGTGAGTAGCCATGGTAGCAAAGGATAGCCAGAATCACCTGCAAAAAAACAAACAAAAAATATGCACTAACAATAACACAAACACACATGACAAATGTGGCTATTGGAAACATATGTAGTGTCTGGCACCCTAACTAGTCAATACATAACTATAAGGCCATCCAAAAATAACAAATAACTCTAATTCTAATAACTAAACTATATCCACAAGTACCTTACATGCATTAAACAAAAATGGCATGTTAGGTAACTTGAAATGCCTAACAACATTGAACAACAGACAGAGCCCTAAGGGGAATAACATCAATAATGTTTAGGTGTGCATTAAAGCATTATTGAACAGGGACAAATAGGTGAGCTGTGCAGTGTCAGAGCAAAGCACAGTTCTGATGAGCCAACATGCACATCCAAGCAGTACACTCCGATACAATGACTGTGGTATTCTACCTAGCTAAGAGGGCCAGGACAGGACGCAATAGTGGAGAATACATACAAGAATTAAGATGATCAAATAGTGGTAAGTAAGTGATTGCCAACTTGTACTGTTTCATTGCTATCTCTCACAGATTAGTGGGGGACAGGCACCAAAAAAGTAAAACAATTTTGAACAGCAACAACACGTTTGAGACACATACCCAGTAGCCATCCGCCAGACAGATCTCCAGATTGAAATCGTTCAAAGAGGCAGGAGTTCCTCAAAATGTGGGCATCATGTGTGGAACCAGGGAAGGCTGCAAATAGACTAAAAATTTGCAGATCAGGGCCGGACACTGCCTGGACATTAATGGAATGGCCCATCTTCCTGTTCCTGCACAAACCAAACATAACTGTAATTAGTGTGACCATAAGTGTCAAGATGCACACAAATATTCTTAAACATCAACAACATTACTAAACAATGGATGCTAGTGATACACAGGGTGTAGGTCTGCTTGAAACCCCCCCCCCCCCCAAAAAAAAAACAAAAAAAAACAAAAAAAAAGCTGACCTAAACCACATACCTGAACAGATATTCCTGGTCAGCAGGTGGAATGATCGTTACGTGGGTACAGTCAATGGCACCCATGACGTTGGGCATGTCGGCTAGGTTATAAAAGGCCAGCTTAACCGCATTCCAGGCTTCCCCTGTGTCTGGGAAAAATATAAATTGGGGGGCCAGGGTAGCCATGCCATCCAAAAACTTGATTAGGCTGCAGCTCTGCGTAGACTGGGACATCCCCATGGAGAAGGCACCCAGTCTCTGGAACGAGCCGTTCGCCAAAAACTGCAGGCAGCCAACCAATTTGGTCATACCTGCAATTGCATGCCCCTTTCTTGTGGTGGGGGCTAACCATGGCCGCAGCTGGCTATACAAGTCCTGGAGAGAAACACGGTTAAGGCGGGTGAGCTCGAATAGCTCAACGTCATGCATGCCATCGATGTCCAAACGTGTACGGTGCAGCCTGGTTTCTGCCATGCTCAAAAGTACAAGACCGCGTAGCTGACACCTTTGATGCTCGCGCACAGAGGAAACCATGATACGGAGCTCAAATACGGGTGCTAATAGTGGCCGTAAGTGAAGCGCCGAGGCCCTCGTTAAATGGGGCTGGTTTCAATCAGAAATCAAGGCTCTTTTTTTTTTTCTCGCCAACATGCTTGAGTTGTGGGGGGGGGAAGGGTTGTGCACTCTAAACCTAGGTGGTAATTGTATAATATGTGCATGATGGGAACAGTTGCTGGTCTAGTGAGCACTGGGGATGGCCTGAGTAGTGTAGAGGTTGTCCCGATTATGGGATGTAGTGGAGTAGCCGGAGATAGGGGAGGGTGCTGGCTAGGAGAGGGGGCCAGATGGAATTTGGCAAGGGACTGAAGTAGGAAGGTCTGGGGGGGGCTGAGCGCGTCTGGTCGGACGGTTAGGCGCGGCTCGGACGATGAGTGGGGGAGAATCACTACACTTTGGATAACTATGCCACATACTCAATCGTATAAATATACACTTTTTTGTCTTGCACTTCTTTCTTTCTAATTTAGTGGCAGGTACTGCCATTTATTACACTTATATATTTTCCATGGTACACCTGAATCACTTTCACGTTAGCTCACTTGTTGTCTTGCTATTAGGCCCGAGTTGGGATGAGCGGGCCCCATTGATGTGTTTGTTGCACGGGTAGGAGATGGCCTCCTCTTCGGACCCTTAATTTAGTACTGATCAGTGGCTCTCTAGAAGGAAATGGTACTGGGGGGTGGTCAAGCGGTCACTCGCTTTACCAGTGAGAAGTTACCAAAACTGGTCCCGACAAGGGGGATTTTCCTGCTTGTCTGGGGCCGCCTCCCGGTACAGGGCCCCAGGGTGTCTCTGGCCTCCGCTGAGAGGTGCCGAATTGTGAGGATGCTGTCCCCGGTGGGTACCGGACCGCGAGCTTTTGTCAATGTAGGTAATGGATGGGTGGGGTGTATATTGTGGGGGGTGAAGGGGGTAGCTGTTTTGGGATCGGGGGGGCGGCCCTGAGATTCACCCCCCCCCCTTTATTTTTTTTTTTTTCTTTTCTCTCTTCCCTCTATGGGGGGGAGGGTCTAATAGTCAGTATATCTTACTGAAAAGAATGTCCTTGAACCTAGTTAATAGGGTGTGATGATGTGATAATAGGTTGATGAGCTAGAGGGATAGTAGTAGTAGAGTAGAGCTTTCAATTGATATGTGGAGTATGTTAGGATTTCAGGTCCTAAAATTAATAGTTAATAAATGTCTAATATTCTATATTTTTATTTTTGCGATTATTGGCTGCCGGGAGCGAGCGCTGATTTCGTGCCGGTGTATTATACGATCTTTTGACTACACCGTTGAAGTTTTCGACCGTGGTCTCTCTCTGCCCCCACATTTCTAGGGCATTGGGTGTTGAGGATCAGAGTCAGATTGACATCTGGGGTCTCGACTCCCGGATAAGACCCTAGTGTAAATCCCCACACGGGCAGCGCCCGTCTCGGTGATCAACGAATCGTTCTTTAATATAGTGGGTTTTTTTTTTTTTCCCTCTCTTTCTATCCTCCCTCTTTTCTCTTTCCTTTTCCCTTGAACCAAAGAATACTTTAACTATAAATCATCAACATGTCCAGAAGTAGAGATAGTTCACAGGGGGTTCGAATGACTAAGGATAGTGACTTGGCCCCTCTTTATGAGCAAAAGTTCAGAGCTATTTCGATTAATGCTAAGGGTTTAAATACCCCACTGAAAAGATCTAAATTATTTCAGGAATTAAATAGGCTTAAAGCAAATATTGCATTTATTCAGGAGACACATTTTAAAGGCGGGGGAGCCCCTAGACTGTCCTCCAAGTCCTTTTCCCAGTCGTACACAAGTAATGCGCCAGATGTTAAGGCAAGGGGGGTGGCGATAATAATTGCCAGGAATACTCCCTTTCGGGTCACGGATAGGATAGCAGATGAACAAGGTAGGTACCTGATCCTTAAGGGTTCTTTGTTTAACAAAAACTATACTCTGGCAGTGGCCTATGCTCCCAATTCCGGGCAGGTGACCTTTCTTGAGGCTTTTCTGAATAAACTTATGGAAGTGCAAGAAGGCCCTATCATCCTTGGGGGAGACTTAAATGTGACATTAGATCCACTATTGGATTCTTCAACGGGGCGATCGGCGCTGTCATATGTGGCATTAAAAAGAATCAAGAAAGCTCTTCATAAGGCTCAGCTTTGCGATCCTTGGCGTATTAATCATCCTAAGGTTAAAGATTATTCTTTCTATTCTCCAGCACATGCCATGTACTCTAGAATTGATTACGTGTTGGTGTCTCATAGCCTACTACCCCAAGTGTTAAACTCCAATATAGAGATTATGGCTTTGTCGGACCATGCACCGGTGACCCTTACTATTACCTCAACTGGGGCTCCAAAGGGAGAGTGGACATGGAGATTGAATGAGTCCCTATTACAAAACGAAAAGCTAATTCAAGATTTTCAGAATGTTATTAAAAACTATTTTGAAATAAATAGAAGCATGGATACCTCCCCGTTTAATAATTGGCTAGCTCATAAGGCAGTCATTAGAGGCTCTTTCATTAGACACGCAACTGAGAAGAAGAGGGAGCGACAACAGGAGCTACAGAAGCAAATAGAAAGAGTCCAGAAGTTAGAAAAAGTACATAAAGCATCACTGGCAAAAAGTAATTTACTGGCACTTACTGAGGCTAGAGCAACATTGAACTCTCTCTTAACTTTAAAAGCGGCCCACATTATAAAGCGTTGTAGAAGGCTTTATTTTGAATGGGGCAACAAAAGCAGCGCGCTTTTGGCAAGAGCCCTTAAGAAACAACAATCTTTAAATTTTGTAGAAGCCATTATTGATGGACAACAAAAAAAGCTTCATAGTACACCAGATATAGCTAAGACCTTTCAGTCCTTTTACCAGAAGCTATATAATATTTGCCCAAAAGGACTAGTCCCAGAACAGGAGCACTTAGCAGTGATAAAGAAGTATATAGAGGAGTCTGGTATGCCTAAGCTTGGGACGGAAGAGAGAGAGAGATTGGAATCCCCCATCTCTATGGAGGAGCTAAGCGCCGTGGTTAAGGCCTCACCTAGTGGAAAAGCCCCAGGGCCAGACAGATTTACAGTAGCATATTATAAGCAATTTCTCCCTCTCTTAGCCCCGCATTTTCTTTCGGCATTCAACTCAATAACCACACTTTCGGATCAGGTTAAGATCCCAAGTGAGGTATTATCTGCTCATGTGACAATAATCCAGAAACCGGGGAAAGATCCGCTTGCATGTGGAAGTTATAGGCCTATTTCATTATTGAACGTAGATCTAAAACTCTATGCGAAAATTTTGGCAAACAGATTGTTAAGGTCGCTTCCGAAGCTAGTGGATGGGGATCAGTCGGGCTTTGTACCGGGTAGAGAAGCCCGTGATAATACAACCAGAGTACTGAATTTACTGCATAGAATCGAACGAACTAGAGAACCGGCTATTTTTTTGTCTACCGATGCCGAAAAGGCATTCAATCGGGTAAACTGGCAATATATTAGGGCAGTTTTAGAGCATATTGGTCTAGGTTCTAAAGCGGTAAAGATGATTATGGCCTTATATACGGAGCCCTCAGCCAGGATTAAAGTAAATGGCATTCTTTCAGAGCAGGTAGATATTAGAAATGGTACTAGACAGGGTTGTCCCCTCTCCCCAGTGATTTTTGTTCTATCTATGGAACCTTTCCTATGCAGAATTAGGGGGAGAGAAGATATACGGGGGATTTTAGTAGATTCATCTATACATAAGATTTCAGCATATGCTGATGATCTTCTGTTCTTTCTTACAAACCCGGTAGCTGGACTACCAGTCCTGTTGAAGGAATTTGAACACTTTGGTAGGCTCTCTTTTTTGAAAATAAATTACGATAAATCAGAGGCCATGGGGCTGAATCTTTCTCCAGGAGTCGAGGCCCAGCTGAGAGCATCCTTTCCGTTTAGGTGGTGCAGCAAATTTTGGCCCCCTTTTTTCTAAAATTAAAAGTGACTTGGAGAACTGGGACTTACCCACTTTCACGTGGCTAGGAAGAATTAGCATCCTTAAAATGTCCGTTCTGCCAAAGATTCTATATATATTTCAAGCCCTTTCGATCAGGATCCCTAGGGCATATTTTAAGTCCTTTAATTCGCTATTCATAAAATTCATCTGGCAGAGACGTAAACCCAGACTGAAACTTCGGCTTTTATTTAGAACTAAACAGATGGGAGGACTCGCATGTCCAGATCTGTTGCGATACTGGCATGCGATCCACCTTCAACGTATTCTAGATTGGCACCATCAAGCCACAAAGAAGAAATGGGTGAACCTTGAGGCATCTTGGCTACATACTCCACTAAAAGAGACCCCATGGGCAGTTAGAACAGGGAGGATCCTGTGCAGAGATCATCCGCTTATTTCCACTACGCTTGGAATTTTTGGAAAGCTAAGGGATAGAAATGAGATATCTCCATGGCCAACTCCCTTGGTGCCACTGGTGCACAATCCATCATTCCCTGTAGGTATTCTCCCTCGTCTCTGCAAGATCTTTGAGGAAAGAGAAATCCCAAGAGGACTGCATCTTATCTCACCTGCTGGATGGACGCACTTGAATGACCTAAGGGATAAATGGGATACGCCTCTATTCGACCAGTGGCTTCTGTTCATTTTTCAAAGTTTCCTTTTGAGCTTAGGTACTAGACAGGCATTTCTTAGACCTTTAACTCCATTTGAACGACTGGCAAGAGAAGGAGACCCCCCAAAACACTTAATCTCCAAATTATATGCTTTATTGGAAGACGATGGGGAAGATGAAATACCTCGATTTTGTGGGGATTGGGAGAGGGACCTGGATAGGCATTTTACGAAAGACCAGTGGAAATATATTTTTGGAGCTACACATAAGACCTCAGTCTCTGCTAAAATTCAGGAAACTAATTATAAGTGTCTTACTAGGTGGTATTACACCCCGAAAAGGTTGAATGGTTTCTCACCGACTCACTCTGCGGAATGTTGGAGATGTCGGGGAGCAGTCGGAAGTTTTCTCCATGTTTTCTGGGACTGCCCAAAGGTTGTTCCCTTCTGGCATGATGTGGCAGACATCTCTAGTGAGATTTTGGGACGGCCTGTCGCTTGGGACCCTTCCTTGTTCCTTTTACACCTGTCGGAAATGCCTCTGAAGGTCTATAAGAGATCTCTTTTGAGACATCTTATTAATGCAGCAAAAGTATTGATACCCAGGTTTTGGAGATCTGAAACCGCTCCTTTGGTGGAGAATTGGATCGGGGAAATTAATCATATCATGGAAATGGAGGAGCTTACAGCTGCGATTCACGAGACTAAGATGCAGTTTAGACAGGTTTGGACACCCTGGCTCCTCTATAGAGAAACGGCAAGATTTAAGCAGTTAATGAATGCCGATGCTCCCCCCTCCACCACTTTCTCAGAATGAATGAGTTGCTGTAGTTTTAGAGAATTAAGTATTAAATAATGGTATGGAAACTAGAAATAAGCTTAGGACATGTATAGAACGGCATAAGGGAATAGATTCCCCCCTATGGTTCAAACTGATTTTCCCTCTTTCTTCCCTTTTCCTTTCTTTCCTTCCTATTTTTCTTTCTCCCCTCCCCCTCCCCTTTTTTTTTTTTTTTCTCTCTTTTCTCTCTTTCTTTCCTTCGTTTTGCTCCGTTTATTATTATATATTTTGTGGGTATAAAATATAAAATATCTTCTTTTCCCTTTTGTCCTTAGGTTCCTTTTGTGTTTCCTTTTTTCCAAATGGAATTATTAGTTTCTTTTTTATTTATTAGATGAATAGATGATTGTATATTGAATAAGTGTCAACGAATTTGATTAGTGACATATTATATGCTTATATATATGATGACAAAGAATTTAAAAAAAAAAGAAATCAAGGCTCTGAATCAATTTAAAAAACGGACCAATCAACGGGCCGTCCGTTTTCACGGAGTTCAGCCTCTTGCGAGCCGTAAATCGGAAAGGCGCATGCCGACACACCTGAGCGCATAAACGCACACAAAAACCAACGTAGTACCCTTTCAGGACCCGATCACAGGCCAAAACCAATGGGAAAACGTACGGGATAGCTGAACGGGGAGGCTCTGCATCAGGCCATATGTGTCTAAATGCATTGCTGCTTAAGCAAATTTCCAAATCTGAGGGCAAATGCTTTTTGATTTATGGGGCAGTGTGGATTGCAAAGGAGTTTGTTTTGGTGAAAATACAAAATGAAAGCCTCAAAGAGGAGGTAAACTCCCTGGGTAAAGCGCTAGGAGCCATGAGGGCATCTGCTGAAAGTTTGGGAGCAATTGTGGAGCAGCTGAGAGCTGAGAGCATAGAGTTGCGCAGAAACAATCAGATAATGTCAGAAAAGCTGATAGCCACAGAAAAAGAAGTTGAACTTGTGTCTGTGAATATCAGGAGACAGGAAGATGCCTTTCCTAGTGCTGTTGAGGAGGTTTCATGTGGGTCTTCACCAAATAAGCATATAGACTCGGGGGTGCAGGGTAATTGTATAAGTGAAAATTACCCAAAGGTAGCCCCAAAGGTTAGTGCAGTCACACAAGCTCAAATGGCAGTCTCAAGGTCCCCATTACAAAAAGCAATGCCTAGACTAGTTAACTCTGCTGTACCCTGCAGAGACAATTTAAAGAGAGCTAGAAGTGTGAAGTGTCACTCTTGTGGCCAAGCGGGTCACATTTCCAGGCTCTGTCCCTCTGCAAAACCAATGTGTAGTAATAAAGTCCAGAACTATAGAACCCACAAAAGGCAGACAATGGTGTATTCTGCTAGATTTGGGACAGGGAGCTTTAACCATAAGAAATTTGCTAGGGAGCATTATAGTCAAAGCAAACCTGTAAAGTGTGTCCCAGTAAAATGGTTAAGAGCCGAAATGAATACCTTATGGCAGAAAATCTGCAGTTGAGGAGTGATATGAGCTCCCTGATACAACAGGTTATGGCCATAAGAGAGGAGGTAAGTATGTCGGGGAACAGGAGAATGTCGGATGAGCCAAGGCTTAGGCAAAAAGTTTTAAATAGGCACCCAGTTAGGTGTTATTAATTCTATGTGTTTTGTCTTTTAGGTCCATTGGATAAAACCCCGGCTAAGTTTCTGATTAACGCTTTGATTTTTCCATTAGCTTTTGGGGACCTTAACGTGGGCTTTTTTGTGTTGGGTTTTTTTTTATGTGCACACGTTTAGGATAAGCCTCAAAGATTAATTTGATAAAAGCAGTCAGGTTATCAAAAATCTAAATTCATATTTGTTTTTTAAAAGACCTGAACTGCTAAGCTGGCATGGACAGGGTTTCTGAATTATCCTTGATTCCAATTAATGTGTACATTTTGTGTTTTTTTTTATGATTGCGCTATATTTTACAGATTGCGCCATGGATAATAACTAGTGCCAGCCTAGTTTATTCAGTTTTTTTTTTCTCCCAGGTGTCACTGAAAGGCTGCGTGGAATGCTCTGTTGCTGGGGCTACAGAGGGTCACTCCCAGGCTGATTAGCATTCCTATACAGCTAGTGTCTTTTCAGTGACAATGCTTTGGGAACCGGTTTTAAAGCTTTTTTTTCCTTTTACAATGAACAATGAAAAGGTTAAAATTCATATTTTGGATCAATCATTTTAAATTGTGTGCTTGTAAGCTTTTTTTCCTGTTATGTTATTGGAATGGGAACCATTTTTTTCCTAAGCAACTTTTTTTGTAGTTTGTACACAGGCACACAATTTGAAATTGTCTGTTTGTTTATGTTTCTTCACTTTGAATGGTATGAAGTGGGCGAGCAGCTTTTTCTACCCAGTTCCTGCTCATGCATTACTTTTGAAATGGTATGAAGTGGGCGAGGTTTAGAGCTTAGGATTGTACAATAGGGTCAACATACCATGTCTGCATTAGGTGGACCTATTATCTTATGGATGTTTGTTTTAATATGTTGTATATTGTTGTAAAATAACCTTTAAACAGTATTTTTCCATAGATAGCCCAGAGACGCCGTTGATTTGAGTTTGCAGAGACGGAGGGGATTATTATTGATATAGCATAGTGGCAACCTTATTGTTCTTTGGCTATAGCTAGAATCCGCAAAGCCACATCTACAGAGTCACACTCTCTTTTGTTCAAGGTTTTCTTTCAGACATTTCCACCGTAATACGCCGTTTGCTATGTTGCATTATGTTTATGCTCTGTGACCAAAAATCTATTTCTTGGAGTCCTGTGTATCACTGGGTTGGAGAGTATATCACCGATTGCTGCTAATATGGCAGATGGACGGTTGCTGTAACTCCTTATGGTCTGTGTGAACTGTCAGAGTACATGTGCACCCATGATAATATGGGCAATTCTGATGCTGTGCACCATGAAACCATGGGCAGTTCTGATGATGTGCACTCATAACCATATGTCTTAAAGGAGCCACAGCACTCAACCCTGTCAGCTTGTAGGCCAGCCTATAATCTGTCTCTAAACTTGGTTAAAAACAGAGGACTCGGTCACACACATCTGCAGAGGTATGCTTAAGCTGCACCACTACGCCAAAGTGCCTCTGTGGGGTGCAGTCCTAACTCTAATCTCTGAGAGCCCATCTGGGACATACAGTGCAATAGATAAATTGGGAGCAGGCTTACCTGAGGTTGCCCTAAACCTCTCAAGTGCAAGCCATGGGGTGGAAGGGTCAAAGACCTTGCAATACAGCCTAGACCCCACACACCATGTGCTTGCACAAATTCAAAAGAAACAAAGGGGGGATGGCAGCCGCTCAGACCATTTTATAACTAACCTGGGAGGTGCACGTTAGCAGGGCAATTAGTACACACAAGTCTTAAAGGAGCCACAGCACTCAACCCTGTCAGCTTGTAGGCCAGCCTATAATCTGTCTCTAAACTTGGTTAAAAACAGAGGACTCGGTCACACACATCTGCAGAGGTATGCTTAAGCTGCACCACTACGCCAAAGTGCCTCTGTGGGGTGCAGTCCTAACTCTAATCTCTGAGAGCCCATCTGGGACATACAGTGCAATAGATAAATTGGGAGCAGGCTTACCTGAGGTTGCCCTAAACCTCTCAAGTGCAAGCCATGGGGTGGAAGGGTCAAAGACCTTGCAATACAGCCTAGACCCCACACACCATGTGCTTGCACAAATTCAAAAGAAACAAAGGGGGGATGGCAGCCGCTCAGACCATTTTATAACTAACCTGGGAGGTGCACGTTAGCAGGGCAATTAGTACACACAAGTCTTAAAGGAGCCACAGCACTCAACCCTGTCAGCTTGTAGGCCAGCCTATAATCTGTCTCTAAACTTGGTTAAAAACAGAGGACTCGGTCACACACATCTGCAGAGGTATGCTTAAGCTGCACCACTACGCCAAAGTGCCTCTGTGGGGTGCAGTCCTAACTCTAATCTCTGAGAGCCCATCTGGGACATACAGTGCAATAGATAAATTGGGAGCAGGCTTACCTGAGGTTGCCCTAAACCTCTCAAGTGCAAGCCATGGGGTGGAAGGGTCAAAGACCTTGCAATACAGCCTAGACCCCACACACCATGTGCTTGCACAAATTCAAAAGAAACAAAGGGGGGATGGCAGCCGCTCAGACCATTTTATAACTCAACTCATAACCATATGGACTGTCACGTGGTGCAATCAGTATATTATGGACTGTCACCTTGTGCACCCACTTCATTGATAATACAGGCCTTGGACACTCAGTGACAGCTTATAAAGCATTGTCTGCAACTTGCAATGGAAGTCGACTGATGCGTGTCCAGCTCCAGCAGCAGTGAATAAATCCGGATGTCACCAGATTTGGTCACCCAAAATCATATAAGCAGTTATGGATGGTGGAAAAATATGAAATATGTTTGATGATCTGTTGAAGAAGGTGTGGCATTAAAACAGTGTGTGGTGGCTGAAGGATTTGGACTGTAACTTGAGATACTGTAGGTTGTCATAGCATTGTGCTGGTATATATCGGGTCCCATCGGTCTCAGCAAATTTGAATCACTTTTAAGACTTACGTTTTATAAATTTGAGAGACCTCGATATATATAGATATAATATATATATCTCTGTCTCTAGTGGGCGAATATGTAAATAATGGGCCTTTATGGAAAATCAATATTGCTAATAATGTTGCATATTTAAATACAGGAATATACAGCAAAATAGTTTACAATACCAGCATGCACAGGTGGCCGGGCAGGAATTGTATTTCAATCAGATAGGACAGCATCCTGCGACAATAAAGCAGGGCTGGGACAAGATTGAGAAGCCAGATTAGAAGAGTAAAACCTGCAACTAGGGTCGTAAAAGATCAAAGGAATACCAGAGATAAAAGCCCCCTTTGAGTATAATTGGGAGGAAGGAAGGTGAGAGAGAAGGAAGGGAGAAGGAAGGAAGGTGAGAAGAAGGAGACTGCTGGCACATGAGAGGAGCAGGGAGCAGAGGCAAGAAAGAAAGAGAGAGAGGAGGAATGAAGGCTGCCCGCTGAAAAGGTCTGCTTGTAGGTGCTCGTTTTAGGAGGGTAATGCTTTTAATGTTACCTTAATCCCTGTATATATGTATGCCAGTCTCAGAACTGTATTATATTATGTTGAAAGATTTGATTGCATTATCGTGTTATTTTGTCAGTATATCTCTTTATTTACTACTTGTCTCAGTGTCCTATATACCAGAAGTCAAAAGAACTTACAGTCTTACAGTCTTATGCGTGTATCCATTGTGTGATCATTGGCCAGATATTGATAATATTTGTATATGTGTTTGCCTATTTTAGTGGAGCCAGGCAGGATAGATATATATACATATAATATTATTAAAATGTGGTTATTAATTATTTAATTTTATTTACATAATTGGCTTGCGCCAGCCAGGAGATATTATAAATATTAGTTATTAATATTTAATTGTTTACATAATTGGCACGTGCCATTCAGGAGAGGTTGTATTGTTTACAACCTGATACAGATTATTTGCTGGTGGAGTGCTTACTGTTCCCGTAGCATAATGTATGTCAGGCAAGTTTCTCAGCATGTTACTTCACTACTTCACTAGAGGAAGTTGCAGTAGGGGAGAATTTTTTTTTTTTTTTTTATTTGCTCACATAGTCCCTTGAAGGAATTTCCAATTAAATGTGATTCCTACTTAAACGATTTGGTCATATTTAATAGGGGGTGTGGTAACCCTGTCAAATGTCCTTTTAACTGAAGAAAGCCAATAACTGAGCTGACAATAATTGGAAAGCAGTGCACATAGGTAAGACCTAATGACATTGACTATTTAAGACGGTAAATAGGATCATAGAAACATTTCATCCAGCTTAAACACCAAACACTATATGTAAGTGACAGCACCATTAAAGCAGTCCTGTATTTGCATTTGTATGACTCGTCCCCTAGTGCATCAAAGGAAATCCGAAGTTAAAATGATAGGGAATGCGCCTCGTCTGTCACTATGGCATATGATTAATTAGGCGAGTTATATGGGATGAACCAATGCAATTATTAAAATACTAACTTTCAAATCCTGTCTTGCACTGGCTTTGCTGACATCCTGTACAAAATACAGGACTTGTGCTTCATTAGCCGGCTACAATTGATGCAGCCGCAAGCAAAAATAAAAAAGTTTTTTCATTCCATTTTTAATTTCGATGTGTCAGAGAATGCTTTGATACACCTACCCAGGAGATCTATTGCTGCCTCCCCAATAATAAAATAATCAAATCCCCATTGTTAATACACATATTTGCTGTATCTGCTGCCTGTGCACTGTCAAGTGCAGTGTTTGCATTTTTCCAGCATTGAAATGTATTACCTACTAGCTGCCATCTTCCGTATTACATTATAACAACAATAATAAAATATTGAACTGGAGGGTAAAGTTGGTCTGGGCTGAAATGGGTACATGACACAAAGGGAAACGGGGACCTCAAATGGCACAATACATTCGAAAAAACAACGCAAGTCACTTAAACCTCCCCCACCACTCTGTGCTGCTGGTCTTATGTCCTAAACATACCAATCTTCACCTGGAGTCTTGCCACCATTTATTTATTTATTGCCAGGATACTGCCCCTTGCTGTTGTTGTAAGCAGGGCTAGATTATGAGTGGGGAACAAGGGGAGCCCACCCCTGGGCCTCCACCACTTGCCTTGCAAAGCAGGCCTCCACCAACCTTTGGGTTATTGTCTGGTCCAGGAGGCTTTTCATTATTTGGTCTGACGGGCCTAGCAACAAAGCTATCGGCACTGTCTTACTTGTCCCTCCCACTCAGTGTGTCCCAGTGGCATGTCATCTTCTGGCGCTTGTCTGGATGTCTGCAACATCAGGCAGTTGCCAGAGGGAATTTTAAATGGGCCAGAGCCCCAGTTTTACCCCCTGAGTGACAACCCCATATCTAGAACGTTGGCAGAAACAGTGTGTTAACTGTCTGCCCAGTGCTAGATATGGGGTCGAAAGAGGGGAGTCTCTGGAGGGACTAGTGTGGTGCGAGCATGTGTGGGGGGCTGGGGGGAATGTTGGGCATGAGAGGCATGCTCTTTTACTTAGCTAGACCCCTGCGCTGCAGCATGTTTCCTGTTCCCCTTGCCCCCATCCACAGCACTGGCCACCACAACACCTTCAGTTGCCACTCCCTGGCCACTCAGCACTGAGGAAGACCTGCTAGGGATCTGTAGCTAGAGCTGTGGCGGCAGAGGAGCATGGATAGGGGCTTGCCCGGCTGCTCCCCCTTGTTCGAGGGCTGATTCTGCCCCATCATGATGCCTGTCACCACCCGTCCTGTCCTGCCATGCCCCACCCTGCCGATGGAGATGCCATCTACCCACCTGATCAAGATATCGGTAACCATCACTGAAATGCCACCCACCTGCATGCCCACCTACCCAACCGCCTGCCTGCATGCCCACCTACTCACTCACCTGCCTGCCCACCAACTTGCCTGCCATCACACCCACCTGTCTGCATGTCCACCTACCCACCCACCCACTCACCTAACTGTATGCTCACCTACTCACCCGCCTGCATGCATTTCCACCTAGCATCATGTCATCCATCCACTCATCTACATGCCTACTCACCTGCCACCCTGTCCTATCTACTCATTCGCCTGCCTGCTCACCTATCGACCCACCTGTCTGCCAATCTACTTGCCTTTCATCATGCCACACACCTGCCTGCATGCATGCCTACCTTCCCACCTGCCGGCAAGCCCCCACCTATTCACCCACCCATCTGCCTGCATGCCAACCTACCCACCAATCTGCATGCTCACCTACTCACCCGCCTGTTTACATGCGCACCTGCCTGCCCACCTATCTGCCTGCCATGATCCCTGCCTGCCTACATGTCCACCTACCCACCTATCTGCATGCTCACCTACTCACCCACCTGCCATTATGCTCATCTATCCACCCACCTGCCTGCATACCCACTTACTCACCCACCTGCCTACTCACCTATCCACCCACCTGCCTGCCCACCTACATGCCTGCCATCATGCCCGCACATCCACTCACCTGCCTGCATGCATGTCTACCTTTCCACCTGCCTACTTGCCCCCACCTATCCGCTCACTTGCCAGCCTGCATGCTCAACTACTCCCTAGCCTACCTGCATGCCCACTTGCTTGTCCACCTACCTGCCTGCCATCATGCCCATCTGCATGCATACCCACCTACTCACCCGCCTGCCTACTCACCTATCCACCCACCTGCCTGCCTGCTCACCTACTCACTCGTCTGCCTTCAATCCCTCCCAACTACCCACCTGCCACTATGCCCATCCAACCACCTGCCTGCATGCCCACCTACTCACCTGCATGCCCCCACCTATTCACCCACTCGTCTGCATGCTCACCTACCCACCTGTCTGTCTGCATGCCAACCTGCCTATACACCTACCTCATGCTCACCCATCCACCGACCCACCCGCCTGCATGTCTTCCTACCTGCATGCCCACCTGCCATCATGTCTATCCACCCACCTGTATGCCCACCCACCTGCCCATCTGCCAGCTTGCCCACCTCCTCACCTACCTGTCTGCCACAAGGGGCAAAGTTGAGGGGATTGGCTGGGAATGGCTCAGGGCTCACTGGCCCATAATGAAACTAGGGTGATTAGCCCAACACATAAACAAGGGCTATTAGCCCATACAACATCAGTGTGGCTCTTTAACCCATTCAAAACTCCCTCCGCCAGCTGTGGAAATGGAGAAGTGGAGCTGTAATATCTTCATGAAATGCAGCCACACAGGGTGAACTGTCAACAACAACTCCTTTTATTTTCATCTCTACATATGGATATTTGCAACAGACATGTATCTCTGCTTTCAGCAAGCCAAACCTATTTCCTCCCGCCACTTCCTGTCCATACTCCTCTCACCTAAAAAGGACAGAACTGCTTGCTATGTATGTTACAGAGGGCTTGTCCCCCAAGGGCGAAGAGGCATAGATGAATTGGGCAATATCCCTCTGACCTAGGAGCCATATAAGGCCGAGCCTTACAGTTACCTTACATCTTTGTGTTAAAGGGATTGAAGGGGGTTGTATATATATCTTGAAGAGTTTCATTCTCGAATCTTACAGGCAATCCGAACACTTTTCCTTCACTTTGAATGGCTTTTAAAAGAAACAAGACCTACAACGCATTCATCCAAAATGAGTTTGAAATTAATCTTGACGTTGCACCATGTGCAGCCAAAGTAACTTTGGCATTATGCGATCTTCTGTTGTATGATATAATATCTTTGTGGACTTTAAGTGATACTGCAGACAAAGGCAATTCTTACACCATTGTGTAGGGCTACTTTTGGCACTGTCCTAAACTGTTTTCCATTTTGAAGCAGAAATGGCCGAGATATCAGGGTTTACAGAATCAGCCAATGACATTCTCTTTTTCATACCCTCCCCAATCAGGTCAGCAGAGTGGGACAGGATTGTTGGTCCATCCCTCCTCTCACCCCTCCATACTCCCCCTCCTCCACCTCCTCCTCCAGATTCATCACTTTTTTAAAAGAGAAATCATGAGCTAAACGTGTAAACCTCAATGTCTCGGCCATTTCTGCTTCAATTTAAAAATAGAAAACAGTTCAGGACAGTGTCAAATGCAGCCTGACGCAATGGCACAACAATTACTTGTGCCTGCAGTAGCACTTTAAACATATTAAAATAATAATAAAAAACAATGTTGTTTTTCTTCTTGTTAAGACCAGAGAACCAGGCTAAAAGAAAGGTATACTATCTTATTTTTATCTCAATATAATTTTTTCTGCAACCTTCCTTTCTGTAAATGTTGTATACACCAACATGTCAATAACCTGCAGAAAACACTTTCTACGTAAATAGAAGTCTCGGTTCTCTAAAGCAAGTTGGACATGACTAATCACAGATGAGGTGCGGGAGAAAAGAATCCACTATCCAGGGAAACAACTAATAGACTAAGTAACAGGCATGTCTCTTCTTGTTCAGCCCATAACTATCCATGATTATTTTTGGCCTGGAGGCGCTACTGTATCTTTGAGTTTATCGGTATTTAGTTTTCAGCTGCCTGAAAATGTTGATCTTGCATTGAATGTTTCATGTCTGTTTGTAATTAAGCCTTTAGGACATAGGTTGTTTCCCTAACATCATCATTTCCCTCTGAGATATCTTGCTCTTATTAGCTTCATTTTTCCAATATACACCTCTGTAGTATCTGTGCCGCCTATCATCCATTTTAATATACACATTCTGGGTATGAGATCTGGGCACCCTCTCCCCCTACCAGCACAGGAAAATCTGTGTATTACACATATAGTTATAAGGACAGTCATGTTTTAAACATGTCAAATCACCTGTCCAAGTTTTGGAGCTGGCAAGTTTATACCATCATACATATATTAAATGCACATCCACAAGTGCAGTGCCTTAAGGCCTTTTGATGGAATACATCATAACTGAATTAGACTGGTGGGAAAAGGTCACTTACCTTGTATTAAAAGGCACAGACTTACTTTATTGCAGGAATATAAATACATGGTAAACATAGTGTAGTCTGAAAACAAACAAAAAAGGTTGAATAATAAAAGGACCTTTGTGGAAATACAGTACAAGCTAGAACCCATAGCAAATTGGAAATATGTGCTGGAAAAAGCTGTCAAATTGTTAGCTTGCCCAGATGCTGTTTGTTCTGACCTCCATTTTGCCTAGGCTTCTACTGTAGGATATAGATGAGTTGGAAAATTGGTGTTGCTTAATTTAGATAAGACACAAGAACTTCTCATTGCATGTACAATCTACAATACCATTAACCCTTTAAGTGCCAGCCTACCTGGAGTTTTTGTCACACTCTGTTGCCAGACCATTTTGCACTATTTTGCGCTCCCCATGTTCAAATGTGATTTTTGAAGGGATTTCCAGGGATTTCCCAGGAAAATGATATATTGTTTTTTTCAGCAGAGTCTGGGCTTTAACATGAAATGTCTTGTTTGTCATTTGTTAGGTGTATTCTTAATATTTTTGGGTGAAATATGTGCAAAAAAAAAATTTTTTACATATTGTCGTTTTTTTTGTAATAAATAAAAAAATGTAAGTTTGTCTATCTTATTGCGTGTGAAATCCCAATTTCTCCCGGTTACAGCGGTACCACATATGTATAGGTAGACACCCTTTCCTGCCCAGGAGACTCCCCCAAACTGAAACAGCGCTTTAGGGGATTTTCAGATAAAATACAACTATGCTACTCAATATGCGCACCTTGCAGTTTTTCCAGAAAAACAACCCTTTACATTTGAAATACCCCCAACAAACTATATATTCTCTGGAAGTACACACCTCAGGCTTTCTAGGCGTACCAGGCTTGTTGATGTGGCCATAGTTTTCTGGAAGTAATCCCTCAATGGATTCTTTGGTTGCAAAGAGTTTCCCTAAAAAAAGGATAAAAAAGCAGAATCAAAGCCACATTTTCCTAAAAAAAACTATATACAAACAAGAAAAAACAAGTTTAATCTGAAAACGCAACATCCCCCGAACAGAACGATACCCAACATGCATAGGTTCTGTCAAGGGAAGAGTTGCCAAACACCCCAAAGTAAAGCATGTGCGTAACGGTAATTTTACTTGAAAATTTCAGCTCTGCAGACAAAGTGCGCACCTTGCGATTTTTCAACCAAAACAACCCTTGACATTTGGAATATCCCCCATAAACCATATATTCCCTGAAAGTACACACGTTAAGCTTTCTAAGGGTACCCAGCTTGTTCTAGTGGGCTCATCTTTCTGGAATTATTACCTCAAAGAATTCTTTGGTTGCGCAGGGTCTCCCTAAAAAATTTATAAAAAAGCTGAATAAAAAACACCTTTTCCTAAAATATAAATATGCAAACCAGAAAAAACAAGCTAAGTCTGAAAGCGCAAGGTCCCCCGAACAGAACAATACCCAACATGCATAGGTACTATTAACCCTTTTAATTGCCAGCCTACTTGAGATTTTGTCACCCTCTGTTGACAGGCCATTTTTCCCCATTTTGCGTCATGTTTTGCGCCATTTTTGCTGGAACTTTCAGGAAAATTATATATATATATTTTTTTGCAGCAGAGTTTAGGCTTTAACATGAAATGTCTGGTTTGTAAATTTTTTTTTTTTTTACAATATTATTAAGTAAAAAAAAAAATAAATAAATAAAACTTTTTTTTAGAAAATTGACTCCTTTATTTTAAATAAAAAATGTATTTTATTAAGGAAAATCATATTGCATGTGAAAGCCCCATTTCTACCGATTAGAACGGTACCACATATTTATCGGTAGCCCCCTGTTCCTGCCCAGGAGACCCCTCTAACTGAAACAAGTATTTTATAACATTCACAAAAAAAATACAAATACCATCCACACTACAAAGGGTTAAATCGAGAAAAAAAATGTCATAGGGTCCCCCCTCCCAGGGGAGGGAGACCCCATTTTTTATTTTTATTTTTAAGGGTTAAAAACCCTTAAAAATCAAAAGAAAATTGACGTGGGGTCCCCCTTACCCAAAGTAACCAGCCCGGGACCAGCTTTGGGGGCTTGTAGGCACAGAGTGGGGGGGCCAGCTTTTGTGGCCCCCCACCCTGCAGCCTACGAGTCCACATAGCCTATGTGGGCCCGGGCTCTTCTGCCCCCCCCTGGCCTTTGGGGAGGCAGGTAATGGGGGGGGAGGCAGGTAATGGGGGGGGGGGGTAATGGGGTAATGACACACACACATAAGAAAAAAAAATCTTTATTATTTTTTTTTACACTGTACTCACCTGCGATCCGACGTCCCTCGCCGCTGTCCCGCGCCGATCATCTCACTGACAGATGCCGGTGGTGATCGGCGCAGGGCGGGTGATAGGTGAGGGGGCTCCAATCGGAGCCTCCTCACCTGACACCCGCCCTGCTCCGATCACCACCGGCATCTGACAGATGCCGGAGCTCGGAGGGGGTATAGGAGGAGCGGGATGACGTCATCCCACTCCTCCCACAATGGGCGGGGCTAAGCGGCGGCGGCCATCGCCGCCATTTCAAGAGGTGAGGACCCGGAAGAGGGTCCTCACCTGAAGACTGCGCAGCCCAGGGGGGGGATCGGACCCCTCCCTGGTAAAGAGGAGACCTGATAGAAGGCTCGGGCGCGGAGGTGAGTAATTGACAGTTTGTTTTTTTTTGTTTTTTTTACAGCGGCGATGTCAGCGCTGGAAACGGGGGGGGCGGCTGGTTTCGGGCCCCCTCCTGAAGACGGAGGACGACGGGGGGGCGATCGGATGCCCCCCGCAGGAAGAGGGGACCCCAGGCTTCACGGGGATACCGGAGGTAAGTGGGTTTTTTTTTCTATCTTTTAACTGTTAGTGGTAAATGCCAGGCACGTGAAATTTACGTGGCTGGCACTTAAGTGACAGAGAGGCAACCACGTAAATTTTACGTGGCTGGCATTTAAAGGGTTAAAACAATAAACATTTTTTATTTCATGTGAAATATGGTTTATGATATGTAACTATTAGACATACAAAAAAAAAAAAAACATTTCAAGTGTTGTCTTAGGTTCTTTAAGTCCAAACGGGTTTTAAAATGTGTGTCTGTTAGGAGTAAATGGAATTAGATGGATCAAAACCAAAAAAATGTGAAAGTGAAAAATATTTAACACAACATAGGTTACTGGTACACTGACAGGCACTTCCTCTGTGTCTAAGGCCCTTTAAAAGGGGGCCTGCAGCACTAGGAAGTTGACTGGAGATCTTCTTCTGTACGACTTCCTGGTTTGACTTTTGGCTGACGTCTGGATTTGGATTACATGTTGAGTCTTGCATCTGGCACAGACATCAAAACTGTTAGCATAGTCCTTGCAATCTGAATTGCAGGGTGATCACGGGAGAGGGTTAAGACCTTGGATCGTAATGATTCTGGAATGAAGATTCTGTCCATATTTAGAAATACATTTGGTGACAAAGGCAGGGTTAATTAGGTTTGAACATCCTTTGATCTCTGAAAAAAAAAATGAACTGGATTGCCATAAAGTGATTGCTTTGGAGAAACAGGGCTGGTTCGGTGGAGGACTCCTCGGTGCCAGAATGAATGCGGGACAGGGCATTCTTCGAATATGGACAATATTTTATGTGAAATGAGAATCGCAAGAAAAAGAGTGCCCACCGGGCTTGGCTGGGCCTCTCTTTGCAGAACACAGATACTCGAGAGTCAGAATATCAGAAGTGGATGTTGTGCAACAGATACCACCACTCCTTCAATGCTAATTTAATTGCTAGCAGCTCCCTGTCCCCCACATCATAATTTCTTTCTGAAGGGGTGAGTTCCCTCGAGAAGAATGCCACCGGATGTAGAATATTCTTTTCACCTGTTCTTTGAGACAAGATGGCACCCACTGCTGATTCAGAAGCATCTACTGTACTTCCATGATAAAGCTGAGTTGAGATTCTGGGTGCTTGAGGAGTGAAGTGGAGGTGAAAAGGTGTTCATCCTGCGCTGCCTTACACCATTTGAACTTTGGTTGTTTTTTTGTCAGATCTGTGATTGGCTTGATAACCTTTGAGAAGCCACAAATACATTTTCTGTAAAAATGTGTTAATCTCATAAAGCACTGAACTTTGTTGTGGGAACTGGGAACAGGCCATCCCAGGATGGTCGAGACCTTGCTGGGATCCATGGCTATTCTGGTGGCAGAGATTACAAGCCCCAGGAACTGTAGGGAGCTCTTCTCAAATTCACACTTTTCTAATTTAATATAAAGATGGTGATCCCAAAGGCACTGAAGAACTTTTTTGACATGGACCCAATGGAGCTGCATATTGACAGAGAAGATCAATATATTGTCCAGTTAAAGACATCCATGTATTCATGTGAAACATCATAAATCAAGTGCTGAAAGGTATCAGGGACATTACATGACCTGAAAGGCATCATCAAATATTCAAAGTGTCCTTAGTGAATGCTCATTGCTCATGGGCGAACCATGCTCTTGCTCATGGGCCCTTGCTCATGGGCGAACCATCTGCCACAGTGACAGCAAGAGAAGTTGGATGGGAATATTTTATTTGGTAGCATATTTGGAGTCCAAAACTGCACGCCCCTTAGTCTATAATGGCTGCAACTTTAATCTTTCTGTCGGGCAGCTGAAAAAGAAGTGGAACTCACATAAGGCAAAGCAGCAACTGACAGGACAGGTATTAGAAGTACTCCTACCTTGGCGTTTAGCAGAGCAATTGGCCACAGAATGCCTTGGGGCCCTACTGTACAGGCACACATTTTCAGAGTGGCGGACGGCTCTTTCATCAGAAGACAAGGGTGGTCACATCATGCCCAGTTGCCTAGGTTCAGGGGCTGTTTCTGTATAGGAGCAGGGTTAAACCAGGAGCATTCTGAGTGGCATTCCCTAAGCAGTCCGTCAATCGGAATTGACAAATCCACCAGTTGTTTGAAGGTATCAGGTGCCTCAACTTGAGCCAGTTAATCTTTAATAGAGTCTGAAACTCCAATCTGAATTGAAATTTCATAGCGTTGTCATTCCAACCTGTGTCGCTTGCCCAACATTAAAATTCTGCAGCATGCTCCTCTACCGCCCTCCTCCCTTGTTTCAGCTTGTGTGGGGCAACCTCAGCGGAAGCCATGCGGCCCAGGTCATCATACAAATCACCCAATGCATTGGAGAAGCTGTCCAGGGTGTTAAAGGAAGGATCATCTTGTTCCAAAAGGCGATGGACCCAGGACTGTGGGTTTCCTTGAAGCAGGAAGATAACAAATCACACCAGGGTAAATTCCAAAGCATAGGTGTGAGGTTGCAGGGAAAAGATAACTGAGAACTAGAGATGAGCGAACTTTTGAAAAATTCGATTCGACTGATTCGCCGAATTTTCCGACAAAAATCGGTTCGACCCGAATTTATTCGCGACGAAACGCTATTAAAAACGGCTATTTCTGAGCCTCCTAGAGCCTCAATAGGGTTGTAAACCATTGCTGTAACACGCACAGGATGCGTGCTGGGTTAGTTAAATAATACTTTGAATAAATATCACATGCAGATCAGAGGCATCGTTAATAGAATCGCAGAGCGGCACAATTGCAGAGAGTTGAAGTGGCATCACTATGAGGGGCAGGAGCCCAAACATTGCTTTAAAGAGACACTGGAGTTGGCAGCAGCAGAAGCCCAAAAATTGGATGAATCACACCCTGGAGTTGCAAGCAGCAGCAGGAGCCCAAACATTGGCTGAAAGAGACACTGGAGTTGGCAGCAGCAGGAGCCCAAAAATTGACTGACACACCCTGGAGTTTCAAGCAGCAGCAGCAGCAGCAGCCCAAACATAGCTAGAAAGAGACACTGGAGTTGGCTGCAGGAGCCCAAAAATTGGATGAATCACACCCTGGAGTTGGCAGCAGCAGCAGCAGGAGCCCAAACATTACATTAAAGAGACACTGGGGTTTGCTTCAGGAGCCCAAAAATTGGATGATTCACACCCTGGAGTTGGCAGCAGCAGCAGCAGGAGCCCAAACATTACTTTAAAGAGACCCTGGGGTTGGCTTCAGGAGCCCAAAAATTGGATGAATCACACCCTGGATTTGGCAGCAGCAGGAGCCCAAATATTACTTTAAAGAGACACTGGGGTTGGCTTCAGGAGCCCAAAAATTGGATGATTCACACCCTGGAGTTGGCATCAGCAGTTTTACACCATTTGGAAAGTGTAAAACGTGGCACCATGCTGAATCTAGTCGCATGCATCAGGCATTGGTGGGTGGAAATCCTGGCTGATCCATCCCTGATTCATTTTGACAAAGGTGAGTCTCTCCACATTAGTTGACAGACGAGTTCTCCTCGCCGTAACTATGGCCCCCGCCGCACTAAACACCCGCTCAGATGGCACGCTACTTGCCGGGCAGGACAGCTTTTCCAGGGCAAACTCTGCTAGTTGCGGCCACAAATCAAGTTTGGCTGCCCAGAAGTCCAGCAGATCCTCAAGGTGTGTTGGCATGGTCATGTCAAAGTATGACATGACCTGCTGGTTCAGGTCCTGCTCCAGGTCTTCCTGCTGCTCATGAGTAGCCTCACTATGCAGGTGTAGAAAGCTACTCATTAGCGACTGAAGACTGAGGCTGCTGCTGATGGAGCTGCTGCTGCTGCTCCTGCCAACCCCCCCAGCGGCCATGGAAGTGGAAGGTGAGCGCAGAGGTCCCCTCGAGTCAGACCTGCGAGAGTATGGACCATGGCGCAGATAGGCATCGGCCAACTGCCTACGTAGAATGTCTTTGTAGTAGTTCAGTTTGTCCTCCCTCTCGGTGGGTTTAAAAAATGCCCCCATTTTGTGCCGGAAGCGAGGGTCCAATAAGGTGGACAGCCAGAAGTCATCCCACCGACAGATGGAAACAATTCTGGGGTCACTACGCAAGCACGTGAGCATGCTTCCTGCCATTTGCGCAAGTGACTCGGATGGACTACCTGTCTCCATCTCCACTGCATACTGCCACGGTGTGCCCGGGTCCTCTGTCTCGCCTTCCTCAAAAACCTCTAGCTCCTCTGGCTGCTCCTGCTCCTCCTCTCCTGTCCGCTGACTAGATAAACCAGCCATTTTGCCAAGCCTAAACTGTGTTTCGCTGGGCAACTCCTCCTCCTCTTCCTCCTCCTCCTCCAGTTCAGCTCCAACGGGGTTCATGTGGCCGTAAGATGTAAACGCCATGTCTCCAGTGCCCTGACCAGCCATGGTTTCCAACATGTGCTGTAGTACATGAAGCAGTGGAATCACGTTGTTCATCCCGTAATCCTGCCGACTGACAAATAAAGTGGCTTCCACAAAGGGCCTGAGCAAACGGCAGGTGTCACGTATGAACTGCCACTGGTTGACATTGAAGTTACACAGGGGAGTCCCCCTATCTGCTTGGATCATCAGGAAATCCGTGATGGCTTTTCTCTGTTCATATAATCGGTCCAACATGTGAAGGGTGGAATTCCAACAGGTGGAAACATCGCAAATCAGACTATGTTGGGGGATACCATTCTGACGCTGTAGCTCAAGAAGGGTGTGTTTGGCGGTGTATGAGTGGCTGAAGTGCATGCAAAGTTTCCTTGAAGTTGTTAGGATGTCTTGCAGATGGGGGGAACACTTCAGAAACCGCTTGACAACCAGATTGAAGACGTGAGCCATGCAGGGGGCATGGGTCAGGCTTCCTTGGCGCAGCGCAGACAAAATGTTCTTCCCATTGTCGGTAACCATGATTCCCATTTTAAGTTTTCTTGGAGTAAGCCATGTTTGGATTTCCTGATGAATAAATTTATTCCTCCCCTGTGTGACTCCGTTCGCCAAGACAAACCATGTGAAGCACTGCGTGACACCTCCGTGCCCTGCACACATGGTAGACTGGAGGGGCACTGAGACTTGAGCCTACAGTGGAGGGTGAGGAGATGGCGGAGGATGAGGAGGCCGAGTCCCACAGTGTCACAGGCCCAACGGGCAGGGAACACGGAGGCCGAAGCGGCGTGACCTGTCCAAGTTGCTGCTGCAAAGGGACCACATTCACCCAGTGGGCCGTAAACGACATGTACTGTCCCTGACCGTAGTTACAGCTCCAGACGTCGGCGCTGCCATGCACTTTGCTACACACCGACAGGCTCAAGGACTGGCCCACCTTCTGTTCAACAAAAGTGTGCAGCGCTGGTACTGCCTTCTTGGCAAAGAAATGACGGCTTGGGACTCTCCACCTCGGCTCGGCACAAGCCATCAGTTCTCTGAAAGGTGCAGATTCCACCACCTGAAAAGGAAGCGACTGCAGCACCAGCAACTTGGACAGGAGCACATTCAGCTTCTGTGCCGTAGGATGAGTGGGCGCATACTGCTGTCTCTTGGACATGGCTTCGCTGATGGATTGCTGGCGGGATGCATGACTTGGAGGAGGAGGAGGAGCAGGAGCTCAGAGGATGGGTATGACGCACAGCTGCCTTCGGCTGAGGTGCTGGAGCCTTGGCTGGCAGAAATTGGGAGCGGCGTGCAACTCGGTGAGGAAGCAGTCTGGCCCACCTCTCCGGAGCCTAGGTTTTCCCAGGCCGCTTTATGGTGACGCTGCATATGTTGACGCAGGGCCGCGGTGCCAACATTTGGACCCTGGCCACGCTTCACCTTCTGCCTACATATCTTGCATGTGGCCATGTTACCCTCCTGCGGATGCTTCAGGAAAAACTGCCACACTGCCGAGTAGCTACTTTTCCCACCCCCTGGCCTCACTGATTCACTGCTGATGTTGCCAACTACAGGAACCCCTGCTCCACTACCTCCCGATAAGGTAGACTGCCGCACAGTAGGTGCTCTACCCCGGCCCCGGCCCCGGCTGGCTCCAGCCTTTGGAATTGTGCCCCCATGCTGACTGCTACCACCTTGCTGCCTCAGCTGCTGACTCCAGGGCAACCAGCGCCCCTCTTCTCCTGATGATGGCGATGAAGCCCCTTCATCACCCGGCTCCCAAGTGCGATCGGCTTCATCGTCATCATCATCATCACCGAGTTGTGGCTGTACGTCACTGATGTTCGTGGATTCGTCAACAGTGTCTGGAGCAGGAGCTGGAACGCTCGCAGCACCCACAACACTGTCCACATCACTATTTGTCTGCCTAGCTAAAGAAGCCACCTCCATTTCTTGGCTGGGCAGTAGCTGCTGACTGTCCTCTATTTGATCGTCCTCCTCACTAAAGAGTGGAGCTGAACCCAAAGCATAGGATACGTCGCTGGGGGAGGGAACGGCGTAGGACAGAGGCAATGGGAGGACAGGGACTGCTCTCGGGGCATGCCAACTTAGGGTTGTGTCAGAGGAACCTACCGACCCTAGACTGGGGGTCTCAGACGTAAGTTGTGATGATGTTGTTGATGAGCGCGTCAACCAATCTACCACGGCAGATGCGTTACTGGTGGAGACCCGACCGCTAGCAGATACTGGCAGATTAGGTCTCTCAGCGTGACTCCTGCTGCTACTGGCCCCCAGTCTGCTGCGAGCTCTGCCTGCGGAATCTTGGCCTCTGCCACTCCTCTTTTCACTTCCAGGCACTTGTCTGCCCGACATAGTCTAACTGGCGTGGTAGTAGGTGATATTTTAAGAACCCCCAGGCAGCTGTGGGTCTATATGAAACAGAATATAATGCACACCAAAAGTGAGCAGTAACACTCAGCCTCCAACAGGCCTGCTTAGTGTAAATAAGAGAGCTGCTTAGTGTAAATAAAGAGGGGTATGGTATGTTACAGAATGGGATGCCCCAACAGCAGAGCACCTGTGAGCAGTAGTACTATGCACAGCAAAAGTGTCTTTATCAGGCCAAATTTCTATTAGAATATGTGCAAAGGGTTATAGTAGTAAATAGAGGCTGGTGTAGTCACAGAATGGGATGCCCCAACAGCCAGCAGTGCACCTGTGAGCAGTAGTACTATGCACAGCAAAAGTGTCTTTATCAGGCCAAATTTCTATTAGAATAAGTGCAAAGGGTTATAGTAGTAAATAGAGGCTTGTGTAGTCACAGAATGGGATGCCCCAACAGCCAGCAGTGCACCTGTGAGCAGTAGTACTATGCACAGCAAAAGTGTGTTTATCAGGCCAAATTTCTATTAGAATAAGTGCAAAGGGTTATAGTAGTAAATAGAGGCTTGTGTAGTGACAGAATGGGATTCCCCAACAGGAGTGCACCTGTGAGCAGTAGTACTATGCATACTATGCACAGCAAAAGTGTCTTTATCAGGCCAAATTTCTATTAGAATAAGTGCAAAGGGTTATAGTAGTAAATAGAGGCTGGTGTAGTCACAGAATGGGATGCCCCAACAGCCAGCAGTGCACCTGTGAGCAGTAGTACTATGCACAGCAAAAGTGTGTTTATCAGGCCAAATTTCTATTAGAATAAGTGCAAAGGGTTATAGTAGTAAATAGAGGCTTGTGTAGTCACAGAATGGGATTCCCCAACAGGAGTGCACCTGTGAGCAGTAGTACTATGCATACTATGCACAGCAAAAGTGTCTTTATCAGGCCAAATTTCTATTAGAATAAGTGCAAAGGGTTATAGTAGTAAATAGAGGCTGGTGTAGTCACAGAATGGGATGCCCCAACAGCCAGCAGTGCACCTGTGAGCAGTAGTACTATGCACAGCAAAAGTGTGTTTATCAGGCCAAATTTCTATTAGAATAAGTGCAAAGGGTTATAGTAGTAAATAGAGGCTGGTGTAGTCACAGAATGGGATGCCCCAACAGCCAGCAGTGCACCTGTGAGCAGTAGTACTATGCATAGCAAAAGTGTGTTTATCAGGCCAAATTTCTATTAGAATAAGGCCCTTATTCATCAAGCGATAGCGCCAGGTAGTGTCCGACGAGCGCCAGGTAGCGGCAGCTAACGGCGACTACCGACTCAAGTATGCCCGGCGGCGGTCACAATGACGCATTTATCAAGCAAAATGAGGCTAGCGCCGGCGAGAGCGACGGCTAGCGCGGCATTCATCATGAAGCCGACTGCAACGAACAGCGCCGCTGCTAATCCAATCACAGCGACAGGTATGACCTGGCGCTACCTGCCGCTCTCCCATACATTTCAATGGCAGACGCTGCAATGATTGTTTTAAGTGTTTTTTGTGTTCTTTTCTTTGGCCCAAAATTCAACACATGTTTATAGTGATATGTTTTATTAATCTGGCTGGTTATTTTTATGTTTTTGAAGTTTTTATTATTTTTGACAATGTAATTAGAGATGAGCGAACTTTTGAAAAATTTTCCGACAAAAATCGTTTCGACCCGAATAAATTCGCGACGAATTGCTATTAAAAACGGCTATTTCTGAGCCTCCTAGAGCCTCAATAGGGTTGTACACCATTCTGCCTTGCTGTAACACGCACAGGATGCGTGCTGGGTTAGTTAAATAATACTTTGAAGAAATATCACATGCAGATCAGAGGCATCGCTAATAGAATCGCAGAGCGGCACAATTGCAGAGAGTTGAAGTGGCATCACTATGAGGGGCAGAAGGAGCCCAAACATTGCTTTAAAGAGACACTGGAGTTGGCAGCAGCAGGAGCCCAAAAATTGGATGAGTCACACCCTGGAGTTGGCAGGAGTTGACAGCAGCAGCAGCAGCAGGAGCCCAAATATTACATTAAAGAGACCCTGGGGTTGGCCTCAGGAGCCCAAAAATTGGATGAATCACACCCTGGAGTTGGCAGAAGTTGGCAGCAGCAGCAGGGGCCCAAATATACACTGGAGTTGGCTTCAGGAGCCCAAAAATTGGATGAATCACACCCTGGAGTTGGCAGGAGTTGACAGTAGCAGCAGCAGGAGCCCAAATATTACATTAAAGAGACCCTGGGGTTGGCCTCAGGAGCCCAAAAATTGGATGAATCACACCCTGGAGTTGGCAGCAGCAGCAGCAGGAGCCCAAATATACACTGGAGTTGGCTTCAGGAGCCCAAAAATTGGATGAATCACACCCTGGAGTTGGCAGAAGTTGGCAGCAGCAGCAGCAGGAGCCCAAATATACACTGGAGTTGGCTTCAGGAGCCCAAAAATTGGATGAATCACACCCTGGAGTTGGCAGGAGTTGACAGTAGCAGCAGCAGGAGCCCAAATATACACTGGAGTTGGCTTCAGGAGCCCAAAAATTGGATGAATCACACCCTGGAGTTGGCAGGAGTTGACAGCAGCAGCAGGAGCCCAAATATACACTGGAGTTGGCTTCAGGAGCCCAAAAATTGGATGAATCACACCCTGGAGTTGGCAGAAGTTGGCAGCAGCAGCAGCAGGAGCCCAAATATACACTGGAGTTGGCTTCAGGAGCCCAAAAATTGGATGAATCACACCCTGGAGTTGGCAGAAGTTGGCAGCAGCAGCAGCAGGAGCCCAAATATACACTGGAGTTGGCTTCAGGAGCCCAAAAATTGGATGAATTACACCCTGGAGTTGGCAGGAGTTGACAGTAGCAGCAGCAGGAGCCCAAATATTACATTAAAGAGACCCTGGGGTTGGCCTCAGGAGCCCAAAAATTGGATGAATCACACCCTGGAGTTGGCAGAAGTTGGCAGCAGCAGCAGCAGGAGCCCAAATATACACTGGAGTTGGCTTCAGGAGCCCAAAAATTGGATGAATCACACCCTGGAGTTGGCAGGAGTTGACAGCAGCAGCAGCAGCAGGAGCCCAAATATTACTTTAAAGTGACACTGGGGTTGGCTTCAGGAGCCCAACAATTGGATGAATCACACCCTGGAGTTGGCAGAAGTTGGCAGCAGCAGCAGCAGGAGCCCAATAATTGGCCTAAAGACATAAATATGTTTTGCACCATTTGGAAAGTGTAAAACGTGGCACCATGCTGAATCTAGTCGCATGCATCAGGCATTGGTGGGTGGAAATCCTGGCTGATCCATCCCTGATTCATTTTGACAAAGGTGAGTCTCTCCACATTTTTAGTTGACAGACGAGTTCTCCTCGCCGTAACTATGGCCCCCGCCGCACTAAACACCCGCTCAGATGGCACGCTACTTGCCGGGCAGGACAGCTTTTCCAGGGCAAACTCTGCTAGTTGCGGTCACAAATCAAGTTTGGCTGCCCAGAAGTCCAGCGGATCCTCAAGGTGTGTTGGCATGGTCATGTCAAAGTATGACATGACCTGCTGGTTGAGGTCCTGCTCCAGGTCTTCCTGCTGCTCATGAGTAGCCTCACTATGCGGGTGTAGAAAGCTACTCATTAGCGACTGAAGACTGAGGCTGCTGCTGCTGATGGAGCTGCTGCTGCTGCTCCTGCCAACCCCCCCAGCGGCCATGGCAGTGGAAGGTGAGCGCAGAGGTCCCCTCGAGTCAGACCTGCGAGAGTATGGACCATGGCGCAGATAGGCATCGGCCAACTGCCTACGTAGAATGTCTTTGTAGTAGTTGAGTTTGTCCTCCCTCTCGGTGGGTTTAAAAAATGCCCCCATTTTGTGCCGGAAGCGAGGGTCCAATAAGGTGGACAGCCAGAAGTCATCCCGCCGACAGATGGAAACAATTCTGGGGTCACTACGCAAGCACGTGAGCATGCTTCGTGCCATTTGCGCAAGTGACTCGGATGGACTACCTGTCTCCATCTCCACTGCATACTGCCACGGTGTGCCCGGGTCCTCTGTCTCGCCTTCCTCAAAAACCTCTAGCTCCTCTGGCTGCTCCTGCTCCTCCTCTCCTGTCCGCTGACTAGATAAACCAGCCATTTCGCCAAGCCTAAACTGTGTTTCGCTGGGCAACTCCTCCTCCTCCTCTTCCTCCTCCTCCTCCAGTTCAGCTCCAACGGGGTTCATGTGGCCGTAAGATGTAAACGCCATGTCTTCAGTGCCCTGACCAGCCATGGTTTCCAACATGTGCTGTAGTACATGAAGCAGTGGAATCACGTCGTTCATCCCGTAATCCTGCCGACTGACAAATAAAGTGGCTTCCTCAAAGGGCCTGAGCAAACGGCAGGTGTCACGTATGAGCTGCCACTGGTTGACATTGAAGTTACACAGGGGAGTCCCCCTATCTGCTTGGATCATCAGGAAATCCGTGATGGCTTTTCTCTGTTCATATAATCGGTCCAACATGTGAAGGGTGGAATTCCAACGGGTGGAAACATCGCAAATCAGACTATGTTGGGGGTACCATTCTGACGCTGTAGCTCAAGAAGGGTGTGTTTGGCGGTGTAGGAGTGGCTGAAGTGCATGCAAAGTTTCCTTGAAGTTGTTAGGATGTCCTGCAGATGGGGGGAACACTTCAGAAACCGCTTGACAACCAGATTGAAGACGTGAGCCATGCAGGGGGCATGGGTCAGGCTTCCTTGGCGCAGCGCAGACAAAATGTTCTTCCCATTGTCGGTAACCATGATTCCCATTTTAAGTTTTCTCGGAGTAAGCCATGTTTGGATTTCCTGATGAATACATTTAAGCAGTTCCTCCCCTGTGTGACTCCGTTCGCCAAGACAAACCATGTGAAGCACTGCGTGACACCTCCGTGCCCTGCACACATGGTAGACTGGAGGGGCACTGAGACTTGAGCCTACAGTGGAGGGTGAGGAGATGGCGGAGGATGAGGAGGCCGAGTCGCACGGTGTCACAGGCCCAATGGGCAGAGAGCGCGGAGGCCGAAGCGGCGTGACCTGTCCAAGTTGCTGCTGCAAAGGGACCACATTCACCCAGTGGGCCGTAAACGACATGTACTGCCCCTGACCGTAGTTACAGCTCCAGATGTCGGCGCTGCCATGTATTTTGCTACACACCGACAGGTTCAAGGACTGGCCCACCTTCTGTTCAACAAAAGTGTGCAGCGCTGGTACTGCCTTCTTGGCAAAGAAATGACGGCTTGGGACTCTCCACCTCGGCTCGGCACAAGCCATCAGTTCTCTGAAAGGTGCAGATTCCACCACCTGAAAAGGGAGCGACTGCAGCACCAGCAACTTGGACAGGAGCACATTCAGCTTCTGCGCCGTAGGATGAGTGGGCGCATACTGCTGTCTCTTGGACATGGCTTCGCTGATGGATTGCTGGCGGGATGCATGACTTGGAGGAGGAGGAGGAGCAGGAGCGACAGAGGATGGGTATGACGCACAGCTGCCTTCGGCTGAGGTGCTGGAGCCTTGGCTGGCAGAAATTGGGAGCTCACTTGGTGAGGAAGCAGACTGGACCACCCCTTGGGAGCCTCGGTTCTCCCAGGTCGTTTTATGGTGACGCATCATATGTTGACGCAGGGCCGTGGTGCCAACATTTGGACCCTGGCCACGCTTCACCTTTTGCCTACATATCTTGCATGTGGCCATGTTACCCTCCTGCGGATGCCTCAGGAAAAACTGCCACACTGCCGAGTAGCTACTTTTCCCACCCCCTGGCCTCACTGATTCACTGCTGCTGTTACCAACTCCAGGAACCCCTGCTCCACTACCTCCCGATAAGGTAGACTGCCGCACAGCAGGTGCTCTAGCCCGGCCCCGGCCCCGGCCGGCTCCAGCCTTTGGAATTGTGCCCCCATGCTGACTGCTACCACCTTGCTGCCTCAGCTGCTGACTCCGGGGCAACCTGCGCCCCTCTTCTCCTGATGATGACGATGAAGCCCCTTCATCACCCGGCTCCCAAGTGCGATCGGCTTCATCGTCATCATCATCATCACCGAGTTGTGGCTGTACGTCACTGATGTTCGTGGATTCGTCAACAGTGTCTGGCGCAGGAGCTGGAACGCTCGCAGCACCCACGACACTGTCCACATCACTATTTGTCTGCCTAGCTAAAGAAGCCACCTCCATTTCTTGGCTGGGCAGTAGCTGCTGACTGTCCTCCTGTATCTGATCGTCCTCCTCACTAAAGAGTGGAGCTGAACCCAAAGCATAGGATACAACGCAGGGGGAGGGAACGGCGTAGGACAGAGGCAATGGGAGGACAGGGACTGCTCTCGGGGCATGCCAACTCAGGGTTGTGTCAGAGGAACCTACCGACCCTAGACTGGGGGTCTCAGACGTAAGTTGTGATGATGTTGTTGATGAGCGCGTCAACCAATCTACCACGGCAGATGCGTTACTGGTGGAGACCCGACCGCTAGCAGATACTGGCAGATTAGGTCTCTCAGCGTGACTCCTGCTGCTACTGGCCCCCAGTCTGATGCGAGCTCTGCCTGCGGAATCTTGGCCTCTGCCACTCCTCTTTTCACTTCCAGGCACTTGTCTGCCCGACATAGTCTAACTGGCGTGGTAGTAGGTGATATTTTAAGATCCCCCGGGCAGCGGTGGGTCTATATGAAACAGAATATAATGCACACCAAAAGTGAGCAGTAACACTCAGCCTCCAACAGGCCTGCTTAGTTTAAATAAGAGAGCTGCTTAGTGTAAATAAAGAGGGGTATGCTATGTTACAGAATGGGATGCCTCAACAGAAGTGCACCTGGCAGGCAGCAGTAAGCCTATGCCCAACAAAAGTGTCTTATAATATAAATATAATAAGAGCAAATGGTTATATGGTCTTAAACAGAGGCTGCTTTAGTCACAGAATGGGATGCCCCCAAAAAAGATCCAGTAGTACTATGCCCAGCAAAAGTGTCTTTATCAGGCTAATTTCAAATATAATAAGAGCAAATGCTTATATGGTCTTAAACAGAGGCTGCTTTAGTCACAGAATGGGATGCCCTGGCAGGGACAAGTAGTGCTATGCCCAGCAAAAGTGTCTTTATCAGGCTAATTTCAAATATAATAAGAGCAAATGCTTATATGGTCTTAAACAGAGGCTGCTTTAGTCACAGAATGGGATGCCCCCAAAAAAGATCCAGTAGTACTATGCCCAGCAAAAGTGTCTTTATCAGGCTAATTTCAAATATGATAAGAGCAAATGCTTATATGGTCTTAAACAGAGGCTGCTTTAGTCACAGAATGGGATGCCCCCAAAAAAGATCCAGTAGTACTATGCCCAGCAAAAGTGTCTTTATCAGGCTAATTTCAAATATAATAAGAGCAAATGGTTATATGGTCTTAAACAGAGGCTGCTTTAGTCACAGAATGGGATGCCCCCAAAAAAGATCCAGTAGTACTATGCCCAGCAAAAGTGTCTTTATCAGGCTAATTTCAAATATAATAAGAGCAAATGGTTATATGGTCTTAAACAGAGGCTGCTTTAGTCACAGAATGGGATGCCCTGGCAGGGACAAGTAGTGCTATGCACAGCAAAAGTGTCTTTATCAGGCTAATTTCAAATATAATAAGAGCAAATGGTGCTTGTATGGTCTTAAACAGAGGCTGCTTTAGTCACAGAATGGGATGCCCCCAAAAAAGATCCAGTAGTACTATGCCCAGCAAAAGTGTCTTTATCAGGCTAATTTTTATGAGAATAAGTGCAAATGGTTATTATGCTATTAAATAGAGGCTGGTGTTGTCACAGAATGGGATGCCACAAAAACCAGAGAGCATGCACAGCAAAAGTGTCTTTATCAGGCCTAATTTCTATGAGAATAAGTGCAAATGGTTATTATGCTATTAAATAGAGGCTGGTGTAGTCACAGAATGGGATGCCACAAAAACCAGAGAGCATGCACAGCAAAAGTGTCTTTATCAGGCCTGATTTCTATGAGAATAAGTGCAAATGGTTATTATGCTATTAAATAGAGGCTGGTGTAGTCACAGAATGGGATGCCACAAAAACCAGAGAGCATGCACAGCAAAAGTGTCTTTATCAGGCCTAATTTCTATGAGAATAAGTGCAAATGGTTATTATGCTATTAAATAGAGGCTGGTGTTGTCACAGAATGGGATGCCACAAAAACCAGAGAGCATGCACAGCAAAAGTGTCTTTATCAGGCCTAATTTCTATGAGAATAAGTGCAAATGGTTATTATGCTATTAAATAGAGGCTGGTGTTGTCACAGAATGGGATGCCAAAAAAAACAGAGAGCATGCACAGCAAAAGTGTCTTTATCAGGCCTGATTTCTATGAGAATAAGTGCAAATGGTTATTATGCTATTAAATAGAGGCTGGTGTTGTCACAGAATGGGATGCCACAAAAACCAGAGAGCATGCACAGCAAAAGTGTCTTTATCAGGCCTAATTTCTATGAGAATAAGTGCAAATGGTTATTATGCTATTAAATAGAGGCTGGTGTAGTCACAGAATGGGATGCCACAAAAACCAGAGAGCATGCACAGCAAAAGTGTCTTTATCAGGCCTAATTTCTATGAGAATAAGTGCAAATGGTTATTATGCTATTAAATAGAGGCTGGTGTTGTCACAGAATGGGATGCCACAAAAACCAGAGAGCATGCACAGCAAAAGTGTCTTTATCAGGCCTAATTTCTATGAGAATATGTGCAAATGGTTATTATGCTATTAAATAGAGGCTGGTGTTGTCACAGAATGGGATGCCACAAAAACCAGAGAGCATGCACAGCAAAAGTGTCTTTATCAGGCCTAATTTCTATGAGAATAAGTGCAAATGGTTATTATGCTATTAAATAGAGGCTGGTGTTGTCACAGAATGGGATGCCACAAAAACCAGAGAGCATGCACAGCAAAAGTGTCTTTATCAGGCCTGATTTCTATGAGAATAAGTGCAAATGGTTATTATGCTTTTAAATAGAGGCTGGTGTTGTCACAGAATGGGATGCCACAAAAACCAGAGAGCATGCACAGCAAAAGTGTCTTTATCAGGCCTAATTTCTATGAGAATAAGTGCAAATGGTTATTATGCTATTAAATAGAGGCTGGTGTAGTCACAGAATGGGATGCCACAAAAACCAGAGAGCATGCACAGCAAAAGTGTCTTTATCAGGCCTGATTTCTATGAGAATAAGTGCAAATGGTTATTATGCTATTAAATAGAGGCTGGTGTAGTCACAGAATGGGATGCCACAAAAACCAGAGAGCATGCACAGAAAAAGTGTCTTTATCAGGCCTAATTTCTATGAGAATAAGTGCAAATGGTTATTATGCTATTAAATATAGGCTGGTGTTGTCACAGAATGGGATGCCACAAAAACCAGAGAGCATGCACAGCAAAAGTGTCTTTATCAGGCCTGATTTCTATGAGAATAAGTGCAAATGGTTATTATGCTATTAAATAGAGGCTGGTGTTGTCACAGAATGGGATGCCACAAAAACCAGAGAGCATGCACAGCAAAAGTGTCTTTATCAGGCCTAATTTCTATGAGAATAAGTGCAAATGGTTATTATGCTATTAAATAGAGGCTGGTGTTGTCACAGAATGGGATGCCACAAAAACCAGAGAGCATGCACAGCAAAAGTGTCTTTATCAGGCCTGATTTCTATGAGAATAAGTGCAAATGGTTATTATGCTATTAAATAGAGGCTGGTGTTGTCACAGAATGGGATGCCACAAAAACCAGAGAGCATGCACAGCAAAAGTGTCTTTATCAGGCCTAATTTCTATGAGAATAAGTGCAAATGGTTATTATGCTATTAAATAGAGGCTGGTGTAGTCACAGAATGGGATGCCACAAAAACCAGAGAGCATGCACAGCAAAAGTGTCTTTATCAGGCCTGATTTCTATGAGAATAAGTGCAAATGGTTATTATGCTATTAAATGGAGGCTGGTGTTGTCACAGAATGGGATGCCACAAAAACCAGAGAGCATGCACAGCAAAAGTGTCTTAATCAGGCCTAATTTCTATGAGAATAAGTGCAAATGGTTATTATGCTATTAAATAGAGGCTGGTGTAGTCACAGAATGGGATGCCACAAAAACCAGAGAGCATGCACAGCAAAAGTGTCTTTATCAGGCCTGATTTCTATGAGAATAAGTGCAAATGGTTATTATGCTATTAAATAGAGGCTGGTGTAGTCACAGAATGGGATGCCACAAAAACCAGAGAGCATGCACAGCAAAAGTGTCTTTATCAGGCCTGATTTCTATGAGAATAAGTGCAAATGGTTATTATGCTATTAAATAGAGGCTGGTGTTGTCACAGAATGGGATGCCACAAAAACCAGAGAGCATGCACAGCAAAAGTGTCTTTATCAGGCCTAATTTCTATGAGAATAAGTGCAAATGATTATTATGCTATTAAATAGAGGCTGGTGTTGTCACAGAATGGGATGCCACAAAAACCAGAGAGCATGCACAGCAAAAGTGTCTTTATCAGGCCTAATTTCTATGAGAATAAGTGCAAATGGTTATTATGCTATTAAATAGAGGCTGGTGTAGTCACAGAATGGGATGCCACAAAAACCAGAGAGCATGCACAGCAAAAGTGTCTTTATCAGGCCTAATTTCTATGAGAATAAGTGCAAATGGTTATTATGCTATTAAATAGAGGCTGGTGTTGTCACAGAATGGGATGCCACAAAAACCAGAGAGCATGCACAGCAAAAGTGTCTTTATCAGGCCTAATTTCTATGAGAATAAGTGCAAATGGTTATTATGCTATTAAATAGAGGCTGGTGTTGTCACAGAATGGGATGCCACAAAAATCAGAGAGCATGCACAGCAAAAGTGTCTTTATCAGGCCTAATTTCTATGAGAATAAGTGCAAATGGTTATTATGCTATTAAATAGAGGCTGGTGTTGTCACAGAATGGGATGCCACAAAAACCAGAGAGCATGCACAGCAAAAGTGTCTTTATCAGGCCTAATTTCTATGAGAATAAGTGCAAATGGTTATTATGCTATTAAATAGAGGCTGGTGTTGTCACAGAATGGGATGCCACAAAAACCAGAGAGCATGCACAGCAAAAGTGTCTTTATCAGGCCTAATTTCTATGAGAATAAGTGCAAATGGTTATTATGCTATTAAATAGAGGCTGGTGTAGTCACAGAATGGGATGCCACAAAAACCAGAGAGCATGCACAGCAAAAGTGTCTTTATCAGGCCTGATTTCTATGAGAATAAGTGCAAATGGTTATTATGCTATTAAATAGAGGCTGGTGTAGTCACAGAATGGGATGCCACAAAAACCAGAGAGCATGCACAGCAAAAGTGTCTTTATCAGGCCTAATTTCTATGAGAATAAGTGCAAATGGTTATTATGCTATTAAATAGAGGCTGGTGTTGTCACAGAATGGGATGCCACAAAAACCAGAGAGCATGCACAGCAAAAGTGTCTTTATCAGGCCTGATTTCTATGAGAATAAGTGCAAATGGTTATTATGCTATTAAATAGAGGCTGGTGTTGTCACAGAATGGGATGCCACAAAAACCAGAGAGCATGCACAGCAAAAGTGTCTTTATCAGGCCTAATTTCTATGAGAATAAGTGCAAATGGTTATTATGCTATTAAATAGAGGCTGGTGTTGTCACAGAATGGGATGCCACAAAAACCAGAGAGCATGCACAGCAAAAGTGTCTTTATCAGGCCTGATTTCTATGAGAATAAGTGCAAATGGTTATTATGCTATTAAATAGAGGCTGGTGTTGTCACAGAATGGGATGCCACAAAAACCAGAGAGCATGCACAGCAAAAGTGTCTTTATCAGGCCTGATTTCTATGAGAATAAGTGCAAATGGTTATTATGCTATTAAATAGAGGCTGGTGTTGTCACAGAATGTGATGCCACAAAAACCAGAGAGCATGCACAGCAAAAGTGTCTTTATCAGGCCTAATTTCTATGAGAATAAGTGCAAATGGTTATTATGCTATTAAATAGAGGCTGGTGTAGTCACAGAATGGGATGCCACAAAAACCAGAGAGCATGCACAGCAAAAGTGTCTTTATCAGGCCTGATTTCTATGAGAATAAGTGCAAATGGTTATTATGCTATTAAATAGAGGCTGGTGTTGTCACAGAATGGGATGCCACAAAAACCAGAGAGCATGCACAGCAAAAGTGTCTTTATCAGGCCTAATTTCTATGAGAATAAGTGCAAATGGTTATTATGCTATTAAATAGAGGCTGGTGTAGTCACAGAATGGGATGCCACAAAAACCAGAGAGCATGCACAGCAAAAGTGTCTTTATCAGGCCTAATTTCTATGAGAATAAGTGCAAATGGTTATTATGCTATTAAATAGAGGCTGGTGTTGTCACAGAATGGGATGCCACAAAAACCAGAGAGCATGCACAGCAAAAGTGTCTTTATCAGGCCTAATTTCTATGAGAATAAGTGCAAATGGTTATTATGCTATTAAATAGAGGCTGGTGTAGTCACAGAATGGGATGCCACAAAAACCAGAGAGCATGCACAGCAAAAGTGTCTTTATCAGGCCTAATTTCTATGAGAATAAGTGCAAATGGTTATTATGCTATTAAATAGAGGCTGGTGTTGTCACAGAATGGGATGCCACAAAAACCAGAGAGCATGCACAGCAAAAGTGTCTTTATCAGGCCTAATTTCTATGAGAATAAGTGCAAATGGTTATTATGCTATTAAATAGAGGCTGGTGTAGTCACAGAATGGGATGCCACAAAAACCAGAGAGCATGCACAGCAAAAGTGTCTTTATCAGGCCTGATTTCTATGAGAATAAGTGCAAATGGTTATTATGCTATTAAATAGAGGCTGGTGTAGTCACAGAATGGGATGCCACAAAAACCAGAGAGCATGCACAGAAAAAGTGTCTTTATCAGGCCTAATTTCTATGAGAATAAGTGCAAATGGTTATTATGCTATTAAATAGAGGCTGGTGTTGTCACAGAATGGGATGCCACAAAAACCAGAGAGCATGCACAGCAAAAGTGTCTTTATCAGGCCTGATTTCTATGAGAATAAGTGCAAATGGTTATTATGCTATTAAATAGAGGCTGGTGTTGTCACAGAATGGGATGCCACAAAAACCAGAGAGCATGCACAGCAAAAGTGTCTTTATCAGGCCTAATTTCTATGAGAATAAGTGCAAATGGTTATTATGCTATTAAATAGAGGCTGGTGTTGTCACAGAATGGGATGCCACAAAAACCAGAGAGCATGCACAGCAAAAGTGTCTTTATCAGGCCTGATTTCTATGAGAATAAGTGCAAATGGTTATTATGCTATAAAATAGAGGCTGGTGTTGTCACAGAATGGGATGCCACAAAAACCAGAGAGCATGCACAGCAAAAGTGTCTTTATCAGGCCTAATTTCTATGAGAATAAGTGCAAATGGTTATTATGCTATTAAATAGAGGCTGGTGTAGTCACAGAATGGGATGCCACAAAAACCAGAGAGCATGCACAGCAAAAGTGTCTTTATCAGGCCTGATTTCTATGAGAATAAGTGCAAATGGTTATTATGCTATTAAATAGAGGCTGGTGTAGTCACAGAATGGGATGCCACAAAAACCAGAGAGCATGCACAGCAAAAGTGTCTTTATCAGGCCTGATTTCTATGAGAATAAGTGCAAATGGTTATTATGCTATTAAATAGAGGCTGGTGTTGTCACAGAATGGGATGCCACAAAAACCAGAGAGCATGCACAGCAAAAGTGTCTTTATCAGGCCTAATTTCTATGAGAATAAGTGCAAATGGTTATTATGCTATTAAATAGAGGCTGGTGTTGTCACAGAATGGGATGCCACAAAAACCAGAGAGCATGCACAGAAAAAGTGTCTTTATCAGGCCTGATTTCTATGAGAATAAGTGCAAATGGTTATTATGCTATTAAATAGAGGCTGGTGTTGTCACAGAATGGGATGCCACAAAAACCAGAGAGCATGCACAGCAAAAGTGTCTTTATCAGGCCTAATTTCTATGAGAATAAGTGCAAATGGTTATTATGCTATTAAATAGAGGCTGGTGTTGTCACAGAATGGGATGCCACAAAAACCAGAGAGCATGCACAGCAAAAGTGTCTTTATCAGGCCTGATTTCTATGAGAATAAGTGCAAATGGTTATTATGCTATTAAATAGAGGCTGGTGTTGTCACAGAATGGGATGCCACAAAAACCAGAGAGCATGCACAGCAAAAGTGTCTTTATCAGGCCTAATTTCTATGAGAATAAGTGCAAATGGTTATTATGCTATTAAATAGAGGCTGGTGTTGTCACAGAATGGGATGCCACAAAAACCAGAGAGCATGCACAGCAAAAGTGTCTTTATCAGGCCTAATTTCTATGAGAATAAGTGCAAATGGTTATTATGCTATTAAATAGAGGCTGGTGTAGTCACAGAATGGGATGCCACAAAAACCAGAGAGCATGCACAGCAAAAGTGTCTTTATCAGGCCTGATTTCTATGAGAATAAGTGCAAATGGTTATTATGCTATTAAATAGAGGCTGGTGTAGTCACAGAATGGGATGCCTCACAGCAGACTTAAGATCAGTTCAGTATATATGCACAGTTAGTTAGTATAAGCAGCCTGAAAACGCTAACAAAGCAGGCTGGATGAAAAAAAAAAAAAAATACTGACAGCCTCCGATTTTCCCTTCCTTTCCCTGTTTTTCGCTTACTTTCTGTCTGTCTCCTGTCTGTCTCCTGCCTGTCTCCAGCCTGTCCCTGTCTGTCCCTGCCTGTCTAACTGTCTGTCTCTCCCTCAGCTACACAGCGTTCTGTCTCTCACGAATGCAATAGAGAAATGAGGCTGGAAAGCAAGATGGCCGGCCTTAAATACCGCTGTGACGTCACCGGGCTTGCTGGCTGCTGATAGGCTGCATGTGACTGTCCCAGCTTGCACTGGCGCGGGGTTGATGTCTGGACATGTCCCGTCCGCCATCTTAGAATGCCTGTAATGTAAATGAATGGATGTTAAAGGAAAACTTCGAGCGATCGAATCGCGGGGAAATTCGGATTCGATCCGAATCGAATTTTTCCTGAAATTCGGATCGAATCCGGGTTCGTCCGGATCGATTCGCTCATCCCTAAATGTAATGTTGTGAGTGACATGGGAATTGCATCTCCTCCAACCAAACTCATTGGCATCAAAATCGCTTGTTTTCACCACAAACGGGGCTTGTAAAGCTATTTTGTAGCCTGTCAGGTTGGGCGGTCACGTTCGCTCTTCGAAATTGTCAGCGCCCAAGCTATTCGGCAGCCCTGTCCTTGTTGAATCTGTGTTGGTCAGAGTTTGTGCAGTCGCTGTTTTAATTCGCTATGTGGCGGCGCGAGCGGCGCTGTGCCTCGCTGCGCTGCGTTGTGCGGCGCTGTGCTGTTCATACATGTGCCCTTCTGCCATTTGCAAGGAATTCACTTCCCGCGACCCCAGTCGTTGTTAATGAATACACTGTAGTTGTGAGCGTGCCTGGCCACATATTGCAGGATTAACATTCAGTCGTACCAGCTCATAACAACCCGTTATGCATTCTCATGTGTGCCACATTATCATGTAGTTGTCTAGTTTGATTTTGTGATGACTTTAGGAAGGAATAAGATTTGTATATTTAAGCACAACGGGGTTTGCTTTATAAGGACCTATGCATTACAGTATGTAGAACCCCCTGCTAAATCAAGCTAATAATTCGTGGCGCCTTGGGCCCTAGCTTGTTTTCCAGCGTCATTTTATTTTTTCCGCCACTTAGCTTGCACATAGCTGATATTAGCTTGTCCCTGTTGCGCGCATCTTTGTTTTTGAATTTTTAATCACAGTTGCTTGCGTCATATCCGGTTCCGGTATCCTCCTTTGCGTTTCAAAGCCACCTAAAGCTAAAAATGTCTAGCGCTTATGCCAATAGCTTGTTTTCAAGCGTCATTTTAGTTTTTCCGCCACTTAGCTTGCACATAGCTGATATTAGCTTGTCCCTGTTGCGCGCATCTTTGTTTTTGAATTTTTAATCACAGTTGCTTGCGTCATATCCGGTTCCGGTATCCTCCTTTGCGTTTCAAAGCCACCTAAAGCTAAAAATGTCTAGCGCTTATGCCAATAGCTTGTTTTCAAGCGTCATTTTAGTTTTTCCGCCACTTAGCTTGCACATAGCTGATAATAGCTTGTTCCTGGTGCGCGGAGCGTTTTTTTTTTTTTTATTTTTCCCATGTCGCTTTGGTCATTTCCGGTTCCTGTTTCCTCCTTAGCGTTTCCACAATGCTGCCCAGACGCCGAGTGATGCGCCTCCCCAGATCCTCCTCCGACTCCGACCCCACCACCCCTCCCCCACCTCCCCCACCTACCTCACCTCCCCCACCTAGCACCCCTCCCACCCCTTCCCCTCCTGGCCATGGGAAGAAAAGGCGTTTCAGGGTGGATAGCCGCGTTAATGGCCAGGTGGTCAAAGTGAGTATTTGGTTTGTGTATTTTTTGCCTTAAAGTTGCAGAACACACAGGGGGGATTGTCCCTGAACTTTCATATTTTTCAGGCCAAATTGGATCACTCCCCGTGGGGCATCCCCATTCTGGATGTCCTGCGGGGATGCCCCCCCCTGGAGGGCCCTAAAAATTACCTCAGCCCCCTCCCATCTGTGCATGCATGAGCTGCGGATGCCTCTTGCGCTTACCTCTAGCAGGGTGTACCCCTGCGCAAGACATTTTTTAATTTTGTGTGCAGGCGCACTCCCTGTTAGAGTCAAACGCCACATGCGTACTTTGCCGTGCAGACCCAGCTGAGCTGGTATGCACGTCCAAACGGCCTTGTATGCGCATACCACAGCGGCGCAGAGCGCTGTGCTCGGCTGGCGCAGTCACGTGGGAGCGTCCTCAGTGGTGTATTTGTGGCCTTCCAAGGGGGTTTCACACAGCGGACCACCCACAATTGGTGTGGCCCACCAAAGTGCACACAAACCCAGAATAGTGATAATCCTGGGTGTGGGTCCACTTTGCTCTGGTCTCTGTATAACTGTTTATGCCATTGTTCTGATGTCATGTATTGATTTGTGTTTTTTTTGCATTTCTCATAGGACTTCTGCGTGGCCCAGTACGACTATGCCCGTGGGGGAAAAAAACGAATTGCCATGGAGGTGAAGGCCACAGTGTCCCGGCGCTTCCACACCGAGCTCTTGATCCGAGCGATTCAGCAAAAGTGGTCGGACTTTAAGCGCCGGGACCCTGAAGGCGTGTACCGCCTATATGATGCCTACGCATCAGGTAAGTTAAAGCTTATGCTCTGTTTATACTTTTTGCAGAATCATCTGCTAAGCTGTGTCCATTTGTGCTCTTTATATTAATTATTTTCTTTCACCCCCTCAACACAGATAAGCGTCCTCCCCTGGGGAAACGTGGGAAGGGATTCCTCCCCCGAACCAGGCAGGCGGACTCGGGGGAGTCATCGGGGGAGGGTCCCTCCCGCGGGTCCTATTTAGAGGACCCAGGGGAGGAAGGGGATGACGCCCCAGAGGAGTGTGCTGCTGGGGGGCTGGCAGGATCAAGCCTCAGCTCCTCACACTCTGAGTCTGAGGAGTCTCACCAGGCAAGGGGCCACTCTCAAGTGGGGAGTCCAAGTGGGGTGGGAGAAATGGACTCGCCCACACTCCCTGAAGGAGCAGGGAGTGAGAGGGAGGAGGGTGGCCCTTTGCCTGGTGGATCTTCCGACCAGAGTGTGAGGAGCCGAGGCTCCCCGCCTCCTCCTCAGAGCCCTCCCTGGGCTTCAAGTGGCGGTTCATCCCCTGGTGAGTGTCCTTTTTTTCATTGTTAGTCTGTGACAGGTTTCATCTTGCAATTTGTACTTAGCCCTTGCCATTCCTCTCTAATTTGTAGGGCATCATATAGGCGGCACCTCCATGGCCTTTTGGAGAAGCATTCTCCACGGGCATAGTCGTGGTAAGTGTTTGTTGTTATCCATCACATTCCCTATGTTATGACATTCATTAAAGTGGACCCACAGACATTGTTGATAGTGCTTTGATTCTCGAAGGTTCCCTGAAAAATCACATCCCTCACCCAGGGCACCCCCCCAAAAAAAACCCCACAAACTCCTTACCTCTTTGGGGGTTGCAAAAGCCACCGTCCCAGCCTCCTGTGTGCCACTCTAGATGTGTGTGCGCCTGCGCTCTGTTTCCTAATGGGCTGCGCGTGCGCACACACTGGAGGAGTGATGTGTGGAAGGCAGCGGCGGCAGAGTACGTTGTCTCACTCAAATTGTGGTGCTCTGCCAAAGCGGACCAAAACGCAGAATTGGTGCAATCCTGTGTCTTGGCCCACTTTTAACAGACACATGTTTCCTGGTCCATTGTCACAGCTGGTTTGATAATGTACCTTAACCTCACAAACCCCACTACAGTGCTAGCCAACTGGCAACCACCCCTATGTTTCTGGCCACACCATGATGGTTGTTCTCATTTCTTTTCTTGGGTTAAGTTGTTCCCGCTAAAACATGTGGCACACTAGTAACATTAGCCAATCAACTGCTAATGAGTCCTTTACATAGCACTGTCTATGTTATTTGCACATTATCTTTAGGGATACATGTTGCAACCATAACTCATTGACATTAACTCATGGACCAGGAAATATGCTAATTTTGGTCAACCTGTATGTAACCATGCAAGCCTTTGATTTTTCAGACTCCATAACCAGATGGATGTCAAATAGTCAGGTGTCATTGGCCCACTAATTGTGTTTTTGTCTTTTGCTTTCTGTTGACAGATGTTGCTACGCAGACGAAGCCAGAAAACCTCCTCCCCACCCCAGCTCCAGGGACGGCCAGCAGCATGGGCCCCCGCCACAGCTGCGATGGTGAGTACATCCCACTTCATATGCCTAAAGACTTCTGAAACCTATGTCTTCTAGTCACATCTGCAGACATTTAAAATGTACCTATGTGTTAATTTCACACACATCTAGATTTCATGTGTTTGTACAATAATCCAACATGCCTGTCTGCATGCTTGATTGTTGCCTCACATTCTTCATTTGGCCACATAGAGACTATTTGTGCCTTAGACACAACCAAATGGGCCGTATTAGGTCTGGACCTCTAACATTATAGGGCAAACTCATTTTCTCGTTAGGACTTAGGCCCTGATGTTTGGCTGTGACTAAACACAAAAATGGACACACTGGGACTTATACCTTCTTTGCTTCCCAAGAGTTAAAGTGGAACAACAACCAGGAATTTGACTTTCCTGGGTCTTGGTCCACTACAGTGGGGCACCCCTGATCATCACCGCTGTGTGACAACCCCCTGAACTCACTTTTCCTCCAGCAAACGTACAAGCCGCGGCAAAGTGGCTCCTCCTCCGCCTCCCGCACGTCCCTTTTTACGCGCGCGTGCCTGCGCCGGCCATTCACAGACGGCCGGCGCAGGCACGCACACGTCTAGAGGGGCACCAGGGAGGGCCCGGCGGCTGTGCCCCCCCGAAACTGAGGTAGGGATTTTGGGGTATTGGGGGGGTTTCACCCCGAGGGACATCCCGATCTCGGATGTCCCGCGGGGAGGGAGGTGATCGGGCCGGGAATCTTATAGATTCAAGGGCCGATCACCATAAGAGTAAATGTATGCTTGGGATGTGTTGTTCACATTCCTGCCAGGCAATAGTACTCATATCATGTTAACCAATAAGCGCACAGTGGTCAACAATGTTAATGTGAGTGTCACCTAATTGGACACACTGACATTACATTGCTACATCTGTGTCTGTTGAGGTCACATTCAATTTATTAATAAATTGTTGTTTCTCCATCTCTACAGCTTGTGAAAACCAGCATCGCAGACTGTGGCGGGAGATCAGGCTCCTGAAGCTGATGCTGCTGGCCAAGAAGAGGCGCCGGCGGCGTCGTTAGGGTGAGGGGAAGGCTGGCCTGTTGACGCCCTTTGTTGGGCAATGTTGGCCCTGTTGGCCCTGTTTTTAAATTACATTTTTTGATGAACATCATTACAGTGTGGTGCCTTGCAAAGCATAGTTTAACTGTCTCAAAACCCATTTGTGTGTCAATTTAGCCATACCTTTGGAGCCATTTCATGTGTTAACCATAGTAAGCTATGGTCTCAAATGTGTGGCCTAAATTTACCAATACATTGACATATCTAGATCAAGATACTCATCCCTGACTGTGTTATTAGCTAGGTCTTAGGAAAAACACAATTTAGAGGTGGGTTAAGCAAATATATTTACACAAACCAAAACAAACAAAATTAATATTCTTGGCTGGGTGGCCGGGGAGGTTGGGAGTCATTGCTAGGGGAGGTGTTGGGGGACAACAGTGCAGTAAAAAATATAGACTGCTGTTGTATGAGCTGTTGTATCAACAACAACGTTTGGTCCTGCCGCTGGATCGCTTGTTGCTGCTGGTGTATGGAATCTTCAATTGCATTGGCCAGCCGACCAAGTTGCTGGTTTTGATGCAGGTTCTGCATCAATAGGTCGATCTGGCGCTGCTGGGCCTCATGTTGTTGCTGACACATCAGCACCTGCTGTTCCAACGCCGCAATGCGCTCATTAGTTCCATCACGCGGCTGTTGGCGACTGTAGTCCTCCAGCATCCGGACCCCTAGCTCATAAAAATCAGCACTGGTTGGTGCCACACCTCCTCTTGCTGTGGTTTGAGCCTAACAAAATAGAAAACCACATTTTAGTCAAACCGAACCAATGCAGGTATGCCCCTCAAAATAATTAGCCCAAACAGTCACTATACAACTTACCCTTGTCTGAGCCTCGGAAGCTTGGCCACATGGGACTTGGGAAGAGGTCCCAGCTTGGGGTTCTGGTTCCGCCTCCTGCCAAAACAACAAAGAAAGGAAATGTGACATGTTGCTTCATCCACTACCCACGAACATGCCAATGTGGTTATAGGTCGTCTACATCAGCCATGTTACCTGCGTGTCCTCCGGCACAGGTAGGCTCGAGGTATCGCTGCCAGAGAGTGGCAATTCCACATCCGAGATGTCCGGCAAGTTGGCATATGCTAAACAGGAAAGTCAAGTTAGTAGGTCAGTGGACCAAACTCAAATGTAACCTGGCTAGGCTATCGAGGCCATACCTCAACAAAGTGCAAAATTACACACTAGACCAAAGGTATCTGTTAAACTCAGATTGTTAACATGTATGTTAGAGGACTAAGAGGCAATAATTTTGGCAAATAAGATCAGACACATTGCTTAAATTACACATACCCGCAATCTCCCAGATGTCTGGAGTGGGGCCCTCACTCGAGCTTGGACCTTTAAAATACATGTGGACACACAAGTTGCCAGAAGCAAGTGCAACAAAAGTAGAGCCAAAATACAGACTAGAGCAAGGCAAAACAACTTACCCTCATCTCTGGCAGCCTGAACTTGAGGGGCCCTTTCTGGACAGCCACTTCCGATATTCGGGTCAACTAAAAAACACAAGTAATGGCTCTAAATATTCATCAAACTACTACGGTGCATGTTTGTCCAAAAATATGTCCTCCAAAATACATTGCTATCACTCCAAGAACTATTAGACTGACCCTGGGGAGGGAAGAAGCACTCCCAAGAGGCATCTTCAAGTTGACAGAGCAAACATGTAGATTATTAGACTAACCAAATTGAACCAGTGTAACAGAAACAGCATAAAGGATACATTATGTATTGCTATACACACCAACAGGGTCCTGTTGACCTGCAACATCGGAAGTGGGGTCCAAAGATGAACCAGTCACTTGGCCTACCAAGAAAAAAGAGGAATGAGACACATGCACTTGGGTTAAAGTGGATAAAGCAAGGTGGACACATGCACTTACCGACATCCAAAGAGTAGCTTGGATCCGGAGGAGATGCTGGGGCCAATGGCGTGGGAGCTAGGCAAAAATCAAGCAAACATTGAGCCATTGTTAATGTGCGTGGAAAAATACAACATGCATTAAGGTGTGTGTGAGCAGCTCATTCACTAATATTCACTAATCAAGGCCAGTGTGGCTTCCACATTTATATGCAGATATATGGCCACACATCTCTGGCTTCAAACATATCTACACATGTTAGGGCCTTGTTAGTTAGTTGCTGTGAGTGTTACAGTGGGCGTGAAATTAGGCCGCAGGCCCATATTATTAATACTCCACAGTGCAACACTCGATTGTTGGAGCTGCTCCCACACCCATTTGTTCCCCAAACAACCAGCACCAAAATTAGTGGTAAATACCTTCAATGGCAGACTGGGTTAGCCTTGAGGTTGCTGGAAGGGCAGGAGTTTGGGTGTCCTGAGGCACATCCCGGACAGCAGCATGTGCACCTATGCAGAAAGCAACAGACAGGAAAGTAAAAAATGTATGAGCTCTAATGTACTACTTCACAGGTCCTACTGTTAGTTGGTCAGAAAGAGAAAATGCTAATCACATACATTAACAGTAGCTTTTCTAAAAAGGCAGAAAATATGTACCTTCAGTCCAACCTGTGGTGTCATCCCCAGGATCCAAACCCTGCAGCCGAGCCAGTGGAATTTTGGCCTTCAGCATCTCCTCATACGGCCTGTAGGTACTCTTTGGAGCCTGGATGGTCCCACTGTCCACATCAAGATCGTGATTCATCTTTTTCATAAGGGCCCCTCTCAAAGTGTAGAAGCGTTTCCTGCAGGATGGGCCACTACGTGGGTGTTGAGCAGTGCTACTAAGCTCCACACTAATGGCATCCCACAGTTTGCTTCTTTCTTGTTTGCCTATGGACTTGCTTTGGGAGCCAAAGAGTAGCTCCCATTTAGCAAGGGTAAGGCGCACAAGCTGATTATTCTCAGCCAAATTAAATTCAGGCTCCCTCTTGGCACCTGGGCGCTTAGCCTGGGGTGCTGCCCCACCTTCAGGCTGGGCCCTTTTCCGTAAGGGAGGTCTGCGCACAGCACCCACCAAACTCCTACTTGGGCCTGCTGTGGCCGGCAGATGTCCTGAATTTGGCTCCATCCTGTAGCTGCACACACACACAAATACACACCCAACAAGCACGCATGCAGACTACAGAATGGCATCGCAATCTGTTTGGGTTGGGCAGGTTTTATGTGCTCTAACAGCCAATCACAAACCAGGCCACTTAATTGATTCACACATACAGCCCAGTTCCTTCTAGCCACACCTCCACTGCACTGACTGAAGCATGTGTGTTAGCCAATTAACTCATTACAGACCTCATTAACCAAACAACACACACCCAAATACAACAATGGACTGATGTATCTGAACCCCTTGTGACATGTGGCTAGCCTAACGGGTATTTAAATAAACAGCAGCTTACCTTTCATTGGCCCACCACTGAATTTTCGCCCATGTCCGTTAATTCACGCAAGTTTCGGCTCACGTACGCTAGTAGCGCTACTAGCGTGCGCGTGCGCACTCCGTTTTACGCACACCTGGGTCGGCTAATTGGCGCCCGGAAATAGCAGAGCAACGCAAAAGGCGGCAAAGCGGACCTGTCCTTTAAGTATAAATGGAAGGAATTTGCAAGCTTCTGGTATTCTTACACTGCGGCAAAGGCTGTGGTGTGGTGCGGTGCTTGCTTGCTTCCCTTAGCTCATTTGAGCCTCTGTCTGGGTTCTGTCCTCACTCTCTGTGGCTTGTTGGGTGATTTCTGACATCAGTGCTGTTTCTTTAGGAGCTTGTTTTTGGTGGCATATGCAAATATTGTGTAGCATACAGCAAGTGAGGCTTGATTTTGGGGCCTTTTGTGGGCTGTGCAGTAACTCCCCTCTTGGTTGTGCCTAACTTAGAAAGCTGTTTTTCAGCAGGCTGGTGGTTTGGACCACTATAGTTCTGGTTTTGTGGTGAGCTGCATTGTAACGGGTGTGTGTGGAGTGTGATTGTTTGTGTGTGTGTGGTGTGTTTGTGGTTTTTGTTTTGGTTTTTTTGATTTTGTATATATCTTGAGTGTGTGTGATGGATAAAAGGGTGATGTATGGTGTCTGGGTGGATGGATGTATGTGTATGCTGAAAGAGCAGGAGGAAAGGGAGCGGGGTGTTGTGAGGCTTAGGGCACCCCGCTCCTTTGCAATCCGCCTTTCAGTATGGGACTTAAGTGACGAGCAGATCAGGAGCCGCTTCCGTCTGAATCGTGCTGCACTACAGTCCCTATATGATCAGATTAAGCACAAAATCGAGCCATCCACCAAACGCACTCAATCCATTCCAGGCATAGTACGCCTGTGTGCCACGCTGAATATTTTGGCACGAGGGACCTTCCAGGCAACCTCCGCCCTCCTCAGCGGGATAAGCCAGGCTACTATGAGCCGCATACTAATCCAGGTAGTTCTGGCCATTTGTGATTTAATCCCAATTTACATCAAGTTTCCTGAGGATGAGGAAGAGGTTGCCAAAATAAAACATGCTTTCTATCTGATGGGAGGGATTCCGAATGTGCTAGGGTGCGTTGATGGTACACATATCCCTTTCCGCCCTCCCCGTGCACAGGAGCTGTATTACAGAAACCGAAAGCATTTCCATTCTATTAATATCATGGTTGTCTGTGACCCAGACATGAGGCTGCGGGCGGTGAGATCGGGGTTCCCCGGCTCATGCCACGATTCTTACGTCTTGCAGCGGACAGTCCTGTGCCGGAAGTTTGAGAACAACGAAATGCCAGCTGGCTGGCTACTGGGTAAAAAATTAACCATCTCAATGTATTTTGAAAATAATATGTGGCCTAGTAAGCCAAATTCTAAAAAAAAAACAAAAAAAAACATGTACTAGTACTAATTGCTGTCTCTCTCCTTGTGTTTTTTCTACAGCGGATAAGGGATATGGGCAGAGAACGTGGGTCATGACTCCGGTCAGGAGCCCACGGACCTCTGCCCATGAACGCTACAATGCAGCACATCGCAAGACCAGAAGCATTGTGGAAAGAACCATCGGCCTGCTGAAAGCACGCTTTCTCTGTTTGGCACGGCCAGGAGGAGAGATGCTATACAGCCCACAGAAGGTCTCCAAGATCATCCTTGCCTGCTGTGTGCTACACAACATTTGCATTTGTCACCGAATTCAAGCCCCCGAGGAGACAGCACTGGTGCCAGAAATCCCCAACCTGCCCGCAGAAAGAAGTGAGGACACCCAGACTGGTGATGAGCTAAGGGAAAGGATGATCACTTCTTTTTTTGCGGTAAGCTAACTACCCTTCACTCTAATGCAAGTACTGCACTACTGGGTAAATGTATTTGACCTCCCATCAAAATGAGAAAAAAAACACTCTAAGGGGGGTGTAAGATGACCCAAACCACTCTAGGGGGGGTGTAAGATGACCCAAACCATTCTAAGGGGGGGTGTAAGATGACCCAAACCACTCTAAGGGGGGTGTAAGATGACCCAAACCATTCTAAGGGGGGTGTAAGATGACCCAAACCACTCTAAGGGGGGTGTAAGATGACCCAAACCACTCTAGGGGGGGTGTAAGATGACCCAAACCATTCTAAGGGGGGGTGTAAGATGACCCAAACCACTCTAAGGGGGGTGTAAGATGACCCAAACCATTCTAAGGGGGGTGTAAGATGACCCAAACCACTCTAAGGGGGGTGTAAGATGACCCAAACCACTCTAAGGGGGGTGTAAGATGACCCAAACCACTCTAAGGGGGGGTGTAAGATGACCCAAACCATTGTAAGGGGGGTGTAAGATGACCCAAACCACTCTAAGGGGGGGTGTAAGATGACCCAAACCATTCTAAGGGGGGGTGTAAGATGACCCAAACCACTCTAAGGGGGGTGTAAGATGACCCAAACCATTCTAAGGGGGGTGTAAGATGACCCAAACCACTCTAAGGGGGGTGTAAGATGACCCAAACCACTCTAGGGGGGTGTAAGATGACCCAAACCATTCTAAGGGGGGGTGTAAGATGACCCAAACCACTCTAAGGGGGGGTGTAAGATGACCCAAACCATTGTAAGGGGGGTGTAAGATGACCCAAACCACTCTAAGGGGGGTGTAAGATGACCCAAACCATTCTAAGGGGGGGTGTAAGATGACCCAAACCACTCTAAGGGGGGTGTAAGATGACCCAAACCATTCTAAGGGGGGTGTAAGATGACCCAAACCACTCTAAGGGGGGTGTAAGATGACCCAAACCACTCTAAGGGGGGGTGTAAGATGACCCAAACCATTCTAAGGGGGGGTGTAAGATGACCCAAACCACTCTAAGGGGGGTGTAAGATGACCCAAACCACTCTAAGGGGGGTGTAAGATGACCCAAACCATTCTAAGGGGGGGTGTAAGATGACCCAAACCACTCTAAGGGGGGTGTAAGATGACCCAAACCATTCTAAGGGGGGTGTAAGATGACCCAAACCACTCTAAGGGGGGTGTAAGATGACCCAAACCACTCTAAGGGGGGTGTAAGATGACCCAAACCATTCTAAGGGGGGTGTAAGATGACCCAAACCACTCTAAGTGGGGTATAAGATGACCCAAACCACTCTAAGGGGGGTGTAAGATGACCCAAACCATTCTAAGGGGGGTGTAAGATGACCCAAACCACTCTAAGGGGGGTGTAAGATGACCCAAACCACTCTAGGGGGGGTGTAAGATGACCCAAACCATTCTAAGGGGGGGTGTAAGATGACCCAAACCACTCTAAGGGGGGGTGTAAGATGACCCAAACCATTGTAAGGGGGGTGTAAGATGACCCAAACCACTCTAAGGGGGGGTGTAAGATGACCCAAACCATTCTAAGGGGGGGTGTAAGATGACCCAAACCACTCTAAGGGGGGTGTAAGATGACCCAAACCATTCTAAGGGGGGTGTAAGATGACCCAAACCACTCTAAGGGGGGTGTAAGATGACCCAAACCACTCTAAGGGGGGGTGTAAGATGACCCAAACCATTCTAAGGGGGGGTGTAAGATGACCCAAACCACTCTAAGGGGGGTGTAAGATGACCCAAACCACTCTAAGGGGGGTGTAAGATGACCCAAACCATTCTAAGGGGGGGTGTAAGATGACCCAAACCACTCTAAGGGGGGTGTAAGATGACCCAAACCATTCTAAGGGGGGTGTAAGATGACCCAAACCACTCTAAGGGGGGTGTAAGATGACCCAAACCACTCTAGGGGGGGTGTAAGATGACCCAAACCATTCTAAGGGGGGGTGTAAGATGACCCAAACCACTCTAAGGGGGGGTGTAAGATGACCCAAACCATTGTAAGGGGGGTGTAAGATGACCCAAACCACTCTAAGGGGGGGTGTAAGATGACCCAAACCATTCTAAGGAGGGGTGTAAGATGACCCAAACCACTCTAAGGGGGGTGTAAGATGACCCAAACCATTCTAAGGGGGGGTGTAAGATGACCCAAACCACTCTAAGGGGGGTGTAAGATGACCCAAACCACTCTAAGGGGGGTGTAAGATGACCCAAACCATTCTAAGGGGGGTGTAAGATGACCCAAACCACTCTAAGGGGGGTGTAAGATGACCCAAACCACTCTAAGGGGGGTGTAAGATGACCCAAACCACTCTAAGGGGGGGTGTAAGACGCCAATGTTGGTTATCAAGTAATGCATTTTTTTTATTTCAGCGAAAAAACAAATTTAAAGATATATACTAACTGCACTTTTTTTAATTTTTCAGGCACCCCGAGATGCACCCTGATCAATACTTTCCTTTTCACAAACTTTACTGCACTTTCCTTTGATTTCTAATTTCTGTTGGACTTTTCATTTTCAATTTCATTTCTGTTTTAATTTTATTTAATTTTTAGTGTAAAAATAAAAAAAAATATATATATATACATGTGGCTATGTGTTTAATTCTGTTGTAAGTTTCCTTTTCATTCTAATTCCTATTTTAATTTTCCTTTTCTTTCTCATTTCTGGTTTAATTTTCCTTTTCTTTCTCATTTCTGGTTTAATTTTCCTTTTCTTTCTCATTTCTGGTTTAATTTTCCTTTTCTTTCTCATTTCTGGTTTAATTTTCCTTTTCTTTCTCATTTCTGGTTTAATTTTCCTTTTCTTTCTCATTTCTGTTTTTATTTTCGTTTTCTTTCTCATTTCTGTTTTTATTTTCCTTTTCTTTCTCATTTCTGTTTTTATTTTCCTTTTCTTTCTCATTTCTGTTTTTATTTTCCTTTTTTTTCTCATTTCTGTTTTTATTTTCCTTTTCTTTCTCATTTCTGTTTTTTTTTTCCTTTTCTTTCTCATTTCTGTTTTTATTTTCCTTTTCTTTCTCATTTCTGTTTTTATTTTCCTTTTCTTTCTCATTTCTGTTTTTATTTTCCTTTTTTTTCTCATTTCTGTTTTTATTTTCCTTTTCTTTCTCATTTCTGTTTTTATTTTCCTTTTCTTTCTCATTTCTGTTTTTATTTTCCTTTTCTTTCTCATTTCTGTTTTTATTTTCCTTTTCTTTCTCATTTCTGTTTTTATTTTCCTTTTCTTTCTCATTTCTGTTTTTATTTTCCTTTTTTTTCTCATTTCTGTTTTTATTTTCCTTTTCTTTCTCATTTCTGTTTTTATTTTCCTTTTCTTTCTCATTGGTGGTTTAATTGTATTTCCTTTTTCTTTAAAAAAAAAATAAATAAATAAAAATACATGTGGCTATGTGTTTAATTATGTTTTATTTTGCATTTACATTCTAATATCTGTTTTAATTTAATTTCCTTTTCAACACAAAATAAAAACTAAAAAAAGTAAAGAAACATGTTGCAATGTGTTTTATTCTGAAGGTACTTGATTCCCAGCCCACAGCAAAGCAAAGCGCAGGCGCTGTGTTGAATAGCGTGGTCAAACTGACTGACAGCGCCTACAAAGCTGAGGTCCAACATCATATTCAGCAATGTAGGCGTTGTTCCCAACAACGCCAGGTAGCGACTGAGGAGGCCTGCTATAGCGAATCGCTACCGCCCGCGGCTGACGCTAGCGGCGCTCATAGCGCCATACTTCAGTCGCTCATCTGTCGCTACCTGGCGCTATTGATGAATCGGCCTCCCCGTGCAAAGGGTTATAGTAGTAAATAGAGGCTGGTGTAGTCACAGAATGGGATGCCCCAACAGCCAGCAGTGCACCTGTGAGCAGTAGTACTATGCACAGCAAAAGTGTGTTTATCAGGCCAAATTTCTATTAGAATAAGTGCAAAGGGTTATAGTAGTAAATAGAGGCTTGTGTAGTCACAGAATGGGATGCCCCAACAGCCAGCAGTGCACCTGTGAGCAGTAGTACTATGCACAGAAAAAGTGTGTTTATCAGGCCAAATTTCTATTAGAATAAGTGCAAAGGGTTATAGTAGTAAATAGAGGCTTGTGTAGTCACAGAATGGGATGCCCCAACAGGAGTGCACCTGTGAGCAGTAGTACTATGCACAGCAAAAGTGTCTTTATCAGGCCAAATTTCTATTAGAATAAGTGCAAAGGGTTATAGTAGTAAATAGAGGCTTGTGTAGTCACAGAATGGGATGCCCCAACAGCCAGCAGTGCACCTGTGAGCAGTAGTACTATGCACAGCAAAAGTGTGTTTATCAGGCCAAATTTCTATTAGAATAAGTGCAAAGGGTTATAGTAGTAAATAGAGGCTGGTGTAGTCACAGAATGGGATGCCCCAACAGCCAGCAGTGCACCTGTGAGCAGCAGTACTATGCACAGCAAAAGTGTGTTTATCAGGCCAAATTTCTATTAGAATAAGTGCAAAGGGTTATAGTAGTAAATAGAGGCTGGTGTAGTCACAGAATGGGATGCCCCAACAGCCAGCAGTGCACCTGTGAGCAGTAGTACTATGCACAGCAAAAGTGTGTTTATCAGGCCAAATTTCTATTAGAATAAGTGCAAAGGGTTATAGTAGTAAATAGAGGCTGGTGTAGTCACAGAATGGGATGCCCCAACAGCCAGCAGTGCACCTGTGAGCAGTAGTACTATGCACAGCAAAAGTGTGTTTATCAGGCCAAATTTCTATTAGAATAAGTGCAAAGGGTTATAGTAGTAAATAGAGGCTGGTGTAGTCACAGAATGGGATGCCCCAACAGCCAGCAGTGCACCTGTGAGCAGTAGTACTATGCACAGCAAAAGTGTCTTTATCAGGCCAAATATCTATTAGAATAAGTGCAAAGGGTTATAGTAGTAAATAGAGGCTGGTGTAGTCACAGAATGGGATGCCCCAACAGCCAGCAGTGCACCTGTGAGCAGTAGTACTATGCACAGCAAAAGTGTCTTTATCAGGCCAAATTTCTATTAGAATAAGTGCAAAGGGTTATAGTAGTAAATAGAGGCTGGTGTAGTCACAGAATGGGATGCCCAACAGCCAGCAGTGCACCTGTGAGCAGTAGTACTGTGCACAGCAAAAGTGTGTTTATCAGGACAAATTTCTATTAGAATAAGTGCAAAGGGTTATAGTAGTAAATAGAGGCTGGTGTAGTCACAGAATGGGATGCCCCAACAGCCAGCAGTGCACCTGTGAGCAGTAGTACTATGCACAGCAAAAGTGTCTTTATCAGGCCAAATTACTTTTAGAATAAGTGCAAAGGGTTATAGTAAATAGAGGCTGGTGTAGTCACAGAATGGGATGCCTCACAGCAGACTTGAGATCAGTTCAGTATATATGCACAGTAAGTGTATAAGCAGCCTGAAAACGCTAACAAAGCCAGTCAGCCAGCCAGTAACACTCAGGCTGGATGAAAAAAAAAAAAATCTCCCTGTGACTGCCTCCGATTTTTCCTAACTTTCCCTGCTTTTCGCTGACTTTCTGCCTGTCTCCTGCCTGTCTCCTGCCTGTCCCTGTCTGTCCCTGGCTCTCTGTCTCTCCCTCACTACAGCAGCGTCCTGTCTCTCATGAATGCAATAGAGAAATGAGGAAAAGCAAGATGTCCGCGACTTAAATAGCGCTGTGATGTCACCGGGCTTGCTGGCTGCTGATAGGCTGCATGTGACTGCCCCAGCTTGCACTGGCGCGGGGTAGATGTCTGGACATGTCCCGTCCGCCATCTTAGAATGCCTGTAATGTAAATGAATGGATGTTAAAGGAAAACTTTGAGCGATCGAAGCACGGGGAAATTCGGATTCGATCCGAAACGAATTTTTCATGAAATTCGGATCGAATCCGGGTTCGTCCGGATCGATTCGCTCATCCCTACTGAGAACTGTTTTTAAAAAAAGACATTTTTTTCTGGTCCCGCGAAAAGCATTCAGGAAGGGGAACCCTCGGTTCAGACAGGGAGTCATTCCTTGGAATCAAAGGAAGTGGAGCAACCTCAGCAGGAGAGGAGATGTGGGGATTAGCTGGAGAATGATGGAGAGTCTCTATTTCACCCTGGAGTTCCGAGTGACCAAGACAGAGTTCCCCCACAACTTGGGTTAATTCTGGGCTAGGTCCATTTTGTTGGTACTGTCACATACCTTTCTATAGACAAGGCTGATGTAGATACAGGCAGCCACCAGCAATACTGCCTGTGGCCTCCCCAGAGATTGGAGACTCGGGAAACTTAACAAAGGGGCGGGCTGGAGTGTCACATGTGAAGATGATGCAGAATCAGGAAAACCAGGTAGGAACTGATGAAGAACTGGAAAGCTAAGGTGAATTAAAGCTGACTGTAACTGAGGGGAGCCAGAAGGGAGTAACGGGTAGAGTGCAACACCACACACTGGTTTCAGGGGTGGGGTGTCTGCCGGAGGGCTTACGCAAAGTGGTTTGGGCTGCACTGCTGTAAAGTCGGGGTCCAAATACTGTCAGGGGGACAGACCACTGTCAGTAACTTCAAAAATGAACAAATTAACAAATAAGGGACAGGGATGTGGCTGTGGTGCTAGGTGGTACCTAGCAGGTGGTACCTGATTTAAACAGAAAATGAAGTTCCAGTTCACCAGGGACCTGCAAAGCAAAAAAAATAAAATATCAGTAATATTATTGTTTATTTATAGAGCGTCATTTTTCACACCCTGCTGCTGCTCGCCTATCTGCACCACAGAGGAACTTTGTCTTACCCCCCCATCGCCTCATAGGTGATTTATCAACCAGGTGGAATTCCGCTTTACATTCTGTATGTTGGAAAGGGTGTGTTAGCAGCCTCACGCAGTAGCGGAGTTCCAAATCCAAAATGGCTGACTGAGTTGAAGTGCCAACCAGCAGCACTTCACCCCCATTGAGTGGGCCTCCATGAGGAACATTTGTGCTGTGCTGCTGTGCTTTCAATACACCACCAATATGGTCAGCACTGAGAATGATGCCATCCCTATTCTTCACCTGCTAGACAAAAAACACTTCAGGTCATGATGCAACCTGAAAGGCTGAAACTACTGGCGGAGATCCCACCTGACACTGTTGCCAATGCAGAATAGGCATCAGCACCATCTCAAAAGGGATGTTAAACATGGGCACAATGTAAGACACAATGTTCAATTCGCAGCCACATCCACCACCATTGGGGATGGCTACCAGAAGGCAGACTTAGACTCACAGACTTAGACACTCAAATGTGTGTTCAGCTCCACAGGGGGTGTCATCACAAACAAGAAGATCTATCTAACCACAGCCAACGTGGACATCCATACATTTGTGAGGATAAAACAAATGTGGATTGAACAAGGCATGGCTGTGTCACCTACCTGGCAGAAAACACACAGACTGGTGGAAGAAGATGTAATATATTGTTAATGCATAACGAAACATCAACAGGTCAAGAGTGATCTGTCATCTCTCTAGTGTGGCAGCCTTTCCGCCCTTTAATTTACAGATGAATGAAGACTCCTTTTGGAAAGGTGGCTATACAGCGCTTGAGAGCTGATGCGGAAACATGCAGGTGTATTAGCAAATATCATAAAGAAAAGAACCTCTCATAAGAAACATCAGAAGCTAAAGGAGGAGATCTTAGAATCATGCCTGAATCTAATGATTCTTCTCCAGTGGAAAGAGAGCCAGGAGAGATTGTGGACAGCTTAGTTGGGAAGCAACTGATAAATGCCAAAGAAGATGGCTCAGAAAGGACTGGCATGGTAATTCATCAAATGGAAGCCAAACCTTTAGTGTAATTCAAATTTGATGGCGATTTCCATATTTAAAGGTTGTGGAGCTACCAAAATGTAATATACGAAAGCTAGATTAATATCAATATCTTGTATTCCTGCAAACTCTTGTATTTATGGGAGTAAATACAATATGAGAAGGAATATTTGGATTACATTAATTCATTCCTCGTTACTTCTGACAACTGAAAGTCGCCTGACTGCTCATTATGAAAGTTATTCTTAGGCACTCATTCTTTATCTTCAAGGCACTGTTTTGGTATATATCATTTCCATACATTAGGTGTCTGTTACACTCACGTGGTTGCCTCTTCTGCCATTTATCGGCAAGCATGTGAAATTTATGTGCCTGGCTTTCCCTCCTGCTAGCGGCTAAAAAAGTAAAAGAAACACTCACCTGACCCCACCCGCTCCCACCGCTTCTGCTGTTATCTACCAAAAAAAGGACACTTGCTGATGCGATCCCTCCTGCCGGGTCTCCTCTTCACCCGGGGGGGCCTCTGATTCCCCCCTAGACTCTTTCGTGGTGAAGAGAGGGCCTGAAAAAGCCTCTCTCCCCCACTTCATCGGTCATCGGCACTAGCCCCACCTTATCCATGACCTTATTGCGCACGTGCCCGAAGATGCTCTGTAGCACTGAGGGGGGAGAAAATTGGAGGGACAAGGGGTTGTGATACCTTGCCTCCCATCCCCCCTCCACTGATCACCCAGCATCTATCATCGGATCGCCATGGGAAATAATCGCAGAGGGACATTGGAGATTAGAAAAATAAAACAGTCATTTTTTCTGCTGTGTTGTGTCTTTTTTACATTTAATCCTTTGTGAACAGGTAAGGGATCCATAAGACCCCTATACCAGTTCACAAGCCTTAGAGAGCTGGCAGGTCACCTGCAGCTAGTGGGTGACTTGGCATTAACACCCCAAATTACCTGCCTCCCTAAAACCCGGGGGGTAGAAGAGCCTGGGGCTATTTATGCTGTGTGGGCTTGTAGCCTGCAGGAAGGGGGGGTCGCCAAGGATGCCACTGCACCCTGTTCTACAAGCCCTGCATAGCCCTGTATAGCTGGTACATGAGCTGGTCATGCTGGGTGTGGAGATCCCATGCCATTTGTTTTCATTTTTAAATGTTTTTCTGTTTCTATAGTTTTTATTAAGAGCATAAACCTTATACAACATATGCTGACATACGGAACATTTTGTTCACAGATTAAAGCTTAAACTTCCAATAGAACAAAGTATACTACAGATACGTCTTTGGCCTGACTGCTACTAACAATCTCCTCTACCTCTTGCTACATAGAGGAGACAGAAAGGATAGGAAATAAAAAGGATGGGGTGCCATTCCTCCACTTTACTGCCAAAAGGCAAAGCTAACACCTTAGATTATCAAAAGCTCCCAATCAAAATGTCTCGGTTAAAAGTGAGTTATCCAGCTCTCCCCAATCGCTAGGAAAGGGGCAAAATCCCCCTGCATTGAGGCCTCATTGATGTGTGGAATTAGGCTCCCAAGGGGAATATCTGGTTTCTTCCAAAACTGTGCCAGAAGTAGTTTGACTGCCATTAGAATATGCTTTATAAGACCAAACTGAGTCTTGGAGCAGCCAGGTTTCAGGTTGAGCAAGGCCAGTCGCGCTGAGGGGTCAGCTGTAGCCCGGTGGCCTTCCTTATGATGTAAAACACTCTCATCCAAAATTTTTTACCCACCCTACATTCCAACCTAATATGCATATATGTCCCATTGAGATGGGCAGAACTTATGCACCCTCTCCAGAACTGAATACCACCCAAGCGATACCTCCAGTGCTCCAACATTTAAATAGCCTGAAAACTAATGCCTCCAGATCTCTTTCCAGCCACTGTCCGGAAGGGTCCTATTGAAGTCCTTTTCCTATTTCTGGGAGCACTTTGAGGGTCGCAAATTTAAATTTTGTGCCCTCCACCAAAAAAATGATCCAGGATTCGTGAAGCCAGAAGGAAATTCAGGGTTTTCCAGCATGGATAGCAATGGACAATACAGAAATGCTAGCCTCCTGCGCACCTCCTGTTAGCCTTCTATATCCAGAGGGAATAATTTAAGACAGGATTTTGAATACCGTTATAGACCGAGGGGGATCAGCCATAAGAAATTTGAGATATGAATCAAGGAGCAATAGGACTCCTCCATGTCGACCCACAGTGGCTTGCCCCTCCATGTACCACATTTTGCTGTGCAATCTGGCAGGCATAGTAGTACTGCGACAGATTGGGGACACCGAATCCCCCTGTTGCTTAGCCCTTTAAAACATTGCTTGGTCTACACTTATTATGCTTACCCCATATGAACCTGTTTAAATCCAACTGAAGACCCTTCAGAACAGCGGCCGGGATCGCCACCGGTAACACCCCAAAGAAATAAAGTAGATTAGGAAGCCAAGTCATCTTCACTGCATCAGTCCCCAGCAACGAGAGATTTAGCCTGGCCCAAATAGCCAGCATGGACCGGAGGCTTTTAAACATCCTAAGATAGTTGGCCACATAGAGAGAACTATAGTCCGCTGCCAAATTTATGCCTAGATACTTAATATACAAGTCCAACAAGGCTTTAACATTACTTACTATATTTTCAGGGAGGGATAAATGAGGCGCCTTTGACTTTCCAGAGTTTATTTGGAGGCCTGAGATCTTAGTAAATGCACCCAGAATCCCAAACAAATTCGGCAAGGTTGTTAACGGGTCTGTAACCACCATTAGGATATCATCTGCAAAAAGTGATATTTTGTGTTCGTACCCCGCTACCCCAACTCCCGCAACGTTGGCACTATTCTGAAGTAATCTGGACAGAGGTTCGATGGCAAGGGAGAATAACAACGGGGAAAGGGGCCATCCCTGTCTGGTTCCCCTGCCCAGGGTGAAGCTCTCAGAGGCATAGCCCGAGTATCTTACAAATGCCCAGGGGCCCAGGGGGCAAGGATGATTTCCAATTAATGAAATTAGGTCCTAAACCCCATTTCCTCAAAATAAAATGTAGACAATCCCAAGGAACTGTATCAAATGCAATTGAACCTCTGTCCAGATTATGTATCAAACGCCAATAGCATAGCCTGCTGCTCCTCCACCTTCGCATGGTATAAAAGGTTCACAATCTTCCGTATGTTGTCTCCCGCCTGCCACTGGGGTATAAACCCCACTTTTTCTTTTGATTTATCTATTGAGTCAAGGAGCTAGGACCTTTGCCATAATTTTTACATCAATATTTAATAAAGAGATAGGCATTTTTAAGTGTTAACAATCCTCTAAAAATGGGGTCCATAGGGGAACCCTATGTTCTTTTTTTAATGTCTCCTGTCACCCAGCAGGAGAGAAAAATTCAGTGTGATACACGTGGGACACAGTGTTGATGGAGTGATGGAGGTAAGTATTAAAATAAGAAAAAAAGCAATAAGCAATAAATTATTGTGTCTCTGTGTTTTTTTTTCATTTAACTCTTTGTGAACTATACCAGTTCACAAGGCCCCGTTACGTGCCACTTCAAAGCCCAGGGGGAGGTAGAAGAGCCAGGGGCTGAATAGGCTGTGCAAGCTTGTAGCCTGTAGGGTGGGGGGGGGCACCAAGGCTGCTGGGCTGCTGGGTAGGGGGGACCCCACACCATTGTTTTGGGGATTGTTAAGGGTTTTTTTATTCAACCCTTTATAGTGTGGATAGTAGTTGTATTTTATTTGTAAATGTTATAAAGTGCTCTTTACAGTTTGGGGTCTCCTGGGCAGGAATGGGGGTCACCGATACATATGTGGTACCGTTATAATAGGGAGAAATGGGGGTTTTAATAAAATAAATGTTTTGTTTAAAATAAATAAGACACTTAGACAAATATTTTATTTATTTCTTTTTACCTTTTTCACTCAAAAATATATTAAAAAAATGGTGGAATAATTACAAACAAAACATTTCACATTATTATATAGATTATTATTTTTTATTCTGCTTTTTTATACATTTATTCGGGAAAACCTGTGCAACCAAATAATTTTTCAAGTGATTACTTCCAGAAAGATGAGCCCACTACAACAAGCTGGCTATGCCTAGAAAGCTTGGTGTGTGTACTTTCAGGGAATGTATGGTTTGTGGGGGTAATATCAAATGCAAAGGGTTGGTTGAAAAAGTAGGCACTTTGTCTGTAGAGCTGAAATTTTCAAGTAAAATGTTACGCGCATGCTTTACTTTGGGGTGTTTGGTAACTCTTCCCTTGACAATACCTATGCATGGTGGCTTTTGTTCTGCTTGGGGGACCGTACTTTTTCAGGGTTAATTTGTTTTTTCTAGTTTGCATTGTTTTCTTTTTTTTAGAAAAATATGGCTTTGATTCTTGTGAATTCATTGAGGGATTATTTCCAGAAAACTGTGCCAACGTCAACAAGCATGTACTTCCTGGGAATATATAGTTTGTGGGGGTATTTCAAATGTAAAGTGTTGTTTTTCTTAAAAAAAACTGCGAGATGTGCATAGCAGTTGTATTTTATCAGAAAATCTCCTAAAGCGCTAATTCAGTTTGGGGGAGTCTCCTGGGCAGGAAAGGTTGTCTACCAATACATATGTGGAACTGTATATTGTAGCCGAGAGAGATGGGGCATTTACATGCTATATGATTTTATTGAAAAACTTTTTTTATTACAAAAAAACACTACAAATTGTAAAAAATAGATTTTTTCTTTTTTGCTTCACCCAAAAATATTAAGAATACATACACTTAAAAAAATATATATTTTTTTTCTGGGAAATCCCTGGGAATCCCTTCAAAAATCACAGTTTAACAAAACTAGCAAAATAGTGAAACATGGTCTGGTAACAGAGGGTGGCAAAAACTCTAGGTAGGCTGGCAGTTAAAGGATTAAAGAGTACTGACACCAGAGTGGCTGGAGCTAGTGCTATTAAATAGTACTGACACCCAACCTATCTAGCCCTCACTCCAGCCACATACTCCTGAATAAATATCCTGAAAAAGACAATAGCATGCTTAGCAACCTATTTAGCCCTCATTCCAGCTGCTTTCCCTTTATAAATTTCCTTACAAGGACAGTTTTAGTAAAAAAGAAAGCCCTATCTGTTCTTCAGCATCAGCAGCAGCCAGCAGCATCTTTCCCTAACTACTGCAGAGTGAGCGCCAACGTGATCTGTGTGACACAGACCCCATTTTTTATATGGCGGGATCTTGTGTCCCGTCTGGGTTGGCAGTGAAGGGAGAAGACTGATTGACTGCTGTGCAGCCAAAAAGCTCCCCAACAAACCACAGAAAAAGTTTGTGTCTGATAAACCCCGAGGAGGGTAATGTGGCCTCTCCAGCACAAACCATCTTTATCATACTTTCTCGTAGGGGGCCCAAGTAACTGGTGCCAGTGATCTTCTAACAAATTCCCAGATTGCGGACATCATTCTCCCTCCACCTGAGCCTCCGGAACCAGGGCTCGAAAACGCTCCCACTGGAAATGATACACGGAATCAGCGATGCTATTCTTCACCCCAGGTGTATGCACACTTTTGAACAGTACGTTTGTATGCAAGCAGGACAGCACCAGTTGCCACAGCAGCACAATGGCAGGCATCGAAGAAGCCGTCAAGTCAGTAATCATTGCCATAAATGGCAGGTTATCCGAGTTAAAACGCACCACACTATTCTCAAGGCTATCCCCCCACAACTCGGCCGCCACCAGTAATGTCAAATGTTCTAGGAAAGCCAGATTCCTGATCAGTGGTGAAGTGAACCACTCCGCAGGCCACCGCTCAGTTCACCACCTGCCCACAAAGTAAGCCCCAAAGCCTCTTTAACCAAATGCATCTGTAAAAAGATCCAACTCTGCATTCTCACATACCGGCTTTTGCTAGTATTTTAGGCAATTGAATTCTCGCAAAAAACTAACCCAGGCCCTAATTTCTGCCTTCAACCCAGAAGTCAGACTGAGGCGATGATGTGGCTACCTGGTGCCCGTGGTAGATAATGAATGCCTTCGTGAAAAAAACTCGACCCACCGGAAGAATCCTGCAAGCAAAGTGAAGCTTTCCCAAAACTGACTGAAGCTATTTCAAAGTAATTTGCAACTCCAGGGCTCATTCCAAACTGCCTAACAAACCCATCACTTTATCTGCTGGTAGCTGACAGACTCTGTGCAATGAGTTAATATCAATCCCTAAAAATGTAATTGGGGTTTTAGGTCACTCTGTTTCATCCAGTTAATGATCTTTCTTTAATAATCCATTTCAGGCAATAACTAAATTTCCCAAATATTAGCAGGAAATGAAACAGCCCTTTAGCAATTAGGCCACTTCCCCTCCTTCTTAACCAGCTGTAATGCATAGTGGGATGATGCATAAGTCACTGACGACAGCTATTAGTCAATGCCATTATTCACCGAGCCCCCCTTTAGGAAAATAGAGGTGATGAATAAGCAGAAATTTCCCAGATAACTTTTTGACAACTGCCCCCAAAGGTGAAACCACCAAGTTCTCAGTTGGAGGGGATGAAAAGGGGGCTGCAATCCTCCCTAATGACACCTCCCTGTGAAGCTTATCCCATATAACGTTGAACTGGAATGTGGCTGAGCACAGGTTCACTGCAGCCTTAATGTGGATGAACAAGGGATTATAAAACTATGCAAAAACCATTAGCAATTAAATTGGCCATCTCACTGTCCAGGTACCTATTTACCAGGGAAGCATTGCCTCTACTTTCACTTGTACATCCCCCTTTGCCAGGATCCCGAACACTCATGCCTAAAGCAACACGTTGCTCCCCATTTGCACTGGAACTCATTAAAGGCCCTGCATGTACTTTTTTTACTGGGATTAGCAGCTCTTGCTCCTGCAGAGGTGTCCACCGCTTGAAAAAGCTGCTGCCCAGAAGCAGAGGTATATGTACCCCCGTCGTACACATGGTGCACCTCCCAGAGGAAATCCAAATAGCAAGAAAGAGCAAAGTTCTGGATGTTTTTCCCAAATGACGCTGCCCAGGATTGTGAACCCCTGCAGCCAATTCCCACAAGTTCAGCCTGAGCCTAGGCCTATCTTGGTCCTCCTCCTTCCTATGCTCTTTTCCCATTTTTCAACATTAAAACATTCCAGAGGTAACGACGTGAATATATCAAAATATTCCATACTTTTTCCTTAACCTCTGCCTTTAAGTGAACCCCCCAGAGGGCCCTCCAAACAAATATAGGAATGACTTTCTGCATGGTTCAAAATTGGTGTGGTCTTTTCCCCTAAACCGGAACTGGGTTTTGATGCCCGTCGCCATTTCCAACCCAACCGTTTTCCCAACCCTCAAGTTATGCAATACAAGTGTTGTGAAAGATAAAAGCCAAGGCTCATCTGAGGTGCGCATGTGGATGTCTGTACCATCGCCTAGATGACTCACAACCATTGCCACTATGTCTGCTAGTTGAGAAACCTCTCCAAAAGACAGCTGCCACATTGCTGTTGAGGCTGCCCCTTGCCTTGCTGAGATCTCCAAATTCAGGCTAGCTGGGTGCGCCACCATGCTGCTGACTCCCACCGTACCTCTCCAGCTAGCGGTGACCAACGCAGCCACCAATTGTCAATCTCCCGCTACTGCTGCCTTGCCCACTCCAGGAACCAAGCCCACCATCAAAACCTGGACCTTGAAACCTAGGAAGGGGCCAGGGAGGAAGAGCCACGCTAGAGCGGATTGCTGCTCCCTCGGTCTCTCTGCCTCAGTTTTACAAAGAGAGATTGCATTTTTTATGGCTACCTAATTGACTTGTGGGCAGTATACTCACCAATGTGCCATCCCACACTGGAAAGAGGACCATTCCCTACTCCCCTTAAATACCCCCGCTTTCTACATTCCTTCTAGGTCCTTAACAAACCCATCCTTAACCCCCCTCCTTGACCAGTAAGAAACCCCTTTTTCTGAGCATAAAAGAAGAGTGGTCTGTTTCCATAGAGCGAAAATGCAGGCCCACCAAGAGATGAACCTCGATCGAGTTTCTATGCATATTTTAAGAAGAGGGTATTAAGCTGAAGTAGGCAGGCTGCAGGGTTCCCAGAGTGTGATGATGTGCCAAAACATTTGTAGAGAGGGGCACATACTGGCATGCTCTCTGTATACAGCATTGGGGGTCAGGGTTATAGGCCTCCCAGATCACAACTAATATGCCAACATATTCATAGCATACAAAGAGCACCAGGGGTAACAATATGCTTACTTTTTTTCCAATGTGTTCTTCTCTTCTTTAGTAACCACAATTCCCCTGAACAGAATACACATTACCCTGGCCAGGATGAATGTTCATGATGTTACCCTCCATGCCCCAGAATTGTTGAAAATAGAGGTACCAACATTACCAGCCATACAACTCGCATGTCAGTGAAATGGAGGCATTGTCATTACAATATTGCTTGTGCGTTGAAAATGGAGAGACGACACTGCTGCAAGCAAACTACAGTAAGGTGGAAGGTGAAAACCCAGCTAGACACAGTACAAGCCTTGGGGCCAGTGTGCTGGGCAATTTTTTGATGATGTAATTCAATGCCTTATCAGGCATCAAGCTACTAAATAAAGATTTCCACTATCCTGGGTTTTGGTACTTACCACTGGGGAGTCCCTGTTTGGGATACCCTGCTGTGTGAAACTCCAACAGTGGGCTATTATGCATTTACTCCATGGCACAGGCACAGCTCATCTTCAATCAGCTTTCCAAGTCTCACATATGCCAGTGTTGCTTAGTGATGCTAAATGAGAGTTTAGCCATTGCTCACATTCAGCGGCGCATCGCCTACACTATTTCCCATGGATTCCATGTCCGTCCTCTCGAGTCACATCATTAGTCACAAGGGGGGATTCCCCAGATATTCCTCCTCTGACCCTTCGTAGGGGTTCATTATTTTATTATTTGTTTATTTTATTTAACTGTTGGTGAACAGGGCAGTAACTGCCGGCATGCCACCTGCCAGTGGGTAGCAGGTGGCATTCTGAATAATCTGACAAGATTCTTGCCAGTATTGGGGAAGGCAGGATCAGGTCAAATCTAGCTTTTGTATGGATCTGAACACATCACTTGCTAAGTTTATTTATTAACTTCACTTTGGTTTGAATCTCACTGCCCCTAAGAGTTGATAAGGATCAGTCATTTGCTTATGTTGTCTTGAGTTCTTTTTGTTTCTTTTACATCCCTTGGATCAAAATGTAGGGGTTTAAGAGGGTTGGATTAATTGACATGTGTCGTCAGCCTAAATAATTATGGGACTACATAAATAAAACATAAATAGAGATACAGAAACAAATCAAGGGAACTGTGATCAAGAGCAATGTTGACTGGTGAATATGCAGCAAGCTATTGACAAAGTGTCTTTAAAAATCAGAATCTGTGAAGACAGTTCAGGGTAAGTTCAGGCAGTCACTTTCTACCTGTGCTCTGGCACATATTTCATGGCACCAGTGTGTCCCCCAGACACGTCTTACTCTCTTCAATATGGCAGCCTACTAGCCACTGTGCATGCGCTGTTCTTTGAGGCCTAGGCTCTCTGTCCTATTATGGTGGTTTTGAGGCCATTATGCAGGCACATTCACAACAGCTCCCGGACTATCCACACTCGAATATCAGCGCAGACTTCTCTCACATTCTACTAGGCTGCAGCCGAAAATAAGTCAGGAAAGACCAGGATGGAGAAAGGGAATAGATAAAACGATAACAGCAAACTGGGGGATATCCATTAACCACACAACTAGGTACACTATCCCAGCAGTACTTCCCCTCATAAGGGGACATTTTGGGCCTGATCTTCTATTTACTGTGCCAGACTCTGTCATGCACACAGGCATAGCAGCATTATTTACTAAACCTATTTTTAATCAGTGCAATAATTACATTTTCTATTTCACTGGCGTACAGCGCCACACATAGACAACCTAGCCTGGTATAAGTTGACACAATGCTCATTTCCCTCATAGGATATAATTGGAATATATTAATTGGAATATCTAAATTTTTGGGGGGAAATTGTAACAGTAGCAGCTCAGCACTTGGTTCATTGTGAAGTGTAAGGGAATACCTTTAAAATAGCACATCTTAAGTGTGCACATTATATGTGCCAGACTGCTCCACCTCATAAATAGTAAAATATGTGGCTCAGGAAACATGGCACACTCTGGCTTAGCCCATCGTAGTCTATGTAGAGCAGCGTCTTGCTGCTAGTCTGTTGCAATACATTTACATGTGCCAGAATCTAAGTTGTAATGCAAAGCACATTATAGCACACTACTGAATAACACAAATAATCCCCTGCTATTTAAAACATAGAAGTTTGGCAGAGTTAAATCTGGCCCTTACAAATGAAACAGTAAACAGTCACCAGATACAGGCTCAGCAGCACTATGAGTAATGAAATTCGAGGTGGGAGTTTTTAAAACTGCTGCTTCTCGCCAATGTGTAGTTTAATATAACAATCAGGATGAGTCATCTCTCTGCTGTGTTCCCTGCTGAATCTCTTCATCTAGTGTGATGGACAGATAACTCTGAAGAATGCAGTATCTGTATTGCTTACTATAATAATACCAAACGAGCATTGACAAAATCATCATTGGTCAGTTGCAAAAGGCCATCCTACTGCTTATTGTATTAGGAGTTCGGGAAGATCCCGATTAGTGATGAAATAAGTAAGCTAACTATACGTTTGTGCCATGTTTACTGTTCTATTAACTGTATATACTATTTACACTTTAATTGTTCATTTGTATTGCTGTTGTAATGATACTTTGTGATGCAGATGATTCAGTTTAGAATCAGCATTAGCCCAGAAGGCATGTATGTGTTTTGTAGAGGAATGCCTACACAACCAATGTTCTTATGAACTTACCATCACCATTATCGGTGGAGCTTTCCATCTTAGTAAATCAGACCCATTATGTTGTTGCTGTAGTAACATTAATAACACTCATTATTCAACAACCTTTAAATATTCATCAGGTCTTAATCTAATTATCCCAGAATTAATTTTGCAAGAGTTAAATCTTTTATCATACAGAAAAGAATGTATATGGAAGACAAATTAACATGAATTTAATAAATGCAATCACTGTGTATTTTAATTTTTGGCATTAAAGCATTAAAGTGCATATCAGAAAGGGAAACAATTAAAACTAACACATTACTTCTTCATGTAAAATAATCTGTTAATTAAATGTATACATTAAAAACAAATCTCTGTACATTTAAAACCATATCAAATTGGCCCAAAGCAATTCCTAACTACAGCCGTTTTAGTTTGTTTTTGACATTTTCTTTTTTCATAATCTATCTAGCAGAAGAGAAAAAGCATGCAAATAATTTAGAATATGGTGGTACATAGTAAATAGAATATGGTGTGTAATGGAAAATTGTCACACTATAGGGTGGCAACGGGGGAAAAGAGTTCATGTTAGGTGAACTAGTTGCCCCGAATAGACACACTCTTTTTAAACAGAGGAAAAATAATCTAATAATCTAGACTTTGACCTGCCTTAAAAATACTGGATTTGGTACATAATAGAATTAAATCGACAAGTAGAAAGTAGAATGCCACGAATGCAAGGTTTGAACAGATTCCTCAGGCTGGGCAGAGGGGAACAAAACAGAATGGGAACTGACAATAGTTATTTTGGCCACAATTTTTTTTTCCATTTTAGGCTCCTTTAGATTTAGTAAAATAAATCAAAATAGAACATTACTGGGGATGTTGATAGCACTATGATAAGGATCAAAACCTGATCCTTTGAGCAGATCTTCAGTCAAAAATGACTGGTGGTCTGCTTTCCCCCCCCCCCCCCGTCCCACAGCAGGTAGGCATCACTATTTGGGAAACCCTTCTGTGTTCCCACTACCCATTCATTCATTTTGGGATGCCCATTTGCCACAGAGCATGCCTAGAAGTCAGGAAGAATACAAGAATACTCACCTGGTCATACAGCGCATGCACAACCGCCCGGCAAACTCTGCTGTTTTCTAGCAGTGCAGTGAACACGGTTATAGCTGCAGATTAAAGCCATTAAAGTGACCAAAACTTTTCACTATCCCAGGTTTCTGGTACACCCCTTGGGGCATTCTGATTTAGGATGCTCCACTATATGGAACCTAGCCATTCGCCCATCATCCTTAGCTTTTCACGAGTCCATTGTGCAGGCATGGCTCTCCTTCAATCAGCTTATCCGGGCACAAATATTAATGTGTGTTTTGAGAAGTTGAATGGAATTCCAGCCACACAGATGATCAGCGTGCAGCATTACTCGCATCCTTTGGCTGTGTGCGTGGCCATGGCAGCTATTCAGATAGGGCAGGCGTGGCCATGCACAGCCTGAGTAGGAGGCAACCGATGCTGCCGCTGTCCGCACACGTAGCGTGGGCTTGTTGGCGAGGTATGCTTATCAGACGATGTTGGGGGTCACACTGCAGGTCATCCCAATTTGGGGTGCCCGAGGAGAGCCTCCAGGGTTCCTTTTGGTCCACTTTATGCTTCACTTTTATTTATTTTTTGATGTAGCTAACAAAAGAGGACCATCTTTCCCCCATGTTTCTAGCCTCCAATCAGGAAACAGGAAAGCTTCTGGCACAGGGATTGGAGGCCAAGCAGCCAGCCTCCGAAGATGGGGATACTGCATGATTCATTATAAACTGAGGATATATTTTATTTTTCAGACAGTGTTTTGTTTTGGTCTTGCTCAAAAGTCATCTCTTTCTGGGATAGGGTATATTAGCCAACCCCAATGATCCAGCCTCAGCACTGGTGTACCACCTTGGTCAGATCCAGCTATAAAAACTCCCAGGCAATACGCTTCATTAAACCGGACCTTCAGCAAAATGTATTTTATATTTGGTTGCAGGAACTGCAAGATGTGACACTCGCCCTTGCTCCTGAATGCCCGTTCTTTGCCTGCAGAATGCTGGCCAGGAGTTCTATAATCGGGCCCTATGCAAAACCCAGGCCGTGGTTGCGAGGGCCCTCTGGCTTTTGAAGTCCAGATTTAGGTGTTTGGACCATACGGGGGGGGGGGGGGGGGGGCACTGCAGTATGACCCCAACAAGGTTATACCAACATTTTAATTTACGAGTGGCACAACTGAGTGTCAGGGTCCTTCAGTTGGTGGACGAGATGCAGGAGCTGCGCAACTAGTTGGGGACCACAGATGAAGAATAATGTTCAGTGGCCTGCCATTGCTATGTATTTTGTTTTTTATAGTTGTAAAAATTTGAAATTTTCAATTTTATTTACATTTTATATTTTATGATGGTATAAAAAAAAGGTTACATTGTCATTTCATTTACAAAATACATTAACACAAAACAAATGGGCCCAGAAATATTTAAAGATGAATATTCACATGACCGAGAAGTGATTTGGGTGAGCTTTAAGGGTCCAAAAGGGAAGATGGAGGATAGTGCTAAGTGGTTTGGTGAGCGTTAAGGGTCCAAAAGGGAAGATGGAGGACAGTGCTAAGTGATTTAGCTAAACATTGTAGTCGAAGTGAGGGTGGCAAATATGTAGGCAAGCACTTTAATGAGTTAAGTTTGTAGTGCGCAGGCTCAAGATCGTAAGGATTTCCGTCTGGACGAATATTTATTGAAAAAGGGAAACAGAATCAAACGGGAAACATAAAGGATTCGTTGGAGGATAAGATGGGAAAATGACAAAAACGAAAGCCTACGTTGTAACATGTGAAAATGAAACGGAAAAGTCTGGATGGAAAATGACATCCTCGTATTCGTAATCTGCCGTACGAACGGACGGAAACTTTACAGAAGGTTTTCAATGCATGCATAGAATCGCTCGTACGCTCATACGAGAACGGAAACATTTACGAAAAAAAAACAGATCGGAACTAAAACGGAAGTTTTTTTTGTCTCTCTGAATCGAGGCTTATGTCCTCATTGGTTTTGAGGTCCTAGAGCCTGGGCCCTTTTTGCTTTTTTTGAAGGGTCTGTGAGTGCAAGAAAACAAAAAAACAGCATCCTTACCTTTTATCCCCCACTGCAGCTTCCTCCTGGTCTGCCAATTGCTGCTTGCATGATTAACAAAACTCCGCTGGCATTCCTGGGCAGTCGTTGGTCTGTCCCATGTCTGCCACAGCAGAAATCATGACCAACTCATGCCTGACTTGCTCCCCTCATTGCAATAGTTGGAGCTGTGCATATTCCTAACTGCAACTGGCATGGGGTGAGGGGAAGCATGCTCAAATGTCAGTGGTCCCTGTTTTTGAAAACAGTGAGGTTTCTGATCATCAGCCTGTGAGGAAGCAGCTGTGGGTGAGAAAAGGTAAGTACAAGGCTCACCAGTTAGCAGGTCTAGGTTAGTTAATAATGGCCAATCTCCGCCACTATCTTCACCTGTAGACAAGTCCAAGTTTGCCAGGATGCAAGCAGGCCTCACTATACACCCTTGTCCCCAGGTCTTACAGTGCGCAAACTATATCAGCTGAGGGCTGGACCTGCAGGTGAGTGAGCAAAACTGGGATTATCGTTAGGTCAGACAAAGCAAGTGTCATACACAGGAGGTCAGTCCAACAGGCATCAAGGCAGAGGAATATTCGGAGTCAAAGTCAGAGGACAGACCAATGGTCAAAACAGTAGCTGAAGCAAGGTACCGAAGGGAGCTGGCGAAGGCAGGGTCAAGGATTCCAAGGTCAACAATGGGGGGGGGGGGGTAAAGAGGAGGCGAGATCAAGATCAATCCTGGTCAAATGCAAGAAGCCAGAAATACAGAGCTCTGCAAAAACAAAGTGCACATGCTGAGATGCTGGGGATGCAGCCGGAGGAGGAAAGCTGTGATGCTGCCTGAGCTGGCGCCAGGCTGATGCGCTGGCTGGGCCCCGCTCGGCTCAGCAGATAGTCGAAGGCAATGATAGAGGGAGGAGCAGATGAGTGGAACGCTGTGACAGTAAGTATCCTATTTCTTGCCCTCTTGCCTTTACAGAACATTTATTATTGACCTGTTTATTGCTATGTAATTTATGATGTTTTCACATTAATCCTCTGATTGTAAAGTGATACACAATATGTTGGTGCTATATAAGATTATTATTATTTCTGTTTTTTCTATTTTGTTGTTATGGTGCAGGCTCAAGGAATTTGTGGACATATGGCATGAGTGTGGTTGGCAAAGGTTTTTTCCAAATTGAATTGTCAATGCATGATCTATGGTCTATGGTCTATTGGGGTCTTGATAGTGTACAATCTATTGTCCTATTTCTCTCAAACATAAAAACAAAAAAAGAATAAACTATAAGGCATACACAAACGAGAATTAGCACATGGTGGAGGTGGATGGGTAAGGCAGAGAAAATAATTCCTGTCACTGTATAAAGTAAAGAGAAATGGGCACATCACAAGATTGAGCAGAAAGAATATTGCATATCACAAGATAAAACAGAGAGTAATCGGAAAATCAAAGGATTAAACTAAATTCCTTTGCCATATTACAATCTAAAGCACACCATGAGATAAATTAGTAAACATGTAATATTTAAGTAAACCTCTAAAGGTAAAGCCAAAAAGGAAACACAAAATGTTTATAATAATTTAACACAGCATTTAAAAAGAGAACCTGTTATATTATAGGATAAAGCTAAGGAAATCGGCACACCATGGAGTAAAGAGAATTTGGCATATCATGAGCAGGAATTATTTTCGTAAGGGAAGTGATTGGGGCACAAGGAGAAGAATGCTGAGGATTCATCAAATCATGGATAATGTTGAGAATCAGGCATATCATGGGAATTAGAAAGAAATCAGCATCTATGTGTAAAAGAATTTTGGCACATTATAGCTATACCCGAATAACACCCTAAAATGCACCCTTTTTTTTCTTTTCCGAAAAGTCCAATTCATTAAGGGTAATGGTGGCTACTGGGCGGTCTGTGGCTGCAAAACTGAATGCCGCACTTGCTGGCAAAATGGAAGAGCTGCTACGCTCTGGAGTGAGCCACGTGCTCCCGCTTCTGGAACTTCTGTAAAGTATGGAAAATTCCACGATGCATAGATAAAGGAAAGGTTTTAGCATATAATGCATAATTGAGAACATATGACATATCATGGGTAATGTAGAAAATCCAGCATATATCATCACAGATATTGGAGAGAAATTAGCATTTATTGGATAATAGAAAGAATTGGGTAAATTATGGGTGACAGCGTATTCAGTATATGATAAAAAATGGGAATACGTCATATGAAGGATAATGGGGGGAATCTAGAAGGTCATGCATACAAATGTGGCATATACATGGATAATGGAAATATTCTAGAATATTGTGGATAATGGAGAGAAACTGGAATACCGTGGATAATCAAGAGAATTCCACGTATCATGGATAATCTGAAAGAATCTTGCATATTAGGAATAACGGAAGCAATCTGGCTTATCATCAATAATGGAGATAATCTGACATATCATCGATAATGAAGATAATCTGGTATATCCTGGCATATTATACATAATAGAGAGAAACTGGAAAATAATGAATAATGGGAAGAGTTCAGCATATCATGGATTATGAAACAAATTTGGAATATTATGGATAATGGAAATAATCTGGCACATGCACAGAATTTGGCACATCGTGTGTAATAGAAACAATCTTACATATCACAGATAATGGAGAAAATTTGGCATATAATTGAGAATAGAAAAAATTCAGTATATCATGGATAATGAAAGGAATACAGCATATTGTATCATGGATAATAAAAATAAAATATTCAAAACCTTAATGGAGTGGTTGTGGACACCCGCCACACCTTCCTCCCAATGAGGAGCACCAAATAATTGTTACAAAGTTACAAAGTTACAAAATTACAGTTTTTATTTCAAATACATTACACTGACAATATGAGTTAAAATACATGAAACCTAAAAAGACAAGACACTTAAAAGTACCACTGCGAAAATCCCTATAATCTCACTACAGTATTGACAAATGATATCCGCCTCTTGAGGCCCTGAGTAAATAGCATTTGGACCAACCCCCTCCCCCCCCCAAAAAAGGGTTACCCCCTATCTTGTAATTATCTTGTAATTATTTTTGTGCCGGCAGAAAGAACCTAAATTTTACCTCAATACATAAAGTGCAAAAATTGTGCAAAAATAGCAGGATAAAGTGCCATAGTGTTAGAGCAATACAACGCAAAGTGACAAGTTCCCATCTGTAACTGCATAATAGCTACATCCAATTCATGTATGCAAAGAAAATATAATCAGTAAATCATTGGGTATATACATATATTGCACGAAATATCCCCTAAACTAATATATACAATTTATAAGCATGAACAAATACGTGTAGTCAGTGCCACAAAAAAAGTGCAAGTGCCAGCAGCAGTAATATTAAAATTACCAGACCATGATAAGGGCAGTCCAAGAGCACATAATGGAGAGGGAAACGCAGTACTAACTCCCGCGCACGCTGCACCCATGCCGCTTCAAAGGGTGAGGTGTGGCGGGTGTCCACGTCCACTCCATTAAGGTTTTGGTTTGCTGTCAGGAGCGAGCACATTTATGAGTATTGAAGGTGGTGAAAATAAAATATTCCATAGTATAAGTGCAGTGAGAATCTAGAATAATACTACTAATGGAGATAATTAAGCATATGATGGAAATAATTTGAGAATTTGGAAAATCAAAATAAAGCAATTTCACAAGGCATGGAATATAGTGAATATATGGCGAACACCACATATGGAAAAATTAGTTGTGTTGGAGTAGGTTTTTAATGCTACAATACATCCAACCTCGGGCCAATTCACTTTCAGTTTGATCATACCAAATCCTATTTTATTTGGCCAGTTTGAATACTTTTGGTGTTTTGCTGTCTTTCATATGCAAATGAGGGAATGAGAGATCCACCTTCCATTGCCTTCTGTATTCCTGCAATAATACAAAGTCTTGCATGAAACTAATGGAAATACACATTGACAATGGCTACCCATAATGCCACAAGTCACATTGCAATTTACCTGCTTCTGCTGTCTCTATCTCTCCCACACACACAGCCCTCATTATTTTTTTTTTCATTCACCCTTTTCCATCATCTTGCTCTTATTTTTCTTTTTCTCTTTTATCAGTACTGTCCTTAGAAAAATGCTAAAGACTGACATTTTCTTTGTGCTTTTTTAGATTATTTAAAAACATGCTTTGATCAAGTTAAAATAAATAAAAATTAGTTAATGAATGTTTCACTGTGAAATTTGGACCCCTTTTACCTCCTTTCTGCTTGCAATGTTTTTTTTTTTGTCCCTAGATCCTTCCGTGTCTCCTGGAAGACCTCCCTGTGATGCTAGGAATTCCCTGTGAAGCTAGGGCAACCACCAGAAGCCACATCCCTGAAGTATAAAAGCCTCTACCCAAAACTGCTAAGTGGTTCCAAGGTCCTTTTTACCACTTCCAATACAAGGGGACTTGCTGATACTAAACAGCATATGTCCATCAGCATGAACTGGAGCACACCCGAGAGAGCACCGGATCTGCGCTGAAGGGCATGGGCACTTGTATGGTGCCATATTTATAGGTCAGCCCTTATGCTTGGCGCAACAGCTGATCTTAGGCGAAGGAGGACACATTTGCCAAATGGCAAATACTGGGGACTATTCAGCTGAACACCTGCCAGGCAAAACATTCAATTAACTAAAACGAGAGCTGCAAATTTCATACAAAATTTTGGCAAATATATTTTGTGTGAAACTGAACCACGTTAGCAAATCTTTGAAACACCGCTACTGCCACTGACAAAAGAGGATTGGGGCTCATGTGAGTTACAGCAGTGCTTCAGCTGCACACTCTGCACCACCCATGGCACAGCCACTCCCCAAAGTTTGGGTCCACATTGCTTTCAGCAGGGACCAGGTTTGGGCTTGGACCGATCTTGCAGAACCTTTGGGGGGCTCATCCATCTCCCAATTAAAGCAAAAATAACATATTGATATATATGTGTAATGTAAAATAAAAATAAAAATAAACAGGTAAGTAAATAAAAAATAACTAAATTTAGAAACAACAGTGAGAGTGAGGTCTTTGTCTTTTAATGCTAAAACACATTCAACCCTAGGCCAATTTGTTTTCATGATGATCAGTCCTGTCCAAACCTCATTTTTTTGGCCAGTTTGAATATTTTCTGTAGGTGTCTTGCGCCCTTTCAAATGCAAATGAGAGACTCACCTCTCCTTTCCTGCTTTACTCCTGCAAAAATACAAAGAAAAACATGAAACTAATGGAAATTCACATTGACAATGGCTACCCATAATGCCACAAGTCTCCACACGATTTACCTGCTTCTTAGAATATTGTTGTGCTTGTGCTGTCTCTATCTCTCCCACACACGCAGCCCTATTCCATGTCCTCATTATTCTTCTCTCTCTTTCACCCCGTCCTCTCTATCATCTTGTTCGCTCTTTATCTTCTATTCTTTTACCAATAATGTTCTTGTAAAAAGCCTAAGCCTGGCATTCTCTTTGTACTGTGCAATTATGTTTGGTTTATTTTATATTCTTTTAAAACATGTTTTTATCACAGAAAAAGAAATGCAAATTAATTAATGAAATGTCGTGGGTAGCACACACAAGACAGAAAGCAGATTGGCGGGGTCAATGTCAGGAGATTCATAGTACATAATGTTCTGGTATATTATCTCTAAGTGACTGCTCAATTCAAATAGGCACCATTGACATTTGAAATTGGTGATTGTGAAGTTGACACACTTCATCCAAGGCCATGAAGCTTTGTGTTAGTTGCTCTTAACATCCTGAAGATTTAAGGATGCAGCTAGCAGTCATTATTTCCAGAAATTAGCGTGTGGAGGCTGATGCACTACTAGGACCATGTATTGCCAGATGATCATCTGTCTAGCGGCACTTAGAGCGGCCACTGGTAGATGCTGTAAGTGGGTATCGGATCTTGTAACCTAGTGTAGCGGTCCCTGTAGTAACCTGGCCGGCATTGATGAATATTATGTGTGCTGGGTCGCTCTAACAATAGTATATATATATGCTGCAGCGAGCGAGAGGTAGCGCCAGCTCAGTGCGCCTGGCACTCTGCGCTCAACACCATACTTAAAGCAGACCTTCACTTTGAATGAGAGCCTATGTTATATGTTTCCCACACCCTGTACATACTGATTGTCCACATTAAAAATCATCCTACCTGCATCTACTGCATGTTATGAGCCTTTAAACATCCAAGATGGCGGCCCATGGGGCATCAGGCAGCCTGTAAACAGGAAGTGTCTTCTGACTTCTGTGTCGCTCTGCATTCTGGGATTGCTGTCGTTTCCCAGACGCCAGTTCTGCTCTGTCTATGCAAAGTACAGCTATAAACCCGCCCCCTCTACTTTATCCCACTCTCTTCTCCTCAGTAAATGTAATTTTTCTGAGTCAAGATGGCGGCGCCGGTATCCTAGAGTCCTGAACAGATTTGCAGCCCAATGGGGGAAAGAATAAAAAGTTAGTTAAAATATATTAAGTTTAGATGCTGGGGAATCGTTTTTTAAGGGTTTGGGCTTTTCATTAAATCATGCTGAAGGTCCGGTTTAACAAAATCTACACACACACAGTGTCGGCGCTCCAAAGCGCTGTGGGCGCTGTAGCATAGAGCGCCAGATGCTGTGTGATTAAAGTCTATTTTTGAACACATATCCACCAGTAACAAAGCGAAAACATATGGAATGACATTGTTTTAATACTGTGACATTAACACTTTAGTGCCAGACCTGTAAATAGATTTCTGCATAAAAATAGAAAAAGTAAAAAAAAATTATAACAGTGTTTGTTTGCAGCCAGGAGAGGTCACACAATGATCTGAGCAAAAACACGCTATTTAAACACAAACAAATAAAAGCCCTTTGAAATGTATGGGAAAGCGACACTGAGCGAAAGGTAATACGTGGCACTCCTGAACCCAGAGCGCCGGCACTATATGCTGAGCCTCCTCTGGTAATATATGTGACGCTACATGGCGCCGTTAGAGGCGTTCACCAGATTCGCTTTCTTAAATGTGGTAAAGGCGCTCCCCAGAAGCTACCTGCCGCTACGAAGCACTTCCTGGCACTAGCCGTTCTTTAATTACCCCCTTAGTTTTTTGTAATTGTGAATAGAGATGCTAAGATGCCTCCTGGTGACTAGGTAGATTTGTTCCTTTGTGGATTTTGGGGTTCATTTGGCGGCATTGAAATAGTAATTAGTAAATGTATCTTGTTCGCTTCTACACTATGGACCCGAATTACAGTGAATGGAAAATCCTGACCAAATGTGTATAGGATTATAGGTTTATATGACTATCGATCTCATACATAGGTAGATATACTGTGTGTTGGATGCTTCCTATGCACTCCTGCCCTATGAAACGTGATGCTCAAAAGAATAATGTGCTGGCACAGAGAAGTAAATAAAAGTGGAAGCTAACTAGCATCAGTACAGTGTGGTGTCCAGAAGGTTTGGTTAACCCCCCCCCCCCTTGCTCCTAAATAAAGACAACGGAAAGGCAACCTGGAAGAGTCTCTTTTTCTAGAATGTAGCTACTAAATCTGGTCCTACCAAAATCCCATAAAATTTGAAAATTAGGCTACTAAACTGATCAGTTGTCAGTTCATTCAATAAGGAATGAATGGCACAATCCCATATTTGCAGCCATGTAATCAATGTATAGCAGTAAAAATTATGCAAGTGAGCACTGTTTAGCTTAAGATGTAAGAGACACTTGTCATTGTAGACTATAGAGGTTATCCAAATAGTTTTTAGAAGTTTTCTTGAAACCTCTTGAAACCCGTGAAAATGAAATGAAATTTAAAAACCCTGCATATGCAGTGGGGCAGTTCTGTGAGTCAAAATGAATTTCTAAGAATTATTTTTATTTAAAAAATAACTTTTGTTTATAGGAAATCCAAACACAATAATAATGAGCCACTCTTGTTTAAAAGAGTGCAACAAATTAGGCTCTTTTTTCATACCTGGTGAGACTGCCGAGTAGTGAAGGGTTCCAAGGTACGTCATATTAACAAAATTTTGCAGATAAAAAAATTAACCTGCTCCTGAAACCAAACTGCTACTCTCGAATTTCCCAGAATAGTACCACCATCAGTTTGTTATTATCCTAACAGTAACAAAACAGGCAGAAGCAAGATTTTCCCTATAGAGCTTTGAAGTTATCCCAAACTGTGGGATCACTTTTTTGCTGTGAAATGGCTGTTGCTTGTGTGGTGGGGAGCATCTCATCCACACTCCTTTTCTGGGTTGCAGACCCACGTGCTTGCAGGTGAACAATTGCAGTTGCCAGCGGAGCAATAGCAAATGACCACCATCAGTCTAGTGAGTCCAGGACTGGACGTCCAATCTCAAGGGTAAGTGTTGAGGGCCTAGGTTTTGGAGGTTGCAGGGTACTATATGTGGGGAAGCAACATTTGGCATGCCCCCCCCCCCAGATACAATCAGCAGACTCTTCAGGTTGTGGGACGGCTTTAATAACTTGTATAAATAATGTTATGACCCTTAACAACATGCACTCAATCCTCATTGATCTCCATTCTAGATTTTTCTTCAACCAGAAATACTTTAGTCCTGACACTTTCTTTTCTCCTTGATGCAAAACAATCTGTCTCTTTAATTGGGCAAATATTTATTATAATATATATATATATATATATATATATATATAAAACTGGGCTTCATCAGTGGAGGGGGGGGGGGTTACTGATTATGTACTGCTAAAAAAGACAATATTATATTAAAACAAGGTTTGAGACATAAAGCTTGTAGTACATAAATAAACAAGGTTCCTTGATAGACATTAACTGTTAAAGTAACCAAATACCAATTAACCTGGTCACCTAGAAGAGGAAATGAGGCTGATTAAATATATTTACTTTATTTTAATACATTGTGTAATGTATATGTTATGATGTTAAGATGTTGACTACATTTGTTATCATGTTTATTTTTCCCTTTTCTTAATAAAACAAACACAAGACCATGATTTTTAATAAAAAAAATATTTAATTAGTAGATTATAGCATTTAATATATTTCACATTTTTGTAGGTTTAAATAATTAAAATATATCACTTTTTATTTAGAAACACAGAACACAGCCGCACGATTGGATGCCCACTTTCATGTGGGGAGGTCATCAGTCGAAACCAAGAACACACCCACTACCTACGTGAGCGCAGGTGGCCATTCATTTGGCTGTGTTCTTGGTGAAGCTCAAGGATAAAGGTAAGACAATCGTGTGTTGGTGGGCTCCAGCTTTCCCCATGCCCCCCTCACTGTCGACAGTGGGAAAATGGGTGTTGGTCTGCTCTAACAGTAAAGATTCATCAGTCTCTCAGCAAGGTGTATTAGAGCCTCTAATGGTGGTTTTTACTACTAAAACAAGGCAGCAATGTAAATGCAGTCCTACGACATGTCGTAGTTGTAGTGGCAAATAAGGAGAACCAGAACAGTTGCAAATTGCTGTTTCTCCACCACCACTTGTGAGCAGTATGGCTGATGCAAATCTGAGGAGCATTTCAGGAGTTTTTAATGGAAGACTGATGATCTAAAGAACAGCGTTTTTTCATCTAAGTGAGTCACAATAACATGCCCTAAGCCTAAAAAATATAAAAAGATCAATTCCTCACATAGTCCTGACTGAGTCTAACTATAACATTTGCTGACAGACATTGACCTCAGTGGCTCATCGCTGTGTAAGCTCCTTGTTGGCTAGCAGTGAAGGAGCTTAATTCAGTTGTTCAGCACCTTGGACAGCATCAGCTTACACATACTTATTTATTACTAGCGTGTAAATAAAAGTCAGCTGTATATGCTTGTTCAGTCATTTAAACCTAAACTGAGAAACATACATTCACACAAAACAGCAGTCTCACAGAACAAATCTAATACAGTGCTGTAAACATCAATTCTTCAGCAAATGTAAACTAATAAATAATACAAGTATTTTTTACATAATTCCGAGGCATTCATCCTGATACAATATCAGCCTCAGGTATGTCGATGACTGGCATCTAAAATATACCTTATTAATAAAATGTCAGCAGTTCCACAATGAAGTGACAGCCTTATATACTGAGTGCAGTTTCTGAGCACTCAAACACTCTATTCTGTTCCTGATAGTATCTGGTCAATAAGAGGCTGTAGTCAGAACCACATATTTAAATCTACATCTGCTTAGATTGATTACGTTTTAAATAAAGTAAGGGCAAATGTATGCCTCTGTTATATTATTTTGTGGCACTGATATTGGAAAATACAGTACTTGGTCTACATTTTCTTCCTGTATGTTAAACACAAGACAACCAGATATCTACTAAACCTGCAGTGTATTTCTCCGCTGACTTTAGCTACACTGGAAGATTTACTGTAGATCTGTAATGTGCACTCAGGCACTAAGAAGAAGCACAGGTCACACAGAGACCCACCGATTCCATCAGCTCATAGGGCCTTCAAAATGGTGACTGCTGCAACAAGCTCTCAGCCTGTATCATCCACTAATACTCAGTATTTTCAAAAGGAACAATTAGGGCAAACCCCTTAAAATCCAGATGCGGTTCTATGATAGATAAGTAGAAACCAGCCTACCACACCAGTGTGTCCTGCACGGCAGAGGTGGTTCACGTCTCCTGGACAAATAGATAGCCAGCAGGTATTTCCATAAAATTTCTAATTTATTGAAATCCATTCAAATGTAGCCACAACAAAGTTTAGGCACTTGTTACAGGCTTTTTTCTCATGAATTGAATCTTTTACTACCATGAGATTTTTTTTCTACCTTTATTGAATCGATGCCACAGTCTCCCAAAAATGTACACCATCCAAAGAGACCATGACTACATGCTGGGCCATCGTCTCCTTCTGATCCAAACACTCATTCAAATCCTGGATTAAGAATCTTGCATTATAATGATAGAAGTTATATTTTCTGACTTTAATAGCCATTACTAGTTTACACTAGTTAATTCACTTTTATGTTAGTTGGCTTCAGAATTAGAAGTTAATAGTTTTCAGTCATTTTAAAAAGGGGGGGGTTTATTTTTTGAGGAAAGGCCTGAATTGATATTTCATTAGCTTTAAGTTGTTCAGTTAGGTTGTCCACTAGTTTAGTTTATTCTAATTGGAAAATCCAGAATATGCACTTATAGGCCAGTTATAAATAGACAAAATTGAAAGGTGGAATGCAGATAAAATAAGTTAACTTAGAATTGACATATTACTGTGTATAGTTATTGGTAGCTATTAGTTTGCAATGCTGATTTTTCCCCTTCCCTTACATCCTTTTCCCATTTTAACTTTATCTCCCTTTTCCCCCTGCCTCCTCCTTTGTCCCTCCTCCTTTCCCTATACTATGCTCCCTTTCTTCTCCAACTTTTATTCCCATCCTTCCTCTTTTCATCTCTTTACTTCACCTCCTCCTCCCCACTCTTCCACCTTTTGATTTCTTTTTCTTGCTCCCCCACAATCTTCATTCTGTTACTTTCTTCCTTTCATCCATTATTTCTTTCTCCCTCATTCCTTTTTTTCTTTTTCCTCCCCTATCGATTTCTCTCTTTTTTCACTTCTCTCTCCTCCCCCACATCTAATTTTTTAAATGTTTGTCTATACCATGTATGCATACCATGCATACATGGTATATACAAACAAAGTAGCTTATTTAGGAAATTTCTAACATGACAATTTAAATTTTACCCCTAAATGTTAAGGGACTTAATCTCCCACAAAAAAAGAACACAGGCATTTCGACACTTTCACAAACATACACTGCTAGTGCAATCACTAAACATAGAGGAGTCTTGATTGGATTACAGAGATCTTTATCCTTTATTCTATGATTGTATCATCATATCAATACAGAGATAAGGAAGGAAGATATTTAATATTGGTAGGATTGCTACACGACATTGATGTGACATTGGAGTGTTATTATGCACCAAATCAGGGACAACCCTGATTAACTCATTTAGACAATTAAATGACAATGAAGGTTTGCTGACACATGGAGGGAACTAAACCCTAGTTCTAGTGAATTTACATTTTTCTCATATCTGCATAATTCGTTTTCCCTATTAGATCATATATATCTAGCATATACAGATGTAACTTTCTTATTTAAAGCCATTATAAAAACAATATATTGGTCAGATCATAATGCTAACATAATTGAGGTGAATCTTATGGTTTCAAAAGGTAAATTTATGTGATGGTCGCTTAATGATTTACTACTTAGAAAACCTATAATTTGTACTCAAATTAGAGACTTAATTACACAATACTTTGTTGATAATGATTAGAGATGAGCGAACTTCTTGAAAGTGCGATTCGGGCGATTCGCTGAATTTCCCCAAGAAATTCGGGTTCGCCCGAATCGAACTTTCACGAATCGTTCATCTGAAAAAAAAAATGCCGGCATGGTGGGAGCGGGCAGGCCGGCTGCGCTGTCGGCGGGCCGGCTTCCGCCGCCCGCTGACAGCGTAGCTGGCCTGCCCGCTCCCACCATGCCGGCATTTTTTTTTTTTTATTTCAGGGAAAATTCGATCGGCACGAACCAAAAAAAATTCGGGTTCGTGCCGAATCGAATTTTCCCTGAAATTCGGAGCGAATTCCGGTTCGTCCGAACCGATTCGCTCATCCCTAATAATGATGGTAGTGTGGACTCCCCTATTACATTATAGGAAGCTCATAAAGCAACCATATGTGAATGTATTATACAAATGAGTGTGTATCATAAAAAAGCAAGACATTTGTCTTAAAAAATCTAAATTTTAATCCCTTACCCAACAGCACAGAGAGCATACAACTGCAGAAACAAAAAAGTTATTGGCTCAAACAAAAGCTGTCCTGAATGTCTGCACGCCAAATGAAACTGTATGTTTTTATTTGTGAGCAGAAGAAATTTTGGCTAAAGAAATTTTGGAAAAATCTCTTTCCCCAAGATACCTTAGCACCACCTTGAGTGTGTCGAGAAAGAGATCTCCATTAATAGCGTTCAGGTGTCAATTAAATCACTGAAACCAAAAAAACACCCAGGTCCAGATGGGTTTACTTCTCTTTATTATAAAAAAAATCAGACTTGTTAGCACCTAGATTAATGAAGGTTTACAATTCCCTACTAGAGGATGGAAAGTGATAAAAGTTTACATGCTGCTATAAGCATGAAACCTATACCCAGCAAGGACTATTACAACTGGCCAAATTATAGACCAATATCATTATTAAATACAGATATTAACTAGCTAAAATGTATGCCACCAGAATAAACTCCGGTCTTGCCAATTTGGTCTAGATCAAGTAGGTGTTATACCTAATCACCAAGCTGGGGATAGAGTGAAATGCCTGCTTACTATAATCCATAAAACAAAAAAGAGAGGGTGCCTGGCATGCTGCTTTCCCTAGATATAAAGAATGCACTAGAGAAATGTGGTTTTGGTAAGAATTTCATAAATTGGGTTAAATCCTTATATTATAATCCACAAGCATTTATTCAATATATTGGTTTTTGCTTGCTATTATTTCAGATTGAAAAGGGTACTCGACAAGGATTTCCCCTGTCTCTGATTCTCTTTGTGTTTGCTATTGAACCATTAGCAATAAAAATTAGACAAGATACAAATATTTCTGGACTTGAAGTAGCAGGATATTGTCATAAACTGTATTCATTTGCTGATGATGTTCTGCTATTTATTACTAATCCCGTTGTTTTCTTGCCAAATCTTGAGAAACTTCTGATACAATAAAAAAAATATTGGTGCTACAATTTAATGAATCTAAATCAAGAGCATTAAATGGAAACATAAGTGAGGATCTAAGAACTCGGATGGCCACTTCCGTTCCCTACCAATGGGAAACCAATAAAATGAAATGCATGGGAATACATATTACCTCAGATTATGCTAGTATGTGCCAAGAAAATTACTCTCAAACTCTGAGATACATCAAAACACTAGAAACATGGAATAGATATCATATCTCTTGGTCTGTAAGAATGGCGGCAGTGAAAATGTCAGTTTTACCTCAATTATATTTGGTATATCTATTCAGTGCCTCTCCCTACATACTTCTTTAGAACAATCCAAAGTATAATAATGCCATTTATATGGGCAGGAAAAACTCATCGAATCTCTGAGTTCAATAAGTATAGAGGGTGTCTTTAGAAGTCACAGATTTGCTTCCCTTTTCTTCGACCACCCCCCCCCCTTCCCGGCACAAATGTATGTGATATTGATCATGTTAGTGTATTATATCTGTCCTGTTTAGTTGTTTTGTTTTTTAGTAATGTTTTTTTTCTACAGCAACATGGGATAAAGGTTTTAGGAGATAATAGAGTACTGAAATCAGAAGGTGCAGTATGACAGATCATACTGTCTTCACCGACATTTTTAGTTGCTCTTAACTATCTAGTTTTAATTTAACATTGCATGCATAATTTCCCATGTAAAATTATTAATAATAATCTGTAACACAACAAATAATTAAAATCCATTCAAAGTAATATTTTGTAGTTGATCAGCTAACTAGTGATGGCTGGGCTTTAGATCCTGGGCAAAGCTATATTTCAACCGGGTTGGCCAATTTGGTCCAAATGTCAAATCATACGTCATAGCACCCATCGGTGTTGGCAGGTGGCACGCTGGCCACCACTACCCTGAAAACAGGTATAGGGGGGCTTTTGGACTCCTTCCCAGTTTCTTGGCATACTGCCAGGGGTAATGGCACATCCCAAAGGGTAAAAGGAAGGGGGACCTGTGTCCACCTTCACTACAGATACCAGCAGGGAGTTTAGAGAACCTGCTGCTGGCATCACAAAAGACACACGGCAGAGGATATAGGGAGTGAATGGGGTAAGTATAGTTAAATTAATTTAAAAAAAATGTTATTTTGGCTCACATGTTTTATTTCTTTAACTACTTGTAAACTCTTTGTGAACTCCTGGGGAGAACTAGGTGGTGGCTGAGTTAGGAAGGGCATGTCATGGCGTGGATTAATGAGTGTTGAGCATATTCTGCTGTAATTAGAGACAGCTGCAGGACCACTATGACTTGCTGTGCTCACTCATACTGAGAGCTCTAAGTGACAAAGTAGCTGTAGGATCACTTTTTCTGTGGTCCTGGAGGAATGAAATTTAAAAATGGGCTTTGGAACCTTGCAGGTAATAGAGGAGAGGCACGTGGGACAAGCATCAGGTCAGCTGATGCTGGCTAAATTTCATTTTTGTTAGATTTCCTTTAAAATGAATGCAGATTTTAAAATAAAAATGCCAGTAAACTGCAGATCTAGTAATATGCTTCATATTCTCCTCATGTTCTATGGAAGCCAGCAAAAGAAGGTAGTTTACTAACCTTCACATAGTACAGAGTAGTAAATACAAAGACAAATATAACTTAGTGAATATTTCTTTGTCTGCTGTGCATGCTTTGTCGGGCTATACTGACCTACTATATGCTGTACTGCTCCAGTCAACTCCGGTCAGCAGGAACTTAGTGAATCACACATAAATACATAACATACAATATTATTACATTGTATTAATTAAAATAAAGAAGCCATCAGAGCATGCTAAGCCTTATGTGTTTGGATATTGCTAAAGCAATTATCTGAAATGTTTATAATGGTTGTCTGGATAAATGTATTGTACAGCAAGGCCATTAAAGTGGATGGCAGAAAATTCTTGTGCCATGATATAATGAGACATTTTATTATAAAGTACTTGAAATATTTTAATGAAAAATGAAAGTTTGGTTTATGATTCATTAAAGATATGACATATGTGCACTTATATGATGAATAAATGAATGATTCTGAGGTATTTTGGTTGATTGGTTGCTTAGGTAGCTTTTGTGAAAATATAAGTTCTGAGGGAAAGATACATTTTAACTTGAAGAGGAGCAACCAACCCACAAGCTGACTTGCATTCAACCCTGTCACTAGCACCAGCATTTAACATGGAGCTAATCCATCCCTTCTGCAAGCAGTATGTAACATTATCATCATCAGCCCTGTCACGATATGCCACTATTCAGCTGTATAGCAATGCTTGTTTAGTGTCTTTGCAAGGATTCTGCCTTCAATCTTCAGTAGGATCCCAATGCACCTACAATATGTATGTTTCATGAGGTACACATGGACACAGTAATCTTCTTGTTACTATATTTAGAGCCTATATAGACTTGGATTTTTAAATTGTTTGTATAGATATGATGCGATACAATTATTTTTTAATTTTGTCGCTGTAGAATATGGCCATCTTACTTCCTTGATAAACTGGGTAGCCTGCTTCCAAAAGTTATAAAAAGTAATTTCCTGAAATTGTACCCACTGCTCCTGATGACCTGAGGTTTTAGCCAGTGCAATATGAATGCTGGTTTTATTCATTGTAATTTCTCTTGCAAGTAAAAAAAGAACACAAAGCACTTGGTTTAAGAGCTTGGCTGCTCTGCAGTTTCATCAAAATGTCCCATAGGTCCAGTAAATACAGACATGTTGATTTGTCTTTCCCTTTCTTCTAACTAGTGTTTTTTCCCAGAGGTTGTTCTGCCACGACTTGCTTTTGTTTTAGTTTTTCTGTATAAAAGTTCAGCCTAAAGAAAAAAATATAACAAAGGTGCAGAAGATCACTGGATCCCATCCACCACATCCCCACAAAAGCAGTTTGGCAGTTAAAGTTGGAATTATGAAATTATATAACTTGAGACCTACAGTAATTCATTAAAGTTTACAGAAACATTAAGAGACATAGTTTGGGCCTTATTTATTATGTGTGTCTGTTAGCAACTGTTTTATGGCTATAGTGCCAGCTTTGGAGCGCTGGCATTCCTGTCTAATCTGGCGCGTGCTGGGTACTACACTGATGCTAGTGAGCGTTGTGCCAAACGCTAACTATTTAGCTTTGATAGTTGGCCGGTCTATGTCAGCCACTGTTGGACCCGCCGGCTGATTAGCACAGCTCCAGTGAGTACCACTAGGAAATGCCATTTTTATGGCGCTTCTCAGCATATTTATGAATCTTTTCCTCCTTTAAATCTTTGGCTCTATATTTTTCTGGTGCTGGTCAGTGTTTTTTCATTACAGTTATAAGAAATCCCTACTGGGGACAAAATTTACAGTGCGTTTAGGCCGCATTTTATTTGTTGCTGTCCATATTAAACATTGGTAAGCAAAAGAAGCCATCAAAATCAATTTTAATAACACAAAATGTTTTCAATTATTCCCAAAGTCCCAATGCAAGTTATAAAGAAATAAATGTTTTTAATATTATGTATATTATAATTTCAATCTCTATGGGATCTTGAGCCACAGCACCAGGTTTCATCTGGCCCAAAATATATGTGGTGTAAGAAGTTTCTTACAAATATCTTCATGTTTCAATTATGTTTAGTTTATGTTTAGATTATGTTAAGTCAAAATAAACCTTACACAGGTTGTTTGGTGCAATCAGGTAATACGATGTGTGACTAGTCAAAATTAGGATACAAAAGTCTTAAAGGAACCACAGCACTCAAACCGGTTAGCTTGCTGACCAACCTACAATCTGTCTCTAAACTTGGTTAAAAACAGAGGGCTCTTCCTTTGTTACTAGTCAAAATTAGTAAATGTTAGCTATGAGTTAGGCAACCATATGTGATCTAGTCATAGTCAGCCTTTCGGGTGTTTCCAGAAGCAGCAGTTGCATAGGACACAGATGGGACACCAGGGCTTTTTCTATTTTCATATTTTACAAGGTTGTTTTTTTAATGGACTAGAGCTGTATGGTCCAGGTAGGGGCCGCTCAAGCTTTGCCAGATGGCTTTTTCAGAGGTAAGTGTGGGTTCCTTGGAGGGTGGGCAAACTGTTTGGTCCTGGGAAATTTCCTTCCCAGGCCACCACCAGCCCACCTCTATAGATAAAGATTGTGTGTGTGTGTGTGTGTGTGTGTGTGTGTGTGTGGGGGGGGGGGGGGGGGGGGGGGCTTTGGGGGACACAGACTAATTTTTCCAATTAGGGGCATTCTGCAGTTTTACAATGCACTGCTGACCATGGATCTGGTACATATTACTGTATGTTAGAATCTCGTGACCATCTGAAGGACCTTCAGTGCATTAAGTACAAGAACGTTTAAACTGCTCATAGAGATACTGACTGCTTATAAAGAACTATCAGTAAGCTTTCCTGTTCCATCCTCTGTAATTCAATGATAATTAAATACTATTAAATACTATCCTATTAAATACTTTCCTGTTGCTAGTCAGCTAATGTGCTGGCAGCATAAACTTTGAACAAGATGCAATAAGGATCCTTCTATAATAATTTACAATTTATAATAAAATGTTTTGACGTTGAAAACTTTGAGTCCAAAGGAATGAAACTCCTTTCAAAATGGGGAAACAAAGTTCTACAAATATAACTTATAATAAGATGGGACTTTCCTGACATGGAATTAATTGGAATTGAAATGGCTAACAGCACTTTAGAACTAGCAAGCAGTCCCTTCCCAATATGGCAATCCCCCGCACCCCGCTACACTACCCAGACAGCCCCCGCAGCATAGTACTCCCCTGCTCCCCCCAGATGCCTTGGCAGTTCCCCCAACATGGTACTCCCATGCTCCCCCCAGATACCCAAGCAGTGCCCCCACCATAGTGCTCCCCCAGTTACACAGGAAGTGCCCCCCATCATGGTACTTCCCGCCTCCCTCCAGATACCCAGTTCCCCCAACCATAATACTCCTCTACTCCCTCTAGATACCAATGCAGCACCCCCTACTATAGGACTCCTCTGCTCCACCCAGATACCCAGGCAGTGTCCCCCTCACCATGGCACACCCTGCTTCCCCCAGAGACCCAGGCAGTGCCCCCACACCATGGTACTCCCCTGTTCCAACCAGATACCCAGACAGAACCCCCACTATGGTACTCCCCTGCTCCTCACATATACCCAGGTGGCACCATCCATCATGGTACTCCCCGCTCCCCCCAGATACCCACGCAGCACCCCCCACCATTGTACTCCTCTGCTCCCCCAGGAATCTAGGCAGCCCCCCCATGATAGTCCCCTGCTCCCCCAGATACCCAGACAGGGACCCTCCACAATGGTGCCCTCCCCTGAATCCCCTTCCAGTAACCAGATAGGGTCCCCCCACCATGGCACCTCCCTGGGGATTCCCCACCATTGCACTCCCCTGTGCACCTCAGATACCTAGACAGGCCCCCCCCCAATACACACCCTGATCCCATAGCACAAACAGGGGCCTAGCGCACATTCCTTCTCTGTGTGCCAAATACCCCCAGCGGCATAAATAATATAGGTAGGGGTTAAAATGTAAGGTTTTGGTCTGCTTTAAACTATGTATTCTTCTTTAGGTCTGGATTCTGGAGCACAGATAGATCTGTACACAGACAGCAATGACAGGGCAGTAACTTATTGATATTCTTGACAGATATTTTTAGTAAGGCAGAATAGTGATTAAATACGTTTTTTTCAGTCAGGGCAGCAGAGGATGTGGGGTGTTACACCTGGGCAGTATGGCTGATCTACTCATGGTAAGAGTTGCTTTGTGTTTTCTATTACTTGGGCGCTAATCTCCGTCGCCACCTCCTCTCTTTGCTTGTCTGAGAGGGGTCTGCCCAAATCGGCTTCCCAATCCTTCCAGAACGTTGGAGGAGTCCCGTTTCCCAGAGAGCAATGAGCAGATATGGTGGGAATGTTCCAGTTCGCCCATGCAAATCCTTTCAAATTCCGTGAGGCTCCTACATCTTTCCCTTTTAAAACCTATGCGGGATAAATAGGATTGGAAATATAGTAGATTCCAAGGGTCGAGGTCCCTATTGGGCCACCTGACTCTCAAGTCGCCCAGTGTGGTCCACCCATTTGCGGTTATTAGGTCTCCACTTCTCAAGGGAGCCTATTGCTTTCAGGGGGTGGGCGCCAGGCCCAGGTCCCCTGGTTAAAGAACTTCACTTTCCCATCTGAGAGGGTCCGTGGGTCCTCCCAGAGGGGCGCAAGCAAGACTCTTTGGGGGGTGGGGGGGCGGGGGTACTCTCTTGGTCGGTGCACGGGACCTGCATCCTGATTATCGCTTACTGATGAGACACGGATCGTCTCTAAAAGCAAAAAGTTAATATCAATCTTAACTTTAACCATAACTGAGGTAACAAGCCGGCAACAAAAATTCAAAAATTTCAAACCTTTCAGATAACTCCCGGGTTCCGTTGTCCGCCGGGAAACCCCGCCCTCCCCATCCTACGCACCACCAGACATGTTGTGTCTAGGTTCACAAGGCGGCAGCGGGCGAGGAACCCGGCGGCAGGCGCGGCCCAGCCAACACATTTCCATCTTGGGTTTCATGAAACCATAACGCCAATGGCTCCCTATGGGGGCGGTCGTCTCGGCCCCCCCAAAAGAAAAAACAGAAGGGAAGGGGGGTCCAAGGGGACAGCTAATTAACATGCTAAATTCTGCACCTGGTACCTTTGCTCGGAGAGACTGGGGTACCCAGGCCTTACATTCGTCATCCTCTTCTTCCTCTTTGACCATCTCGGGGTCCAAGATGCAAGATCCCTCGGTTAGAACAATACTCAACATGCATAGGTACTTTTATCCCATTTAACTGCCAGCCTACTTGAGATTTTGTCACCCTCTGTTGACAGTTAATTTTTTACCATCTTGCACCATGTCACATTATCTGTGATATTAGCAGAAATTTCTAGGAAAATTATATTTTTTTGCAATAGAGTTTAGGCTTTAAATAGAGTATTGTCTGTAATTTTTCTACAGTTTTTTAGAATATTTTTGAGTAAAAAACAAACTTTTTTTTTAAATGGTCTCATTTATTTTAAATAAAACATTTATTTTATTAAAGAAAATCATATGGCATGTGAAAGATCCCCCAAACTGAAAAGAGCACTTTATAACATTTACAAATAAAATACAACTACTGTCCACACTATAAAAGGTTAAATATAAAAAACCCTCAAAAATTCCCAGCATAACCAGGCCAGGGACTAGCTATGGGGGCTTGTAGAACAGGACGCAGGGGCTAGCCTTGGTGCCCCCCACACTGTTGGCTACAAGCTTGACATTAACCCTCACCTCCCCATTACCTTTGCCCAGGCTTTGGGGAGGCAGGTAATAGGGGGGTTGGAGGTTAATGGCAAGTCACCCGCTGGCCGCAAGTGACTTGGTGGCCCCCTAAGCCTTGTGAACTGGTATAGGGGTCTCATAGATCCCTTATCGGTTCATAAAGGGTTAAATGTAAAAAAAAACACAGACACAGTGAAAAAATATTGTATTATTTTTTCTTAAAACTTACCTCCCATCCATCCTGGAGCACTGTTTCCCACGCTGATCACTTTGGCTTCTGCTCTCCAGCTGCTGTTGGAAGCCTTTTATACCTGCTGGGTGACAAGTAACACAGGGTTAACTTAAAAAACACAGGGTCCCCATTTTTGGGGAATTTTAAGGATTAAAAACCATTAAAAATCCTCAGAAGAAATGGCATGAGGTCCCCCCTACCCAGCATAAGTAGCCTGGGGACCAGCTATGGAAAAGTAGAAAAGGGCGCAGGGGCCAGCTTTGGTGGTCCCCCACCCTGCCGGCTACAATCCCCAAAGCCTAATAGCCACGGGCTCTTCTGCCCTCCCCCTGGGCTTTGGGGAGGCAGGTAATGGGGGCATCGGGGTTAACGGCTAGTCACCCGCTGGCACAGGTGGTTTGCCAGACCCAGAGCCTTCTGAACTGTTATAGGAGTCTCATGGATCCCTTACCAGTTTACAAAGGGTTAAAAAACACACCACACATAAAGAAAATGTTTTTTTCTTTATTCACTTGCGATCGTCAGCTCCTCTGCCCCTTGCCGATCCAATGACAGAAGCGGTGATTGCTGGAGGGGGGAGGAAGGGGATCACAGGATCCCTCTCCTCCTCTGGCCGGCGATCATCACATCTGACAGCTGTGGGAGTGGGATGACATTAGCAGGGTGATGTCATAAAGATGGCAGCACCTATTGTCAAAGCCAGGGGAAAAGGCCTGACTGAATTGCCCCAAGAGGGGATTGGAGACCCCACAAGTGAAGAGGAGACCCAGGGCGGAGGTATCAAGGTGAGTATATATCATTTTTACTTTTTTTTTTTACTTTTTTACAGGAAATGTCAGTGCGGCTGGGGGGGGGGGGCTATTCCAGGCATTCTCCTGAAGCTGGAGGCCCCCAGGGTGAAGAGGAGACCCGGCCAGATCGATAGAGGGGTAAGGTGAGGGTCTTTTTTTAGGAGAAAGTCAGACAGGTAAAATTTACGTGGCTGGCGTTTAACTGCAGGGTAGGCAGCCATGTAAATTTTATATGGCTGGAAGTTAAAGGATTAACCACATGCAATGGCAAACCACAGTTAGGATTGTGGATAAATACATTTTAATTTAAAGGTAATATAACATTTAAATCACCACAATCCAAGTCATGATTTTTAAGCTTGCAAGCTAAACTCTTAGTTGTACCATACATTCACAGTGCAGTAAAATGGAAAACATTAAGTGAGTACCCTCTCCCTCTCTGGTTGATTATTGGGCTGACAATTAATACTAAAACTAGGACAGTGATAACAATGAGCTACCAAGTTCTGATAAAAAACACCGACCACTATAACATATCTCTTTGCCTTTCCCAGCTACTGCTTCACCCTTTCTTTATCTCTTTTTCTCGACATGTCCTATCACTGCCCTTTTCTAGTTCCACCTCCAACTTATTCCTTCTCCTGCTGTCTTCATCATTCTTCACCTTCTCTTCGTGTTCCTTTCCCATTTCTTCTATGTTTTCCATGCAGCCACCTTATATTTCCCCTTATTTTCACCTTTGTTTTTTAGACTTATCACATTATTTTCTCTAGTTTTCAATGTTTTGCTTTCCTCATTTCTCATATGTCCTCTGCATATTTATTTTTCGATGAGTGGACCCACTTACCCTTTTTATCTATAGTTTTGAGTTAGGGAATCTGCTCCTGCTCTGCATATTTTGCCTTGGTTTGGGGGATCTATTTGTTTAATATTGTAATAATATTAACTGTACTGCAAGAGTAAGAGTGCTAATCTCCACCTCTGCCCATGATCTGTCTCTGCAATTCTATAGCCTCTGCTGATGAATACACTCATTGGCCAACCAGGAAGAATGCACTAGGGGTGTTCTCAGTAGGTATATTATGCATTGACCAGGGCACAGTAAAACCCCAGGCTGATTTTCGGCTCCAGTGCAACCACCCCCCCCCCCCACCCCACCTCTCCCTTTACAAAAAGCTTTAGCAACATTTTTTTATGGTATGGGAAAGTTTACTTTTTGGGAAACACTACCAAAAAGTAAATTTTGGTAAATATATCTAAATATAGAGAACTTCTCGGTATATGCTCCTGCCATTTGAGTCTGATCTTCAAATCATTTGACATCTGTAGAGACAGGCAATGTAAAATAAGCTGGCCCTTTTAACCCGAGTTCACAGCAAGACCTGACGGGGCGTGAAACTAGCTTCAAGAAACAACTTCTTTTGTGAAGAGCTTGTCATGGTCACTCTAGTTTGCAGGCATTTCCCAGAATACTACACTCCAGCCTTGAAATCTAGTGATTTTAGACAACTATCACAATGCAATCCAGCTTTATTTCTCCATGACATTTTAGAATAATCCGTTTATAAAGAGTACATCTGAGTACATTTAGTCCTCTCTAATATAGGCTTCTTATAAAGAGAGTTCTTCTAATGTACAGGAAAGAGCTACATTCTAATATATTATCCCTGCCGGGTAATATAATCACACATCTGCTAAGAGTAGCTCAAGCTGCGTATTTTAATACCTAATTCCTAGAGTATTACTTGTGTAGGGAATTGGAGCATTAGGACATTTCATGCACAGGGTTTTGATAAGCTATGCATCTGCCGATCTAAAAACATGTTTTTAGAATGCTTCCTTTATATTCATATATTTATTTTCTAATTTTTTAGGAGTATTAATGATCTATTACTGTTTATTTAATTGTTAAATATTCTCTCCTAAGTACTTTAGTACTACCTTAGTAGCACTTTATTTAGCACCCCTGGAGTAGAACTGAGATAATTAATTAGGTAGAATGACTTAAAGAGCCTTATTTATGAAGGACACCATTTAGCATCTTTTTGATGGCTATAGTGCCAGTATTTTTATCTTGTCTGGCACTGTGCTGTGGATTATAAATGGCACTATAAGTCACAGCGGCAAATTCTAACACATTTTCTTTGATTGTTCCACTAGTTATTGGCCGGCTTGTGTCAGTGCCTGTTTGTCCCAATTGCTGATTATCCCAGCATCAGTGAGCGCCACTTTGTATCAATGTTTTTCTGCTGCTGCATAGTGTATTTAGGATTTTTTTTCCTTCTTTAAAAGATTGGTGCTGTATTTTTCAAGTTCTGGTTTCATCATTACAGTTACAAGAAATCACTTCTGGGGACAAAAAAAACAAACAAAACAAGTCGTGGAAAATTATTTTTATCATTTAAAAGTATGTATTTGGCAATATTCTGCGTTTCCATTATTGACAAATCACAATGCAAGTTTTGTACAATTAAATGTGTGCAATATGAATTCTAAGCATAAAACGCTACAATCCAGTTCTGCCCATTGTGCTCGGATTTGCTCAAGCTTCTTCTTCCAGGTACTCATCTAATGCAAGAGGATCTGGGTGCCTTGTGCAGGCACGCGCCCTGCTAAAGGGATAGTGGGGATGCAGCCGTTGCTCGCGCATGTACCATTGAACCCAGAATGAAGGTGAGTTTTGGGATGGGTTTCACACAGCGGGACACCCCTGCATAGTTATGGTAAAGCATGTTACCTTTGCCTCTGTTCCAGGTAGTTGTTTGCTTTCTATTATAACGAGAAGTTAGATACAATGTAAAACATTGTACAGCTGTCTATCTCCTACGTCTATGTATGTTAATCTAATTTAGTATTGTCTATGTCTTCAATAAAAAGATTGTTAAAAAAAATATTTAGGTGTTTTTGTCATTGGTGACTATAGCAGCTGGTTCCAAGCTAACTATCCGCAGATCATTAAATCTATTAGAAACATGTTAGAATCTTGGAGCGGATACCATATTTCCTGGTGGAGACACCTTACAGCTGTCAAACTGATTTGCTTAAGCCCTCCTAATACCAGTACCTTCATATTTTTTTGTGCTCGGCACAATCGTCAGTCCTGTCTTGTGTGGGAAACATCAGTGAATTACTAAATCCTTAATGTACTGATTCTGTAGAAGGGGAGGATTAGGGGTCACGGACTGTATTATATTGGCTTGCAGCTGGCACAGTTACTTCAGTATCATGTAATCACTAAACCCCCACTATGGGTCAGTTTAAAGGCTCATAAATGGGAGGCAGATCTGGAGGAGGGCCTGGGGGATGAGGGCTGGGAGCAGATCTGGGAAAGCTCAGCTAGATTATCCTTTAGTGTAGGGCTAGTTGAAACTAATCTGAAGGTTCCTCATGGGTGGTATATGGTCCCTACTAAACTGGCAAAATGCCAGAAGCAGATACCAAAGGAAAAGGACACCACTTTCAACCGAGCACACAATGCCCCAAAAGGAAGTCGCCAGTAGTTAGTTAATTTAGTTTTTATTTTGTATTAATGATCATTTTTCATTATAAGTGGGTTTTTGCTTTATTTACTGTCATAAATTTGAAAACTGGTAAGCGATTCCAAGGACCCCTATACCAGTTCAAAGTGTAAGGGAGTGGCATATCCACATGAATACGCAAACCTCCGCTTGGCTTGGGGGTTTGGAAGAGCCTGATGCCCATCAGAACAGACGTGGAGAGCATCAGCCATAAAGCAGAACTTCAGTTAAAGTGGACCAACAGTCAAGAATGACTTAAACCAGACCAACACAACAAACAGTGCTCATATGCATCCCACCCCAGGGCAGTTTAGATTGCTGCACATAAAATTAATTTACCCTTTTGTAACTCATGCTGTGGTAAATTTTAGAAACAAAATGGTGGCTCATGCATTTGCAGGCCACCTGCAAACAGGAAGTGCTGCTGGGCTTCCTGTTACTGTGTATTGTCAGTTATGTCAGTTGAACTCAGGCAGCAGCATGGCTGAGATGCTGGGAGAGAAAGAGAAAGCTCCAAAATGGCCGCTACCTTTCGTTTCAAACTGTTGGTTCTGTTTAAATCATAGTGGCTAGTATGCCACACCAGCTGTAGGCCTTATAACCTGGAACATATACCTGGTAGCTCTGGGGGGGAATTTTTAATGTAAACAAAATAAAAAAAAATAAAAGGCCAAACTACTGCTACTACTTGGGTTTGCAGAGTCTAAACAAATAGGCAATATTGTGGTCAAACTCAACAACTAACTACTAATTAGAAGCGCATAACTTTTTATGACTTTTTTGTCCTTTTAGGGGTTTACATGAAAATTTGTGGCAGGATCTTTTGGGGCCGCTCTTTTCTGACCCCTTTAATAAAAAGCTTGTTTTTATGGGAAATAAGAAAATTAAATTGTTTTGAACCCTTGCATGCTCTTGATAAAACTTCAACTTCAATTTATGCATATGAGCGTAGTCCAGCTATAGATCTACAGTAGTGACATTAAAATAAGTACGTTTGACAGACAGGCAGCTCATACAGCATTTAGATTTTAGCCATATATATATATTTCTTAAATGTGTTTCCCCAACTGGCTTATTCAGGGTTTCTGCAGCCCTGTCTAATCTTTTCATTGTGAAGTTCCTTTTGCTAGGTTCGCAGTAATCTTTTCCAATCCTTGCTCAATTCTTATAAAAATCCAAGCAGTGACTTGTAAAGGTTTTTTGTGTATACCTAGAGATTCAATAGAAATGTATATACGCAGTTCTATATATACCATGTTAAAGAAAAGTAAATTTTGTTTGCTATGCATAAGCTTATTACTCTGAAAGTGTTGCACAGACAGGATTGAAGGTGAATAACTTTAATCTCATTTTGTGATCGCAAAGCTTCCAATGCGGTTTATTCGCACACACCTATAAAATAATCCTTTTAGAATGGGTACCTTGACTTATGTGGGATCTGCAGAAAGAGGACCGCGTCCTTGCGATCTAACTTGTAATATTTGTACATAAAAGCTTAAAGGGTTAGTCCATTTTTGATGGAATTTTGAAATGTGCCTATTTTTGTGCCAAAAGGATGTCATCAAGGCGCTGAGCTTATCTAGACCAGGTTGGTCTATGTGGTTCGTGTGTTTTGTTCTATTTTTCATGGTAATGTTTTTTCTTTCATTGTCCTTTTAGGTGATTGGGTTATCCCCTGTTTCTCTGACTCCTGGTGCCATTTCTAAGGCCCCAGACAGCTGACCAGGAGGCCTATACATGAGCAGTTGTGGGATGCGCATGTCTACCATTTCCCCCAGCAGCACCTCCAACCTCTGGTTGTGGGGCTGCTGCTTCACCAAGATTGCAGGCAGGTCCTCAATCCACAACAATTTAAAATAGTGGGTGGAGTTTCATCGGAAAGTGGTGCTATTGGCCCCCCAGTTTGCCCCCATGAGTTTGCACCGTCTTTCCAAAGACTGGCTGCAGGGCGTGGCTGGATTCCTCCCGGTGCTCTATGGAGGTGCTGGGGCTGCTACTGCCAGACTCCTGTGGTTGGAGCTGGTTCTGGGAAGTGTTGGTTATCCCAGTGGCAGGTGTGGCAGCAGCTGGTGGAGGCGCCAGCAGAATATTTGGTCTGTGTTCGACACGTTCCTCTGTGCCTTCATCCATCTCTTGTATAGCATCCAGTAGAGTTACGGTCTGTGTGAAGAAAGGTACACATTAGTGTTTTCTTTGTTCAATGGTCTGTGTAGTACCATTAAAAACATATTTCATTTCGCTCTTCCCCTCCTCCACCCTGCCCCTTTCCATTGGTTCTTTAAGGACACACATTTACCTCACCTGTTTATGTGCTTCCCTCACTGGGAGGGCTGCTGGTGGATGGTCCAGGCCTTTGTGGTGGGAAGGCACGCCAGGTGGGGCAACTGTTGCTACAGGTCTTGCCTCTTGACTAATAGTTGCTGCTGGTTGGTTGGTATATATGTCATCATTCAAAACTTCAGCCATGGTTACATACAACTACGTGTGGCCCAAGATACTTTGCTGCTACCGACTTCCATTGTTATAGCTGTAAATCAGATTTATGTGTTAGTTTGCCCAACATATGTGTCCCAGACAATCTGCATTTAGCACCCATTCCACTGATCATGTCCCGGTTCCCAACACACTTTGGTATGTGCTGTGGTGTAGCATCCCCACCACCCACTCCTCAGCATGTGAAAATTGAAGCATTTTTGGTAGGCCCCCACCAGTTTGCAGCCAAAAAAAAGTAATTTTAAATGAGGTTGAGAGTGGTCCAATTTAAAAACACAAACCTCCCTCTGGTCCATCACCAATTGCCTCCCAGCCCTTCTGGTGTTGATCTTCTGCTGGACCACCACTTCTTTTTAACCTGGACACCATCCTTGGCCTCCGGTCCTGCATCCATCAAGGTGCGGGCAACCTTCCTGCAACAATTTGGGGGTAGAGAGGGACCAGGACCCAGCCATCCGGTCATAATTTTCTGAGAATCCATCCAGCAGAACCTCCAGTTGTGCGTCATTTAATTGACCCCTCAGTTTGCCCCTGGTGAGTTTGCGCCCAGTTGGGTGGCTGGGGCTCTGCTGGGTGGTCTGCAGCTTCAATCTGACAGTACTGTGGGATTGAAGAGCTGGGTCTGCCAGACATACATTTGCTGCTTGCACTGTAAGTGACCAGTTTTTAAAGTGGCCCCACATGCGCTGGTTCTACAGCCAGAACTTCCCAGGTAAGTGCATGTACTAAAAAGATGAGCATCAGGCTCACATTTACTTTATCTTTTGTAGCTGGGTTTTGGCTGTGCATAAAGGCCACCCAGAGACAAGGGATCCGACCAGTGCGGCAAACAAGAGGGGGTGTAAGACAGTGGCTGCAAACACTGCCAATGTCCTTTTCCTCTATTACATCCTTCCCACCACCAGCCCAGAACATGCTGAAGAGGAGGGGTGTTGGTTTGGAGTTGGCCACAGTCTAAGCTGTTGCTAAGTGCTGGAGTCTTGTACTTTTTTTTTCTTGTACTATCCTTACAGAATCCTCTGAGGAGTAGTATGCAGTAATGGGGCCACCTGAAATGAGTCCGACGCCAGACTCAAGTGTTTATCAAACAACTCAAGCAGACCAGCACACAAGCAGAACACAAAGAACACGTGTGCAGAATGTTAATATCAGGTTAATTTTCTTTACAAACCCAGAAGAAGGGATGGCATCACAAAGGAGGATGGCCTCCTAAAAGGCTGGGAAACCATGTTGTGGTAAGTAGGTTTAATTTGGGGGACATCTAAAGCCACACATGTGTCCAAACAGGTGTTAACGTGCCTTTCTTTTGTATTTGCAGGTGCCATATTGGTACCAGGAAATAACTGAAAAAAAATTGTTGCTTTAAATGTTAAAAAAATGTATGAATTTGAAAAAAATGGTTCGATATTTTTCATATAAAACACATATGTTTTTAAGATTTATATACTGTGTGGTGGCCTTTAATAATGCTGCTTACTTCAAGCAAGGTAGGGAGAGCAGGGAGAAGGTAAGCATTCAGAATTTTTAATGCACATCCATGGGATGACCAAAATGCACACAAGAGGAAAGGTAAGTCTCAAGATTGCCAGGCACACTCCATGGGTTGCCCAAATAGCAAGCAAGGGGAAAAGGTAAGTTCCCAGAATTTCAATGCACACTCCATGGGATATCCAAAATGCAAACTAGGGGGAAAGATAAGTCTCAAGAATGCCAAGCACACTATATTGGATGGCACACAGGTTGGGGCCATAGGAAAAAAACATTAAATTAAAAAAAATGGCCGTATGCCAGAAGGCCAGCAATGGACACAATACACTGAAATGGATGGACTCCACTGCAACTTATAGACGAAAACAGGTACAAACTCTGCTTCTGAGACGAGTTCACTTCCGCACAAAACTGAGCATTCCCGGTGAGGCTATGAATCAGGTTTATTGCTGGGTAGTGCACTCAGTGTGGCCTTTGTTCTCTGGATGATAGACAAACAAGAAAAAGAAAGCACAAGTCCAATAAAGGAACAGGATTTAAAATTAGCCCCATGGTTGAACACAATGTTAATAGGTTACACATGAAGGTATACATGATGATTGTTGAACAAATGGAACAGATCTTCTGTGAAGTTTTGTTATACTGAACATGGCAGTCCGTGGAATTTCCAGGCTGCAAGAGATCAGCTGGTCGCTGATGGGTTGGTGTAGAGCAAGTAGAGATTTCACAAGACTTGTTTGCCTTTATTTGCCTTTATGCTGGACCACTGAAAGTGTTTTCAATACCTGGGTGGCCTGCTGACAAGGAGCTATGCACATCCTGAAGGTGCTTACTCCAAGCATAAAGCAGCAATCACCCAAATTAGGCCAAACAATGGGTTGTGAAATTTGTTTGTTTGCAAGGTCGCTGCAAGACGATACATCTGTCTTAATGTTCTTGAAAACCTGGAAGTAGGTGAGCATAAAAATAAACAAGGAGAAGAACAGAGCACATATGACTTGGTGTGGGTTGAATCTCTTACCAGATCTGATATATTCTAGGCTTTAATAGTCAGCGTACACAGTTACAGGATGAACTGCTCTCTCCATCCAATGCCACCAAGCTTAATGGCCAAAAGTTCACAGCTGCTAATGTCATCATTTTTCCCAGCAAACCCACCTCGACAACAGTGCACAAGGGTGACACTACCCAGTTGTGGAAGATAACTCTGAGCCCACTCGTAATCCAAAACATCAATTTCAACAATAAATGGCAAAATAGGATCTGGCTGAATGAGCATCAGCGTTGATGAAAACGTTTGTTTGAATACTCAAAGGGCATTACTGACTCTAGAGCTCCTGAGGGAGATGCTGAGGGCTTCGATCGGAGTGGGCATGGTGACAATGTGGATCCAGATTTTGTGAAAAGATCAGAATAAAAGTAGAGCTCTATGAACCAGTCGCAGGAACACATTGAAGATGACATACTCATGGAAGACCATGGGAGCGTTACATAGACCAAATTAAATCACAAGTCTCTCAAAGGTTAAGCTTCATGATCTTTAATGTGAGATGGGACACCCATTGGGAACAGTGATGTCCTTGACTTTGCAGTAATCAATGCATGGGGTGTAGTGATCCATCTTTATTTTAGACAAGGAAGATGCCTGCTCTGGCTGGAGAGGTAGAGGGATAAAGCCTTTAGCCAAGCTCTATTATATACTTCTCAAGGGTCTGACTATGAATATGAATATGTAAAAACAACCAGAATATGTTATACAGCAGTGGTTACCCTGCAGCACCACACCCCAGAACCTTAACCCGCCCAACAAAGACACACAGGGTGTTGGAATACATTGCAGGTAGCAGTCAGAACAGCAGGTGTTCTCCAATGCTGTCAAAGAATGTGGAGCTACGGGGCCGCTGGTGCCCAAGACACAGTGGACACGCCCGCTCACCCTCCCATCCACGTCTTTACCAGGTTACAGGGCAAAAGGAAAAATGAGTGCTATAAAAAAACATAATTATAATGAATTAAGACATCTAATCTATCTATAAGGTATATAGGTAAGTGTACAGAAGCAAAATAATTTATACAATAACCTGAAGAAAAGAGACAACTGTAACAACATACAGGTGTCCTCAGAAATATCCAGTGAGTCTCACACTGTGCCAGCTGGTGAACATGACCCTGATGCAGTGCCACCACTATAGGCTTAGAATCACAATATAGTACCACGTCCCACCTCCATCTAAAAGTGGTGAAGCCTTCAAACTCAGCACCAGAGGTGACAAAATGTGTATTCTAAGAAGAAATGAGTGTAGCACATTGATGGTTCATCATAGCATCATTTTTTAGCCCCCCCTGTAGAGCACATGCCCCAGTGGTAAAGTATCAATATTACCCGAGCAAGTAGTGTCCAATTGTGTTTTAACCTCTCCATCAGAGTCCAAATCTTTGTAAACTGCCAAAATGGTCACGTCCAAGGGTAAAATGTCTCCTCAAGCAGCTAATTGTAATGTCACAGATCACAGGGATTGTAGATAGTCAGTGAACCCCAAGTGGCGACAATGGCAAGGCTGAGGAATCAACCTGGATTGGGTTGATTGGGTTAATGCCAATTGTAGGAGGTGATTTGGATTCAGTAGCAGACATGGTCAGATACGGTCAGATGTGGTCAGTTTTGGGAGGGTTGGCAAAAGGCTTAGCACTGGATGTGGTCAGACATGGCATAGTTGACAAGACATGGTCATATGTGGCAGGGTCGGTAACTGGACTGGCAAAGAAAAGTAGGCTGGAACCGCATGCACACTGCTGCTATGCTGAGCCACACAGTGCTAATGCTGCCTGGAGGTGGTATAGGATTTGTTTTCTGTAAAGACAGGGACTTTAATTTTTGTGGGGCTCTGAACTACAAACAGCATTCCCTGCTGCTAAAACATTTTCAACACCAAGACAACAAAAAAGACAGCAGTTGGGAACTAAAAATGTATTGAACAAAGTGCTTTTTTATGAGATGATTGTGCAAGTTGTGACAGATATGTAATTTATAACACAAACATTGTTAGCACATTTTCAGCCAATATAATTGTCTGGTTAATTTAACTTTATCTGATTTATATATTTTCAAAAACCTGATCTATAAAATTACAGTCTACTATCCTTATTTTTAGCTGTACCCCTCATCTTACTAAGAGGCCTTCTTTGTTTTGTCTAAAAGAATACAGGCTCAGTCACTTAAATCCACCTCATATAAGTAATGAAGCATCGTCGATAAGGGCAATCAATAAGTACATCTCCATTTAATTTTATCTTGAGCTAGCTCAAATAAAATCTATTATTATACCAAAATTGTGCTGTCTTTATTTTTATGGATTCCAGTTAAAAACATCCATTATAAAATGGTCATTTGTGTTTCTGTGTTACACAATTGCAGAAATGCCATCTAAACAGCAATGACCTGTATTGCTGTTTGCTTTGGGTCATAGTTAAATTCTACCTCAATATCAGAAATTCTCTGTTGTTTCAATTGAACTCTTGTAAGCCATCAAGTAACATTCTGAGCAACCAGTCAGCCATCAGAGTATATACTGTTTGAAGGTCTGTCACCCATCTTGGAAATGCAGGAGTAATACCTAACTAAGTAGGAATAAGATATTGGTGAAGTAAAACATTACTCTTTAAATTGTTACAGTGTAGCTGAGGTGGGTGAGTTTGGGTAGCTGGATTGGCATAATAACAATCAGAGAGTTCATGTGTAAAACAGAGTAAACTAATGAAACGAAGGAATGAGGTCCCTGCTCGCAAGCTTAAAATCTAAGAGAAGAATGGGAGTGACATATAGGGTAACAATACATAAGGTAGTAATAGTAATACAGTAAGTGCTTTGTACCATGGTCCAGCTATCTTAGCCCAAAATAAAAGTATACACAAGCTGTATGGACCTGCCAAAAGCTTTTTGGGAGAAAATGGTGTAGTGGATTGATGAGGAATCAGAAGAATGATGTAGAAGATGGGTTAAAGAGGAAGAGGAAGTTTAGTGAATGTGGTAGGCTACCCTAAAAAGATGTGTTTAACAAAAATTGATATTATGAACTGATCTTTTTGCTGGGGGGTAGAGTGTTCCATAAAATTGGTGTGAGAAGTCCTGATTATTCATTGCAGTTTATTTGAAGAGTGTAAAGCCTATACCGTATGGGTAGTCAGTGCAATGATTGGCAGAGGTGGAGTAGCAGCTAGACAGAGGGGAGAGTTTAGTGAGGGGGAGACCAGTTAGTAATGAGTTACGGTAATCAAGACGAGAATGGATTAGGGCAAGAGTTTTTGTTGTTTCTACAGTAAGAATAGGGCAGATTCTAGGCATGAGCAGGGAAGGTATTGAATATAGGTGAATGACATTGGAATCAAGTGTGACACCTAGACATAGAGTATGCTGCTTAGGAGTCGTGGTACTGCCACACACTGAGAGGGAGATGTTAGGTGTAAATAAGTAGAGGGCAAGAAAAGTAGTTTTGAGGACATAATGTTAGAGCCAGCAGACAGACATACATTGTCAAATGCTGCCAAGAGGTCCGATAGAATGAGTAGTATTCACCATTGCATTTGGCTGTCAGGAGGTCATTTGTTACTTTGTTGAGAGCAGTTTCTGTGGAGTGTTGAGCACAGAGGACAAATTGCAAAGGATCAAAAATAGAGTTGACAGAGAGGTAGGGGATCAGCAGTGAGTAGGTCAGCCCTTTCAAGAGTTTAGAGATGAATGGGAGTTTCGAGACAGGTCTGTCGTTTTGAGTGTTTGAAAGTGGAAAGGAAGAAACCAGATGAGAGGTTAAAAATTTTAGTTAGGTGGGTAGTGACAGTCGGAGAGAGACACTGGAGGAGATGTGAGGGAATGGGGTCTGAAGTGCATGTTGTAGGACGAGAGGAAGTTAGTCTAGAGACTTCCTTGTCTGTGACTTGGTCAAATTGTGAGTTAGCCAGGGGGTGCAGGGTGGGGAAGAGGCTCAGAGATGTCCAGTGCCTGGCAGCCAATTTCTTGGTGGATGTCTTCAGTCTTCTCTTTGAAATGGGTTGCTTAGGTCTGTTACAGGCGACTGAACTGAGCAGGGAGTGAAAAAGAGTTTTTTGGGGAATTTTTTTGGTAGGGAAGGGAAGAGGGTGGTAAAATAAGTCTGTTTGGCAAGGTGGAGGGCAGAGTTGTAGGTTGTCAGCATGAATGTGTAATGCTGGTAGTCCTCTGTAGTATATGTTTTCCAGCAGAGGGGTTCCTCTGGCATGGAAATAGCAGTGCTAATATAAATGGTGCTCCATAAAAGGAGTGTTTCCACCACTCATCTACATCTACAGTAGAAAGCCTTTTATTGGCTCTCCAGCTGGAGGTGACCATCTGCAATAGGCGGACATAGTTAGTGCCAGTTGTGCCTTGGTTTTGTGCCATGGTAATAATTGCCCAAAAAAGGATTTCTGAGCAATAATAATCACCAATGTCCCCTCCCCTCACCAAGGGCAGGCATCAGCTGGGTAGAGGGGGGAATTTCTAGGTGCCACATACCAGGAAATCAGTTAATACACTGGGCTAAGCTGCCGTGGGTATGTCTGCCACAGTGTGTTAGCAGGTTAAGCTGGATGGTTTGCCAGGGAGACAATAGTCAACAGAGACAGTAGTTACAGAAATGACAGCCACTGAAAGGGAAGAACAGAGGATTAAGGCCAAAAAAAGGAAAGGATTGAGAGAAGAATTGTATGTAAGGACAAAGGCAAGGGGTAAAGTAGAATGAGGAAGACAAGCAGCAGTGAAATATGAAACCTATGTGTCCTTGTTGCATGTTGGCTCTCGAGCGGAGTAAAACCTTGTTGCACTATTCTGTACTTACACAAAGTGATGTTTTAGCTGCTGTGGTAACTAAAGGCTTAATCAATTCATAGTCAACAGTTTTGCAGAGGAACTAGACTTTGAAAGGCTCTCCAGTTGTGTTTTAGAAGAGATCCAACGAGTTAGCTCAAACTTTAACAATCTACACCAGGTTTCTTCCTGACCTGCAACATCTGACATTTGCAAGGCAGACCAGGTGGAAATAGAGAATTAGAGCATACAGGGGCAAATTGAATAAAGGGTGAATCCAGGCCTCAGCTTTTTCTTGCTTTATTCCACCTCCCCAGCAAGTGCAAGAGAATTGGGTATAAAATAGTAGGTTTATCTCTCTGAAGAACCGACATCAGTAAGTCTAATTGTAAGGGGGCACATGTTCCTTTTTAATTAAGATTAACCCACATGGGCTGATCTTTCTTTCTTTCTTTCTGGCCAGTTGTAAAATGTGGGTGGCCTCATAGTAATTCTCAAAAACAAGGACCACCAAGCCTCTTTTATTAGTCAGGGAAACCATTGTTTTGCTATGGATTTCTTTACCCTTATTCCCCTGAATGAAATATAGTTATCATATATTGATCTTTTTGAAGTTTTAATAGGCAAAACCTAAAAATAGAAAAGTAATTTTAGTTGTTCTTATTCCCACCCAAGATAAAGTATTAGGTTGCCAGTCTGCCAAGTCCTGATAGAGTACTTAAAGAGTAGTCTGTAATTAAGCCTCGATTCAAAGACACATTCGTCCGGACTTCCGTAGCTGTCTGTGAAAGTTTGGGTGGGTGTTAGTCTTTTTTTTGCCTTTTTTTTGCTTTTATTCGTTCATTTTTCATTCGTACGAACGTTAGAGAAAATGTGTATACGCGCTTTCAATGAACGGAAGCAAATCGGAACATTTCCGTTAGTTCGGATCATTTTCCAAACAAATTCAGATATTTTTCGTTCGTCCAGATAACTTCCGTTGTTGGGATGGGTTTCCGTCTGATTCTGAGAGCTGATTTACGATGGGCCACCACCCTATAAATCCGTTTCATTTCCAATCCACTTACGGGACCTTTGAGGGCTCGGATTGCTATTGTTGAACATGTTTTGCGGCTATGTGGAGGAGTCTGCGCGCCTTTAGCACCAAGGCATTGCATGTATCAGCATGGCGGAGGCCATAAATTGTATAGCAATGCATTCCTGAATCCATTTCATGTATGCCTTCTAGATGCATTTTAATGCTGACCTTAATTAGTCCTTAGCATGTAAACATTTATTTTCCCACACATCCATATAATTGCTATATTTTTTAGACTTATGTCTTTGTGAATTATATTTGGATTGTTGAACTTGAATCTTAATTTGTTGTAGGAGTTATTGTTTTAGTCGGTTACCTTTGCTTTGTGTAATTATTTTATATTTGGTTGCAGGAACCGCAAGATGTGCCACTCACGCAACATACAAGCAGTCTTTGGCATCCAGGGTCGTCCCATGATGCTTATATATTGCAGAGCTCCGGCTTATTTCGTCAGTTTGAGTCAGGAGAATTATCTGGTAGATGGCTCCTGGGTAAGTTTGCTCACATTCCATCAATCCATTTTCACTGTATGGCAATGAATATAGTTGATGACTCATGTCTTAACCTATGGCTGTTTTTAGCCCTTGATGACATGTTAAACAAAATTGTAGCTTAGAATGTGTTTTTTATGTTATTATTTTTAAATTCTTTCAGGGGATTCTGGATATCCACTCCTGCCCTTGCTCCTGATGCCCGTTCTTTGCCTGCAGAATGCGGGCCAGGGGTTCTCTAATCGGGCACTATGCAAAACCCGGGCCTTGGTGGCGAGGGCCCTCTGGCTTTTGAAGTCCAGATTTAGGTGTTTGGACCATACAGGTGGGGCACTGCAGTATGACCCCCAACAAGGTTATACCAATATTTTAATTTACGTTTTTTAATAGGGACCACACGTGCCAGAGTGGCACAACTGAGTGTCAGGGTCCTTCAGTTGGTGGGCGAGATGCAGGAGCTGCGCAGCTCATTGGGGACCACAGATGAAGAATAATGTTCTGTGGCCTGCCATTGCTATGTATTTTGTTTCTTATAGTTGTAAAAATGTTATATTTTATGATGGAATCCAAAAAAAAATGTTACAGTGTCATTTCATTTACAAAATACATTAACATAAAACTAATGGGCCCAGAAATATTTAAAGATGAATATTCACATGACCGAGAAGTGATTTGGGTGAGCTTTAAGGGTCCAAAAGGGAAGATGGAGGATAGTGCTAAGTGGTTTGGGTGAGCTTTAAGGGTCCAAAAGGGAAGATGGAGGATAGTGCTAAGTGATCTAGCTAAATATTGTAGTAGAAGTGAGGGTGGCAAATATGTAGGCGAGCACTTTAATGAGTTAAGTTTGTAGTGCGCAGGCTCAAGATCGTAAGGATTTCAGTCTGGACGAATATTTATTGAAAAAAGGAAACAGAATCGAACGGGAAACGTCAAGGATTCGTCGGAGGATACGATGGGAAAAGGGCAAAAACTAAAGCCTACGTTGTAACATGTGAAAATGAAACGGAAAAGTCACGCTGAAAAATGACATCATCGTATTCGTAATCTGCCGTACGAACGGACGGAAACTTTACAGAAGGTTTTCAATGCATGCATAGAATCGCTCGTACACTCATACGAGAACGGAAACATTTCACACAAAAAAACAGATCGGCACTAAAACTGAAGTTTTTTTTTGTCTCTCTGAATCAAGCCTTTAGAGCAATAAAGATATAGCTGCCTATTCGAATTTGTATTGTAGTTTCATACCTCCTGGAAAAAGGGGTAAGGTACAGTAATTACAGGTTCCGAGATCATAGGCATAAGATCATTTGCAAACTTTTCAACATTGCCCATTTAAGGGTATTGTCCCCACTTTTAATCCCTTTAATATCAATATTCAATGGATCAATAGCTAAAACAAAAAGAAGTGAGCAACCTTGCCTGTAAGGCACTAGAGACATGACCTCCCAAACAACACTGAGCCTGAGGTTCTTGGTAACAAGCTTTAAGAATTTGTTGAAAAACACATCTGAAGCCCATCAAATATTTTTTTAATTAAAGCAGTTTAATTAAAGCAGTCCCACTCCCTTCCACTAGCGTTCATGTGAGCCGCAGTCACTTTCTTTGTCCTGACCACCAGCTCAGGTCTGCATTTCGGGTTAGGATTGAGGAAGGTTTTCAGGTTGTGGGGGTCATTGTATGGGGGGGGGGCTGCAGCAATCTGGATGCCCCCCAAGCCTGTCACAATGCTGTCCAACACCCATTAGTTAGAAAATGTGTTGGACCACTTTTAAAAAATAGTACTGAAAAAATTTCAACCAAAATTTTACTCCAAGCTAATTTAAACCGGCAATTCTGGTTGAATTTAACTAGTTCCGAGCAACAACCCTTAAAATAACCCACATCTCAATATGAGAGATCTTTCTGAGCAAATGACTCGGTTAGTCCTTTTTGGAATAGTCGTGAAAATGTCTTTTCTTCACTCTATATTTCTGGCATTTAAGCTTGTGGCATTTTAACCATTACATGTTTTTCTCTCATTGACTGCAGAAGGCTACAAAACTATTCCCTACTTAGTGCATATTAACAGTGTTAAAACTGGATATTTGTGTGGGAGTACACCTCTTAGGAGTGATTTATTATAGAGAAAAGAAGAAGTCCATTGTCTCTTAGTACAGAACAGCTAATTGATATCCAATATCATTACATGGATGTCTCCTGGCAAAATTACCTAGCGATATACTTCAGTTAAGTATACTTGAGCTGCTGGAAAATCATTATCTATATCTATCTATAGTTATATCGGCATTTAAAAAATTGTCACCTGCTCTCAGTTCCAGCCAAGTGAATAGAAAATCCTCCTGTCTATTAAGGCTCACAGAAATGTCACTCCACTCTCTATTCCTTCGAGTCGGAATACTTGCATATCTTATGTTTTTTGTTCTGGTCTAAAGAAAAAATTAAATGCTATATTTATTCAGCAAAAAGTGGCCACATCCATTACTTTATGGGCTTATTCTGTCAGAGCTGAATTGGTGCATTAAATCTTCATATAAAACGATTTTCTGGCAAAACTATGTGCATGTGGAGCTTTTGCAATTGCCATTGTCCATATTCCTATAACCCTCCACTCTGGGTTTTTTTAAAATAAAAAATAGGAATAATTGTCATTGTTTAGGACTAAAACGTGTACACAAAAACACAGCTTGCGTGAACAGGGTTTGTGGCAGTGGTCAGTAACTTGGCATGTCTTGATTGTTTCTGAAATGAAAGCACAATTTGGATTGTCAGGAAACCGGTCCTGCAGGACCACTAACGGCAATGAATTGACAAGCTTCCCACACTGAAAACATTTGCGTAATTCCTGTTTGGGTAATTACCGTTTAGTGGTCCTTATGGACCGGTTTGCAAACCACAGCATGTCAGCTTGTGTTAAATCCATGAAAGGCCAGTTTTCAAGGCAAGACAAACACAAACATATGGCTTGTCTTTACGGCTGATTTGATGGTTTGTCATCCTTTGGGATTAAGTATTAAAAATAAATGTAACCGAAGTATAGTGGCTGTAGTACTAGCTTATAGTTGGTTCAGAAGACCTATTTACACATTTGTAAAAAGTTTTGAAAATGAAACTTAATTTTACTTGCATCAAAACCACTAGTCCAAATCAGGGTAATGTATCTGAAATGATATCTGTAAAACTGTGTATGAAGTCACATCAATCTTTACACTTTGTTCTAGAGTGAAAAGCAAACAGCAAGAAAAGTAATTTCAATATATTCAATATATTTTGTGTTCTCTCTGAAAGGCTTAATCCAATCATTTCATTTTGGCCCGAGCTAAATCAAGTCGTACCAAATTGTGCTTTTTTTTCTCATTTTTTTTTTTTATTTAAGTAAAAAGCAGGGTCCCCATAACGAGATTACCAGCCTCGCACACCTTGCATAGGGCTTTGGTATCCAAATTGGTTAGAAGCCATGGCAGCAATGGACACCCTTGACCTAACGTATCAAAATTAAAAACCTTTGCAGTGACTTGGCTGGAGTTTGGAGAACCTTTCTCACTCAACACACAATAATGTTAAAGAAATATTCTTCTGCATATGTGATGGGGCGGTTCTATAGATGTGGTGTAAACATGTTTCCAAGGAGGTTATGTTTTTCATACAAATGTAAATAATAATAACCCCAATAGAGTATCAAGAGCAATTTAGAGAGTTTTGGGAAGCCATCAATAAAAGGTTTTAGGAGGCCAGCAAATCACTACATCTTCAGACCAAGATGTGTGGTGAGTCTCCCCCAGTTCATTTTGAATACCCCATGGGGTGCTGTTATTTACAGATAGTGATGAACTTTGGCTACCAGTCATTGTTACATTTGACCTGGATATTGCATATTTGTTCAGTTCAGCTAGATGCAGATATTTGGGTCAAACCAATCACCAATCAGCATCCCCTTAGCATTTTGTTCCTTGTCTTCTCTCCCCCCCCCCCTTCATAATGGGTGTTTCATGAAAGAGGAATTATGCTTCTGCTGCAAGAAATTGCTTGGTATACCTCTAGGGTGTTGCTTCTAGGTATTTCCTTAGTATTACAGAGGAATTCCCCCCAAATAAACCAAATTCTAACCGGGAGATATCACAGAAGCACCAGGGGATGCTGCGGACCAGCACTGTGAACAAGACAGAATACACTGGTTATGTTCAAACAAGCCTCCTAAGGTAAGCTGCACCTCTCTAACTCTTTTGGGCTACCTAAATATTTAGATACTACCTCACCTTGAATTTAGTTAAATATTCAAATTTCACATGTTATGCATTCAGCACAGAATTGTGGTATTGTAACTAAAACCCTGAAAAGCTTCATATACAAATGGTCACCAGCTGGCCTTTGAAAGACCTACAGTAGAAAAGATTGGACAACCATTTCGTGACTGAGTATCACATAAAGAAAAGCTGATCATCGTGTAAAACACACATACAATCCAACATTCACTCTTACACCAGACTAAAATTCAAAATTGACTTTTGGTCCTGTCTGTAGGATTAATTTACCTTTTGGTCATTGTTACACTTATCCTACTGCAGGAATCATTTTTAACTCACCTTGCAGTAAGCCACCACTGTACACAAATTCTGTAACAAACTGAGCAGATGACAAACTTGTGTACAGAGGTAGAGAAACCTTTTTGTGTACCGAGGCGGGAGAACATTTTTGGTGCTTTATGATATTTCAAGTTTTTTTGCATGTTTTTGAGCATATTATTATATTGTATTTTCTGAGTCCTTGGGTAATTTTAATGTAAATCTATATTTTAAACCTCACTAAAATTCTAAATTCACTTTTATTCTGGGTGTAGGATTCCTAGGATGCAATCTCATTTGGAAAGCCCCACAGAAGAAAAATCGCACTCAGTCAACTAGTTGCAATCCACTGCTGTGTAAAAATGTGGTACTAGAAATTTGTACAGCGGCATCCCTAATGCGGGTGCTCTCTATGCCAGACAGACCTGACATCTCCTACATGCAGCATGGGAGCAGGGGATGCTCCTGCTGGCAGTCTAGTTCAAAATGTAAAATTCACTTGAAATAAATAAGTCTATATGTGCAATGCTTCACGCTGTTCCAGTGAGCCCCCCACTGTAAATAATGAATGTGAAATCTCTGATGTCACTTTGAGAGGGATTTTTCATCCGGCTTACTCCTGCAGTGGGGAGAGAGTGGCAGAAATCCAGTGCGGGGTGGACAGTCCGTGTTCTTCCATCTGGCTGAAAATGCTAAGCCCTGCTGAATGGTAAGGACATCGACCTGGCACTAAAATGAGAATGGAGGTGAGCCTTTTTTATTTTTTAACAGTGATTCGTTAAAAATTTGATTCAGACTAATGCTAGAATCTCTAAATGAGGCATTTTTACAGGTGGAGTACAAAATTAAATGTTTTTTTTTTTACGTTTGGAAATAACAGCATACCATGGTCTATGCTAAAGCATTTGCCAAACGTTTCTTTTTTTTTTTTTTTTTTTTACAAACAGTCAGCAGTCGATTTGCTCCACATCATCGGGATATTCCATCATCACAATGGTCTCCCATGACGTCCAGAGCCTAGTTGCATCATAGTTTGTATAATATATAAAGATTATAAATCTTATCAATAGCTGATACCACTTAGTTTAGTATATACTCGAGCTCCCCCCCACCCCCCCAACCCCCCCACTCCTCTCCCCCCCCCCCCCTAATTTTACTATCTATTATCTTTTATCTTTATCTTTGTGCATAAACCAACCTCAATTACTGTTGCCAAACTTTTCTGCTGAGCGCATAGTAGGGTGCTGTGGTTTCCAAATGCCCCCCAAAAAATGATCTTTACATCACTAGAAAAATTATGCCCCTAACCTTTAAAATGTCTGGATACACATCCTGGATACAGTTGATTTATAGGAAAAAAGTGAAACAAAAAAATGTTTTTAAAGCGGACCAACACCTAAGTGGCACAGGTGTTGGTCTCCGCCACTATATGACCAGGGTGCTGGAGCCCCCACGCACATAACCCCCATGACAACATGTTCAGATATGTTCAGAGTTGTTGGTGCTGTGTTTTTTTTGGATTACAATGCGCACTAATGTCATACTAATGACATTAGTGAAGCAAGATTAATTTTGGGTGTGCTTCTGGGTGTGAACTGAAACTCACACCATGCGGCATGGGTGATGGTCTCTCTATATGAAAGGCTTGTGGGCATCCAGAAAGCTGGAACCCCCTGCACATAACCCCCCTGACCACCCGCAAGTCTTACCTTTCCCTCGGTCCCACACCGTGAATTCAGCACAGCGATTGGGCGTTCGGGGTCCACATTGGTATGGAGCAGCGCCACTGCCGTTGGAATGTGCTGGCCACAATCGCTGAGCTGGATTCCAGCCAGAGAATTGAGGGAAATGTAAGATTTATGGGGGTTCAGGGGGGAGGTTATGTGTGGGGGGGGGCAGTATTCTGGATGCCCCCAGCCTGTCAGATAGCGGCAGAGACCAAAAGCCACACCCTCTATTGAACAACTGTCTCTGAACATGTTGTATTATGGATCACTGTGACACACATCTTAACAATACAAGTAGCCATGAGAAAATCTAAGGAAGAACACATCCGTGACAAACTATGGTAAAGGATAATTAAGGACACATCTGTATAGCTATAGCTATTTGTTGCACTAGCATGGCTCACAGACCTTTTATCCTGTATAAGTTGTCTGTGCGTGAAGTAGGCGTAGTACTAATTAACCATTTTTATATGCTCAAGGCATTCTGGAGGACTTCATATTCCCCCCACCCAGCAATTATCTAACTCGAAGTTACCACCTACTGCAATTTTCCGCAAGTTATAAAGAAAAATGTTCCTTGTGAATCTGCCTATTGCTAATTAATGCCCAGTATATGTCAATCATTTGCTTTCCACTGCCAGCCGCCAGCTGGCTGGAGGTACTTATCTGCCTCTCTGGTTGGCATGTCCTTGTATCTAAAAATAATTAGACACAAAATATTGACAGTGGGCGCAGAAACAGGGGTTGAAGGTGTGAAAGAGGACTCGCTGTATTATTCTCTAGCAATTCCTATCTCCCGAGGCAGAGATGTTTGATTAATTACTGTTCTACCCAGACATGCTAATGCTTTATATTAGAATATCTTTAAAGTTTTTTTTAGCAGCATTACTCAGAAAAGCTGCAAGTTTGCATATGTTAATCATATTCTGCATATCAAGAGGACTACTCATAGTGCTGCGTTAAATCACTGCTTTAACAACATGCCCTAATAACTCCACACAGAAAAACGTTGATGAATTCCTTTGATGTCCCCGGCTTGCAGGGGGGCTGCAGAATTGAAAAGCGATCAGATGTTTCCATGCTGAGAGTTGTATTTTCCTTACAAATTCAAAAATTCTGCTTACAAGGATAATATTGTAAATGATGAGAGTGCAATATTACCAGATGAGGAGGGCGACCTTTGAGGAATATATTTCTGAGTATGATTGGAATTCTGAGTGAACAGATTTTTGGGTACAAAAATCACAACTAACATTCAAAATGTGTTTTTTGTAAAACTAAATCCCCCAAAAAGCTGCTAGTACCTTCATGGTGTCCCTTCATGGGAGGGCCACCATATTGTGCTATATTAATGGGACTATAAAGGAACATGGCTTAGCTTTTGTATTGTTTGTGTGCTCATGTCCATTTTCGGAAGTTCTTTTTTTTTCTTACAATCATCCTAGAAAAGATTCCCCTGCTTGCCTGTTCTAGTGACCTGGACTAAGGTCCCAAAGTGTTCTATATGCCTCCTCCGCCTGTTAACTCCAGCAGCCAGCTCAATCCCCCCACAAGTGTTGAAAGGCAGTGCGCATGCCTGACTCGGCCTCCCCCTGCTTTTCCAGCACCAGAGATTCGGGCGTCGAGACACAGTGAGGGTGTGTTCTATGTGCAAGCCCGTCAACGGACTGTAAAGGACTGTCAGTCATCATGTACAGACAGACCGCAATGCTCAGCCGCACCCCTGGACCCCTGGAAGTGCCCCGAGCTGCGGTGGTGATACAGAAGGTAAATCTAAACTTTCTTAACATATGGGGGCAGTGAAAACCAATGTATTATCATGTGCCATGATCGGAGAGGCGGCGACGAGAGAGAATCTTTGCCCCCAACAATAGGACTTTTACTACAGTAAAAGATAAGTAAGTTATTTTTTTTACAATGAAAGTACATTTTTTTTACAATGCTGGAAGTTCTCTTTAACAAAATGCATTTTTAACTACAAATATTGGAATAGAAAGCGCTATTGAGGTCACTTTAGAAATACACTGTTTAACCCATATTATATTTATGGAAAGGGAAATGTTTAGTAACCATTTTACTCTTTGACTAAAATGATAAAAATTCTAAAAAGTAAAGGTAATTTACTAATGACCATGAAAAGTATGTTTAAAGTGGACCAAAAACCAGAGATTTTCACTATACTGGATTTTGGTCCATCCCCCTTCTTTGGCCACCAGCTGGAAAAAGAAAGTCCATTCCCCATAGGCAATGTGGCATTCCTCCATCCCATTCCTCATAGGCAGAGTGGCAGTCCCCGTCCCAACCCCCATAGATAATGTGGGTTGCCGGGGCAGAAGCTGTATTCGCAATAGATAGTATCAGCATTCTGAAGCTAAGCAATAAAATCTGTTTCATCCAAGCAAGCAAGGCAGGTTTGGAAGAGCATTTGCCTGGAAATTCTGTTAATGTGCCCACCTATTGGCCAGAAAAGCAGGCTGGGACTAGTTCAGAGTAGTCAGACAAGGAAGACCAATCTAGGGATGAAAGGGATGTGACAGTATAACTGAGAGGGAAAGGTGACAGGAAAGAAGAGAGAAGGCAAGAAAGAGAAAGTGCTAGCTCATTAGAACGGCTTTGCTATAGATCCGAGCGAAGAGACCAACCATGAGGGACCTGAGAGGAACTGCGGAGACAGGCTTGAGGAGTGGCCCAGGCAGGTAACTGAGTGTCATAACTAACACCGGTCAGTGATGCCAGGGGATATCACTGTGTTGCACTAACCATTTCTTCTAGCATTATTTTGGGTGTCTATTTAACTTGTGTTGTTCTTTTCGTTTCAGAATGGTTTTTACTATACATTCCCCGTGTGATTTTTAGCTCAGAATGTTGTTTATTCTGTAAATCCACCCATTAGGGGCTAATATATTAAATTGTATTTTCTTTTGGCCTTTTCCAACAATATATCTCAATATTTACTATTTGTCTCAGTGTCCTTCGTATATACCGGGAGTCCAAAGAATCAGTCTTTTGCGTGTATCCATTGTGTTATCATTGGCCAGATATTGATTATAATTATATATTTGTTTGCCTATTTTAATTGAGCCGGGCAGGATAAATATATATAATATTATTGATATTTTAGTTATTCAGGAGTAAAATTGTTTACATAATTTGGAAACCATTCAAGGAGATATTAGATTAAATTGTTTACACCACCACGACCAAAATTTTTCTCCTGGTCATGTTGCATACTGCTGGTGAGGCAAATAACACCTACAGTTCCAAGATTGCTTGTTTGGACTGACAGTGCTCCACGTTTCAATTAGGGCATATGTCTATGAATTAGTGGGAAAAATAAGGATAGCAAAAAATGATAAAATAGAAGAAAGAGCTGCAGTACATTTTAAACATTTCTCAGGATACTTGAGTTTGTCTCCAGAGGATTATATATAATGTTATTTTTTTCAACGATGACCTCCTTGGTCAAACCTATATTACTCATAGCTTCATAGAATGTACAATATGTTCTTTCACTATCAAGGTAATAAGGTGGAAGGAAAAAAATAACCTCGGAAAGTGTGTGCCCTTTCTAGAAAAACGGTTGGCCACTTTATTGATATGGACAGAATTATAGAAAAATAAAACATGTTTTATTTGCACTGAATATTGCTGTATTTACCCGACTCATATATACCCTCATGTTGCTACATTTTGCTACTCTTTTGCTATATTTTACTGCAGTCCATGTAAATAGACTAGGCCCGTGGCAGAAGGGTCTGATGCAAGCTACTTCTCCCTCTATCTTGCATCTCCTGTCGCCCCAGTGCCTAGCAGCCCTGGTCCTGCATTAGATGTCACAATCTGTGGCTTCCTGTTTTGGCATTTCCATGCTCAAACCAATGCAGGAACTTATCGAGCACACTCTGAATTCCGGTGATATGTTAAGAAAGAGCTTCCTTCCTCTCCTTGCAAAAGACCACTGGTTTCTCTGCTGTTAGTCACAACTGGGGGGATCATGGGCAAAATCTGACCTAATGCAGCTGAGGTGGTGGGTTTGTAGCTCCAACCAGAAAGTGATGGCATCAGGGGACTTAGCATGATTGGCTCTTATTTGGGAGCCAAAATGGTGGCAATGCCTGCCTTAAGTACTACTTGGGACAATTAAGCATACCAATTCCCCTGCAGGTAACAGCACTCCCCTGAGGCATTTCCCACAATGGCATTCCCCCAATGTATGAAACCCACTGGGATCAACCCTAATCTTGCCTTGATCTATGCTACCATGAAGCGTGCGCTGGCCTCTGGTGGCATTCCCCTTTATCCGATATAAAAATTTAAAGCCATGGATTTCTGGCTGGGCGGCACCTCCTCAGGTAAAAATCTGGAGTGCTCCACTGCACTGATATGCTATGTATTATTGTCATACATAGTGAATTAGTACATATGTCTACTCTAATATTTCCTCAAATTCAGTTAAAGTGGATATAAAGTCCAGGTCCACAAGAAACCTAACCCACATACTCCAACTAATATCCTCATTTTCCTCTAGGAGCCCTGTATGATGGCAGACCATAAAGCAGCTGCAGTTATGCACATCTCCTATTGTAGGAGATGCTGTTGTGTAGAACTGTTGCATGTCCACTTTTAGATGAACCGCCACTAGTAGAATGTTTATATTTCAGGGCTGCTTATGGTGTCAGTTTAGTGCCCATTGGACCAGGATCTTCAATAGTATGCAGCCCCAATTTTAGAAAATACAAGCAAAACCCTTGATTGCATGCAATTTACATGACAAATACTGCATGCCTACATATAGAAACCTCCAACATGCTTCATGTCTTCAAACCTGCAAAAGGAAACCCTCTCTTCATAGAAATATAAAGGAACATTTTAAGGAATAATATAAAAAGTTAAATAAAGAGCTGCTTATGCAGGTAGTGTCCACAAACTAGTGCAGGGCCTGCCCTTGGATTTGGAGGAGGAAAATAAAATATTTTGAACCAAATAGTGTACTAAAATAGTTACCACTTTGCATTTCATGCCTCATGTGTCGACATTCAAATGGGATGCAGAAGCGCACACTCTCCGTTAAGGCAATCAGAGCCCTTTGCCCAAAGGATGTACACATGGCAAAGGGCTTGGACAAGAGCCTATACATGCACCGTTGGGCCGAGAAGAGGTGAGTTTTAGCAGGTGAATTAGGGGGCACTGAGCAAAACCTGCGAATGTCAAATTCCTGGGTTTTGTCCTGCTTTAAGGTACTTTAGCCTTGGTGATGTCTCCAACATCAATTATCATTTTGGATAATATAAAGTCTTATCTCTGTTATCTAACCACAAAAAAAGTTCTCCTGTGGCAGCCACAGCCATACAAGTCTGTTGTTGCTGTCTCATGCTTTGTTCAGTGATTTCTAGTGATGAGCGGCACTCGGGCAGAGGAGGCTGCAAGTTTAAACAGCATTTGATCTACATTGTACATTGGAGTTCCAGCACCAAAATGCCAGGGTGAGGCGAAGGGCAGACCAACAGCACACCCCTGCAGTGCTTCCAGTACACCACCATTATGGCGAGTTCTGATAATGCCATTGCCAGCCAATCCCTTTCCTTTGCCTGATTCGGTTTCACTTTTACAAAAAATAATCGTCCAGACGGAAATCCTTACGATCTTGCGCCTGCGCACTACAAACATAACTCATTAACGTGCTCGCATACATATTTGACTCCCTCACTTCTACTACAATGTTTAGCTAAAACCCTTAGCGCTATCCTCCAGCTTCCCTTTTGGCCCCTTAAAGCTCACCCCAACCTGGTGTTCCTCACGATTTTCAGCTTTCTAGCCCTTACTATCCCCATTTTACAGCCATTTTTGGGCCCCCAAGTTCGAGCCCCCATTGGGGTCCCAAACCAAACAGAACAGCATGGTTCTGTTAGTGAATGCTGGAAAATCACAATTTCAATAGAAAACAATAGAAACAATAGACTTCCGCTTATTAGGCTCGATTCAGAGAGACACAAAAAACCTTCCGTTTTAGTGCCGATGTATTATTTTCAAATGTTCCCGCTCTCGTATGAATGTGCGAGCGATTCTATGCATGCATTGAAAACCTTCTGTAAAGTTTCCGTCCACTCGTATGCCAGAGTACGAGGATGTCATTTTCCATCGAGACTTTTCTGATTCATTTTCTCAGGTAACAACGTAGTCTTTCGTTTTTGCCCTTTTCCCATCGTATCCTCACACGAATCCTTTACGTTTCCAGATAGATTCGGTTTCACTTTTACAAAAAATAATTGTCTAGACGGAAATCCTTACGATCTTGCGCCTGCGCACTACAAACATAACTCATTAACGTGCTCGCATACATATTTGACTCCCTCACTTCTACTACAATGTTTAGCTAAAACCCTTAGCGCTATCCTCCAGCTTCCCTTTTGGCCCCTTAAAGCTCACCCCAACCCCTTAGCGCTATCCTCCAACTTCCCTTTTGGACCCTTAAAGCTCACCCCAACCCCTTAGCGCTATCCTCCAGCTTCAATTTTGGACCCTTAAAGCTCACCTCAACCCCTTAGCGCTATGCTCCAGCTTCCTTTTTGGACCCTTAAAGCTCACCTCAACCCCTTAGCGCTATCCTCCAGCTTCCCTTTTGGCCCCTTAAAGCTCACCCCAACCCCTTAGCGCTATCCTCCAGCTTCCCTTTCGGCCCCTTAAAGCTCACCTCAACCCCTTAGTGCTATCCTCCAGCTTCCCTTTTGGCCCCTTAAAGCTCACCCCAACCCCTTAGCGCTATCCTCCAGCTTCCCTTTTGGACCCCTAAAGCTCACCTCAACCCCTTAGCGCTATCCTCCAGCTTCCCTTTTGGTCCCTTAAAGCTCACCTCAACCCCTTAGCGCTATCCTCCAGCTTCCCTTTTGGCCCCTTAAAGCTCACCTCAACCCCTTAGCGCTATCCTCCAGCTTCCCTTTTGGACCCTTACAACTTACCCCAACCCATTAGCGCTATTCTCCAGCTTCCCTTTTGGCCCCTTAAATCTCCCCCCAACCCCTTAGCGCTATCCTCCAGCTTCCCTTTTGGACCCTTACAACTTATCCCAACCCCTTAGCGCTATCCTCCAGCTTCCCTTTTGGACCCTTACAACTTACCCAAATCACTTTGCGGTTATGTTTTTCTTCCATTTTAGGTCCCGAAAACTTACCCAAATCACTTCGCGGTTAGGTTCTTCCATTTTAGGTCCCTAAAACGTACCCAAATCACTTCGCGGTTAGGTTCTTCTTCCATTTTAGGCCCCTAAAACTTACCCAAACCACTTCCTGTTCATCTGAATCTTCATCTAGAAATATTATTATAAACCTTCGTTTGTTGTAATGTATTTGTGTAAATAAATGACACAGAAACGTTTTGTTTGTTTAGTATTTTTTTTAATTTCAAGGCCATTTTTTGGGGCCATTGGTTTAAAATGTAAGTTATTAAAATTTTTGCAATTTAAAACATATTAAAATTTATAAAAAGTTAAAAAATGTAAAACAATAAAACTATTTACATTAGGCCAAACAGTGACAGGACCCAGAACACTATTCTTCTTCTGTTGTCCCCAAAGAGTCAACCAGCTGCTGCATATTGGCCACCAACTCAAGGACCCTTCGATTCATTTCTTCCACTCTTGCCTGTGTGGTCCCTGTATAAAATTGAGAAAAAAACATAAGTTTGCGCTAAATACATGTTTCTCACCTGTGGATGGAATGTTTGTTAGTTGGCAACCTAAATAAACACGACATATGTCAGTCTGCTAAGTCATTACTCTAAGGAAGTGGGCAGAGGTCATTCTGGGAAGTCATTACACTAAGGAAGTGGCCAGAGGTCATTCTGGGAAGTCATTACACTAAGGAGGTGGCCAGAGGTCATTCTGGGAAGTCATTACACTAAGGAAGTGGCCAGAGGTCATTCTGGGAAGTCATTACACTAAGGAAGTGGCCAGAGGTCATTCTGGGAAGTCATTACACTAAGGAAGTGGGCACAGGTCATTATGCTAAGTCATTACACTAAGGAAGTGGCCAGAGGTCATTCTGGGAAGTCATTACACTAAGGAAGTGGGCACAGGTCATTATGCTAATGACATTGACTCTGCCTTTATGAATTTGTGTGATCATGTCACTTAACACATACTGCAAAGAATGACATTACAACTTACTTGGTCGGTGGCCGACGGATGCCTCGTTGGGGACAACCCTACATCCTGGGCCCTGCCACTGTTGGGAAGTAGAGCCTGTTGAGACATGGCAAATAGGGTCACTTATAAAACCTGCACAGAAACTGCACTTGGTTCAGCACCATCCAAATAATTAACCATATATGTGTGAGAGGAAGTGTGCCAAAATTGAATGTCCCGATTGTATATCCTACATAACACCTCCACCTTGTGGCCCAGTACACCACAAGAACAGATACCAAGACAAAAAGGCACCACTCCTACTCAATTAATAGACCAATACCATCACTAATTGATATCAATAGTTTAATTCATTAGAGAACCTCATTAAAAATACAAAATACATCGATCATTACAAACATCTAAAAAAGACATGACAATACACAGCCCAACCCAGCAGCAAAGACCCAATTGACCCTAAAAACCTGTGCCTGACTCATGATTAAGACATCACTAAATACACCTATCCACATAATCTAAAGTGCTCATGTGCAATATTGCAGTGCTAAATATAATGTGCAAAAATGCAAAAAATGACAAAAGAGTGTATGTAATCACCTCAGTGAAAAGGAAAAAATGGTCTCCTGCTGAGTGGGACGATCAATCACCCACGCGTTCTGTGACAGATTGTCACTTCCTCAAGGTGCCACCTAGGGCACCAAATAGGGTCACTGATTATGTCTTAGTCAACAGTAATCAAATGTCATTTTCAATTTGTGTGCCACATCACTCACCTTCTCCCTGTGCCTCCTGGCCGAGATCTGCTGCAGCCTGCGCATCTTCACCCGCTCCTGAAGCATCTACAAAAACAGATTAAGGGAATCAGCTTGGGTGGAAATAGCATGGATATGTGTGTGTGGTTACATGAAGAGTCACATACCAGAGGATCCCGCATGCGTCGCTGGGTACGACTCCTTGCCCACGCCGTGCCGCCCCTTCTCTGTGGAAAGGTCCAGGGGCTGGTCTGAGGAACCAACAGAGGAGGGGTAGGACCGTCGCACCTTCACTTCCAGCAGCAGATTCATGCAGCACTGGTCGGCCTGTGCGCCTCCGGGTGCTGCAAATGCGGTAATCCATTTCCATCACTAACAAAAAAAAGGCATTATAACTAAAAGCCTACCTTCTGCATCAGTTACATGTGGCATGCAATCGCTATGTACTTACTAGGGAAATGGAGTCCGAAAAACCACCGCACCCGGGATATGAGCAGCCGTTTCAGGTCCGACCAATGCTGCATGATCTGCGTGTGGGTGAAGGTGGTGTCCGTTTGATGGTAGATTCTGGAAACTATCTCCGAAAAACCACCGCACCCGGGATATGTGCAGCCGTTTCAGGTCCGACCAATGCTACATGATCTGCGTGTGGGTGAAGGTGGTGTCCGTTTGATGGTAGATTCTGGAAACTATCTCCAGGGCGATGGTGCGCTTCTCAGAAGAGTCGTACCTGCGCTCCAGCATGGTCTACAAAACACAATCAAAAACAAGGTTTGAGTGAAATCAGCATACAAATATCTGTGAACAATCGATCATTTGACTAAATGACATTAACATACATATTTGTAGCCTAATACAATCCTTGAAGCTGGCCTCAGTGCTGGTTCGCATGTGTGGGCCCTCACTTCAGTTTGCCACGGAGTTTGATACACTTTTTAAAACAACCGTTCGTTCATGTGCTTCCTTATGGGCTAGGCATGCATTTACATGGCAAATCAAAGGCATTAAAAGACACTTACAAGCATGATGATCTCTTCTTGTTGGCAGGTGAAGATTGTGGGCACCATCTTGCCTCTTGTCTGCAGCAGATAAGTAATGCCCCTGCGGTTTCCGGGTTCCGCACGGCCGGACAAACGATCGTATGCACGTGTACGTGAACGCGTAAACGTCAGACCCCGGCATTAGTATTTAAAGGGGCCATAGCTCATTCTCTTTCAGAGTCTATTCATGATGCCAGCAAATAAAAACGCAGCAAAGGCCAAAGCAGCCAAGGAAGCCAGCCGGAAAAAGGGTGAGGAGGCTTCATCATGCCCCACCACTCGCTCCAAAATGCCGAAGGCAAAGCGGCCAGGAACTCGCAGTGGGCAGCCGAAGGTGACCACCAAGGCACCCACAAGCCCGAAAACAAAGAAGCCAGCGCTAAAGAAGAAGGGCCAGGTCACCAAACACACAGGTATGGCCCCTAAAAAGCACACCAAGAGGGTGAGAAGCCCCAGCCCCCAAAGGTCCCCATCACCCCAGCCACGTGGGAAAAGCTCTCGGGCCAAGAGGCCAAGACACCAGGCCCGAAGCCCCAGCAGCCAGAGCTCTGCATCACCCCAGCCACGTGCATCAACCTCCCAGGGCCATGAAACTGTGAAAGGGCCACAGAGCCACAGGCCAAGAAGCCCAACATCATCCATCACACCCTCTCCTTCTCGCCCACATTTGGCACCGGCACAGGTGGAAATGCAGGCAGAATATGCCACAGCTACGCCTGCTAGTTCAGTGACCACCCAGGCAAGAACCCCAAGTCCATATCCAAGTCCAGTCCCATCCGAAGCCAGCCACCTGTCCTACATTTCTCCCCAACACAGCCAGCCCAGAATGTCCCCCCATTTGCAGCCAACCACTGATGAGCCAGAACGTCAAGCAACAGGGCGCACATTGCACCAAGTCCACTTGAGTGGCAGGTTTGGTGAGGCCCAAACTCTGGCATTGGCTAGTGGCCTCACCTTGTATTATGATGAGCTATATGGGCGCAGATCCAAAGCTACAAGCAAGCAGCGGAAAGCGGAGATTTTTGAGCAGCTCTGCAGACAGGTCAATGCAGCGGGGGAAGAGGTCAAAGATGTGGAGCAGATACAAAGGAAAATATCGGACCTAAAGTATGCAGCACGGAAGAAAGAAAATAAACTGCGTCATTACAGGTACATATATACTTTGTGGATTTTGCTTCATCTTGTATTGGAAACATTTCTGTAAATGTGTGCAACTCTCTTTTTCAGCTTACAAGCTGGCGGTGGATTCCCCACAAAACTGCAGTTTACCCTAGCTGAGGAGATGGTGCTGGGCCTGCTACATCCTGTGGCCTTAGAGGGGCACTTAGCCCGACAGGACACGGACATTCCTTATATTCCTGCCGGTTAGTAATGTTACTGTGTATGTGAAATGTGATCTGCGTGTAAAATTAGGCACAAACCCATATATTAACACATGCCCCTAGGGTGTGCCTTGTAGTGGAGGTTACAATTTAAACAGGGTGTATTATGTGTGGCGAACCATTATTTGCTGGTTTACTTCCTCTGAGATTATTTGGGTGAGTCTTGAGGAACGCTATTGAGATTAGACAAGGACTGCCTGTCATGTATTTGTAGAAAATTACATACAACACTTCCATCTTTATCTGTAGCCAATTTGGGTTGGACCTGTGCTTTGTTACAAACGACTTGATGTGGGGTGCTTGAACGTGAGACATAGAAAGAATGTCAAGCAGCCTACTCTAATGGCAAATGCTATTTGCAAGCTGAGTGTGGTCCCATAATGGGTTTTAAGGGATGTGTGAAGCCTCACAACAGCCAGTACATGCATGTTTATGTTGGTTAAGGAGACCAATGTGTATGTACTTGTTGACTATTACATTTAACAGATAATGTAATTCATAGTTTAACTTGGTCCATTGGGGGAGTTGCCATTCATGCATGGGCCCGTGTTTTATTGAACCATATGTGTTAAACTGGACCTTCACCATGATTTAATGAAAAGCCCAAACTCTTAAAAAACGATTCCCCAGCATCTAAAATTAATATATTTTACATTTTTAGTCACTAACTTATTATTCTTTCCCCCACTGGGCTGCAACTCTGACTCAGAAGCATCACACTTACTGAGGAGAGGAGAGTGGGATAAGGTACAGGGGGACAGGTTATAGCTGTGCTTTGCTCAGACAGAGCAGAGCTGGGGTCAAGGAAAGGTCAGCAGTCCCAGAATGCAGAGCAGCACAGTCATTTCCTGTTTGCAGGCACTTCCTGTTTGCAGGCTGCCTGATAAAATGGCAGCTTCCATAAGCCGCCATCTTGGATGTTTAAAGGCTCATAACATGCAGTAGATGCAGGTAGGATGATTTTTAATGTGGGCAATCTGTATGTACAGTGTGGGGGAAACATATAAGATAGACTCTTATTCAGAGTGAAGGTCCGCTTTAACACGCATTACCAATGCCTAGTTGTGTGTTACACAGGGGAGGGGCGCGCAGATGATGGAGTCAGCATGGCAATAGAATCCATCCAATAGAAACATGTTGGAACAGTTGCAGATTCTGAATGCCACACAGGCCCAGGTGGGTTTTATGGGCATCCCCCATTTTAAGGCCTATTTGGCCTGTATCTGCTCCACATCTTTGATCTACATCCCCACTGGATTGTCTGGTGAGCCCTACCAATATACCCTTTTGGTATGGCTTGGCTTGTATGCTTTGGATTTGCGCCCATATAGCTAATTAGAGTGCTGAGGTAGCCCACTAGCCAATGCCGGAGGGGAAGCCTCAATGAACCTGCCACTCAAGCTGTTGCGCTGCATGCTTGTAGCGCATGACATTGTTTCTGGCTCCTCCTGTTTGTAGGCATGATTGTGGGACATTCTGGGCTGGCAAACTACTACCTTGACCCCTGGCTGAGATTGAACTGGACTTGGATTGAGACAGGTGTAGATGTGGCATAGGTTTGGCTGCTTTACACCTGTGCCTGTGGCAAATGTGGCCAAGCAGGAGAGGGTGTGTCTGTGGGCCTATTTGTTGCATGCACAATGTGGACATGGCAATGCTTGTGACCTATGTTTGTAACATTTTAATTTGTCCTTAACTTTGTGGCTTGATTTGGCTCAACTTACAGTTTTTTTTGTGCCCATGTTTTTGATGCAACTATGGGAGTGACCAGCAAATGCAATGTTTGCTTCAGAAATAAACTACATAAAATTGTAATTAACCTGTGGTGGACTAAGTTTATGCTTTTTAGTTTTGGCTGAATAAAGCTGAGTTAAAGTAGGCAGTAACACATTTGTAACATGGTGAAAAAGCCAAATGACAATCATGTGTGAGGTTGTTTTAAAATATTTCTTTACTGTTTGTAAAAGTAACAAAGATACAAACACAAAGGGTCAAATTCAGAAGAATCCAAGAAAAAAGGCACCAAACAAACAAAGGAAAGACAAATTATGAAAAATGTGTCGCAATTAAATTAGACCGCACTGCTTGGACAGACGCACTCGGTGGGCCACGATAGTCCTCGTCTGGGTCATCAGTGGGTGGAGAGGGGGGCACATCCACATACCGAGGGACACGCTGCAATATAGCAAAATTATGCAACACTGCACAGGCCATTATAATATCTATGACCTTTTTGGGGTCATACTGAAGTGCTCCCCCGGTATGGTCCAAGCATCGGAAGCGGGTCTTCAACAGGCCAAACGCCCTCTCCACCACGGCCCTGGTCTTCCTGTGCGCCCTATTATATGCCTCCTCTGCTGCATTCTGGGGCTGGAGGACGGGCGTCAACAGCCAAGGAAGAAGTGGATAGCCGGAATCACCTGGCAAAATGTATTATGAAAAACATAAATTACACATTCAGAAATCAATTGAAGCCCCTAAACGGCCCAACAACATTACTAAGAGCCTAGGTCACGTTTGCTACACAGCATGAGCATACATAGTGTACAGGCCCTTGAAATTAAAAAAAAAAAGATGTTTGAAAAAATTAAACATCCAAGATGGCGGGTGAGTGCCAATCAGCCAGACTGCTAACAGGTATTGGTTTCGGAGTGTGCTGCTCAGCATTCTTGGATGTCTAAAATTTTCTGGACCCGGTAGCTGCTTGGTGTGAGGAAAAACCAGCTGTAACCTGCCCCCTGCACTTTATCCCGCTCTCCTCTTCTCAGTGAGTCTAATGCATCGACTCAAAGATGGTGCAGACCCTAGGATAAATTCAAGGACATAATTTAAGCAGAGTGTGTGGGAGACTAATTCTTACTTTAATCTAAATTCCATTTCTGCAGTTTGCTAATGTAAGACTAACATTTGGCAAGCCTTGGTTGGTTGCAAAATCTAATGGTTGAGGTCGTGTTTCACAGGTAAAGAAGGTGTTCCAAAAGGCATAGTTTCATACATGGAACCCAAACTAAAATCATAGCCATACATATCCAAAAAAAGGACGTTATTGGCGTCAACTTACCAAGGAGCCATCCACTGGAAAATTCCTCAGACTCAAACCGACACTCAGACACACCGTACAATCCAGATCTGCGAAGAATGTAGGCATCATGGGATGAGCTTGGGAACCTGGCGAGCAGACTAAGGAACCGCATGTCCGGGGCCACCACTGCTTGGATATTCATTGAGTGTCCCATTTTGCGGTTCCTGGGATCAAAAAAACAAAAAAAAACATTTTAAAGGGGACGCAAACTAGGGGAACACTAACTCATCACACCCTAAGCAAATGCTGTGGGCAAATTAAATTAGCAATAAACAAGTACATAAGTATTTTGGGTTGTGCAAAAACAATATGTATGTTTTATAAAGTAAAGATTATCTTTCCAGGGTCTATTTCAGGCACACATTAAAATTTTTCCTTGGTGAACACATGTGACATTTCTATGCAACTAAATACGGTCCATGGTTCCACAGGGAAATTTTAAAAGGAGGGAATACTTAAAAGGAGAGATACCTAAAAATGGTGACAAAATTCCAAGGAGGGATAAATTACAAGGAGGGAATAATTACAAGGAGGTAATAGTTTAAAGTAGCAAATAATTCCATGGAGGTATTGGTTCCACGGAGGGAAAATTTACAAGTAGGTACAAATACATGGAGGGATTAATTACAATGAGTCATTATGGAAAAGGAGGGATAAATTACAAGGAGGGATAAATGACATGGAGGAAAGCCAAAATATAAGGGAAGTATTTACAAGGATGGAGAACTTACAAGGAGGGATTAATTACAAGGAGGGACTAATTCAAAGAAGGGACATTTGCAAAGGAGGGTATTTTGGATTTTGGAAGGACCTTAAAACACAAGTGAAAAAAAAGGACTGATTGAACCTGCCTGTAGATATACTCGTCGACTGCCGGAGGGACAAGGGCAACGTGTGTGCAGTCAATTGCACCCATGACGTTGGGCATGTCGGCGATGTTATAAAATGCCAGCTTAATCGCGTTTCTGGCTACCATGTCGTCAGGATAACAAATATATTTGCGAGTAATGGTAGCCATGCCTTCCAAAAACTTGGATAGGGCACGGAGAGGGCACCCAGCCTCTGGAACGAGCCATCCGCCAAAAATTGCAGGCAGCCAGTCAGGTCATACCTGAAATTGCTTGCCCCTTCCTTGTGGTGCGGGCTAACCATGGCCGCAGCTCACTATACAATTTATGGAGGGAAGCGCGATTAAGTCTGGTCAGCTCGAACAGCTCAACGTCATGCATGCCATCTATATGCATGCATCGCCGCCGGTGCAATCTGGTCTCAGCCCTCCGGACAATTTCAATGCCCATGAGCTGCAGATCCTCATGCTCCTCAAATGCACTAGACTCGTCCATAGCTGCTAGTCTCGAGGTCAAAATGGTCCCGTAAGAGGATCGCAAAGGAAACGGAATTATAGGGTGGTGGTCCGTCGGCAATCAGCTCTCTGAATTAGATGCAAGCCCATAGCAATAACGTAAGTTATCTGAACGAATGAAAAATTTCAGATTTGGTTTGGAAAATGATCCGAACTAACGGAAATGTTCCGATTTGCTTCCATTCATCGAAAGCGCATATACGCATTTGCCCGAACGTTCGTACGAATGAAAAATGAACGAAAAAAAGCAAAAAAATGACAAACACCCACCAAAACTTTCACAGACAGCTACGGAAGTCCGGACGAATGTGTATCTGAATCGAGGCTATTGTACATCTCTACTGTGTTGCCCTCTAACTCACCATTACTTACTGTTAAGTGTCCAGGCTGGAAAAAAGAGGTACACATCTACCTCATTGTAAGCTTCTTCCAAGAGGAACAATGATAGCCCTCTTGGGGCATCACAGGGCACTTACATCAACAGATTTCCAGACATGGAGCCAGGCATGTAGCTACTGGACACTATAAACATAGAAACATGGAATGTTCATTGCACAAGAGCATATAGTCCATTTCTCTGCTCTTATGTTTTGTGTTCTCTTCATCTTTGCATAGACGTATGCTTATACCAGGCATGTTTTAAAAGAAAGTTTGAAGCTGGGGGGTCCTATCAGGGCTGAGTTCAAGAGGATGCGGAGGCCGGTGATTTCAGAGTCACAGGAGCCTCTGGTAAAGGAGAGTTTCACACGGCAGGGCATCCCACTATCCCCTTGACCTAGGCTGTCTCCCCCCACCTCATCTTGCTCTTTGTAGGTACAAAGCATCATCATTTTTTGTTTGAAATCAAAAGAATTTAAGGAAGGAAGGGGGGGAGGGTCCTTATCGAATGCATATTGTTTCTCATTTTGATGAAGAAGAGTAAAGACCATATGGGTTTTTATGGACAATATCCCCCATTTCTGATTGGCCAAGCTGGGCAAACCACAATGCTAACTATACATATGGTAATCGGAATGATTGGAGACCAGTTTAATCTGAGGCCCGTGAGACCCTAGATACGCTTATAGGGATGTTCAGAAAAGAGCAAGATCAGAGGTGGGATTTAATGTAAGAAGATGGAGTATATCTATACCTGACAGTCTAATGCTTTCCACATTTAGGTTGAAATGAACAAAGCAGGCTAGGGACCAGCTTTATAGATGCACAAATATGAATATATAGAGTTATGATGAACTATTTATATATTTTGCTACACAAGATCTTAGTCCTAATGAGTTGCTAATGCAGGTCTATAAAATCATTACCTATTGATGAGCTGTTTACGGTTGTCATCTATTAAGTAATGCATTGTGCACTGATTACCAGAATAACATGTCCATCTTTCAGCAGTTACACAAGACATGTAGTGACATGCAGACTTAACCCATCATTGCTCCACTGAATATAATTTCATGCATATACATTAGTCCTGCAGAAATCTGGGATCCTGCTGGGATCCTGTGGATAACCATGAATTATATATTATGCTGCAGGGCAAGTTGTATAATTGAGGTTGCTGCTCAAAAGTTCCCATTTTCTGCAGCATGAAAGTAGTAAGAGAAATCACAGGGCTAGAAGCGGGTTTCAGGCTGTGGGTATCTTCTTTTTCTGGATTTATTATGGATCAAAAGCTGGTTGTAGGCTTGCTTTAAGTGTGGATGTCTTTGGAGACAGAGCTGAGAAGGCATCTCCTTAAAAGACATCTGCAGGCTGGGTAAAATCAGAGAATATGAATTTACCTCCTATACAACTACCCTGTACTGGACAGCTCTTGAGCTGGTGCTGTGTTCCTACACTATAGCCAAGCCCACCTGCAGATTTCTAGTCAGAATACTAGCTGCTAACAACTATGGCCTGAAGTCTATCAAAAGCAGATCTGTGGCTTCAAAACTATCACCTGTCTGCCTTACAGTGGATGAAATACCATCATATTGGCAGGAGGTGACACAGCTCTACTGTGGAGGCTGAGGACGCTGAGGTGGAACATGACAAAGTTAAACAAATTTTCATCATTTTTTGTCATGATAAACACATGGCTGCCATGGTGATAAGAGAAGAATTGTAGTGACAAGATGAGTACTTTTTCCTATCTATATGAACCAGCCTGGCTCGGTGTGGGGTCAGGGGCTGTGGCCCTAAGGCTAGAGGTGTCAAACCACTGTGGGACATAGACATGAAGCTCAGCCTGAGTCTGAGTCATCTGCCCGGGAGGTTAAGGTTAATTATTTAGCTGAGCAATTAAGTTGACAACAGGTCCAACATTTGTTATGTTTAAGGTGTAAGGGGGAGTATGAAATAAATTACGGTCACCTTTAGAGAATAATGGATGGCACATAATCTGCAAACAGCCCCTGTAAGGCTTAAGCCTAAAACTGTGTCCTTGGAGAGTGTCACTTGAGGGACCAGTAGCCTGTTGCTACTAAATACAGTCAGTAGGTATAATGGAGAGGCTTTTAGTAAGCACTCTGAACACCACTCTTATCACCCCCCTTGCCATGCAATAAACCACTAAACTACAGACTTGGAAGGGGAGCTGAGTGCTTTATACCCCATTGCACGGAGACCCAGCAAGGGAATAGGAGAGCATGGCTCATTTCTAAATTGGAGGAGAAGGTGTATTTACACAGTGAAGGGTGCCACAACTCCCAGGAGACTACTCTTTTTAGGGAGTCATACCACAGTGGCTTCTACTACACCTGACCTATGGCTGCATGGCACTATGCATTATATTGGAGCCAATGATTTCACCATAATATAATTGTACATTCAGGCAAGTGTACACTAGTTCCAAGTTAAATTGTATGTTTGTCTGGCCTAAGGGAATGGAGCACTGTTTGCAAGAATAAAACAATGATTTGGTTAGTAATGATACGATTTTAAATGTATGATCACCTTTTCTTTGTCTTCGCTTAAGGGTGCAATTTATTTTTTGTATTTATGAATGTATTTTTACTTTGCTTCAACGTTTAAGTTGCCCTTTTCTCCTTGCTAAAATGTTCCAAGCTCCAGTTGTTATTGCGTGCTGGGTAGCCATGACCTGTTTCTAGCATAAAAGCGCCATTGTTGTGTTTTGAATCACGGCAACATCACACACACCATAATACTGTCACAATGTGGTTCACAGATTGTGTCACTTTATTATAGAGACTCTGTGCTGATTCCAGGTAGAAGATGAACATGAAATAACGCCGTGTGGAATGATCTGTCTGCCATTATCTACCTGTTCTGTGTAGAAATGAAATATTTAAGGTACAAAGTGTGGTGCCAGTATGCAGACAATGCAGCTCACAATGCATTCAAGGTTATTTGAACATCTCCCGGTTTATCCAGCAATGGCATGGGTCTGTACAGTTTGCACATGTTGATCTTCACACAAAGCATTGGTGTGCCAGAGCTCTCCAATAAAATATAACTTTTATCTGGTCAATAAAATATTGTGCAGAAAGTCAAATCATAGTGCAGTCATATCGCTGTGACTTGTCTTGGGTCTGTCTGACCCTTAGGTTTACACCATTTTAATTGGCTGTGAGCAAGCCTGCTATGCACTCCGCATTAGTGGAGCTGAACCACTCTTTGAATTCAGATGATGATCTTCATCATTTAGGTCGTCCCGGCACCCACCCCACCTAACCATATAGGTATGCTAAGCATCCCGCAGGGAGCGACCAGCCTATAGGAGTCAGGTTTAGGGTGAGTAAGAAGGATTTAATGTGGAACTGAATAGGAGAGGTGGAATGAATAGGAAGTGAGGGGGGAGGAAGGGACAAGTGGGGAAGGGGAGTACAGGAGGGTCCAGGGGGCCTTGTGACTCCTTCATGTTCCCTGGAACACAAGGATGCAAGAGTGGAAAGTACCACCCTTCCTTTTTTCATTTTTTTTCTCATTCTGGCTATTGGATGTTTTTTGGCAAACTCTGGGGAAATGAAGGTTTGTTTTACTAATGCTAGTTCTGTTAAAGAGAAAATCCAGGAGGTCTGAATCCAGGGAGCAGCATGGCTGAGATGCTGGGAGAGGAAGCTCCAGAATGGCCACTACCTTTCTTTACCAACTGTGCCAGGCTGTTGGTTCAGTTTACATTTTCACTTTAATTGTCCTTTAAAATAAAAGTTCCCAATGAAGTTCTATTATATAATAAACATAATATTACATATTGATACACTATTTATTATATTGATATATAATAAACTAAATCAAAATTATATTAAAATAGAAAATATTAAACTAGCCCCGGAGATGATGTGTGGTGTGGATTAGAGAATTAGAAGATTTAGGCTACATTGCAACAAGAAGATATATGTTGTGGCCTGATTCTGGCCCCTAGGGGAACACTAGTTTAGGTTAGCCAAGAAATTAAGGAAAAAACTAAGAAAATGAAATTCTATTGTCTTTATTAGCACAGAATGGAAAGTTTGAAGGGACATAAAAAGTAAGAAAAACACATTTTGTCTACAGTTATCCTTTAATGTTTAGTTTCCTATCCTAAAGCTAATACAAAATGTAAAAATAGTAAGTGATAGAAAGGCAATTGTTTTGCCACTGTGTGGCTTTTGGCACTGTTCTAAACTGTGTTTTGTTTTTAAATTACAGAAGAAATGTCTGAGATATTGAGGTTTACAGTTTCACATTATGATTTGGCGGTGGGGCCAGTGGTTTTCTTACACCGGCATGGGCGGTGGGAGCAGTGGCTTCCTTACCCCAGCATTTGTGGTGGGGGCAGGGGATTGGCTGCACCATCCAGCCACTTCTGACGATTACTTCTAGCTTTCAGAAGCAGCAGCAGATGGTGCAGGACAACAGCACTTGGCAATGGATGGAGGTAAGTAGGGAGTGTGTTTTTTTGTTACATTTAACCTTTTGTGAATGGTAAGAGCTTTTTGAGACTCTTATACCAGTTCACAGGGCAGGAGGGCTGGCAAGTCACTAGTGGCAAATGGGTGACTTGACATAACCCCTTGCCCCATTACCTTCATCCCCAAAGCCCAGGGGGCACAGAAGAGCTCATGGGCCATGTGGACTATACGGGCTGGTAGCCTTCAATGCTGGGGACCAGCTGCTGGCCTTCACACCCTTGGGGACCTCACACTTTTATTTTTTAATTGAAGAGTTTAACCCTTAAAAATTAAAAAAAAACAAGTGTGGGGTTTCTCTCCCAAAGAGGGTGGACCCAATGGCACTTTAGCAAAAAATAAATAAAGAGTTTAACCTTGTGCACATAGTAGTTGTATTTTATTTGAAAATGTCAGTTTGTGGTGTCTCCTGGGCAGGGATGGGTGTTCACTGCTATATACTGTATGTTGGTACCATTGTAATTGGTAGGAATCAAGCTTTTTTACGCAATATGGTTTTCTTGAAGAACATACATTTTTTTTAATTATAAATGAATACATATATTTATTTCCTGTAAATTCCTGCTAAAATCACAATTAAACGTGTATAGAGCAAAATGGTGAAAATGGTCTGGCAACTGAGGGTGACAACATCTCTAGGTAGGCTGACACTGAAAGGGTTAAACAGAAAGGCTGAACAAAATAACAAAAAAAACAGCTGGTGCATTTCCCTGTTCTCTGAAACTTACTTGGTTATGGGATTAGGTCCTACAGTGTATGTGCAACAAAGTATTCTTCTAGAGCTTGTCCACCAGTAAACTGTTGGAGGTTAAGACAGGTTCCAATGCTCCTCCCTCCAGAATGTTCTGCGCATGAGACACATTGCTAGTGCCATGGTAAACATTGTGTTTTAACAGACACAGTGGTTTAGCTGGGAGCGACCAGAGGCTATATAAGGTTAGAATAGAATCTAGTTAGAACCAGATAATTTATGAGCTGGAGTACACAGTAGAGAGTGAAGAGGATCCAAAAAAGCAAATCCCCAAACTGCAGAAGCTAGGCCAGAGGAAGCCAAAGGCCAAGGCATCCAGGAGAAGGGACCAGAAATAGCTGCAGCCACTTTTTAGCCAGAAAGGGGAAATGTACAAAGGCTTGAGGAGAGGATCCCACAAGTCTTTAAACATAAACCAGTTGTGAGAAGTGTATTGCTGAATTGTTATGTTGGAACTTCTAATAAAGTTGATCCTCTACAAGAGATTGTGTCATGAGAATGTGTGTTCTGCAACATGCCAGAGCACCCAATTCCCACACTAGTACCCCCAAACACCTAAGGACTCAAGAAAACTTCACTCCCTGTGCTCCCTTGTGACATCAGTGTATGCGTGCAATACATGACACTGGTTTTCAATCAAATTAACTTCTGAGGTTATTAGTTAAAATGTGGAGAAACTTTTCAGCCTTATGTGGAAAGGCTCAAGTTCTTCTTGGGTAGTTTAAAGAACATGCTTCTACCTTACTGCAAAATGTCTGCAGCTCATCTGTAAAATTCATCAATAGCAAAACCCAACCAGATGCAAGGGAAAATATAAAGATATTTGCATAATAAGATGTAGACACTTTCATTCTTTTTATCTTTCAATCTTTTTATTGAATTTTCTTGACAATACAACATTTCAAGATCACATTGAAATCAGTAGCGTTACATGCATAGTAAAAAAGAACTGTGTCAAAGACATCAAGACAGTATACTAACTATTGTCTGAAGCCAGATGCATAATGTGGAAAGTGGCTGGTCCGACCCGAGGGGCAGGAGGCATAAAGGGGGGCCTCCCCTTCTCCATCTCCGGAGATACCTCCCACTATCCCGAGTACAGACCAGCCATGTCATAATACACAATACATAATACAAGAATCATGTCATTCTGGTTCTAGCAGCAATCAGAGGTATGGTTTCAACAAATAAAGAAAGGGGAAGGGAAGGAAAACCACAAAGGGGAGTGACTAGGGGAGGGGGAAGGAGGTAAGAGGTAAGAGGTAAGAGTCCCTGGTCCGCTCCTAATAGCTTCTCTACATATTCATCAATTCAATGCTAGCATCGATATGTTAGGGGTTGCAAATTGGATCCATGGCTCCCAAACCTCTAGGAAGTGCTCATGTTTATCATTCAAGATGCTGGTAAGTTTTTCATTTATCAAGAATCCATTTAGTCTAGCTTTAACCTCCGAGATAGAAACCAACTGCTGTTTCCAGGCCTTTGCAATCGTCTGTTTGGTGGCCAGCATGATAAATGAGAACAGCTTGTTTTGGAGCCTATTAAGTTCAGGGGCCTTATGGCGTAACAGCGCCACCCAGGGGTCCCTTTTGGGGGAAACATTCATGATCACAGCTACCAAGCGAAAGACCTGTTGCCAAAGGCGTGATACAAAGGGACAGGTCCACCATCTATGAAGCACATCGCCTTTTACCGAGCAGCCCCTGAAGCATTGTTCTGGGTAGGTGGGATAAATTTTATGGATTCTAGCAGGGACCAGATGCCAACGTAACAGGACTTTATAGGCTGACTCTACTGTGAGTGAATTAATTGAACAGCCCCAGGTCGCCCTCCACACCCCCGCCCAGTCCACCTCCTCCTTCTCCAATCTCAAGTCCTCCCCCCATTCTCGCACATATTTGTGGTCAAAGGGTTTTGGAAAATCATTAAGGGAAGAATATAGCAAGGAGATCCTCCCCGGGCTATCCGGCTCCTCCACGCACAAGGACTCAAATTTGGTCCATTTCCTATACGAGACTAGTCCAGCAAGCCTAGGTCTAAGCCAGTGGCTCAGTTGTGTGTAGTGGAACCATTCTGTCCGTGGAAGACCATACTTATCCCTCAATTCTTCAAATGACATAAGGCCCTTGTCTGTCAGGAGATGATGAAACGCACAGATACCCGCCGACACCCAATGCGAAAAGGACGTCCCTCCCCGGAGACCCGGTGGGAATAGAGGATTATCCCATAAATTCAGTAAAGGAGCGTGAGGTGACATTAATCCCGAGGAATATTTTATTGAGTCCCAAACCTTAAGGGAGTGTAGCATCAGAGGGCTCAGATCTTTTGGTCTATTTCTGGGGTCTGTCCATAGCAGAGCCTCTAATGGGGACTTTCCCAGGTTCGGGATCTCCAGCAGGGCCCACAACGGTAAATCTCTCACTGCATGTAGCTGAGACAACTGCGCTATTTGTGCTGCTTTATAGTAGTGAGTAATATTAGGCACCCCCAAACCCCCCTGAGCTTTATGGGCAAACATTGTGCGTCTTGCCACTCGGGGTCTAGTTGTTCCCCATACAAACTGGAACATCCTTCTCTGAAGGATTCGGAGCATGTAGGCCGGGATCCTGACAGGTAGTACTCTAAAGTAATACAAGATTTTGGGGAGGATTGTCATTTTGACCGCGGCCACCCGTCCCAACCACGATATGGGAAGGTCTGTTCGTATCAGAGGTGGGTAGTTGGCTGCGTAGAGGCCCCCATATGTGGGTGCCAAGCGAACACCCAAATAGGGGAGGCCATTTGAGGTCCACTTGAAGTCGTATGTGGATTTGAGGTGCAACACTGATCCCGCCGAGAGCCCCACATTCATGGCAACCGATTTGGATCTATTTATCTTGAGCCCAGAGATCTCAGCAAACTCGTCCAGCACCCCGAGAAGATTGGGTAGAGTGGTGATAGGTTGTGACAAAACCAGAACAGCATCATCCGCAAAAAGCGAAACCTTATGGTGGACTCCTCCAATATCAATGCCCTTGATATTTTTATTAGCTCTGATTTTAAGCGCTAAGGGCTCCATGGCCAAAATAAACAAGATGGGGGATAGGGGGCATCCCTGGCGGGTACCTCTCTGTATACCAAACCTGTCTGAAGAGAACCCAAGGTATCTAACCCTCGCTGTCGGTTGGTAATACAATGCCGAGATCCACTGTAAAAACTTGCTGCCAAAACCCCACCTCTCCAACGTTGTACGCATGTACTCCCATGAGATTGTGTCAAATGCTTTATAAATATCTAAAGATAATAAAAAAGCAGGAATTTTCCTGTTCTGAATGGAGTGAATTAGGTGGGCTATACGTCTAACTTTATCACTAGCTTGTCTGGAAGGGACAAAGCCCGACTGGTCTCTATGGATCAACGAGCCCAGGAAGGAATTCAGTCTCGAGGCCAGGATTTTAGCCAGGAGTTTAACGTCCTGGTTAAGTAATGAAATAGGCCGATAGTTAGAGGTCAGCAGGGGATCTTTCTCCGGTTTGGGGATCATGACAATATTAGCCATTGACGACTCAGGACTGGGATTCATGCCCGATCTAAGGGAATTGAATAGTGCCACCAGGTGAGGCCCCAGCAGCGGGGCAAATTTCTTGTAATAGAGTCCCGAGAAACCATCTGGCCCCGGGCTGGAGTAGAGGTGTGCCAGAAAAGTTTTAAAGGCCTCCACTATCTTTAAGGGGTTGGCAGTTGTGAGCCCTTGTAACTTCAGTTGAATGGGTTGGCTTTTGGGTTTGCTCAGTTGTTTGGCCATCATGGAATCCGGCTTGTTGCCCCTGGAGTAAAAGTGCTGTTTGGACCACCGCAGCTGCTTTTCTGCCTGGCAGTCCAGGAGTAAGTTAAGTTCCAAGCGGGCCAAGTCAACTCTGTCTTTGGTGGTCTGACATGGGTTGCCCTTCCACTCCTCCTCGGCCTTCCTGAATTGATCAGATAATTCCTTCACTTTGGCCTCCCTTTCCCTCTTTCTTGCTGTGGCTATTTGTATTATGTTCCCTCTCATCACCAGTTTATGGGCTTCCCATAAGGAAACTGGAGAGTCCACCGAGCCCACATTGTGCATAAAATAATCAGCTAGGTGCTTCTGGATTTTGTCACAAGTATCTTTAGTTGTTAGGAGCGATTCATTAAGACGCCAGGAGTCAAGAGATCTCCCGGGGACCGCCAAGTCCACGGAGATCATCATTAGGCTATGGTCAGACCAAGGCGTGGAGAGGATTGTGGCTCCTTGAAGTTGTGTAAGTGAATGTTGTGGCATGAAGACATGGTCTATTCTACAGAAAGATTTGTGCGGATTGGAGTAGAATGTAAAGTCTCGCCCTGTGGGGTGGACCTCCCGCCAAGTGTCACACAGCGCATAAGAGCCCAAAAGTGCACTGAACGCCCCTGGTTTGCCTGTCCCTGGCTCCCCTCCTCGGCCTGGCATTGTGGGGACTGTCTTGTCCCCCTTGGGATCTATTACCAGGTTTGAGTCGCCTGCCAGGTATACCACACCTCTAGAGTGCTCCGTAACTACCTTGAATAAATGGGACAGAAATCTAAGCTGGTGTGCGTTGGGAGTATAATACGAAACTACCGTGATTTCCACGTCATATATGGATCCAGACACCAGTACATAGCGGCCTGTCGGGTCCACTATCTCCTTATGGCAGACAAAGGGTAAATTTTTCCTGAAAGCAATTGTGACCCCCCGTTTCTTTTCTGTAAACATAGCATGATAGTGCAGGGGGGAAGTGTCTGTTTAGGTACTTAGGGTGTGAATGGCGGGCAAATCTGGTTTCCTGCAGGCAAAGAATGTCAGCTTTGTTGGCTTTATAGAATTGGAAGGCCTTGTTCCGTTTGGAGGGAGAATTAAACCCCTGTACATTATGAGAGATTATTTTCAAACTATTGTGAGACATAGCCATACAGTGCAAGCGACACTATCGTCCAGGGCGGACCAGGGACCCAGGGAGGGGGGGGAATCACCGGGGTAGACACACAGGAGGGCCAGGGTAGGGTGGGTGTTGAAACCAATAATGAGGACAAACTGTAAAAATATAAACTATTGATCTGCATAATATTCATGAACAACAGTATCATTAACCGGGATGATACAAGGGGGCCCATCAGGACCAAGGCCGGAATTTCACTGCCCTTTCAAACGGGCCTATCAATAGAGGGAGGGTTATTACAACTCCTCCGTCTACCGTAATGCAGTAGTAGAAAAGTACAGTGGGGGTGTGTCCCCCAGGGCAGGCTAAGGACGACTATATTACTTTAAGAAAATACTGACCGGTTGGATTCTCCCGACTGAGGGAAAGTCAGGACAAAACCCAAGAGATCTTAATACATCACTATAGAAAATGCATGAAAAAATATAAAACCAACGGCTAACAGGTTGAAAAGCCAAAAGAGAGAACTTGCGCCCTAGGCGCATAACCTGAAGTGCTTGCAGCGCCGACTGCAGAAGAATCTGGCATCAAAGTCCCGGGCCGAAAGGGATTCACACTACGTCCTGGAAATAAGGCAGACAACAGCAATCCACGGAGCCAAAAACTGCAGAGGACGAAGAGGAAGAGCGTAGTTCTGCGTCCATCACCTTTGATTATTTTGTATGGGGTCCCAGTGAACCCGAGGTAGAGTAGGGGCTCTTTTCTTGTTGTCAATGGAAGGTCTGTCCTGGGGTGGCCTGAGGGCGGTTCGCTTCCTTGATAAGGGAGGGCTGGAGTCTTGGCTCCCCGATCCCCCTGTGTCCATGGGTATAGCAAGATCTTTGAGAATGTGGCACAGTTCGCTTAAGGAAGAGGCTGAATATTGATCCCCCTTGTATGCAAAGAGGACCTTAAATGGGAATCCCCATCTGTAGCTTACATTATGCGCCCGCAGGGCTTCCAGGGCTGGCCTCATCTCCCGTCTTCTCTGTATGGTCTGGGGAGCCAAGTCCTGAAAAAGCTGATAGTTGTGGCCTTGAAAAGTTAGCTCATTCTTCTCCCTTGCAGCCCGCAATAAGGCCTCTCTTGTGCGGAAATAAGTGGGTTTTAGGACAATATCCCGGGGCAGCCCATCCTTGCGTTTAGGCCCCAGAGCTCTGTGGGCCCGGTCCAGCTCCAACCTCTCTATCGGCAGGTTAGGGACCAATTCCTGGAACAAGGCCGTCACCGTCGCAGTTACATCTAGCATGGATTCCGGTAGGCCTCTGATGCGCAGGTTGCCCCTTCTGGCCCTATTCTCCAGATCCTCCAGTTTTAACTGTATGGCCTCAATATCCCTGTCCCGGGATTGTATGGTGGTTAGGGTGTGCTCCATTTTACTTTCTAGGGCCTCTGTTCTTTCCCCCAAGCTATGGATCTCCGCTTTCAGTGGGGTGGCCCATGCGTCTGTGACAGCTTGTAGTTCCTGCTGTAGGAGCAGTTTGAACTTTGCTAGCAGGTTGGCGTCTCTGAGCTCAACTGGGTCTGGGGCTGGCTGAGCATGGTTCCCCGGTTCTAGGGACGGGAGTGGGGCGCAGGGGCTACGGGGGCCCGAAAAAAGGGAAGACTCACTGTTCGGCGGGCTGCTGCTTGATGGGCTGCTGATGGAATCTGCGTTGTCCATGTGAGGGATCCTCGTAGGTGACACCGGGGCGCTGGATGGGCCACGTGTGGTGGTGGGGAGCGGGCTGCCAGCCCTGCTACTACCTGTGCTGCCATTCGCCTCTCCCGCTTCCCCTCCGCCGTTTCCCGCCAAACGTGACCGCTGATCTTTCGCCATGGCCGCCCAGTCCAGATCTGGCGCGTCTCCTTCGTCGCAGCTTCTGACCGGGAGCACCTCCTGGCTGGTTGCAGTCCCGTTCGCGGGCTCTGTCTGACGAGCACCCGACTGGCGCTGCTGTTCTTGTAAGTCATATGCGTCGTCTCCCTCCGCCATCTTTGCTGGACCCGCGCTGCGCCTCGTACTATGTTGGTGCGTAGGCGCCGTCCTCCTCCTACCTCCGCCTCCGCTTTTGCCCATCGAGATGGTGCCAGCCTCCGCAGGGTCTAGAGGCACTTTCTGAGTCTCCTGGCACCGGATTGCTCTAGGTAGCCGCCCTTTTGCCTGCCCGGGGTGCTGAGCTGAACTACAGTGCGACCATCTCTCTCGGCAGCCAGCCACGCCCCCACTTTCATTCTTTTTTAAAGTCAGTAGACTGATTCTACGAGAGTCTCCAAAAAGTAAAGAGGCTAACTTTGATTAATCCAGTAGTAGCCCAATTCATCATAATACATTGCCTATTTAATAGTGACCCATTCAGGCCCACAGATACCCAGAATCCACTACCGACAGCTATGAGGACAACATGTTAACAAGAAAACAAAATTTTGGTCCTACAGTTGTGGTAATATATTTCAGTCACAGTTGACTGTCAGTGGAACCTCCCCATGGTCTATTAGACACATTTCTTGAAGTCTGTACCCTGAAGAAGCAATGGCCTGAGATTAAAATCCATCGTATAGGTTGGGTTAAAACAAATCTAGAAGGAACATCCAGAAATGGAAAGATCTCTGGGCAATGGGAGCGCAGAGCTGGGGCCAATTCTACAATGATGGAGGAGCAGAGGGGTGAGGCATTGCTTTCACTGTATGTAAGCCAGGGGCCCACATCTTGCCATTAATTTGGGAGATGGTTTTTAAAGGGTACAGTAAATGAGTGAGCCTGCTGCTACCAAAAGCATTTCTAGGGGAAATCCCAACTCCTGGTGGTTGCTATTAGGGATGAGCGAACTTTTGAAAAATTTGATTTGGCTGATTCGCCGAATTTTCCAACAAAATTTGTTTCGGTCCGAATTTATTTGCGACGAATCGCTATTAAAAACGGCTATTTCTTAGCTTCCTAGAGCCTCAATAGGGTTGTAAACCATTCTGCCTTGCTGTAACACGCATAGGATGCGTGCTGGGTTACTTAAATAATAGTTAGTTAAAGTTAAATAATACTGTAAATAATTATGACATGCAGATCAGAGGCATCGCTATTAGAATCGCAGAGCGGCACAATTGCAGAGAGTTGAGGAGCTATAACTATGAGGGGCCCCTATATTGCCTGAAAAACACACCCTGGAGCTGGCAGCAGCAGGAGCACAAATATTGGCTGAAAGACATCCTGGAGTTGGCAGCAGGAGCAGCAGGAGCCCAAAAATTGGCTGAATGACACCCTGGAGTTGCAAGCAGCAGCAGCAGCAGCCCAAACCTAGCTTGAAAGACACACTGGAGTTGGCAGCAGAAGCCCAAAAATTGGCTGAATGACACCCCGGAGTTGCAAGCAGCAGCAGCAGGAGCCCAAAAATAACTTGAAAGAGACACTGGAGTTGGCTGCAGGAGCCAAAAAATTAGCTGAATGACACCCTGGAGTTGCAAGCAGCAGCAGCCCAAACCAAGCTTGAAAGGCTCACTGGAGTTGGCAGCAGGAGCCCAAAAATTGGCTGAATGACACCCTGGAGTTGCAAGCAGCAGCAGCAGGAGGCCAAACATAGCTTGAAAAAGACACCGGAGTTGGCAGCAGGAGCCCAAAAATTGGCTGAATGACACCCTGGAGTTGCAAGCAGCAGGAGCCCAAACATAGTTTGAAAGAGACACTGGAATTGGCAGCAGGAGCCCAAAAATTGTCTGAATTATACCCTGGAGTTACAAGCAGCAGCAGCAGCCCAAACATAGCTTGAAGGACACACTGGAGTTGGCAGCAGGAGCCCAAAAATTGGCTGAATGGCACCCTGGAGTCGCAAGCAGCAGCAGCAGCCCAAACATAGCTTGAAAGAGACACTGGAGTTGGCAGCAGGAGCCCAAAAATTGGCTGAATTACACCCTGGAGTTGCAAGCAGCAGCAGCAGCAGCCCAAGCATTGCTTGAAAGAGACACTGGAGTTGGCAGCAGGAGGCCAAAAATTGGCTGAATGACACCCTGGAGTTGCAAGCAGCAGCAGCGGGAGCCCAAACATAGCTTGAAAGAGACACTGGAGTTGGCAGCAGGAGCCCAAAAATTGGCTGAATGACACCCTGGAGTTGCAAGCAGCAGCAGCAGCAGCCCAAGCATAGCTTGAAAGAGACACTGGAGTTGGCAGCAGGAGCCCAAAAATTGGCTGAATGACACCCTGGAGTTGCAAGCAGCAGCAACAGCCCAAACATAGCTTGAAAGACACCCTGGAGTTGCCAGCAGGAGCCCAAAAATTGGCTGAATGACACCCTGGAGTTGGAAGCAGCAGCAGCAGGAGCCCAAACATAGCTTGAAAGAGGCACTGGAGTTGGCAGCAGGAGCCCAAAAATTGTCTGAATGACACCCTGGAGTTGCAAGCAGCAGCAGCAGCCCAAACATAGCTTGAAAGACACACTGGAGTTGACAGCAGGAGCCCAAAAATTGGCTGAATGACACCCTGGAGTTGCAAGCAGCAGCAGCAGGAGCCCAAACATAGCTTGAAAGAGACACTGGAGTTGGCAGCAGGAGCCCAAAAATTGGCTGAATGACACCCTGGAGTTGCAAGCAGCAGCAGCAGGAGCCCAAGCATAGCTTGAAATAGACACTGGAGTTGGCAGCAGGAGCCCAAAAATTGGCTGAATGACACCCTGGAGTTGCAAGCAGCAGGAGCCCAAACATAGCTTGAAAGAGACACTGGAGTTGGCAGCAGGAGCCCAAAATTGTCTGAATTACACCTCGGAGCTGCAAGCAGCAGCAGCAGCCCAAACATAGCTTGAAAGAGACACTGGAGTTGGCAGCACGAGCCCAAAATTTGGCTGAAGGACACCCTGGAGTTTCAAGCAGCAGCCCAAGCATAGCTTGAAAGAGACACTGGAGTTGGCAGCAGGAGCCCAAAAATTGGCTGAATGACACCCTGGAGTTGCAAGCAGCAGCAGCAGGAGCCCAAACATAGCTTGAAAGAAACACTGGAGTTGGGAGCAGGAGCCCAAAAATTGGCTGAACGACACCCTGGAGTTGCAAGCAGCAGCAGGAGCCCAAATATTGGCTGAAAGAGACACTGGAGTTGGCATCAGGAGCCCAAAAATTGGCTGAATGACACCCTGGAGTTGCAAGCAGCAGCAGCAGCAACCCAAACCTAGCTTGAAAGAGACACTGGAGTTGGCAGCAGGAGCCCAAACATTGGCTGAATGACCCCCTGGAGTTGCAAGCAGCAGCAGCCCAAACATAGCTTGAAAGAGACACTGGAGTTGGCAGCAGGAGCCCAAAAATTGGCTGAATGACACCCTGGAGTTGCAAGCAGCAGCAGCAGGAGCCCAAACATAGCTTGAAAGAGACACTGTAGTTGGCAGCAGGAGCCCAAAAATTGGCTGAATGACACCCTGGAGTTGCAAGCAGCAGCATCAGGAGCCCAAACATTGGCTGAAAGAGACACTGGAGTTGGCAGCAGGAGCCCAAAAATTGGCTGAATGGCACCCTGGAGTGGCAAGCAGCAGCAGCAGCAGCCCAAACCTAGCTTGAAAGACATCCTGGAGTTGGCAGCAGGAGCCCAAAAATTGGCTGAATGACACCCTGGAGTTGCAAGCAGCAGCAGCAGGAGCCCAAACATAGCTTGAAAGAGACACTGGAGTTGGCAGCAGGAGCCCAAAAATTAGCTAAATGACACCCTGGAGTTGCAAGCAGCAGCAGCAGGAGCCCAAACATAGCTTGAAAGAGGCACGGGAGTTGGCAGCAGGAGCCCAAAAATTGTCTGAATGACACCCTGGAGTTGCAAGCAGCAGCCCAAACATAGCTTCAAAGTCACACTGGAGTTGGCAGCAGGAGCCCAAAAAATGGCTGAATGACACCCTGGAGTGGCAAGCAGCAGCAGGAGCCCAAACATAGCTTGAAAGAGACACTGGAGTTGGCAGCAGGAACCCAAAAATTGGCCTAAAGACACACTGCAGTTGGCAGCAGCAGCAGGAGGCCAAAATTTGGCTGAAAGGCACACCTTGAAGTTGGCATTAGCAGGAGCCCAAAAATTGGCTGAATGACACCCTGGAGTTGCAAGCAGCAACAGCAGGAGCCCAAACATAGCTTGAAAAACACACTGGAGTTGGCAGCAGGAACCCAAAAATTGGCCTAAAGACACACTGCAGTTGGCAGCAGCAGCGGCAGCAGGAGACCAAAATTTGATTGAAAGGCACATCCTGAAGTTGGCATCAGCAGGAGCCCAAAAACTGGCCTAAAGACATAAATATGTTTGCACCATTTGGAAAGTGTAGAACGTGGCACCATGCTGAATCTAGTCGCATGCATCAGCCATTGGTGGGTGCAAATCCTGGCTGATCCATCCCTGATTCATTTTCACAAAGGTGAGTCTCTCCACATTTTTAGTTGACAGACGAGTTCTCCTCGCCGTAACTATGGCCCCCGCCGCACTAAACACCCGCTCAGATGGCACGCTACTTGCCGGGCAGGACAGCTTTTCCAGGGCAAACTCAGCTAGCTGCTGCCCAGAAGTCCAGTGGATCCTCAAGGTGTGTTGGCATGGTCATTAGCGACTGAAGACTCAGGCTGCTGCTGATGGAGCTGCTGCTGCTGCTCCTGCCAACCCCCCCCCCTCTAGCAGCTATGGCAGTGGAAGGTGACCGCAGAGGGCCCCCCGAGTCAGACCTGCGAGAGTATGGACGATGACGCAGATAGGCATCGGCCAACTGACTACGTAGGATGTCTCTGTAGTAGGCCAGTTTGTCCTCCCTCTCAGTGGGTTTAAAAAATTCCCCCATTTTTTGCCAGTAGTGAGGGTCCAATAAGGTGGACAGCCAAAAGTCATCCAGCTGACAAATGGAAACAAGCACGTGAGCATGCTTCGTGCCATTTGTGCAAGTGACTCGGAGGGACTACCAGTCTCCATCTCCACTGCATACTGCCACGGTGTGTCTGGGTCCTCTGTCTCACCTTCCTCACAACCCTCTAGCTCCTCTGGCTGCTCCTGCTCCTCCTCTCCTGTCCGCTGACTAGATAAAGGAGCCATTTTGCCAAGCCTAAACTGTGCACTGTGCCACTCCTCCTCCTCTTCCTCCTCCTCCTCCAGTTTAGCTCCAACGGGGTTCATGTGGCCATAAGATGTAGACGCCATGTTTCCAGTGCCCTGACCAGCCATGGTTTCCAACATGTGCTGTAGTACATGAAACAGTGGAATCATGTCGTTCATCCCGTAATCCTGGCAACTCACAAATAAAGTGGCTTCCTCAAAGGGCCTGAGCAAACGGCAGGTGTCACATATGAGCTGCCACTGGTTGACATTGAAGTTACACAGGGGAGTCCCCCTATCCGCTTGGATCATCAAGAAATCCGTGATGGCTTTTCTCTGTTCGTATAGTCTGTCCAAAATATGCAGGGAGGAATTCCAACGGGTGGAAACATCGCAAATCAGACTATGTTGGGGGCTACCGTTCTGATGCTGTAGCTCAAGAAGGGTGTGCTTGGCGGAGTATGAGTGGCTGAAGTGCATGCAAAGTTTCCTTGAATTGTTAGGATGTCTTGCAGATAGGGGGAAGTCTACATAAACCGCTTCACAACCAGATTGAAGACATGAGCACATGGGTCAGCCTTCCTTGTCGCAGCACAGACAAAATGTTCTTCCCATTGTCAGTAACCATGGTTCCCATTTTTGGCTTTCTTGATGAATAAATTTAAGCAGTTCCTCCCCTGTGTGATTCCGTTTGCCAAGACAAACCATGTGAAGCACAGCTTAACACCTCCGTGCCCTGCACACATGGTAGGCTGGAGGGGCACTGAGACTTGAGCCTACAGTGGAGGGTGAGGAGATGGTGGAGGATGAGGAGGCCGAGTCGCACGGTGTCACAGGCACAACGGCCAGGGAGCACGGAGGCCGAAGCTGCGTGACCTGTCCAAGTCGCTGCTGCTGCAAAGGGACCACATTCACCCAGTGGGCCATAAATGACATGTACTGTCCCTGACCGTAGTTACAGCTCCAGACGTCGGCGCTGCCATGCACTTTGCTACACACCAACAGGCTCAAGGACTGGCCCACCTTCTGTTCAACAAAAGTGTGCAGCGCTGGTACTGCCTTCTTGGCAAAGAAAAGATGGCTTGGGACTCTCCACCTCGGCTCAGCACAAGTCATCAGTTCTCTGAAAGGTGCTGAGTTCACCACCTGAAAAGGGAGCGACTGCAGCACCAGCAACTTGGACAGGAGCACATTCAGCTTCTGCGCCGTAGGATGAGTGGGCGCATACTTCTGTCTCTTGGACATGGCTTCGCTGATGGATTGCTGGCGGGATGCATGACTTGGAGGAGGAGGAGGAGGAGCAGGAGCGACAGAGGATGGGTATGACGCACAGCTGCCTTCGGCTGAGGTGCTGGAGCCTTGGCTGGCAGAAATTGGGAGCGGCGTGCCACTTGGTGAGGAAGCAGCCTGGACCACCTCTTCAGAGCCTCAGTTCTCCAAGGCCGCTTTATGGTGACACATCATATGTTGACGCAGGGCCGTGGTGCCAACATTTGGGCCCTGCCCACGCTTCACCTTCTGCCTATATATCTTGCATGCGGCCATGTTACCCTCCTGCGGATGCTTGAGCATGGGGATGCCCATGCAGCCTGGTGTTTTTACAGGACGCACAAAACCAATTCAAAATGCAATATATTAATAAAACAGAGCCTGTAGAAGCTGCTTTAGTATAACAGATAGGGTGAAATGTGCCGGTTTGGGATACCCTGTGGCCTGGTGTTTTTAAAGGATGCAAAAAACCAATTCAAAATGCAATATATTAATAAAACAGAGCCTTTAGAAGCTAATTTAGTATAACAGATAGGGTCAAATGTGCTGAAATAGTATGCCCATGTGGGCTGGGGTTTTTACAGCATACAAAAAAAATTAAAACTAATCGAGTTATAAGAAATGCTTGTGTGTAACAGATAGGGTTAAATTTCCCACTGTCAAGATGGGATGCACAGTGGCCAGCACAAAAAAAAGCAATTTAAAATTGATCTGGCAAATGAAGTGAAGAGAAAATAAAAAATAAGTTTCCCTGTCACTTTCTCTGCTGTCCCTGCCTGGATCGTTCCCTATTTTTCCCCTGTCTGTTAGTCTCTCCCTGTCTGCAGCAACCTCCGTTCTGTCTGCAATGCAAGGCTGAAATGCGCACAAGCAAGATTGCCGCCGTTTATATAGCACTGTGACGTCACCGGGCTTCCTGGCTGCTGATAGGCTGCATGTGACCTTCCCATGATAACTTGCCTCAGGGGACATGTCCATCCACCATTTTACAATGGCTGTGATTGAAATAAATGGAGTTTAAAGGAAAACTTCGATTGATCGAATCGCGGGGAAATTCGGATTCGTTCAGAATCAAATTTTTCCTGAAATTCGGAACGAATTCGGGTTCGTCCGGATCGATTCACTCATCCCTAGTTGCTATATTATGTTTGTAACGCTAGTGTAGAGATTTTACCATTACACTACAAAATTATGGGGGTTGCTTTTGCACCAGGAGCAGTGGCATAACTAAATGTAGCCAGGATTTGGTACGAACATAAAATGGGTCCGATTTATGGCTCATACCATATCCACTGTAATTTTAACTCACTTGGCTACAATAGACTGAAACAGCTCAGACAATTAAAGATGATTATTTTAGCTTCCAGTACATCATTCTATTTGAGTACAAATTTGATAAATAAGGTGGAGGAGCCACAATGATGGGGTCCCCCTGACCTTATGGGGCCTGGTAGGGTCATTACTCATGCACCCCCTCTAGATACGCACCTAGATAAGAGTAAAACGTGCACTTTGATTAAAAAATAAAAGTGCCCTTTTATACCTGGCGCTTTGTATACCCTAGGTAATAGAACAGCGCTTTTGGATTGCACAGCCTGCCCCTCCTTTTAAGGGGTGCTCTAGTGGAAAACTAATTTCTGGGATTGGGTGAGTCTGGGATTTCAATGGCATCCCCTTTTGAGCTCTACCAGCCCCAGTACCTGAAAACAAGATATTATCATGCTCTGTTTTTTTCAGTTTGTTTTGTGTTGGCATGGTAAGTATGGTAAGTGTCTCTGTTAAATTTTGGGATGACTGTGCAGTTGCCTTAGAATGTCAAAGTTCAAACGATAGCCTGCGGTCACATAAGCAAGCCCACCAGCCTCGACGCGTTTCAGGCCCACTCAAGGGCATAGATAGCCCTGATGGGTTCCCATAGTAGGGCCCCCATCACCACAAACAACACCGCCTCTCGAAGACACTCACTAGGGGGCCAGTGGAGAGGCCACAACGAAGACGCAATAGGGGAGCAGGCAATCATGTGGTGCTGGAGGAATGTGCAATGTGCATGTGCATGCGCAATGCTTTTGGAGGGATGGGAAGAGGAGTGGCGCACCTGTCAGCACATAGAGGCAAGCCCCATGTATGGCAGCGACATTTAGGCAGGACCAGCTTTACAAAGGGAATGAGGCGTCATGGCTAGGTAAGTATTTAAGGTGGGTACATACTGCAGGGGGCAGGAGGCAACGTTCCACGGGCCTGGGGGCACATGTCTGCACTGTCCCTATGGTATGTAAGCACCTGGGCTCACCTTTTAGTTTACCTTTGGCTTTGTTTTCACTTTAATATTTCACAGCATTTTTGTTTGCATAACAGAGGGGCTCTGTGATTAGTTAGGTTCCATGGAGTAAAGATGAGCCCATTGCTTTGAACAACATGAGAACTGCAGCCAAACTGATTGGGACTCAAACTGAACTTCCCAGTTTAAAAGACACTTGAATGGATGACTGGAGGCCACTGGACCCTCCAAGCTGGGTTTCAATGGATTCTCCTTATGAAATCTCTTCACCAGATTCTGCGCATGAACCTCTCTGGCTGGAACCCAAGATCTTTCTTCCGGGCCGTACCCCTTCCAGTCAATTAAATACTGAAGAGAGTTCCTAAAAAGGCGGGAGTCAAGAATTTGGGCGACTTCAAATTCCTGATGACCATCGACTAACTCAGGACCGGGGAGCTTATCGGGTTCATGGTTTCTAGCAGATTTAAGAAGAGAAACATGAAAAGACCTACAAATCTTCATGGACGAAGGGAGGGCCAACTGAAACGTGACCTGATTAATTTTCCGTACTATGGGGAAGGGACCAATAAATTTAGGTCCTAACTTAGCGGAGGGCTGGCGTAGTGCCAAGTTCTTAGTTGAAAGCCAAACCCAGTCTCCCACCTTATAACTAGGGTTAGAGGAACGTTTGCGATCTGAAAATTTTTTCTGCTGAAGAGCGGCCTTAGTTAGATGTTGTTGGATCTTATTCCATTCCTCTGGCCATTTGGAAACCCATTCATCCACGGAGGGAACTCTAGAGGGTTGGTCCGGAAGGGCAGAAAACTTCAGGTCCTTGCCATACACACAATGGAAGGGAGAAACCCCCGTGGAAGAATGTGCAGCGTTGTTAAATGCAAGCTCCGCAAATGGTAAGAAGAAGGCCCAGTCAGTTTGGGTATCAGCCGTAAAACAACGCAAATACTGTTCCAAGGACTGATTCGTTCTCTCGGTTTGTCCATTCGACTGCGGATGGAAAGCCGAGGAAAGGGAGACAGTGAAACCCAACTTAGTACAGAAAGCTCTCCAAAACCGGGAGACAAACTGGACCCCCCTATCCGAAACAATATCTATGGGAATACCATGGATTCTAAAAATGTGAGTGATGAAGAGTTGAGCTAATGTTTGGGCTGAGGGGAGTTTCTTTAAAGGAATGAAATGAGCCATCTTGCTAAAGCGGTCCACAATTACCCAAATAACAGTATATCCCTGGGAAGGGGGAAGGTCAGTAACAAAATCCATGGCCAGATGGGTCCACGGAGAGGCGGGAATGGATAAAGGAAGGAGTGGGCCTTCAGGAGAATGCCTTAAGGATTTACTTCGAGCACAGACTTTACAAGAGGAGACAAATTTTTGAACGTCCCTCCTGAGAGAGGGCCACCAAACTTGGCGTTAATAAAGCAATGGTTTTCTTGACCCCTGGATGACCCGCTGTTTTGGTATCATGAAAATGGGACAAAAAGTCAGTCCGGTAAGTAGAAGGCACAAACTGGGTTGAGTCAGGTTTCCCAGGAGGAGCTTGGGCCTGGAACTGAGTAAGGTCAGGAAGTTGGGATTGGATAGCGGCTACCACTAGGGAGTGGGGTAAAATGGGAGAAACCAACCTTTCAGGTAAGTCGGGAGCGGAAAAACTCAGAGACAGGGCATCTGCTTTAATGTTTTTGGATCCGGGCTTATAGGTTATAGAAAAGTTAAATCGAGAAAAGAATAAGGACCAGCGAGCCTGTCTAGGAGTTAATCTCTTAGCAGATTGAATGTATTCTAGATTTTTATGATCCGTAAAGACCGTGACTGGATACTGAGCCCCCTCCAGCCAGTGTCTCCATTCCTGAAAGGCTAACTTGATGGCCAATAATTCTCTATTGCCGATATCGTAATTTCTTTCGGCAGCTGAGAATTTCTTGGAAAAGAAGGCACATGGATGGAGGCGTTCAGGTGACCCGTAATACTGTGACAAGACTGCCCCAACTGCGACTTCAGAAGCATCTACCTCCACAAGGAAGGGTCGTTGCTCATCAGGGTGGACTAGGACGGGAGCGGCACTAAACACCCTTTTTAGATTCTCGAAGGCCTGGACAGCTTGAACAGGCCATACTGAGGGGTACCCGCTTTTTTTGGTCAGATTGGTTAATGGTGTAACAAGGGCAGAAAATTTTTTAATGAACCTCCTATAGAAATTAGCAAAGCCCAGAAACCTTTGCAGGCCCTTCAAATCCCTGGGCTGCTCCCATTCTAAGACTGCCTTCACCTTAGATTGATCCATGGATAGACCAGATTTAGAGATAATGTAACCGAGAAATGGAACCTCTGACACTTCAAATTGACATTTCTTTAACTTAGCATATAAGCAGTTTTCCCTAAGTTTTTGCAAGACCAAACACACATGTTTGCGATGTTCATCAAGGGACGAAGAAAAAATTAAAATGTCGTCTAAATAAACGACCACAAAGCGGCCAAGATAGTCCCTAAAAATTTCGTTAACGAAACTTTGAAAGACCGCGGGGGCATTGCACAGGCCGAAAGGCATTACTAGATACTCATAATGCCCTTCAAGGGTATTGAAGGCCGTCTTCCACTCGTCCCCCTGCCTAATTCTAATGAGGTTATAGGCCCCCCGGAGATCGAGTTTAGAAAAGACCTGCGCCCCAACCACCTGTGTAAATAGTCCCTCAATGAGTGGTAGGGGGTACTTATTCTTTACCGTGATGTTATTTAAACCCCGATAATCAATACAGGGGCGGAGTCCCCCATCTTTCTTCTCCACGAAAAAAAACCCTGCCCCTGCTGGGGAAGATGAAGGCTGGATGAACCCCTTCTCTAAGTTCTCGGCAATATATTCCCGCATGGCGAGGGTTTCAGTTCGGGTCAAATTAAATATTCTCCCTCTGGGAGGCATGGTACCGGGGAGAAGTTCAATAGGGCAATCCCATGGTCTATGGGGAGGAAGTTTGTCTGCCGCCCTTTCAGAAAAGACGTCAGCAAACTCCAAGTATGGAGTGGGGACCCCAACCGGCGCTAGATGCGCAACTCTGAGTGGAAATTCTAAGCAGCTCTGAAAACACTGGCGTCCCCACTTAGTGATTTGCCCTGAGACCCAATCAATTTGGGGATTGTGCTCCTGCAGCCATGGCAATCCCAAGATTAAAGGGGTACTAGGCATACTCAATACCAAAAAACTGATAACTTCAGAATGACTGGCTCCCACTTTGATTCGTATAGGAGGGGTTCGGAACCGAACTACACCCCTGGCCACTGGAGTGCCATCAATGGCTGAAACCCGGATGGGATGGGGCAAGGGCTGGGTCATAATTCCTAAAGTCTGCGCTAGTTCGGAGTCTAGGAAGTTCCCAGCTGCTCCTGAATCTAGGAGAGCCTTTAGATTTAAACATTTAAAATTAATCTTAATCTGAACTGGAATAAGAACTGGAGACGATACTTGAGGAGATACCTTACAGCCTAGGAGGGCCCCCTCGAAACCCCCTAGGCTCTGGAGTTTCCCGACGGCTTCTTTGGGCAAAGTCTGACCATATGGCCGGTTCCACCACAATACAGACAAAGCCCCTCGGATAAACGTCGTCGCCTCTCGCCTTCAGTGAGCCTTGTGGCACCTAGTTGCATGGGCTCTTCCGAAGGTTGGACGACTGGGACCTCAGACCTTGAAGCAGACTCGGCATGCGACCCTTTTTCTAGGCGCCTCTCCCGAAGCCGACGATCAATGCGGATGGCAAGGTGCATTAATTCGTCTAGGGTCTGAGGTTCCGGGTAGTTCACCAAGGTGTCCTTGATGGTATCGGCCAATCCTAGCCGGAATTGGCCGCAGAGGGCAGGATTGTTCCAACGAGACTCTACCGCCCAGCGACGGAATTCTGAGCAGTAGTCTTTGGCTGGACGGTGTCCCTGGCGAAGAGTACGTAACTTGGCATCAGCTGTGGCCCCTTTGTCGGGATCATCATAGAGAACCTCCATCGCAGAAAAAAAACTATCCACAGAGAGACGGATTGGGTCCTGAGCTGATAAGCTGAAGGCCCAGGACTGAGGATCTCCTTGAAGAAGGGAAACAATCAAGCCGACCCGTTGCTCTTGTGACCCTGAGGAGACAGGGTGGAGCTGGAAGTACAATTTACAAGAGTCCCGGAAGTTGGCAAATTTTGCCCTGTCACCGTGGAATTTTTCAGGAAGTGGGATCTTAGGTTCCACAAACATTGCGGCCGGAGTCCCCTGAGGACTGGGGACGTTAGGAGCAGGACGGTTCTCCTGGGCCGCAACCCGATGAGCCAGGTGCTCCACCGCCGCTGTTAAGGCTTGCACCTGTTCCAGGATTTGGTCCATTCTTCAGGCCCGTTATAATGTCAGGACTGTACCAAACACCCGTCTGTCTTGACCTGGTATCCCCCAATCTCCGCCGCCACTTCTGCCTATAGACAAGCCCCCGCTTGTAGGAGACGCGGGTAATGCCTCTCCCAGTCGGTTGCCCCCAGGACTTATAAGGCGCAAAGGATACCAGCTTAGGGTGCAGAAAGATGTTTGGCAGGGAATCCCGAATGAGGATGCCGGATGGCAGAAGTCAGAAATACAGGCCGAGGTCAAACCAGGAGGTCACGGGGCGTGGTATCCGAAGGAGGTAACGAAGGGGTGGTCGAGGCTAGCCGAGGTCAAATCCAGGAGGTCACGGAGCGAGGTATCAGAAGGGTCAGGCAAAGGCGTGGTCAGGCAAAGCAAAAGGTCAGGGCAGGCAGCAAGCAAGGGTAGTCGAAGTCCAATATCCAAATGATCACAAAAGACACTGCAACACACATCCAGAACCCAGAGGCTATAACGGGCACTGGGATGAAGGAGCAGGAAAACTTTATAGGGAATGCTGGCCAATAGGGAAGGGCGCAATTGGGGGGAAGATCAAAGATTGGTGCATACAAACTAAAATGGGATCGGTCCCAGGAGCTGGACGGCCCAGGCCAGACAGGCCGACCAGTCCCTGGGTCCGATCCCAGGAGCCAGCTGCGAGCACGACGTGAGACAGGCGCGCCCCCGCCCGGAGGAGGCAGCGTCACGCCACCCGGAAGCCCAGCAGGCCGGCACAGCCCCCGGACCCCACAGGGGCGGCGAGGGGACGGACGACCCGGGGACCGCCGAGCAGAGGCCCGCTGGGGCCCACGCAACAGTGCGCCGCGGAACCCGGAACGGCGAGCAGGTGAGAGTCTAACAGTACCCTCCTAATTTGGACACTTTTATTTCTATTTAAAATTGTAGTGATTTATGTATTATCTGAGCCAGGTTAGCATCACAATATTGTAGCTCAAAAAGGCAAACCAACTCTTCTCCTATTATATTTATTAACAGTTATTTGTGTTTTTATTTTAGATTATATGGGCAATGCAAACACCCTTTTCCCAATTCATTCCAGATTTGGTCATCCTGAAGCAGGAAAACCTACCTGGTTTGGTAAGTGTAGCAGTAGGTGTAAATGTAGATATCACCTCTGGCTCTGCTACAAAGCAGAAGCTATCAGCATAGGGATGGCCAGTGTGCTTCTGGCAGGACACACCAAAGACAAGATGTTGTGCAGCTGGTGAACCACAGGCTACGTGCACCATCTGCAACCACCTGCCATGTTTCAATCATGCACAGATAAATGGTGTTAGCACTGGCACATGTGTCCTTTTACTTATGCTTTTGTTTTAAAATGTGTACATGCCTGGAATATGACTTTCATTTAAGTTGATACATTTTTCAAAAGACAATTTGCACCAAAATAAATGTAGGTATAGTTGTAAACTGACCTGATGTCTCACTTATAGTGGGCCAGTCCCACTTGAGCAATTTCTCCAACATCGCTTGAGAAACAAAAATGTCCCACTTTGCTAACATTAACCTACATTGCTGCACCCTCTTACTGGCCAAACCCAGTAATCAGGTAGTGGTTTCCACAAGCCGCATGTTGCATGCCAGGCAGGGAGCTTGCCAATTCCCTATTCTTTTAACTGGTATAGAGTTCCTTACCTGTTCACTTACCAGTAGGGATGGGCGAACCTTAATCGCAAAGTTCGGGTTCGTACAGAAATGTGGTTCCCTGAACCCAAGCATGGATTTCAAACTGAAATCCAAGCGTGCATTCAGCATTTGGTTTGAGCCCAGAAGAAGGCTGATTGCCTCTAGCAACCATTAGCCAGACGGGAGACGTGACCTCACTGTATAAAAGGCAGAGTACACATTGCCGATCATGCTGGAGCTCTGTAGTAGGTAGGGAAAGCAAAAGGCTGCTGCTTCTTCTATTACTGCTGAGGGACAGATTGAGTTTTTTTTTTTTTTTTTTTTTACAAAAACTGTCCTTTTATTTAGGGAAACATTTATTTAGGGAACACGGGCTAGATTGGTTGATAAGCATGCTTTTGTCCTTTTCAGGGCATTTATTCAGGGAAAGCGGCAGGAGTGAGGGCTAGATAGGTTGGATGTCAGTACTGTTTAATACCACTTGCTCAAACCACTTGGGTGTCACTACTGCTTAAAACCACCTAATGCCACTTAATCTGGTTAAAAACAGAGGTCTTGGTCCAGATTTAGAGACAGATTATCGGTTTGGCTGCAAGCTAACAGAGTTGCGTGCTGTGGCCCCTTTAAGCCTTGTGTATCCTAATTTCCCTGCACATGTGCACCTCCCAGGTTAGTAATAAATTGGTCTGTGTGGCTGCCACCCCTCCTTTGATTTTGTGCAAGCACATGGGGTGGGGGGTCTAGGCTGTACTGCGAGGCTTTCGACCCTTCCACCCCATGTGCTGCACTTGAGGTTATGTGGCAACCTCATGTAAGCCTGCTCCCAAGTTATCAATTGCATTGTATGTCCCAAAGGGGGCTCTCAGAGATTAGAGCTAGGGCTGCACCTCACAGAGGTACCGTGGCGTTTGGTGGTGCAGCTTTAGCATACTTCTGAAGATGTGTCTGGACCTAGATCTCTGTTTTTAACCAGACATAGAGATTATTATTTTGACTGCAAACTAACTCTGCAAGCACAGAGTGCTGTGGCCCCTTTAAGTCTTGTGTATCTACTGGCCGTCCAAATGTTAGCTTTCCTCCCTTTCGGCCATCTGGCACGCTTTAGTAAGTGCAACTAGTTCTGCCTCTTTTGCAGACATAGAGGCTTGGAGTGCTTTCTGCCATAAAATGACTGTTGTAACTCCACATCCAGTGTAGAAGGTTTTGATCAGCATACCTAATGCCATCTAAGAACAGTGTGAGATCAGCATCTTCCAATGGTGTCTCTGCCACATTAGGTAAGTTGTCTGTTTCCTCCTTCATGATTTCAAAACAGTTATGATCCAGGACTGATAGTGGGTCCATCAGAGTGTAACGGTTGCCGTCCTCATCAGGTACCAGGTATCTCAGGTAATCAGGTAATAAGATGGAGGCCTGAAGCCTAAGATGGCGTGCTGCTGACAGATGATTGGTGAAATGTCATGAGGTGCAGGGATCTATAGAGTGTGGCCTAGGACAATGTTACTGGTTTTGTCTAGCAGAACATGGACAGTAAAGACTGCACGCATGCAAGTAGAAGCTCCTCTGGCTACAGGATCCAGTCTGGCAGAGCAATAAACGATTGGATGTTGGTACCCACCATGCGACTGTGTGAGGACTACAGTGGCATGGCCTTCGTGTTCCCTCAAGAAGAGCTTGAAGGCTTTGTTGTAGTCAGGGAGGCCTAGAGCTGGGGCAGAAACAATTGTGTCTTTCAGGACCTCAATTGTCCAAAGCCTTACATCCTTCCTAGTCTAAAAACTGAAGGAGTGAGACAAAATGTTGAACCACTCAATATTTAACCTTTGCTTGACCGAGTTCTGGTTTCTTTCTTAATGGGAACAAAGGAGTGTTAGCCACAAGGTCTCAACACCTCTATCTTGAGGTACTCCTGTACTTGCTCCTCCTCCTAGATAGAGGGTACTGGGCCTGTTTGGGTGGTGGGACGCCTGGTTTCAGCTGGACCCACACCAGATGTGTGCTGATTTTTACCACATCATAAGGGCCATTCGCCCACATTTGCTCTGGGATGAGTTAAAGAACCTCAGGAGGGATCACCTTTGCACATTTACCTTCTTCCCTACCATAGTCTTCTGTCACAGGACTAAATAAGGAGGCTAATAGCACTTCTCTTCAGTCTCTTCAGAGCAGAGGGACAGGGTGAGTGTCACTGTACCATCTGGTAGATGTGAGTGAACGGCACACTTGCAGTTTATGTAACAAATCAAAACCCAACTGGTTCAGGGCAGGACCAAGACACTACAAATTGAGATAGGACATGGTGATTGGGGTGTATCCAAAGGTGTAGTAAGGGGTGATTGTTTGGGCTTCCACTCCACCCCCACATATGAGATTAAATCATCTGATTTGCATATCCTGCTGCCATGGCTCACCTCTAGGCCTGCGAGGGGCCATACACTGATTTCTGAAGTGACCTGGCTTCACACATTGATAACATTTCTTTTGGTTTCTTTCCTGTGGGGAGAGGTTAAGCCTGGGTTAATCTCCCATCATCATGAGGGTAACCATCCTCTTTCCTGGTCCTGATTTCAGACAAAAAGCTACAGTTACAAGGGTGGTTACAGGTAGTGTATGTTTCTCAGGAAAGGCCATCAGGGGCTTTTTTTAGACTATCCTTTAGCCTGTCTACAAAGGTCTTACTTGGCATCAAACCCTGGACAGGCTGAACTGCATCATAAGCTCTTCAAAGGCTTGTACTAACCTGATACCCCAGGCTTCTATACTTTCATCCTTTGTTTAGGTCATATCAGTAAGACACATTGATTGATCAGCATTCCTAAATCATTTCAAAACGGGTGAGGTGGAGGGCTCTGCAAAAGTGGAGTGAGTTGAAGACAAAAAAAGGTGGGATGGGAAAAAAAGAAAACAATGTATACTAATAATAATACTAAAAAAAATGTTCTGTTTGCTTTGCAAGTTCCTAGCCATGGATGCAGTTAGGATTATTCAATGTCCCACCCTCCTGCAATTTTTAGTTTTTGCAGCACCACTGAATACAATAGCTCTGTGTAAATAAACAGTAATAATACTAATAATGTATTTTTTTTTTGCTTTCCAGGTCCCTGGTGAACTGGAACTTCTTGCACTGTGTGCCATCTAATCTATCAATGCCTAAACTTGGTCTTGTCTCACCATTCTGGCAGCAGGATTGGGGGCTGCAAGAATATGCTGCAAAGCCTGCAGATATATCTGTATATCTGATTAAAGTAAAAAAAATCTATTCTCTAATTTTTCTGTTCTTTAAATTTTGAGTACTTTCCCTACACCATAACCCATCGTCAAGGTGTTACCGCTATTTGACCTCTGACATCTCTAAAAAAAATTATATTTTGATTTTTAATTTATTTATTTGTGTATTTTTTTTTCATTTAGTGGGATTATTTGGAAAACCCCGGGAAACCTTTTCCCTTAAAGAGTAATTGCCAGGGTATGCAGCAGAAGCTTCCATGAGACAGCACAGGTAGATACAGATCAGTGCCCTGCAATACTGAAGAGGGTGGACCTTTATCGCCCCCCAACGAGGAATTGCCAGGGGATGCCGCAGATGCCAATGGGCCCTGCAAGCAATTCAGAAGCTGGAGGAGTTTGTTAAGAAAGCTGCCAGGGACTGGGAGGAAAAAAACATTGGCAAGTGACTTACATGTATTTGACATATTATTTTTAAACAAGGGGTGAATTTTGTTTACTACTTGTGCCTGCCCTGGCATTCAGGGATGTAGAAAAGCTTGGTGCACACTGGACATGTTCTTAAGGGCATATTGGTTGGTATGTTGGCAAGTTCAAAACCCTGGGAATATTAGCCCCTATACATGGTACACATCGCATAGGGGCAAAACTCTGGGGATATCAGCCCCTATGAAGGGTACACCATGCTAGCTAGATGTAATGCTTGACCCAAATACTGCCTCCATTCTGACTGAACCAAATAAACACAATTCAGGTGGTATTTAACCATGACCAAAATGTAAGGTTCATCTCTGCTCAAAACTCTGTATTAAATAGAATACAGTGGCAAAGTCAGCGCAGTGTTATTGATTTGTTTATTATGTAGATACAGAAATGAAAGGGATAAAGCACCAGGGCATGTCACACATTGCTCCCTAGAGCAATATCACTTTTGATGTTGCCATGGCTCTATAAAACATATTACTGATGGCTACGAAACTTTTTCTGTGTAATGAGACTGGGGCCACAGACCTTCCTAACTAGGATACTTCACCCACTCCACCTTGGCCACCAACCCACTGGATGTCACATATTACCCTCACATGCAAGTTTCCATGTCTGCTTTTCAGTTGTGTGGGTGTTTGTACATATTTAGTCCTGTTTCTGAAAACAGTTCAGTTCTGCTGAATTCTCTGCAGATCATGTAAATTGTGATGTTTTTACACAAGCATAATATTTTGTTTTCATCTTGAAGAATTTCATTATGCTTGCTAGAGCAACTTTCAAGTGACCTTGTCTTCTTTTGCCCATGCCTCCTGCGTTCTCCCTTATCTTGTTTGCAATTTTGGTTGCAGTCGTTTCTGTTGGTTTCAGCCTCCCCTTATGAGGGTCCCAGGACCCCTCCAGCCATCTTCCTCCTGCTGTTGTCTCATGCTGTGTCACTCACTTACTGCTTTGATGCACCCCCCTCCAGGGTTGCTATGGCAACGGCCTTCATTCTAGCAGTTTACCACATGGCGAAGCTGTGAGATGCTCCCTCAGCTCACAGTCTGTTTTTCTCAGTTAAGCTATAGGGGAGGAGGGAGCTAACAAAGTAAAACTAATAAAGTAAAAAAACATATAAAGGGTCAATACACATAGACAAAAAAGTGAAAGAATGAAAGTGTTCCATAGACTACTGTATCTGCATTAAGTACACTTGTGCATAAAAAAATTAATGTAAGCTTTTTCAATTAGACCTGCTGTCAGAGCTTTGATACCTTGCTTGCTTTGTTCTGTATACAAACTGTATGTAAGTAGACTGCATTAGCATATGGCTTTATCAGAGAAACTCTATTGTGTATAAGATATCTGCAGGGCTGAGCAGTGATAAAAATAGATACCAGCAACACATACAGCATATTACAATGAAGCAACCGTAAGGAAAGTATACTTTCACAGACCTGTGTTATACTGGGGCCTGGAAAGAACAACAAAAAGAAAAATGGAGATGTTGCCAACATTACCCCTCTCCCCATCATGGACACTCACAGACCGGGGCATGAATGAAATCAGGCAGCGCAAGTCTACTGGTGGTGTGGGGGAGGTGTACATGGAGGTGGGACAGACATGCACAGGCCAGGGTGGGGCAGAGCCATGCTTGACACCAGTGGAAAAAGGAAGCCAGTGTGGGGGAAGGAGGCGATATGGCGGGGTAGGTATGTATGAAGCCCTGCTGCTGCAGGCCTTGGGCATACTTTTTATAGAGGTGGTGGGGGTACTGTAGCTTGCACCAAACCCCATTAAGCCACAGGCCTGGGGCTACCTGCCTTCACTGTCTCTATGGTATGTACGCCCCTGATCAGGATTCAGGAAAATTAAACAAATGAAAGGGTCAATGTATTGTAACCTGCTGGTATCTGCCCTTCCGGGGCCTCGATTCACTGTATTTCGGAGCTCCACAATAGAAGCAGAAAGCAGCCATCTGTACACTGACCTTTTAACTTATTGATTGACATAGGCATTTGCGTATAAACTACAGGAACCTATAGGAAAAAAAGCGAATGCAGAAATTTGCCATGTGTAAGGTTGCCACCTAGCCAGTGTTTTTTTTTTAACTTTACTAGCCACTGGCCTGCCAGAGACTTGTTTCTTTGCTGGTAGTTGGCAGTATACACACATCAGATGGAGTCAGTGTGAAAGGTGTCAGTCTGCAAGTGAAAAATACAATTTTTCCGGTAAAGTACCAGTCATGTGGCAACCTTAACCATGTGGCAAGGGTAGCAGCATCTCAACCTGTAATGTACTATGCTATCATCATTGACTGCATGTGCCGCAATCTGTTTCTGTTTCAGGCAGCCCAGGGGGCACCAGCAAGGCCCCTCCACTGAGGATTATTGTGGGAGCCTCAGCTGGGTCAGGGCCTCCAGAAGACAGCAGACACCATGCTGAAGATGTTGTTGGGGGGCCCAACCCCCGCTGAAAATGCTGGCAGGGGCCCTATCCACACCGAAAGTCCTAGAAAACAGAATGTAACAGTGTTAGAAGAAGACAGTTTTGGGAATCCCACTGAAGACACTGGTGGGAGCACCAATCCACATGGGGCACTGTAAAAGAGGACCTTGCATTTTATTCTTAACTTTTTTTTTTTTAACTATGTATGTAAATGAGAGATTATGGTGTGGTAAGCCACCTGCCCAACATGGTGGGCAGATGGTTTCACCATGCCCTCTCCAGATTGCCTGCAGCATTATGCTAGTACCCTGTGTAGGTGACCCTTTTTGGAAAACCCCTTTCAGAGCACCCCCACCCAGTGCTGCAGAGACTAAAATCTACTAAGGCCAAGATTTGCACATAGTAGCTCATATACTTAGTGTGCCAGGCTGGTAACATTTTGCTTCCATTTCATACACTTCAGAGTTTCATTATAAATCAATGGGTCCTAGTAAAATGGCCAAAATTGACCCAAAACGCTTCTTAAAAGATTTGTTCATCATTATTGTTGGCATGGGACACCATAATTATTTTAGTCACCCTCTTCTAGTCCCAATGCCACTCATGAGTCAGTTTTATCCCCCACTCCGAAGGCACCAACATTTGGGATGCACATTTGCTAAATGCCTCTGAGAAAACCTAAACATTGAGCATAATTCTTACCCTTTTTAGTTCTTCGCTAGTCAAGAGCCACATAAGCACAATGACATCCCCACTGGTGACCAGCTGATGATGAATAGGCTTCACTGATTCCCCTATGCTCACTGGTGGAAATGGTTACCTAATTTTCTTTCTTCCAGGGAAATTTCAAATGAAGATGCCCGGGTAGGTGTATGCACCAGACCCAGGTGTCCTTTGGTTTACTTTTTAGGGAACATTCACTTCTTTTACCAACCCCAAACCAGAAATGCCATTCGAGGCACAAGGCAAACTCTCTTTCTTGTAGTCACCCCCATGGTCCTGTCACTGCACACGATACCCTGTATCTCAGTGAGCTCCCTGCAGTTCTTGCTTTCAGTGTCTGGGAGGGTTGGGGGGGTATGAGCACAGACGTACTGTAGCTGCTCATTATTATATATGGGCGCCTCAGTCAAGTTCTGCACTCTTCCATTCACTGCAAATGGAACTGCGGGCAGTGCCCTGAAATGTTGCATGTCATGTACAGTAATGGATGCTGTGAGAGCAATGGCAGGTAACACCAAGTCTGTACAGCACTATCTAGAAGAAAAATGAGTCCTGTACATGCTGCTGCTGGACATGTGTAAGGCTAAATGAGCTCCACTTCAGCAAAGACGTAGCAACAGTATTCTTTGTGTAAAAGGCTTGGTTCTCTATTCTTGTAGATTGTCGTGTACAGTTGGCAATAGCAACAGATTGCAGGTAGTGTAAACTGCTTTAATAAAACATACATTTACTATCATAAGAAAGAATAAAAAAGCAAGATGAACTCAGCACTTTGAGGAAATTCTTCTGGTACACAAAAATTTACACTTTCAAAATTGCCTTCAAAAGTAGACTTTCCCTTTAACTTTAACCTAAACACTAATATTTTGCCATGACTTCATTCTTAACTCTTATGTTAATATCCCCCATTCAAAATGTAATGTATCAAAACCCAAGATTTAATTTAAGCTATGTGATACCAGTGTTCAAAAGAATATTGCAGATGACAGGTCCTTTTTGCAGCCTTATCTTTTATAGAATTGTTATGTTTGACAATGTTTTTGATGCTGGCCAGTTGAGTGGTATGAATGGTTTTGAACGTATGGGAAGATAGTGGGGAACAGGGTAAGCTGTCACATTCTTAGTCAACTACAACTACCAGCTGTATAAAAGCCCTGAGTAAGCAAAGTCTTTCAGATTCGCTAAAGCCACTGATGCAGATAACAGAAACACACTTTCTAATCCTGTCAGTCTTTTTATTCCTCTATTGATTTCTTCTTTTTCTACCGTGTCCAACATTAACAAATCCTATTTGTTTTCAGATTACTTTTAAGTATAGGACCTCCGCCTAGAGATTGTTACATCTGAACTTGAAAGTTCTTATGTTTGCCAAGTTTACTGCATGTTTGTCAGAAGAAATATATAATATAAACCTCACATCCTACACTTATTATACAAAGCATTCCATCTAAGCACTGGTATTCCATTATGTTTCCAAAAAGAAGGAAGATGGCAAAAAGGATTTGTGTCTGACATTTTAAAAGTTAATTTAGACAAAAAAATGAAAATATTGCATTTAAAAAGCCCCTATCTCCCTCAATACTAAAATTATGTCTTGATAGATCAATAGTAAAATGTATTTTAATTTTATTATATTTTTTATTTTGTGGCTTTATGGTGTTGTTTTGGCTGCTTCTCCACCAAGTGGACTCTTGTGAATCACAATGAGCTCTCATTAATTAAAGCAGGCAAAAGTTTATTAATATAAAATATAATAAATACTAGTAAATTCCTATTAATATTAAGTATACAAATGAAATAAAACATAAATACATATGTGTATACTAGAAATGAGCAAACCCGTTGTAATGAACCAAAAGTCTCTACGAATTTCGGGAAAAATTTGACTGGGCACAAACCCAATATTTTGGAGGTTCATGCTGACTGAAATTTCCCTAAAATCCTAACTTACCTGCTCTCTTTAGTTCTCCCATCTGTCCCGCATCACTCTGTCACTGTCCCGCGCTGGTCTCCGCTGATTCCAAAGCCCTGACTGAAGTCTGAAAGCTGGGCTCCCTCTTGCAGGGAGGGGCTTTAATAGTGACAGTGAGCTGTGGATAGGGGCCTCTTACAAGTTCATCAAGAGTTCAATTTAAGAAAAAACCCTGACACAGAGTAAAAAAAAATCCCCTCTCCTTTCTTACCTCTAATCCACCTCCACTTTCAACAGAAATCCAAGGCTGTGTCCTGTCAGCTGTCACTGACAGCCGAGAGTGTTGCAGAATGTGAGTGCTGGGTGTAGTCAAATCCAGATAGACATTTTGGGTGTAACTGTGGTGTAACTGGCTTTACTGGAACATGGGTGGAGTAAGAGAGGTCATATTCCATACTCTGATGGCTTGCTTTAAATCATATATACTCCTCTAAAGTTTGCCCACTAGGGCTGGCCTTTATTCATCTTTGAATCCTGGTGGTTGTTCCATGTACCTGCCTTTTGTCAACTCGTCATGTAGAAACACTGTTTTTATATTACTTGCATTCTCCTTGTGGAGGCTACTGTCAGCAAAGTCCTTATTGTAGCATGTACAGATGAGCGAACTTTTGAAAAGTTCGATTCGGCCTTCGAACTTTTACGAAGTTCCCCATCAAAAATGCCGGCATGGTGGGAGCGGGCCGGCCGGTTCCGCTCCGCTGTCAGCGAGCCGGCCGGCGGGCCGGTAAAGCCGGCCGGCCCGCTCCCACCATGCCGGCATTTAAAAAACACAAAAAAAAAAAAAAAAAGCATTTTTGCCGGCATGGTGGGAGCGGGCCGGCCGGCTCCGCTGTCAGCGGAACCGGCCGGCCCGCTCCCACCATGCCGGCATTTAAAAAAAAAGCAAACACTTACCTGCAGGTCCGGAGCGTGGAGGCCGGCGCCGCTCTCAGCTGTCATCTGAGGGCGCTCATCTCTAGTAGCATGTGGAGCCAAAGCCTCATCATAACTAGAGATGAGCGAACCGGTTCGGACGAACCGGAATTCGCTCCGAATTTCAGGAAATATTCGATTCGGCACGAACCCGAATATTATGTGGTTCGTGCCGATCGAATTTTTCCTGAAATTAAAAAAAAAAAAATGCCGGCATGGTGGGAGCGGAGCCGGCCGGCGGGCCGGTAAAGCCGGCCGGCCCGCTCCCACCATGCCGGCATTTAAAAAACAAAAAAAAAAAAAAAAAAAAAGCATTTTTGCCGATGACGCGCCCTCAGATGACAGCTGAGAGCGGCGCCGGCCTCCACGCTCCGGACCTGCAGGTAAGTGTTTGCTTTTTTTTGAAATGCCGGCATGGTGGGAGCGGGCCGGCCGGTTCCGCTGACAGCGGAGCGGGCCGGCCCGCTCCCACCATGCCGGCAAAAATGCTTTTTTTTTTTTTTTTTTTGTTTTTTAAATGCCGGCATGGTGGGAGCGGGCCGGCCGGCCCGCTCCCACCATGCCGGCATTTATGATGGGGAACTTCGTAAAAGTTCGATTCGGCCGAACCCGAATTTCTTTGTGAAATTCGGCGAATCGGCCGAATCGAACTTTTCAAAAGTTCGCTCATCTCTAATCATAACCCTCTCAATATTTGTGTGAATTTACCTTGGCTGATGAGTCTTGCTCTGTATAGCTCCAATGCGCCATCTGCATTGTACTTCACTTTAAAAGTTCATTTAAAGCCTATAGATTTCCTTCCAGGTGGTAGTTCTGTAAGTGTACATGTTTTGGTATTAGTTCTTCCTTTGCAGCCTTTATCCATTTACTGGCTTCCCCTTCTTAAAGCTGACATACGTCTTCCAAAGTTACATGTTCATTAGTACTGGAAGTGCTTGCCTTGTATGAGAGACGTACATGTGGTTTACCTTTGTTTTCTCTAGCTCGGCATCTTGGTTCTGTGTCTGAGCTTGCTTGCATCTGCTCTTCATTACTGGTAAGTTCTGCCCTCACTTCAGCCGTGTGTTCAGAAGTTACAGATGATAGCTGATCAGTATCAGTTTTTTCTTCTGTTCTTTCTTCCTCTGTTGTCATCGCATTGTCTCTCAGATCTTCAATAAAAGTTATGCTGTCTGTTTTGCGACTTAGGATTCTGTAACCCTTAATATTGTCACTGTATCCAACAAGCATTCCTTCAAATGCTCTGTTTTGGAGTTTGGGGCATTTCCCCCTGGAAAGTAGATGAATGCTTTGTATCCAATCATTTTTAGGTGTTTGTGCCACAGTTCATATTGAGTTTTTTAGAAAAAGAGTCTGTTCTGCAAATAAGTGTCTGTCCTTGCTGCCTTACCCCAGTATTTTTGTAGTAGTCCAGAGTCTGTCAACATACTTCTGATCATTTCAGTCAGGGTTTGGTTCTTTCTTTCAACTAGCCCATTTTGCTCTGGTGTGTATGGCACCGCTTTAAGATACTCCTGTACTTTGTGTCCTGAGAATTCACCTCTATTATCACTCCGAAGTATGAAAGGTTTCCTCTGAAATGTGTTACTTGTCTTTACTACATAGTTCTGTCATTTGTCAAGAACTTCACTCTCATAAAAGTTCATCAGTAATACATAGAGCTATAATGATAAGATAGAAGAGGTTGTAGTTCCACTTTAAAAATTCTTCAGACCGATTATTTCCACAGTGCAGAAAAAGACAAACTTTTTTATGACATATTGAGTGGAAGGACTCTTTTTCGCACGTTGAGCTTCGGCAAAATATCTTCATCTGTTTTTTAAGTGTTGCGCGGTTTTGCTTATTTTATCCTGAACTTCACTCTAATGTTGCATTTGGTTATCTTGAATAGTCATCTATGAAAGACACTATGTACCTGTTGGCTCCAGGTGTAGGTGGGTTTAGGGTACCACATACACCACTGTGAACTAGGTCAAGTGGTCTTGAAGCTCTTTTCTGACTGACTTTAGGAAATGTTGTAGCTTTGGATTTGATTCACACTTAACAGTAAGACGACAAGGGTATTATGTTAGATCCTTTGTCAGATTCTTCTTGTATGCAGTCTGGGTGTATGTGACCTAAACACCTGTTCCACACGTGTATACATTGTGTAACACAATTGTTTATGAGTGCATAGTCTCACCTGTTCCTTCACTGTGTTGTGATGATATAGATGATCATCCAGCTTGGCACTTGCTATCATTTGCTTGCCATCCAAAATAGAACACTTGACACCTTGAAACTTTACATTGAGTCCTCTGGCTGTCAGATGCTTCACGGATACACCTTCTAAAGTCCACCTTCTATATCAGAAACATAAAGTACATACTGGTATGGCTAAATTGTGTCCCGAATCAGCATACAAGGGTTCCATGCTCATATCTCTCTGCATGCATTTTACTTCTATTTGCAAATAATCTTTTTTATTCCAATCAAAATCTGTGAAAACATTTCTATCACTTGTAATGTGACTGGTTGCTTCCTATACACCATCCTTGAAATGTATGGTTGCTTGTCACTTTAAATGTGACATTCAAGTTCTCTTCACATGGATCAGAAATCATGTCTTTGATCTTCTGTTTAGTATAAGAGGAACGCTTTCTCATTTGCTTTGCTTTCCATATAGTACAGTATCTTTTTAAGTGTCCCTGATTGTGGCATCTAAAGCACAACCTGGTTTAACCTTGTATCTGTAGCTTTAAGAGCTGTTCTGGTGTCTGTTTCTGTGGAGTCATATGCAAGCTTCTTTCTTCACTGATACTAATCTATGAGCCTGGTCTTTACATATCATAGGGTCAGGTCTGTCACAGGCTTTGGCTCCAGCACATGGATTAGTGCAGTATATGTATCGGGTAAGCTGCACAACAACATGGCTGTGGTGTGACAGTCTGTTATATTCTCACTTACTGATCTGAGTTGTACGATCACTTCCAGCATGGCAATTTTTTGCTCTTGCATGTCCTGCTCTATGCTAATTCTCATTTTTTCAAGATTCCTCAGCAGAAAAACTTGCTGTTTAAGCTGGATCTCTCATGCTGTCTTTTCAGTACATCCCACATGACTTTCGCAGTATTCTAACTGCATATTTCAATAAGCTAACCATCTTTTACTAGTAAGCTTATGGTGGCTAGTGTCTGTCTGTTTTTCCTGCCACAGTCCTGATTATTGTCCTATGACCTCTCTGTATTGATAACTTCTCCTCTCTGGATAATAGCATTTCTACTTTAAACTTCCATAGCTGATCATTTTCATTGTTCAGCTTGACCACTGAGAGTTTAAGCTCTGAGCTTCTAACTAGTCTCCCTCCTTTATATATAAGAACAGTCTAACTTGTATACAGTAGATGTGGAAGCTTCTTTATGTTTGATCTCTGCATCGTCCATGCTGTCTCCCATTCGGGGCTTTGCTCTGCCTGGGCCACGTCTGGTCACTGGGCTTTATCCGGTCTCTTGGGCTTGATTGAGTCACTGGGCCTAAAACCAGTTGCAGAATGTGAGTGCTGGGTGCAGTGGAGTCCAATCCAAATAGACATTTGTGGTGTAACATGAACTGGCGTTACTAGAACATATATGCAATAAGAAAAGGTCACCTAACATGGCAGATAACATAGATAGGAAAAAGAAGTCAGAGATCACCTCAATGTACAAGAAACACAATATGCAGTAAAGAATGTACAGCAGAGACCACACATAAATATTATATGTAACAGCGCCATCTACTATCGTAAATGTAAACTGCATTAACCTAGCGATATAGATGGTGATCACATACAAAGACAAGCTGTAAGCTGTTCCACAGTAACTCCAACAGAGATGTGGCCGGCGTGAAGTGGTCAACAATTATATTTGGGGTTCTTCAGTGTGGCAGTTCATGTGTGTCTTGCAGTTGCCACATCACTACAAGATGGCACTGTTGGATGGCAAATGGATTGTGACACTGCATGTCTACCAAACTGTTAACTGCTATAACCTAACCACATATGGGTACAGCTGAGCTGTCATTGGCTGAGGTGAGTAAAACTAGAGAAGGTTCTAGAAGCCAGCCAGAGGGAATCTATACAATGAGGTCATGAGGAGAGTTACTTCAGAGGAGAAGTCAGAGAAGTCGTGAGGAAAAGTGAGTGTAGTTTAGCATTGTAGTAACCAAGAGTGAGGAAGGTACCAGCAGGGTCAACTGGTAGCAGTCAGCAGTGACAGGTGTAAGAGAGAGCAGGAGAGCCACATTCATGACTAACAAGTGACCACAGGAAAGGTGAACCTTTCCACCCGAGATGCTGATGGAGGAAGCTTAAAGCCTCAGTATTCTGCTATGGGAACAGAATGAGTGCCCGCCACCTGTTAAAGTCCACCTGGATGTAATGATGTTCTATGGAAACTGCTAATGGAACTGTTGTGGATAAAGACTGTATGACCTGCTGGGCTGTCCTCTTCAGATTTGTTTATACCACAGAGGCAGACCTTCACTCCCTGGTGGCTAACTATTACCCTTGGCTGGACATCAGTGGCTTCACCACTATCCTGGTGAAAATTTCTTGTCCTGGGGCCATCCTTATTTTGGATGCCCACTGTGTGAAACTTCCCAGACCACCCACTGCACTCGCCTTCCCACTGTTTCCATGGCGCTTGCGCAATCGTATGTCCAATCACCACTTTATGCCGTGCATACTAATGCATGGCATGAAGTGGTTGTGTTGGACAGTGCACCAGCATGTGGCGCATGCAACCCCAGATCTCGTCGATTACATGCACCCAGCCCATCTGAGTGGCTGGGCACGGGACCGCAAAGAACTGCAGCAATGCCGGGAATGCAGCGGCAGCTGGCAATCGCGGCAATGGACCAGGGAAAGGTAAGTGGCCTTGCACGCCTGCCCAGAGGGTTCACACAGCGGGGCATCCCAAACCTAGTCTTTTAGATTCCAATGGTGATTGATTCACTCCAATACATTTAGTTTAATAAAACTTTTTTTGTGATGTGTTTTATTTTTACCTCACTCATTCTGAACTGGTAAACAAAAGCATGGCCATCCCCTCCAGTGACACTTTTTTTGGGTATTTTCCAACTCCCAAAATAAAAAAGAAATGTGTGATTCCCTCCCCTAAAGTTTAATACCCTGATGCACCAAACATAGGGGCATCATAAGGGCTGTTTAACCCTTATACTGCCAGCCTACCTAAAGATTTTGTCACTAGTTGTGGTCCAGTCATTCTTAAGCGTTTTAGATACCGAGCATTCATCCTCCAGCCATGGCAGTGTGCTTCTTGCTTGCTTCTTCCGGGCTGTTTGAATTTGTTGTTTGAAATTTTCTGGGTCTGTGGGCCAGATTGAGGCTTGTTAGAAGAAGGGCAGGTCTTGGTGTTCAATCTTCTGAGGAGCGTAGCTTCACCATTTCTTCCAGCTGGCTTCCAATTAACAAATTGCCACTCCACTCCAATACATTTAGTTTAATAAAACTTTTTTTGTGATGTGTTTTATTTTTACCTCACTCATTCTGAACTGGTAAAAAAAAAAGCATGGCCCTCCCCTCCAGTGACACTTTTTTTTGGTATTTTCCAACCCCCAAAATAAAAAAGAAATGTGTGATTCCCTCCCCTAAAGTTTAACACCCTGGTGCACCAAACATAGGGGATGGTAAGTCAGGGCTTAAGTGCCAACCTGCCAGCCCCTGGCCCTGGTACTTATCAGCCCCTATGTCCTTTTGGCACAGGTCCAGGGGTTAACAGGGGTACCCCCATAACCCAGAAAAGAACACCAGACCCATGCCAAGGGGCACTAGGCTCTACTAGGGAGTTGCTCCATTACTACTACTTATACAATTCACCTAGAGCCTAGAACAAAGTAACAACCCAGTTAACTCTCTTTTTAACATATCCTTCCACATGTATATGCAGATATATGCAACTAACCTTCTGTTTTTCTACCTGTTAGACATGTTTGTTGTTTAACCCTTATACTGACAGCCTACCTAAAGATTTTGTCACTAGTTGTGGTCAAGTCATAATTAAGTGTTTTGCACTACATATGTTTAACTGGAGTTTGGATGTTAAAATGAAATGTCTTGTTTATAATTTTTTTATTGCTTTCTCAATATTTTTGAGGGGGGTCCCCCTCTCTAGCAAAACCAGAAGAGGCTGAGCTGTCGGCCCCCGGCCTTGAAGGCTACCAGCCCACATAGCATACACAGGCACCATGCACTTCTGTCCTCCCCTGGCCTTTTGGGACGCAGGTAATCTTGGTATCAGTGTTCGCTACCCGGCTAAAGACCCTGGATTAAAGATCAGAGGATGAGGCACTGGAACCCTAGGCGAGGTGAGTTTTTTGGGGGAGCTCTATACAAAGGAGATTTCCAGCAACGTAGAATTTACTTGGCTGGAAGTTAATGGTCAGAGAAACTGCTAGGTAAAGTCTATGTGGCTGGAATTTAAAGTATTAAAGAAGGACAAAACCTGGAATTTTCACTATCCTGGGTTTTGCTTATGATTTCAGATGCCCCGGTGTGTAAAATCCCACTGGTCACCAAATGAAAGTGAATGTGAGTATTCTTATCTCCGTTATCTCACCGGGTGCTGAATCAACCATACATAGTATAAGAATATGACCCAAACGACTTTGTTTACATAAGGACAGATTTTCACAAAAAGAAAATCTTGGATAATTCTGCAAAACAAAGTAAAATGAAACTAAGGAAACAAAATAAAATTTTCCAAATGTAATAGAATGAGAAGTTTAAATGGACTTATTACAACGAATTAATTGGGTGCAGCTGTCCTTTAATTCCACCTTAAATATACAACTTTTTCTATCTTTAATTTGCAACCCTCTCCAGGTTGAACCATTAGGTGGACAAATCTAAGCCACTCTGTAGCAGAACTGTAAGCTTTGGTCTGAATTGTCCATGAAGCACTATCCAAAAACTGGTATGCACTATGGAGCACCATGGGGGATCAGGCTTCCACAAGCAGCATCAAAGGATACATAACTGTCTGTGAACACCTAATAAAAAGTTTACCCCATTCTGTTCACCTTGGATTCTGCCATTAATTACATGGTCACCGAGCTGTTTATCAGTTGATGTAGCCAATAATGGAAGCAGTAGTAACGCATCCTTTATGTGACTGCATTAGTTAGTATACTGGCATATATTTAATAAAAAGAACATGCAGTGATTTTCTTTGCATGAGAAACTATCATACTGGGACACGGATCCCTCACCCCATGTGCATATTGTTGTATGGGAGAAGAGAATCAATGTTCTGGTGTCTGTGGGCTAGATTGAGGCTTGTTAGAAGAAGGGCAGGTCTTGGTGTTTAATCTTCTGAGGAGCGTAGCTTCACCATTTCTTCCAGCTGGCTTCCAATTAATTAAGTGCCATGCCTAGGTAAGTACAGTAAGTGATCATATCTGTTCTGCTCAGCCACTTGCATATCATTAAGGCTTGAAATGTCTGTCTGGCTTCCCACAGCAAACAAATTTCTGCTTCAGGAAGCTTTATCCACCATTATCTTTACTTTCTACATTCCCCAGGTGTGCACTTTGTAAGTTAGAGGGACACAGTTTCTCATGTAAAGTAGGTAACTGTGACATAAATGTACTAATTTGTGATGTCCCACTGTGTGTATCCCTGGCATTTGTGTGTTTTACTCACCTTCTTGCCAAACCCATAGCACATGTGCAGCCACTAATAAGTATGAGCAACATAGAAAGCTTAATGGAGCATTGCCACTGGAGACTCACCTCTGCACACAACAGCCAGAGGTGCAGCCATGGTGGGGGTTCCCCGAGCGTTGTCATGACATTGTCGTAAGGTAATGGCAGAAGGGATCCCTGGAGATTTTACAATTTATGGCATCCCAAATCAAGATGGCCTTGGGAGGGCTCTCCCCCGACCGGGAGTAATTGTGTTTGTTCCTATATTGTTTGGTTATAGTGTACCTGAATAATCCTTGCCAACTTTGTGCCATGTAGGGTCCTAGTCCACAGGGAACCTAAATCATCCACTGCTACTAAGGGGCGCTGCATGCAGGTTCAATTGCTGGTTGGCTGTTTTACCTTTATCCAATGCAATAAAATATTACATCAGATTTAAGGGCACTTTTATGCAATCCTTACCCACGTTAAGCCCTGATTTAGGGTATCATTGCTGCTATTTTACTGTGAACATCTCCTAAGGATTTATTGGATTCTGTTTTTGTTTGAAACCACCTAATGGCTGCATTTACTAAGGCAATGGCTGTATTTATTGATTTGACCTATTATCGGTTTGACTTTTGTACTTGTACACATTTTTTCTTGATGGGCATAGCAATCAGGGCTCAGCTACACATATTAGTTTTTAATCTTTCTAAATCCGGATAGTTATAAATAGTTATGGTGCTTTTTGTGCTTCTGTGTTATTTCTGTTTTTTACTTGCAGCTGTGTTTTCTGAAGGTGTTTTATTGCACCATTTATGTAGCTATTTTTTATTTGGGCTGTATTCCATCTGCCTTTATCTGTATAAACGTAGAAGCTGATAGCCCACCATTGTTTTTATTCAGTATTGAGTTGTAAGTCTTGTTAGATGTTTCCATCAAGCCAGCATTGATTTTCAGAAATGTTTTTGTGCATGTTTAATATCTCTCAGAGCTGTATATTCTCTACAGTACTGTCAATAATAGTTGTAAATGTGCATTTATTTGGGCAGCTTGTCAGTTTTTACATTTGTGGTGCAAGTACAAGGAGAGTTGCATCTGCTACTGGTAAGTATGGAATTATGTAGTGTATTAAAAGAAGGTGGATTAGTAAACCTTACTAAATATAATTATTGCAGAAAAGGTCCAAATTGTAGGGCTTTCCTTTGATAAAGACAACTTTCTTTAATTTGTAACATTTTTGTCAGGTTAACCATTTTGCACCACCCATCATAAATAGATATGAGTGAATTGATTCGACATTGTGTAAAAGTGTACATCTGCCGGCAGAATCAAGCTGCTGAGATGAGGCTTTTGACCATGGCTTTTTCATCCAGGATCTTGTTATCTACTATCCCTGGTTTACGTTCCTTTATTTGTTATGGCTCCCACCTCAGCTTTTCTCTGTTTCTGACCATCACCCCACCTAATAAAAAAGCCTTAGGAACAGAAAGATAGCTTTCACATACATGGCTTCTCAGTGAAAAACTGCACCTTCCACCTACTTGTGGATGACCAGCAAAAGTCACCTTACTGACTATTCTGTGTCTTAGGAATCCCTTCTTAACCACGAGCTCTGGCCTACTCTTTCCTAATTCGAAACTTCTAGGACTAGACACCATGGAATGGATGCCTTGGAATGAGGCTACTCATACAGCAAGATCCCCCAAAGCTCTGCTCTCAATTACAACCTAAGTGCTGTGCCCTACCAGCTACTGCTCTCTTTTTCTTGAAACAGACCCCCCACACACACCATTTGGTGCTTTGAAAGGAAATGGCAGGCTACTAGCTCCTCATTCTCTTCACTTCCTGGGACTGGGATACCCTCCATGTGGCACCTTGGTACTGGCAGTGTTAAAATTGGGAAACTCCTTACTCTAATCATCAGCCCTGTTTCTGTGACCATCTTTTGCTTATTTGGCTTTTGCTGGAATTGAGAAATATGTATAGTCTGAACTAGACATGCTTCCCCATAATGCCTTTTTGTAGTACTGGTGGTGGTGGGGTGGGGGATAAAGATGCTGTCTAGCTAATCACAAGAGACCGCAGGTGGAGACATCATTCAAAGCCACTATAAAAAGCCATAAGCAGGAAATGCAACCACTATTTACAGTGCATGGAGAGACAACATATCAGACTCAGTCCTCACTCGGTCACTCTGAGCTGTGTCATTTACTGCATCAGGGGAGTGAAAAGGCTTGTATACAGTCCTTGAAGATTCCGTCATGGTGCAGTACTTGCATCAGTGGGTGGCCACAATGTTCATGGGAAGCACTGCTTCCTGGATGTCTACCCGCTTTTAAAATCTTCATCCCTGTGATTACCCTGGTGTATCTGCTACCTACCAATGGTACACGCCATCTGGTCCAGTGTCCCAGCTGATTGGAGAAGGCTCATTCAAAACATGCCTGCCCTGCTGATCATATTGTCAGTGTGTGCTTTTCCACCCTGTCTTGCAAGGTTTGCCTATTTATGTTTCTGCTGCCCTGTTGTTCACCTTTATATCATCTGACCCTCTGCTGCCCTGTTTCCGACCAGTGCCATGTGTGACCAAGTCTGCTGTGCTCTGCTTTTACCGACCTGTACCACATCTATGTTTTTTGTGTTGCTCCATGTCTGACCTTGTGCGCTATACTGCTCTTGACTGTTGTTGCAGGCTGAACTACAGCTACATCTTCTGCTACAAGCAATAAGGTCCCTGGTCCTTAGAGGGACCATGTTCTAGGTGACAGTTGTTGATAAAAGAACTCTTTCCACTAAGGCTGCTCCAGCACCAGCCATTGATACATCTCACCCTGTTACAGTATCCCTATCCAAGGTACAGTGCATGGCTTCATAGACTGTACTGTCAGAGACTGAGGTGACTCCCTATACTTGGGTTTTAGGGGCAGTCGGAGCAATAGTGATTTGGAATGAATTTGTTTGCACCAAATATTATTTTACGACCAAATCAGATCTGAAACAAATCTTGAAAAAGTTGCTCATCAATAATTGCAAAGTTTATTGATACCGCTTGACATTTCTTTCATTTATAGAGCTTTAAATGACCCTCTTTGCTTATGATACTTTTAAAAATCATGATTGCAGGTTGTCTTAGCAAAAAGAAAAGTATCCATTCTGAGCATAAAATAATTTCTGAAAAGTCAATGGCCAAAAGATTGCTTAGGACAAAAAAATGAGTCCCATCAAGGCTCCACTTGCATTTCCTTGGCTAAATTACATATTCTCAGGCACGGTTTTATACCATGATCCATGAAGGAGAAAGCATTTCAGGGACTGGCAGTGCTGATGGAGGATAGATAAATGATTACAGTGAAGAGTTTCAACAACTAATAGAACAGATTGATGGAAAACTATCAGAAGCCTCCACATTAACAGCACTATGTTTTGCTCTGCACCACTTCTCCAAAAACACTTCACTCCTGTGATTGAATAAAATTGCAAGAAAAAAAATAGCAAAGTCCATACATCTCTTACAACAAGAACACTTTATGTTCATTATGTAGATGATTGCATTTTCATTAGAGCTCACTCAGTCTTGGACTTACGTAATAAAGGTTTTCTAATAAAAGCAAACTAGTACATTTAGACCTAGGTCGAGCATTTCCCATTAGGCAAACTAGTACAGTTAGAACTAAGCATGGTATTACCTATTAAGCCTAAGGCAACAAAGTGCAGGGAGCAGCAACCCTCTGGGTCAAACCATAATTATGTTTTTTTTTATTTTTGCCCTACTTAAAACTTGCAATGAAATCTGCTGTAGGTTGGGAAGGGGATAGAGGACCTTGCAGACCTAAACGTTCAAAGCAGAAAATTAAAGTAAAGTAAAAAGCCCAGGCTACTTTTTTTCTTTTTCATCGGTCGTTTGGTCTATGTCGGCTTAACTTAATAGTAGTAATCATTCATGAAGAAATTACAAATGACTATCTCCATAGATGAAGGAAAGATTATATTGATTACTGACATTACAATTAAAAGAAGAAGATAAAGACAGTGATTTCAGGAAGAAATACATTGCACACAGAGAAAGAAATGGGGCCTCTTTAAACAGTTTTTCTGAAACCCTTTCAAAATCCTATATGGGAAAACCAAGGATTTTTAACATTTTCTGTATCCTATTGTGATTCACTGACTTGCTTTTCATGGCTTTTAACTTAACTTAACTGGACTTCACAGATCCTGGTACAACCTAACTCGGTGTCCACTCTGCAGCTTCGCCTGGTCAAGGACTCCCTCCTGGGCTATTGCAGCGATACCACCAGGCTTCTCCTCTGTGGTATAAACACCTCCTGCACGACAGCCAGGCATTAGCGTACCTGCAGAGAAGATACAGCCCAGGTTGCATACCAGATAATTTAACTCTGATCCTGACCATATCTGGGATGGGGTGAACCAGACAAAATCGGCAAGACCCAGGTTGAATCTTGCTTTGCGCTGGATTCAAACCCATCACTAATCAATATCTAAAGGTGATTTACAAAATTAAACCTTTTTATTAATAAAAATAGAGATGACTGACAAAAATTCTGGTTGTATTTTATTGACTCTAAACAACAATACTAGTAATTGGAAATGTAGTGTTGCAGCATAATAAATAATGTTGCATAATTAAATCTGTCAATAAAGTCTTTACACCTCTTTACACTGGACTGGTTTGGTGCCTAATATGAGTTTACAAGCTGGGCAATTAGTAGTTGTTCATTATAGAAATGGGTCATTTACAGAAGCTGGAGGTATTGATTGTAGCTCATGAATACATGAGTCTGTTTATGCTTTGGTTGCTTGCCAATACCCTCATAATGAATGTCAGCCATTCCTCTGTTCATAGTTGGACACATTATTATATTAACCCCTTCTAAACCACTGCTTTCGGAAGGGTAAAGCTAAATCTTCACAGGATGATATTATGGCCTTCTGACCATAGTGTTAGTGGGAGAAAAACAACCTATTTATCTACTAATTCATAGAAACATAGAAGGCTAAGGACAGAAGGAGACCATACGGCCCAACTAGTCTGCCTTTATGTGTATAATGTATGGACTCTTTATCTTAGGATAGATGTGTGCTTATCCCAGGCATGTTTAAATTCACTTTTGATTTATCAACTACCTCTGCTGGAAGTTTGTTCTAAGCATCTACTACTGTTTCTATAAAATAATATCTTCTAACATTGCTCCTGATCATCCCTTCGAGTAGCTTCAGATTGTGCCCCCTTGTTCTTCTTAAAAACACTTCCCTCCTAAACCTTATTCAATTATTTCACATATTTAAAGGACACAATCATGTTACCCGTCTCCCTCCTCTCTCCTCTAGGCTGAACAAATTAAGTTCTTTAAGTCTCTCCTGAGTTTTAAGTTTAAGTTTAAGACCATTGTGTTACCTGCCTTTGGACCAGTTGTATTTGAATAATTCCTTTTTGCAGGTAAGGTCTCCAGAACTGCGCACACACACACACACACACACACACACACACACACACACACACACTATTCTAGCTGTGGCCTGACCAGGGCTCTATATAGTGGCATTGCAACCTCTCTCTTCCCACTGGTTATGCCTCGAGCTATGCAGCCAAGCATCCTGCTTGATTTTCCTACTGCCTGTCTACATGGTGCACTCATCTCATCCTATTCATCCTACTGCTTGGCTACACTGTCCACTCATCTTGCAGATTTCAGTAATCAGTATCCCTATCTTTTTTCCTAAGAAAATTAACCAATTTATATTTATATAAATAGGATAGTCTATAGTGGACTATAGGGCTATGGATCCGAGGACCAATTGTCCTTTTGAGGAAACATGGGGGAGCGGAGACTATCTGCATTTCAAACAGTCCTTACCAGGACACGTAGCTAGGGAGAGTGGATGGTGTCAGTGAGGGACAGATAAGGAGAGACATCTACCTGTTCTCATTGCACGCTGAAGATGGACAGCTGCGGTACATTCGGGGCATGTAATATAGTTCATCTATGGCCATCACCTGCTTTAGACCCTCTTGGGGTTTGATAAACCTATTTAATTTTGGGCACACCTTGCATTAGACCCTTTTGTCCTTTGATAAATTAGCTACTTGTTGGCACACCTTACATTAGATGCTTTTTGGTCTTTGACAAACTTAAATACTTGTTTGCACACATTGCATTAGACCCTTTTGGGCTTTGATAAAACTATTTAATTGTGGGCACATCTTGCATTAGACCATTTTGCCCGTTGATAAATGTGTTACTTGTTTGCACACCTTGCATTAGACTGTTTTAGCCTTTTATAAACTAGTTACTTGTTGGCACACCTTGCATTAGACCATTTGGGCTTTGATAAAATTATTTAATTGTTGGCATACCTTGCATTACACCCTTCTGGGCTTTGATGAACTAGTAAATTGTGGCCACAACTTGCATTAGACCCTTTTGGGCTTTGATAAACTAGTTACTTGTGGCCGCACCTTGCATTAGACTCTTTTGCTTTGATGAACTAGTTACTTGTGGGCACACCTTGCATTAGACCATTTTGGGCTTTGATAAAACAAGTTACTTGTGGGAACACCTTGCATTAGATCCTTTTGATAAAACTATTTAGTTGTGGGCACACATTGCATTTAACTCTTCTGGGCTTTGATACACTAGTTACTTGTGGGCACCCATTGCATTAGACCCTTTTGGAGTTTTTTAAAACTATTGAATTGCTGGCACACTTTGCATTAGACCCTTTTGGTCTTTAATATACTAGTTACCTGTGGACCCACCTTGCATTAGACCCTCTTGGGCTGTAAAAAACTAGCTACGTCTGGGCACAACTCGAATTAGACCCTTATGAGCTTTGATAAACTAGTTATTTTTGGGCACAACTTGCATTAGACCCTTTTTGGCTTTGATAAAACTAGTTACTTGTGGGAACACCTTGTATTAGACCCATTTGGGGTTTGATAAAACTATTTAATCATTGGCACACATTGCATTTAATCCTTCTGGGCTTTGATACACTAGTTATGTGTGGGCATACCTTGCATTAGACCCTTTTGGAGTTTGATAAAACTATTTAATTGCTAGCACAGCTTGCATTGGACCCTTTTGGGCTGCAATAAACTCGAATTAGACCCTTATGGGCTTTGGTAAGCTAGTTGCTTGTGGGCACACCTTGCATTAGAACCCTTTTGCTTTGATAAACTAGTTACTTGTGGGCACACCTTGCATTAGAACACTTTTGTTTTAATAAACTAGTTACTTGTGAGAACACCTTGCATTAGACCATTTTGGGGTTTGATAAAACTATTAAATTGTTGGCACACCTTACATTAGACCCTTTTGGGCATTGATAAACTAGTTACTTGTGGGCACACCTTGAATTAGATCTTTCGGGCTTTGGTAAACTAGTTACTTGTGGGAACACCTTGCATTAGACCCTTTTGGGATTTGATAAAACTATTTAATTGTTGGAACATCTTGCATTAGAACCCTTTTGCTTTGATAAACTAGTTACTTGTGGGCACACCTTGCTTCAGACCCTTTTGGGCTTTGATAAACTATTTAATAGTTGGAACACTGTAAAATTAGACCATTGTTGGCTTGGATAAACTATGTAATAGTTAGAACACCTTGAATTAGACCATTCTGAGCTTTGATAAAACTATTTACACACCTTGCATTAGACCTTGTTGTGCTTTGGTAAACTAGTTACCTGTGGCCACAACTTTGGAGTTTGAGGACATTTTCACAGCACACCTGCGATGATGTAACCTTAGTGTGAACTCCTACGGCTCTCTGTATTGTATAGACTGAGAGGGAGGGTAGCGTGGAGGTAGGGGTGGAAAACTATCCCAGGGGTAATGACGAAGTCTTAGACGGAGACACGGACTAAAGGCCATCAGAGGTCATAGGAAGAGGTGGTGGTCACACAGCCGCAGGCAGAAGCAGAAAAGGGAGAAGGGGGTCAGTGATCAACCCATTGCTGCCACTGCCCCCCACGCCCTGGGACTGAGCATGCCAAAACTAGCTCATAGGATGTCCCCAGTGTGGCAATTTTTTAAGCAGTGCAGAGATGACATGACCCAGGTAATTTACACGCTGTGCTACCAGTCCTTGAAGCAAGGGAAAAGTCAATGACCAAGCACCTGCAATCCAAACACAAGCTGCAGTGGCAGAAACATCTTTTTGACTCAGAAACATCTTTTTGACTCAGCTGCTACCACCACTGCCTTCCCAATGACAAGGTCACCTGTCTCCCTCTAAAGAGAGGATGTGAGACCACCACCAGCAGCAGCATCACCATCATAACCAAGCATGTCCACACTTTTTGAGTTAAAAAATCAGGAGTTCCTTTGGTAAGCTGGTGGTAAATTGTGACCAGAGTCCATGTGCTACACATTAACAACAGCAGGAACTTAGAGAGTTAAATGCATGGCTCAAGTTCTGGTGCAGGGCAGGAGGATTTGGGTTACTAGAGCACCGGGCTTACTTTTCACTGGAGTACAAACTGTATTCTACAAATAATTCACACCTAAATGAAAGGGGGGCTTCTGTGCTGAGTAAAAGAATACTAGAGGGGGTGAAAGGGAAAGGAGGATTGATATGTTGAATAAGGAGATCCATGTGGCTTCCATGAGGAGGTGAGTAGAAGCCTGGACAGAGGGGGTAGAAGTAGAGGAGAAGTGAGTAGAAGCCTGGATTTGACACTGTCTCCAGGGTTAGAAAGTAAAGTTTGTGAGTGGATTGAAAACTGGCTGAAGGATCGCGTGCAGAGAGTTGTGGTTAATGATACCTACTCTGAATGGTCCCCAGTTGTAAGCGGCGTACCCAAAGATTGGGTCCTCTGTTATTCAATTTGTTTATAAATAATGTAGAAGATGGCATTAAGAGCACTGTCTGTATTTTTGTGGATGACAACAAGATAGGTAGCACAGTGCAGTCTATTGAAAATGTTCACAAGCCTCAGGCAGACTTATACACTTTGAGTGTTTGGGCATTCACTTTGCAAATGAAGTTCAATGTCGATTAGTGTAAAGTGATGCACTTGGGATCTAATAACCTGTAGGCCACATATGTCCTTAGGGGAGTACAACTGGGAGAGTCACTGGTTGAGAAGGATCTGGTAGATCACAAGCTAAATAACTGTATACAATGCCAAGCAGCTGCTTCTAAGGCGGCCAAGATATTCTCATCTATTAAAAGAGGCATGGAATCACGAGACAAAGGTGTAATATGCACCCACGCCTGGAATATGTCATCCAGTTCTGGGCACTTGCTCATAGAAAGGATGCCTGGATTTTGGAAAGGGTGTAGAAGAGAAACTGATGGAATGAAGGATCTTTGTTATGAAGAAAGATTACTGAATGAAATCTGTTTAGTCTTGGGAGGGGTTGTCTCCGGGAGGTGGGGGAGGCATGATTAACTTATAAATTAACTTATAAATATATAAATGGCCAATACAAAAAAGATGGGGACAAATTATTTCAAGTCCCTCCATCTGGAAAAAAAAGATTCAATCTCTGGAGATTACAATTATTTTTTAGCATAAGGACTATAAATCTGTGGAATAGCCTCCCACAGAAGCTTGTTACAACTTCAACAGCTGAACGTTTCAAAAAAGTATTAGATGCTTTTCTAGCAGAACGTAACACTTACTATTAGCTGTTATTAGTTAAAAATAAAAAAACATAAAAATAACTTTCCCCAACCCTGTCTCTTGGTTAAACTTGATGGGCATATGGCTTTTTTCAATCGTTCTAACTATGTAACACACCATCCCAGGGAAACATTCAGCTTTTCATTCCGCAAACTTTAGAGAGATAACGGATGTTGGGCCCTTCTCACCCTTGAGCCCTGGCCCTGAATGCGAGCATTTGAAATGCTCCCATTCCACCTGGTGGCTAGTTTTCTGTTTCAATATTTTTTATTTTGTAACAGTAGTACAGGCATAATCAACTTCACAGTTAAAGTGGCCATCCCACGCAGGGGAGGCACAAACCAGTTGATGATCCATATCATACAAACATAATTATATATCCAGCAATAAATATGTACAGCAATAAAATACAGGTAAAATTGTGAACACATAAAAAATGCGACCTGGGCCATGTCCTCTGTCTTTCCTTCCTGTCATGCATCAAAAGATTATAGCAAATATAAGTCCATGTGGGATGCTCAGAGTCTGCACACTTTTATTTTGTGATTATTAACTGTAGTGTCGTGAGACAAGCCAAGCCAAAAGGGGAGGAAAAAACGAGAAACTGGAAAGGGTAGGAAGGGGGAAGAAAGAAGAAAGACAGGAAAAAGGGGAAAAGTGGGAAAGGGAAAAAAAGGGGAAAAGGATCCCTTGCACTCTGCCCCAAGCCAGGTATAGTCAGTTCAGTGCCCCTGAATTAGCATTTGGCCAGGCATACCACCTCCAGGGCTCCCATGTTGAAAGAAATATTTTGTGATAGTCAGCCAAGATACTGGATAGCCTCTCGTTGATGAAGAACGCATTCATCCTTGCTGACACTTCTGACAGTGGGGTGAGTTGTTTCTTCCATGCCTTGACGATAGTCTGGTTAGCCATAATGAGTAGGTAATTTTAGTAGCCTATTTTGTGTTTTTGTAAGTTCTGGGGTCCTGTGGTGGAGGAGAGACACCCATGGGTCTTTTTTAATATTTGTTTGGAATATTTTGTTGGCCATCTTATAAATCTGATTCCAAAAGCGGGACAGCATGGGGCAAGTCCACCAGGTATGTAGAAAATCGACCTCCACATTACAGCCCCTAAAGCATGTGCTGGTCTGCCCTAGGAACATCCTAACATTTTGCCCATATTTTCACCCATATTTTCACCCATCTCTTTTCTGATTGGCAGGGACCCAGGTATTTTTCCCAGCTCTCCACGTATCTATGGGCACCTGGTCTGGAGTCATTCAGAGCAGAATATAGTAGGGAGATTATTCCCCTGCAAAACGGATCACTATTACATATTAATTCGAAGAATGTCCACTTCCGAAAGGAGTGGCTCAGTTTAATTAAGGGTAACAACAAGTGTCTTCATTGAAGGTAAGAAAAGTACTCCTTCTGGGAGATATTATACTTTTCTTTAAGTTCGCTAAAAGTCCCTTCTTTGCAAGGAGATGCATTATTTTATTTATACCATGGTCCTGCCACCATTTGAAGGCCAGTTTATTATGCGAACCGGGCGGAATATTTGGGTTGTCACAGGTTAGTCAGGGGAGCATGGGGAGACATCAAGGAGGCAATTGAGTCCCAGATGGAGAGCGAGTATCTAATTAGGGGCTGAGTGTTTTAGGTCTAGATACTGGATGGGTCCAAAGCAGACTATCTATAGTTACAGGTGAGCAATTGGGGAGCTGAAGAAACACCCACAAGGGGGGTTGAGGTTGGAGTATATGGGTATTAATTGGGCAATTTGGGAGGCCTTATAGTATTTAAGTATGTCAGCCACCCCAAGCCCCCCTTGTGATTTATGGGAGAACATGTTGTGCCTGGATACACCACACAAAAACCCAAATCCTCCCCTGCATCACACACTTTGACTGAGGCGGAAAGCATTTCCTTCCACCATCAAGGATTGCCTGGACATGCCTCCTGTTGCTTCCTCCTCCTACTCTGCTTTCTCCTCTACTTCCTCCTCAAGCAGTCAGCAGGGCCTCTGCACCACTAATCTGAGCACTGCCATGGAGAAACGGCAGCTAAAACTTATCTGTCTAGGCGAAGGACCCCACATCGCTCAGGAGCTGTGGACCGGCATCCAAGAGCTGCTGCCACAATACCTGGAGCCTGGCAAGGTGGTGTGTGACAGTAGGCATAACCTTGTAGCAGCTTTGAGCCAAGCCGGGTTGACGCGCATACCTTGCCTGGCGCATGCAGTCAACCTGAAGGTGTGGATCTTCCTGACCCATCCAGAGCTGCTGCATAAAGTGGGGGCATGCACACGCAATTACGGCATTGCTACCCCGCTGCTGCTCGCCTCTCTGCGTGCACCCACCACCTCATATGTGACTTGCAGACCAGGTGGAATTCAACTTTGTATATGTTGGAAAGGAGTGTGTGAGCAGCAGCAGGAAATAGAGGAGTTCCATCTCCAAAATGCCTGGGTGAGTAGAAGTGCAGACCAGCAGCTGGGGTTGCTGGGCCTACAGTGGCCCGGTACTAAACTGTCCAGCTGGCGAACAATTTTGGAGGATTCAGAGGGGGAGGAAGAGAAGAACTTTCTCTCTCAACAGGGTGGCACCCAGCGCAGCTCATGGACATCACTGGAGCATGGAGGGAGGAGCAGAAGGAGGAGAAGACATCCAACAATGAGGACAGCTTCTCTTTGACTCAGGGGTGCCTATCTCACATGAGCCATTACATGCCCTAGTGTCTGCACAACAACAGCAAAGTTGCCCATATAGTCACCATTGCCATTGCCAATTACTGGGTGGCCATAAATAAATAAAGAAAGAGTAAGCTCTACCTTGTATCTTCAGATCCTTGATAAGGACTACGAAAGTATCCCCTGTTCTCAGCTGTGAGTGCTCCGCTCCAGATCCAATGTTGCCAAAAATTTCAGATAATGAATAAAAATCTTCAATCTTCAAGCTTTATTGTAGGAATCCTTAAAAATCATCATCAACAGGTAAAATCTCATACAAAAACTTCATGAATCATCTACACATTTCAGACTGGCAGGTCCTTATTCATGACTGGGTGGCCACCCAGCTAATTTTGAGGGCTTAGTGGCAGCACAAGGCCGAGGAGGAGCAAGTCACCAATACAGCAGGTGCACTCACGGGGGGGGGGGGGGGCGCACATACACCACCATCGATATGGCTCGTAGTACCAGGAGGCAGACTTTGACTCACATAGTGGATGACTACCTGTCCAAGCATCTCTGAGTGATGGGTCCTCTCTGTTCAATTTTTGAAGTACTTTCCCTACCGCATATTGTGTCAGTGCTTCAGGTGTTATCCCCCAATTTGTCCCTTAACATCTGTACATTTTTTTTTATTTATGTATGTATTTTTTTATTTGTTGTCCATGCAGCCGAGACGTGGGCGCAGGCCACACCCACCGGCTGCAAGGATCAGGTGTGCGCACGGCAGCCTGAGAAATACCAGCGGTGCTGGAGCTGGGACAGTGGGTGGGGATTAGTTACTCTGCCCTCTCCCTGCTCACCGCTCTTTCATCGGCTGGTGGCCGCAGCACTAAGCCTATGTAAGTATATGGGTTTTTTTTTCTTATCCCCAGAGTGGGGTGTGGCGGGGTATTCAGCCACATTGCATATGGGATGGGGGGAAGCCACAGTGCATATGGAATTGGGGGAGGGAAGCCACAGTGCATATGGGATGGGGGAGGGAAGCCACAGTGCATATGGGCAATGGGCAATGGGATGGGGGGTGCCACACTGCCAATGAGAAGGGGATGAGGGAATGCCACACTGCCTATGGGATGGAGGGAATGCCACACTGCCTATATGAGGAATAGGATGGGGGCATGACACACTGCCTATATGGGCAATGGGGGGGAATGCCACACTGCCTATGGGAATGAGATGAGGGAATGCCACACTGCCTATGGAGATGGGATGAGAAAATGCCACACTACCTAAGGGATGGGGGTCACAATGCCTGTAATGGGGTGTTTTAGCACAACATTTGGTTTAGATTATTTTTTTCTTATTCAAATTCAAATTCTAGGTGTGTCTTATGGGCAGGTGTGCCTTATAGGGCGAAAATACAGTAGTTTATCTGCTAAGAAAACATGCAGAAAGCTATACTGAACTTGATGGATAATATTTCATGTGTCTCACACTAAGTTTAAATGAACACCTGGACTGGTGACCTTAACCTGTTGCTGCTACTTCTGGTGAGAAAACTGGCCTGCGATGAACGATAATGGGAATAAAAACCAAGGGGGCCTTTCAGTATGGATCAGAAGCCTGAACTGAGGCTTACAGGACGCACGTCACACTGTTTTTTATGATCTGCACTGTGTGGCTTCTGGACAAGTGATATGACCCACACCAACAATTCCCAGTGGTGATGAAAGTGTCCAAAACTCTATATAGGGGTTTAGTCTAAAAAGCATGATCTGTGGGGGCATCTAGATTTGGGATGCCCTGCAGTGTGCTCATCTACTTAAACACCCAAACCCATGCTACATCCTCACCCACTTCCAGGATCCCATGGTGGTGACTGGTGGAAATTAGCAGAGCAAATTGCCCTGCAGTGGCACCCTTCTATTCTGCCACCTCTGCAGAGTGCTCTGCTGATTGCCACAGCTCCCTGCCATAGAACCACTCAGGGGCGGTTTGTAGGCTGGCCTGACAGCCACTGCTCTATATAGTTGTTTCTCATATCTATTCCTGGCGCTAACACCGCTGTAAAGTATAAGTATTATTTTATTTGTGGTGCATACCCGAAGTAGCTTCAATAGAATCCCTCAGTGACACACCTATTGATTGAAACAAACACGCACACACGCACTGTATTGGAGTATGTGTGCATGAGGGGGCTCATGGATTGCTAGGGGTCCTAGCAGATTGAGAGTGTGTGTATGTGCATTGGGGGGGTTGGCGGATTGTTGTATGTAGGGTGTAACAGACTGTGAAAGTGTGTGATTGGCATACTGATGTGTGTGTAATGGTGTGACTGGTGAATTTATGTTTGTGTAAGGGTGTGGCGGATTGATTGTGTGTATATGTATAATGGTATGGCTGGCGGATTGATTGTGTGTGTATGTATGTGGCCGGTTTTGTGTGTGTAAGGGTGTCACTGGTGGCTTGATGTTTGTGTGTGTGTGTGTGTGTGTGTGTGTGTGTGTGTGTGTGTGTGTTAAGTGTGTGGCAGATTGATTGTGTGTATGTGAGGGTGCGGAGGGTGGATTGGTGTGTGTGTATGGGGGGCATTGTTTACAGATTGTCATGTGTCTGTGCAGGCTAGGGGGTAGTGGATGGCGGATTGGGGTGTATGTGTTTGCATAGGTGTGGTGCCTCCTCCAGAGGGCATGCTGATTTTGGATTCCAAGAAGCATGAGACCTCTCAGTTCCTGCACAGACTTTACATTTGCCTAGATCCCACAGTGCATTCTCTGGCCACAAGCAGCGTCCCCGGCACCCGTCCATCCTCTGCAAGAGAGAGCGGTCAGTGGGATGCGTACGGCTAAGGATTAAATAGTCATCCTTAGCCACACATTAATATGCACGGCAAAGGATATCTGTTGCACCGTGGGATCAAGAAGAAGTATGCAAGATTATGGCTATTCCAGGGGAGGTAGTCATGCTACGTTTCCTCCCTAATCGGGTTCCCTCAGGGACCCATTTTAACAATAAGGGGTGCATGGCCAAAAGGTGCCTAGGTCAGCCCAAATATTAAGTGCGACCCTGGGGAGAGCTCAGTGGGAATGTCATGCATGGACTGGAGAGTAAAATCCCAGGCTAACTTTGGCCTCAATCTGCCACTGCTTGAGACTCTCCTAAATATTCTTGTACGCTTCCCCTTTGTATCTTTGGTATACAATTGCCCACTTAGTCCTGCAGATACTACATACGTATCTCCCTATATGGATGAATCTTATTTAGAGACTAAATCAATCACGATCATACAGCAGAGCTGTATCTATTGTATTTATCATTATATTCTCAGCCACTTTTAGATTTTCCGTATTATTTGATAACAGGCATGACAGAGAGTCACGAGTGTGTATTCTAGCTTGTAAAGTAATCCAATTCAGGTAGAATAAAGCCGCCCGCATTCCTCCTCCATCCCCAGCTAGCAGACACAATAAATTGCTCATATACAGCATAGAAACGACAGAAATAAATACAAAGCTACAGTGCAGAGCAGAAGCCCAGCACAGAACATGGCACATGGTGCATGCAGGTCTTCTGCTGTCAGAGCTAAACTGATATTTGTCGGGAAGTCAGGAAGATGAGATAATATTGAGATGGTAGTAGGTGCAGGAATGTGAAAATCACCTAGATTGTTTCATTCTCCTGGATCAAGGCTACCAGCCGGATAGAGGGTGATGTCTGGCATAGGATATGTCATGTATTATTGAAGTTCATGGCAAATGTGTGGCTGGATATAAGGACGGTAGGAGGAGCTGTATGGCAGGGTTAAGCAGAACAGAACAAGCTGTCTTAAGAAATTCAGCACCCAGGAGAGAGAGCTGTGCTGCGCCTTCTCTCTGTGACGTTACAGATAGAGTTAGACGGCGAGGCCGCAGCATCTGTTGTGTATCAGGAATAGTCTAACAAGCATTAGGCAAATCAGGCACTTGCCTTAGGGTGTTGAGGAATTTTTGCCAGCGCCAGACTTGTCTCTGCCACAGCTAAACGCTAAGAAGTAAATATGTTTCCAGTAAATGAGTGTGTATTTGTGTAGAGCTGGCTGGGGGTACTGTCACTGCAAGAAGATATTTTACATGGAAAATCATCACGTATAAAATGTTCTTGCAAAATTTGAAGTAGGCGAACTGAACAACTAGCCAGTTAAGCTAGTAAAGTTTTGAGCATAGGATTATTAAGGTGCTGAGGCAGGACAGTGGGGCCTCACCTGTCCCCGCAATGCAACAATGTTTCTGGCACAGGGCCAGCCCCACTTAAAGAGGACCTTCACCGTGATTTATTAAAAAGCCGAAACCCTTAAAAAATTATTATTATTATTATTATTAGTCACTTACTTATTATTTCCCCTACTGGGCTGCAACTCTGTTGAGGACTTAAGGATACGGGCGCCGCCATCTTGACTCAGAAGCATCACACTTACTGAGGAGAGGAGAGCGGGATAAAGTACAGGCGGGCAGGTTATAGCTGTGCTTTGCTCAGACAGAGCAGAGCTGGGGTCAGGAAAAGGTCAGCAATCCCAGAATGCAGAGCAGCACAGTCAGAAGGCATTTCCTGTTTGCAGGCTGCCTGATGTTCCATGAGCCGCCATCTTGGATGTTTAAAGGCTCATAACGTGCAGTAGATGCAGGTAGGATGATTTTTAATGTGGGCAATCTGTATGTACAGGGTGTGGGAAACATATAAGATAGACTCTTATTTAGAGTGAAGGACCGCTTTAAATAAGGGGAGGGAGCATGTACAGGAATAGGGAGAAGGATCAGGGAGTGCAACCTTGCAGCCTCTGAAATGCCAATGACCGTTCTGTATTCGGGGCAGGTACGATTTTTAGATAAGAAGGAATACTGCTTATGTACTCAACATTTAGTTACTTAATTTGTTAACTCTGTGATATAACATTCTAGATTGGTCAGATTGGATCAGTAGGCACGTGGACTAGCCATGTAAATCAGCCCCAAACATGTACTCTTTGTACATTGTTGATCACTGGTAAATTTCTTTTCTCATCATCTTCCATTCCGGTGCACCACCATCAGCAGTGCATTGGTTAACCTCAGCCTCATGCGGGAAATGCAAGAAAAACAAACTAAGCTCCTCCTGACCTATATAAGGCAGGCTGTGGATGAACACCCCCAGTCAATTAAAAAGCACTCCAGCCACAGCCTCGGGAGGGTAGTGATGCTAACCAGCGCGTATTGTGTATAACTATCAAAGAAAACTCTAACCATGTAGAAGGCATCGACAGCAGCCAACACAGTTGCAACAAAACAGTAGGGAGGGTGTGGTGCCCCGAATTGGAAGCTGGCGGGAAAATACTTTTACCGGTGAGTGCACAAATTTTTCTTGTCCCTTTTATTCCAGGGCACCACCATCAGCGTGTGTGGGACATCCTAAAGCATTACCCTCGTTAGGGGTATGACCGTGCTATGACAGCAACTGCCCGACTGCGTCAATATAACTAGATATGGCAGAACTGATACCTCAAGACTGGACCCCTGGTGAGGGGTTAACCACATCTGCAACACCTTACGCCCCAGCGTGGCATCGGCTGAGGCCCAGACATTAACTCGGTAAAACTTGGTGAAGGTGAATGGAGGACCAGGTGGCCGCCTTGCACACCTGGTCCACCAATGCCTGGTGTTGGAAGACCCAAGACACAGCAATTTCCCTGGCAGAGAAGGGCACCTCCTTAGCCTTGCAGGCGTAGTCTGGGGCCAGTTAATGATAACAAACACACACAACACAAGACAAAATTCAAACAAGACCATTTAAATCTTTTGTTATAGACAAGTAATTATTTTGCCCAGGACAGATTCAGATGCTAAATAATTTTGCTCAGGATAGTCACAGAATATTTTTGCCCAGGCAAGATGCAGAATTATTTTTTCCAGGACAGATGCAGATTCAAACAATTTTGCCCAGGGAAAATGCAGGCACTCAATAATTTTGCCCAGGACAGGTGCAGATGCTGAATGATTTTGTCGAGGATGTCCATAGAAGTATTTTGCCCAGGAGATATACAGACATTTAGTTATTTTTCTTAGGAGAGACACTGAATTATTTTGCCCATGACCTTGTTCACCCCTCCTAGCAATAACCCCTGCAGCAGATTTAGAACCCTCTCCTGTGGCAGGAGGCTGGGAGGGTTATGCATGCCCCCCTTGTGTGGTGAGAGCTGGTTGTGCACAGAACAGTTGCAGCTTGCCCTCTTCAACTTCAGAACCTTGAAAAGGCTTGACAGCAGCTTTCATAGGCACCATGCCTTGTGTGCAGTATTAGAGGCGGCACTGCACAGTGGAGCCCAGCACAGCAGTCATCACTCGGCAGAGCCACACAAGATGAACTGCCAGTGTCAGGAGAAGTGACCAGGCCAGCTAGAAGGGGTGCTGACCAGCATTGCCATCTGCCACCTGCCAGGGTGCTAGATAGAAAGTCTTGGAGGGCCACAACCGTCCCCAGGTCTTGAGTTTGACATATGTGATCTAGAATGAGAAATTACAAACTTTCTGAATGGGAGGAACCCACAACTAATCTGATTAACAGATTTTTAAAGGAGACCACCCCACTAAGGATAGGTTCGGTATTGACCTCCAAGATCTGAAGGGGATTATTCAAGGATACGCTAGGAATATAATATCAATATTCAAACCAAACAAACAAACATTGTGGAATATCACCACTGAGAATATGGCGCTGCCTAGACAGCGACGCCACTATAGATAAAGCTGCTGAATCAAGCCAACAAGACGGCGTGCCTGATCTGCTGACCGGGCAGGGCCACCGGGATGCAAATGCAACTCCAGCCAATCAGGGGGCATGCAGGGCAATAGGAGGGACAGGACCCCCCAGCCCTGAGTCTTGGCAGCACTGACATGCACCGAGCCCATACTAGATGCAAAAATACACAGCAAACATCGCTGCTCACCCACAGCACTATCACAACTATATTCCAAGCACCCACAATTCCTTGGACGAAGGGTGCCGATCTGGTCACCACCCCACCTTGTAGGACCCCACTTAAAATCAGCAGAAGTAAGTACAACAAAGTTTTCTACCACTACATGATAAAAGCTCTATTACAAGCACTATCATATATAAGGGCCCCAGAATACTGAACCCTACTTGAAACTGGGAAATGGCCCCACCTCTACTAGTAAGCACCTGGGCAATACTGGAACACACTATTATTTATAACCATGATATCAGGTCTGCACACTGAGGAAGCCTTACAGCGAAACGCATCTCTGAAGGGGCCTCACATTTGCTACAAACAGAACCAAAGGGTATCAGCTTGCTACAAAAAGAACTGAAACCCAAACTTGGGTGTGATGTCTCATCTTCTCCAACTGTGAGAGACATGTTGACCCCAATTGCATGGTCTGCTCCTAGCAGGACCCAAGGCAATGAAATTTTGACGGTGAACACACCAGGCCGGATCTCTGCTTATCTCAAATCATTGCTCTCTCTCAGGTCCACCTTAATGGCTAATGGGATGTAATCAAGTTTTTTTGGAGTGGGAAAGTTTGTCAAAGCATCTTTAATAGTTTCAGTGAGACTGATCCGAAATAGATTACAGAGGGCAGAATCATTCCAGCGGGAATCGTTCACCCATCGATGAATTCAGTACTGTATTTCTCGGCTGTTTATTTTGTCCTTTTTGAGACTTCACAGTTTGACATCAGCTGTTGATTTATGATCCGAGTCATTGTGTAAAACTTCCATGGCTTTAAAGAAGGCAGCCACGGACTGCAAGACGATCCCGCTTATAACCCTGTTTTGAGAGTGGCGAGCTGACTGGCGGTTGATTGTGGGTAAGTCTGTTTATTGTTGTGAGTGGATCTGCATGTTTATTGTTTATGTTGCATTTGCAATGTGTTTTCTTTTCTGTTATGTGCCCCCATTTTGCAATTGGTCCATGGTTTTTGTGATAGCCAGTTGGTCTCCCTGCATCACTTTGACTGTGCTCATGCCCCTCTTTGGATGTTCCCTTCTCCCTGTTGTAGTTACAAATGCTTAGTCCCAGCACTCTGCCTTACATTTTGCTTGTTTGGTCCTACTCTTTTGTAATATTTGGTCTAGGCTGTTTTGATGTTGTGTTGCCTGTTAGTAATTTAATTTGAATTTTCATTTGTCCTTTAGGTGAATCTGGTTAGCGTTGCTGCCCTTGCTCCTGACGCCCTTCTTAAGGGCCCAGACACCTGGCCAGGAGACTTATAACGGGGTCCACATTGGCTGCCATTGAACGTGCCTTCAGGCTGTTGAAGGCCAGATTTCACTGACTGGACCACACAGGGGGCACTCTTAAATACAAGCCAGATAGTGTAATGCAAATTATTATGGCATGCATAATCCTTCATAATTTTTCCTTAAGCAAGAGCATATTTGGAAGGGGACAACCCCTGCTTCTGCTCCAGAGATTCATGGCCATCTGCATGCTGGCACATACAGCCTTGCGGGCCAAAGCATTCGGCAGCTCTTTAAACAGCTCTTTTTCTTTAATTGCTTATTTTTTGTCCACTTATGTAATTTGTGCATAATTATATTCCTTATCTTGTCTGGGTGTGATTAAATAACATCCAAACAAAGCTCAGTTTTTTTGATATTCTCTAATTACTTGTTAATTGTCACAAGTTGTTGGGTTATGGCACAAATGCAGATGCAGGTCAACAGAAAATCACTAAAAATGTGTAACTAAAGCTTGGGGACCTCCACAACCCAAAGTCCAGCATGGCAGGTTAGGGGGATGTTGCCCAGCTTTGGGTGTTTGCAGATTGCTGTGCCTCAAGCCTTTTCAGCCCTTGAAGGGCAACTTGGTTGGCCTCCAGCCTTAGAAGGAAATCTGGTTGGCCTGCACAAGAGCCCCAACCAGCATCTCAATTTGCTGGCGGTGGCGCTGCTGCTCCACAAAGGTTTTAATAAAACAAGAGTTTTAAAGTTAAATGCTGTGTGGTTTTCTATGCAACTACATAAAGCAGACACAAAGCAAACAAACACCAAAACAGAAGGTGGCTGAAGTTGGAGATGAGAAACAGTGGGTAGAAGCAGACGACATGGCAACCAAGGTAGAGAGGTAAGTATGTGCTAGGACATGCAGTCTACATGGGATGCCCTAGATGCAAGCAGGGGGGAGAATATAAGAACGAGGACATGCAGATTGCATGAGATGCCCTAGATGCCAGCAAGGGGGAGAAGGTAAGTATGTGCTAGGACATCCAGGCTAACATGGGTACACTGGCGGGAAGCACATTAAAATAGCTGGTTACAACAATAAAAGGCCTATACTGGAAAGCCCCCGAAGGAAACGGCACACTGAGAACAATGGGATCCACAGCAAGTTACTTCCGAAAATAGGTAAAAACTAAACCGTATGCATACACAAAGCAAATACTCCTGCTTACGCATGAACAAACTTTATTCAGGACACTGCTGTGAATGATACGAGCGCTCGCAATTTCCCGGTTTCCTAGAAAAAAATGAACTTTCAAAGGCAGGCTCTGAATCAGGCCAATGGTTTGTCAGTATATGCACATCTTTTCTGAAAGGACCCAGAGCGTGCAACACCATTAAGCAAGAGGCACCATTAACCAAACAACACTATGAGGACTAGAGATGAGCAAACTGAACCAGTAGAACTCGGTTTTGGGAAAATTTCGCTTCACTGTGAACTCGAACTTCACGTGGTCCACGGTGAACCATGGAAGACGAACCTGGCGGGATTTCACTGCCCCCACCTAACAGGTTACGGTCAGCCAAGGAGAAGCAGATTGCCAGGTTTACATGGTCGCAGCTTAGGAGGTCAGGGTAGCTGAGCCAACCATGAGGCGTTATTACAGGGCATGCCCCAACTATCCACCATTATCAAGCTGCCTGTTGCAGAGAGAGCATTGCTGTTAGAGCAGGGACAGTTTAGGGACAGTTTAGGGCATTTTGAACCACAGCATAGAAAAAAAGAAGGGACAAGAAAGGAAGTGGGCACAGTGGGAGTGGTGTTGCATCTGTCTGCCCTAGGATCTGCTGGTCATTGTAGTCCACCCTGTAAACTCTGAAAACTTCAATGGTTATTTTTTGGCCACATCTGTCTGATTAACAATGCACCATTGTGGACTGGTTGACTCGCTCTCACTCATCTCAAGAGGAGAAAGACTCTGATGCAATTACTTTCAGCCAGGATTCTTCCTCCACTATGGTTACACGTAACAGTAAAAGAAGCCTTTTTCTTCCATCATCTTTCTCTCTTTACTGCCTCCTCCTAGTGGGACACCAGCTTTTCTCAGCAGCCCAGTTGCTATAGAAAATGTGTTTGATGACAGGCAGCCTTTGAAGTGTGCTACGGAGGTGGTGGTGGTGGAAGCGGTGTAGAGCATGATGAAACATCAGAACACGGAATTGGCTGGGATCAGGAGGAGGAGTATGATGATGTAGTTTTGGACAGGACCTGGGAACCAGACAACAAGGAAGGGACATTGTCAGAGCAGGAGGGTACTTCTGAGCCAAGGTATGGTCAGATCATCTGCAAAATGGCACAGGACTAGGTCTGCTGGTATGGTCCACTCGGGAGCAGGTGATGGCAACACTGATGCTGCTTTTGCAGAATCCAAAAAAAAGCCTGCCAGAGGAGGAGCAGCAAAGGTGGTAGACATTCTAGATCTTCTTATTTATGGTATGCTGCGTGTGGCAATTCTTTTGTAGCTTTCTACATAGGCACCTGAAGCGGCACCACAAAGCTTTGTGGGACAATTGAAATGCCCTAATTTCCAGGAAGGCAATCCTGTTGCTACCCCTCTAAAAATGGGATAATTTTTTGAGTGCCTGTCAGCTACTGCCAGTGCCAGGTCTACACAACAACCAGAGGTCCCCTGTCCTTTGGCCTAGTATTTCAAATCTGTGCTTCTGCTAATGCTATAACCACCAGCCCCCCCTGCTGCTGTCAACTAACATCAGCCCTAAACAACCGCCACAGGTCTCTAGTCCCTTTGCCTAGTGTTTCAGTACTGCTAATGCCACTACCACCAACAGCACCTCCGCTGCCACCCTCTGCTACTACTAGGCCTACACAACTGCAGGTCTACGCCATGATGCACAAAATTGTTACATTTATCAAGGCTCATTAAAAAAAAAAAAAAAAAAAATTGTTTGGTCTTCTTCAACTAAGTTGTCAAATGCCAATTACTACTGCCAGGCCTACACAACCCCCACAGGTTTTCTAGTCTTTCTTCAACAGCTACAGCCTCTGCTAATGCTTCTACTACTACCTCCAACAGCGCCTCTGCTACCAGCCTGCCACCCTTTGCTATTGCCTGGCCAACAAACACGCAGGTCAACCCTGTGAAGCCCAGCTAAAAGTTAAGGGTGCCAATCCTGCTGCTACCCGCCGTTACAAGTGAGAACATTTTGGAGGGCTTGCCCACTTCTGCCAGGCCTACACAACCGCTGTTTAACCCTCTGTTGCCCAAAATGGGCAAATTTTTCAGTGCTTGTCAAAAGCCATTGTTTCTTCTGCAGCTAAAATTTAAGGGTGCCAATTCCACTGCTACCCCCTCCCCCCGTTACAAATGGTATAATTTTTTGAGGGCTTGTCCCCTACTATCAGTCCTATACAACAGCTGGTCAACCACCTGTGATGCCCAAAATGAGTAATTTTTTTCAACGCTTGTAAAAACCCTGTTGCTTCTGCCAATTTTTTTAATGTGCTTCAAACTATCAAACACAACCGCGGACTATCGGTCGCAGGTGATTTGTATTCTAATTAGCCGTAGCCATTTCAATTAGTCCACTAAAACATGTTTTTATGCAGCCTTGGATGACTTCAGAGTGTTATGAAGGACTTTTAGGGCTGTTAGCCATTGTTTTCCATGCCCTTCAAATGAAGTTTGCCCCAAACTATTTTGGACCGATCTCCAAACAAGTCTGGAACAATGTTGTTGAGAAGTACATGTCAGGGTTGGCTTATAAAATATATCCAAATCTCTGATGATCCTACTGAGCACCATCAAATCAAATATCATCAAATGGAAAGAACACAGTACCACAACAAACTTGCCAAGAGAGAGTGGCCCACTGAAAATCTCAAACTGGCCTCAAACCTAAAGAAGGTCTTTATTCAGAGAGGCAGCACAGAGACCTAAGAGAGTGTGGTTTGAGTTAGGTGAAACACTGTATGTAGTTCCATGGGCTGCAAAGCCTGAAGACTACTCTGATGCTACTTATGGTTCTGTTTTGATAGTTGCAATCTGAAAACCTTACCTGCTAACACTTGCGGTTAGAAACATTTCATTTTGTCTAGCTACAGCTGTTAGCCAATATCCCTATCTGTAGCATGGTGCTCCTTGGCCGATATGGCACATCCACACCATGTTTTGGTTTTAAACTTTATACTTTACCTGCTAATGTCAACAGCCAGCAGGATCTGTAACATGGGCCTCCTTCACCAACAAGGCACTTACAGGCCATGATTTAGTTGTATTGACACCAATCCTATTCACTAGTGCCCAGGATGCAGGGACATGTTTTTATTGTTGTACTGGTATAGCCGCCATCCATAGGGCTCTTAGGCGACATGACACTTCCAGGCAATCATTAGGTTATTGTGACACTAATAATATAAAATAATACCCAGGATTCAGGTAACATGTTTCTAATGTTGTCCTGGTATAGCGGTTGGCTATTTTCCAAATATGTGACATTGGGATTTTAGGCCAACATGGCACAACCAGACCATTATTTAGTTATAATAGTACTAATACTGTACTGTAATGAACAGGATGCGGAAAATGTTTTTATTGTTGTCCTTGTATAGCTGCTATGGTGACAGCAGCAGCAGCCTTTCTCTAACGCTCAGTAAATGTACTTACATTGCCAAGTCAGAATGACAATCTTCTATTTACAGAGCTGAGCCCGGGAAGGAAAGTCTTGCATCTGAAATGCAGTGTGACATTGTGTATGAGCTGACATAAAAGCAGAGAGCGCTGAGGTAGATAATACAAAATAGAGAGACAAACAGAAAATTAAAGCAAGGTTATATTTTCTTTTGTGCAACCGAAGCCCTAACATGCTACTGTTTGTGATAAAGTCATTTCCTAAGCGGGGCTCTTTGTTCAAAGGTTATCATGAGTTTTTATGGCTGTCATTTTTTCTTTGTAACAATAAGGTGTCTTTTGATGAGAATAGTATGAGTGCAAAATGCTGCAGCTATAGACATTGGGCTTGGTAGAATTGCTTTTTCTTTCTTATCTTAATGGAAAGGCAATATTTTCACATTTGAATCACACAGGAACATCGGATGGAGGAGCTACCGGCCAGATTTTGCACATACTAGAGCCCCTTTTATAATCCACTTTACACCAGAGCTTTGCTACTAAGCAGAGCAGACAATCTCACTCCTGTAATGATGAGTGTTTCACACATTGCAAGCTGTTTTCTCTTCCATAGAAAAGTGATATTACCTGCTAAAATAATGTTTTAGTGCGACATGTCAAGGAAAATAATCCCTGATAATACACAGCACAGTAGACATGATTCATGTAAAAAATATCTTTATTTAAATGTAGCAATATCAGTTTAGTGATCCGGTTACCAAGAAAACCCGAAGGCACCTAATACAGTTGAGCAGAGCTGCCCCTAATTTTTATAAACAGTTACATAACAAGGAGAGAGCAACACACCCAACACAAACATTACAGGGCAACCAAGTCATAGCAATGGGTATAAAATTGCATCATCCCGGCCTGGATGTTTGGTCACTGTTGCACTTCACTGGTGTGGTTATGTTGTGTGTTTTGCTTTTAGCAAAGCACAAATTCCTTTAGGGCTGATTCAGTACCATTAAAAAACATTTTTCACTTTTTTTGTGAGAAAACAAATTCTATAATGATTTTTTCTTTTCTATCTGATCTTCTATGTGGACCTGAACAACATTGGGGATTTTGTAGTTCCAAGAGTATAAGTAACCAATTGTACCAAAGAAGGCATACTAATCACAATGTTTATATGTGCATTAAAACACATTAACTAGAACGAAAGCATCTGTGTAGGTGGCTTAATACTGGGTGGGGAATAGACAAACGCAACAAGGTTGTGGAAGAAAGTCACAGGTTGTAAAGGTTGCAAAGATTGAGCACAGCAACAAAGCGAAAGGTAATTATATTTCATCAGCCTTTATATCCCCCAGGCAATGATCTCAAATTAACCCCAATAGACTGGGGTTTAAAAATGGCCTGTTCAAGCTCTTTTGAAGACGCACAAAGTAACAGGCAAAGCTTAGGACCGAACGGCCAAAGAAACATAGGGCAGTAGATCAACAAAACGACAGTGATATCAACTCAAAACTGTCAAAAACCAATGGAACCAATCTACTGTTTGAAGATGAAGAACTGCTGTCAAAAAGGCATACTGTACTTTCAGCTTCACTTGAAACAAAAACCTATTAATACTTTATTTTTTCCACAAAAAAGGAGCCATTTTCCCACACCAGTGTAAAACGTTGCACAATATTATGTATATTTTTCACTAGGCCACTCCTGGCAACACTTGGGACCTTTATCTTCTGCATAAATACTGGCTTCTGAGACAATCCAAAGTAACTTGTCACCAAATCTAAACCCCTGATAAAACAGAGTGCATATTAACCTCCTAATGCTTAGTTATTTTTTCTGAGGAAACCTGAGACCAGAACTAGGCCAGGCAGCCATCACTAAGAATCTGTGGAGGGAGCCAAAGGTCCAGGTATAGTAGCTCTGTGACATAATTGAAACCCGTGATAAAAAGAGTGATCATTTTAACCTCCTAATGCTGAGTTATTTTTATTCCTGTAAACATCTTCAAATCAGCAAATTTGTAATGATCATAATTAGGGATGAGCGAATCGATCCGGACAAACCCGGATTCGATCCGAATTTCATGAAAAATTCGATTCGGATCGAATCCGAATTTCCCCGTGCTTCGATCGCTCGAAGTTTTCCTTTAACATCCATTCATTTACATTACAGGCATTCTAAGATGGCGGACGGGACATGTCCAGACATCAACCCTGCGCCAGTGCAAGCTGGGGCAGTCACATGCAGCCTATCAGCAGCCAGCAAGCCCGGTGACGTCACAGCGCTATTTAAGTCGGCGGACATCTTGCTTTTCCTCATTTCTCTATTGCATTCGTGAGAGACAGGACGCTGCTGTAGTGAGGGAGAGACAGAGAGCCAGGGACAGATAGGGACAGGCTGGAGACAGGCAGGAGACAGGCAGGAGACAGACAGAAAGTCAGCGAAAAACAGGGAAAGTTAAGAAAAATCGGAGGCAGTCACAGGGAGATTTTTTTTTTTTTTCATCCAGCCTGAGTGTTACTGGCTGGCTGACTGGCTTTGTTAGCGTTTTCAGGCTGCTTATACACTTACTGTGCATATATACTGAACTGATCTCAAGTCTGCTGTGAGGCATCCCATTCTGTGACTACACCAGCCTCTATTTACTGCTATAACCCTTTGCACTTATTCTAATAGACATTTGGCCTGATAAACACGATTGCTGTGCATAGTATTACTGCTCACAGGTGCACTCCTGTTGGGGCATCCCATTCTGTGACTACACCAGCCTCTATTTACTGCTATAACCCTTTGCACTTATTCTAATAGAAATTTGGCCTGATAAAGACACTTTTGCTGTGCATAGTAGTACTGCTGCCAGGTGCACTGCTGACTGTTGGGGCATCCCATTCTGTGACTACACCAGCCTCTATTTAATACTATAACCATTTGCACTTATTCTAATACAAATTTGGCCTGATAAACACACTTTTGCTGTGCATAGTATTACTGCTCACAGGTGCACTCCTGTTGGGGCATCCCATTCTGTGACTACACCATCCTCTATTTACTGCTGTAACCCTTTGCACTTATTCTAATAGAAATTTGGCCTGATAAAGACACTTTTGCTGTGCATAGTATTACTGCTCACAGGTGCACTCCTGGCTGTTGGGGCATCCCTGTCAGGAACCGCTTACCTGATCCCCGTTCCAGCGACGTCTCCAGGCGGCCAGCTGCAGCTGTCACTGTGCGGCGACCGCGCCGAGCGGCGTCGGCTCGAGCAGCGTCGGCTCGAGCGGCGCCCAGCTCAGCCACGCCCCCCGCTTCCTCCTCCAGGAGACGTGCTCGCGCGCGGCCGCGAGCACGTGTCTGTTATGCCCTCCGGCGGCGCTGTGCGGCGCGCACCCGCCGGAGGATCAATTAAAGGGTTAATGAATCCTAGGGGATTGAGGGCTTCGCCCTCTTCTGCTCTGCAGCCAATTACCCTTGGAATCCTATGTGCTCCAATCAGTACACTGCTTCCCTCAGACCTGTTCCTATAAAGGCAATTCCCTCTCAGTTGTGAATTGCCTGTGATAGCGCTCAGAACCCTGTGTTACCTACTCCTGTGTAGTCTAGCCTGTTGCCGATTTGATTGTACGACCATTCTCGATCCTGAATCCTTGTTGCCGACCTCTGCCTGAATTGACGTCTCTCGATCCTGAATCCTTGTTGCCGACCTTTGCCTGAACTGACGCTTCTAGATCCTGATCCCCAGTTGCTGACCTCTGCCTGAACCCCGACTACGTCTTGCCTGACCCCTGGTGCCGCTACGATCTCTGCCTTCCCGTTATCGACCTATTGCCTGTCTCTGGACTTCCGTCACTCACGCTCTTGCTATTGGTTCTCCAGTCCTCCCACATATAAGATTACATCCTTTGAGCCATTAAGTCCTGGGGGCAACCGATCCCGGGTAGGCGTATCTTGCGTCCCGGCAAGCGGGGGCTCCTACAGGTGAAGCTGGCTGTGGAGATTGGGGGTTGTGAGCTTATTAAGAGGGCTGGAGTTACCCCGAGCGTGACAATCCCATTCTGTGACTACACCAGCCTCTATTTACTGCTATAACCCTTTGCACTTATTCTAATAGAAATTTGGCCTGATAAACACACTTTTGCTGTGCATAGTACTACTGCTCACAGGTGCACTCCTGTTGGGGCATCCCATTCTGTAACATACCATACCCCTCTTTATTTACACTAAGCAGCTCTCTTATTTACACTAAGCAGGCCTGTTGGAGGCTGAGTGTTACTGTTCACTTTTGGTGTGCATTATATTCTGTTTCATATAGACCCACTGCTGCCTGGGGGTTCTTAAAATATCACCTACTACCACGCTAGTTAGACTATGTCGGGCAGACAAGTGCCTGGAAGTGAAAAGAGGAGTGGCAGAGGCCAAGATTCCGCAGGCAGAGCTCGCAGCAGACTGGGGGCCAGTAGCAGCAGGAGTCACGCTGAGAGACCTAATCTGCCAGTATCTGCTAGCGGTCGGGTCTCCACCAGTAACGCATCTGCCGTGGTAGATTGGTTGACGCGCTCATCAACAACATCATCACAACTTACGTCTGAGACCCCCAGTCTAGGGTCGGTAGGTTCCTCTGACACAACCCTGAGTTGGCATGCCCCGAGAGCAGTCCCTGTCCTCCCATTGCCTCTGTCCTACGCCGTTCCCTCCCCCAGCGACGTATCCTATGCTTTGGTTTCAGCTCCACTCTTTAGTGAGGAGGACGATCAGATAGAGGACAGTCAGCAGCTACTGCCCAGCCAAGAAATGGAGGTGGCTTCTTTAGCTAGGCAGACAAATAGTGATGTGGACAGTGTCGTGGGTGCTGCGAGCGTTCCAGCTCCTGCGCCAGACACTGTTGACGAATCCACGAACATCAGTGACATACAGCCACAACTCGGTGATAATGATGATGACGATGAAGCCGATCGCACTTGGGAGCCGGGTGATGAAGGGGCTTCATCATCATCATCAGGAGAAGAGGGGCGCAGGTTGCCCCGGAGTCAGCAGCTGAGGCAGCAAGGTGGTAGCAGTCAGCATGGGGGTACAATTCCAAAGGTTGGAGCCGGCCGGGGCCGGGGTAGAGCACCTGCTCTGCGGCAGTCTACCTTATCGGGAGGTAGTGGAGCAGGGGTTCCTGGAGTTGGCAACAGCAGCAGTGAATCAGTGAGGCCAGGGGGTGGGAAAAGTAGCTACTCGGCAGTGTGGCAGTTTTTCCTGAAGCATCCGCAGGAGGGTAACATGGCCACATGCAAGATATGTAGGCAAAAGGTGAAGCGTGGCCAGGGTCCAAATGTTGGCACCACGGCCCTGCGTCAACATATGATGCGTCACCATAAAGCGACCTGGGAGAACCGAGGCTCCCAAGGGGTGGTCCAGTCTGCTTCCTCACCAAGTGGCACGCCGCTCCCAATTTCTGCCAGCCAAGGCTCCAGCACCTTAGCCGAAGGCAGCTGTGCGTCATACCCATGCTCTGTCGCTCCTGCTCCTCCTCCTCCTCCTCCAAGTCATGCATCCCGCCAGCAATCCATCAGCGAAGCCATGTCCAAGAGACAGCAGTATGTGCCCACTCATCCTACGGCGCAGAAGCTGAATGTGCTCCTGTCCAAGTTGCTGGTGCTGCAGTCGCTCCTTTTTCATGTGGTGGACTCTGCACCTTTCAGAGAACTGATGGCTTGTGCCGAGCTGAGGTGGAGAGTCCCAAGCCGTCATTTCTTTGCCAAGAAGGCAGTACCAGCGCTGCACACTTTTGTTGAACAGAAGGTGGGCCAGTCCTTGAGCCTGTCGGTGTAGCAAAGTGCATGGCAGCGCCGACGTCTGGAGCTGTAACTACGGTCAGGGACAGTACATGTCGTTTAGGGCCCACTGGGTGAATGTGGTCCCTTTGCAGCAGCAGCAGCAGCAACTTGGACAGGTCACGCCGCTTCGGCCTCCGCGCTCCCTGCCCGTTGGGCCTGTGACACCGTGCGACTCGGCCTCTTCATCCTCCGCCATCTCCTCACCCTCCACTGTAGGCTCAAGTCTCAGTGCCCCTCCAGTCTACCATGTGTGCAGGGCACCGAGGTGTCACGCAGTGCTTCACATGGTTTGTCTTGGCGAACGGAGTCACACAGGGGAGGAACTGCTTAAATTTATTCATCAGGAAATCCAAACATGGCTTACTCCAAGAAAACTTAAAATGGGAATCATGGTTACCGACAATAGGAAGAACATTTTGTCTGCGCTGCGCCAAGGAAGCCTGACCCATGCCCCCTGCATGGCTCACGTCTTCAATCTGGTTGTCAAGCGGTTTCTGAAGTGTTCCCCCCATCTGCAAGACATCCTAACAACTTCAAGGAAACTTTGCATGCACTTCAGCCACTCATACACCGCCAAACACACCCTTCTTGAGCTACAGCGTCAGAACGGTATCCCCCAACATAGTCTGATTTGCGATGTTTCCACCCGTTGGAATTCCACCCTTCACATTGGACCGATTATATGAACAGAGAAAAGCCACGGATTTCCTGATGATCCAAGCAGATAGGGGGACTCCCCTGTGTTACTTCAATGTCAACCAGTGGCAGCTCATACATGACACCTGCCGTTTGCTCAGGCCCTTTGAGGAAGCCACTTTATATGTCATTCGGCAGGATTACGGGATGAACGACGTGATTCCACTGCTTCATGTACTACAGCACATGTTGGAAACCATGGCTGGTCAGGGCACTGGAGACATGGCGTTTACATCTTACGGCCACATGAACCCCGTTGGAGCTGAACTGGAGGAGGAGGAGTTGCCCAGCGAAACACAGTTTAGGCTTGGCGAAATGGCTGGTTTATCTAGTCCGCGGACAGGAGAGGAGGAGCAGGAGCAGCCAGAGGAGCTAGAGGTTTTTGAGGAAGGCGAGACAGAGGACCCGGGCACACCGTGGCAGTATGCAGTGGAGATGGAGACAGGTAGTCCATCCGAGTCACTTGCGCAAATGGCAGGAAGCATGCTCACGTGCTTGCGTAGTGATCCCAGAATTGTTTCCATCTGTCGGCGGGATGACTTCTGGCTGTCCACCTTATTGGACCCTCGCTTCCGGCACAAAATGGGGGCATTTTTTAAACCCACCGAGAGGGAAGACAAACTGAACTACTACAAAGACATTCTCTGTAGGCAGTTGGCCGATGCCTATCTGCGCCATGGTCCATACTCTCGCAGGTCTGACTCGAGGGGACCTCTGCGCTCACCTTCCACTGCCATGGCTGCTGGGGGGGTTGGCAGGAGCAGCAGCTCCATCAGCAGCAGCCTCAGTCTTCAGTCGCTAATGAGTAGCTTTCTACACCCGCATAGTGAGGCTACTCATGAGCAGCAGGAAGACCTGGAGCAGGACCTGAACCAGCAGGTCATGTCATACTTTGACATGACCATGCCAACACACCTTGAGGATCCGCTGGACTTCTGGGCAGCCAAACTTGATTTGTGGCCGCAACTAGCAGAGTTTGCCCTGGAAAAGCTGTCCTGCCCGGCAAGTAGCGTGCCATCTAAATGGGTGTTTAGTGTGGCGGGGGCCATAGTTACGGCGAGGAGAACTCGTCTGTCAACTAAAAATGTGGAGAGACTCACCTTTGTCAATATGAATCAGGGATGGATCAGCCAGGATTTCCACCCACCAATGCCTGATGCATGCGACTAGATTCAGCATGGTGCCACGTTTTACACTTTCCAAATGGTGCAAAACATATTTATGTCTTTTGGCCAATTTTTGGGCTCCTGCTGATGCCAACTCCAGGGTGTGATTCATCCAATTTTTGGGCTCCTGAAGCCAACTCCAGTGTCTCTTTAAAGTAATATTTGGGCTCCTGCTGCTGCTGCTGCCAACTCCAGGGTGTGATTCATCCAATTTTTGGGCTCCTGAAGCCAACTCCAGTGTCTCTTTAAAGTAATATTTGGGCTCCTGCTGCTGCTGCTGCCAACTCCAGGGTGTGATTCATCCAATTTTTGGGCTCCTGAAGCCAACTCCAGTGTCTCTTTAAAGTAATATTCGGGCTCCTGCTGCTGCTGCCAACTCCAGGGTGTGATTCATCCAATTTTTGGGCTCCTGAAGCCAACCCCAGTGTCTCTTTAAAGTAATGTTTGGGCTCCTGCTGCTGCTGCCAACTCCAGTGTGTGATTCATCCAATTTTTGGGCTCCTGAAGCCAACTCCAGTGTCTCTTTAAAGTAATATTTGGGCTCCTGCTGCTGCTGCTGCCAACTCCAGGGTGTGATTCATCCAATTTTTGAGCTCCTGAAGCCAACCCCAGTGTCTCTTTAAAGTAATATTTGGGCTCCTGCTGCCAACTCCAGGGTGTGATTCATCCAATTTTTGGGCTCCTGAAGCCAACTCCAGTGTCTCTTTAAAGTAATATTTGGGCTCCTGCTGCTGCTGCTGCCAACTCCAGGGTGTGATTCGTCCAATTTTTGGGCTCCTGAAGCCAACCCCAGTGTCTCTTTAAAGTAATGTTTGGGCTCCTGCTGCTGCTGCCAACTCCAGGGTGTGATACATCCAATTTTGGGCTCCTGCTGCCAAATCCAGTGTCTCTTTAAAGTAATATTTGGGTTCCTGCTGCTGCTTGCAACTGCAGGGTGTGATTCATCCAATCTTTGGGCTCCTGCAGCCAACTCCAGTGTCTCTTTCAAGCTATGTTTGGGCTCCTGCTGCTTGAAACTCCAGGGTGTGTCAGTCAATTTTACGACTCCTGCTGCTGCCAACTCCAGTGTCTCTTTCAGCCAATGTTTGGGCTCCTGCTGCTTCTTGCAACTCCACGGTGTGATCCATCCAATTTTTGGGCTCCTGCTGCTGCCAACTCCAGTGTCTCTTTAAAGCAATGTTTGGGCTCCTGCCCCTCATAGTGATGTCACTTCAACTCTCTGCAATTGTGCCGCTCTGCGATTCTATTAGCGATGCCTCTGATCTGCATGTGATATTTATTCAAAGTATTATTTAACTAACCCAGCACGCATCCTGTGCGTGTTACAGCAAGGCAGAATGGTTTACAACCCTATTGAGGCTCTAGGAGGCTCAGAAATAGCCGTTTTTAATAGCGATTCGTCGCGAATAAATTCGGGTCGAAACGATTTTTGTCGGAAAATTCGGCGAATCAGTCGAATCGAATTTTTCAAAAGTTCGCTCATCTCTAATCATAATGCACTTATCAGATACAATTTAACAAGCCAAGGGTGGCAAACAGCTTTCCCCCGGATTTGTATGGTAGTAGCAGATTTGGTTCAAGTTACTGGGGTCCCATTTTTGAAGCGTGTTGTTTAGCATATTTCTTGTGGCTACAGCACCAGTTTTGGAGCAATGGAATCTCTTTTTTTTGGCACAGCGCCCAATTCTAACTTATTTTCTTGGATTGTTGCATTAGGTATTGGCTGGCCTGTTTCAGCGCATGTTGGACTTGACTCCCGAATATACCAACGCCAGTGAGCGCCACTTTGTACTGCCTCAGTTCGGTGCTGCGCAACATATTTATTATTTTTTTGCTTCCTTGAAAAGATTGGCACTGTATTTTTCTGGCGCTGGTCAGCGTTTCATCATTACAGTTACAAGATATCATTGCTGGGGACAAAGGGGACAAACTGTACAGTGCGTTTAGGCCGAGTTTTAGTTGTTGGCCAAATTACACATTGGTAAGCAAACCATTTTTTATTGGAAAAAAAAGACATTTGGCAACATCTAGGTCCTGCGTTTTCATTATTGACAAGTCACAATGCAAGTTAAATGCAAATAAATGTGTATAATATTAAGTATAATCATAAAACACTTGATTATAGTTCTGCCCATTGTTCTCTAGGGGATCTTGACCTGCAGCGCCCCTATAATCTAGTGCAGCTTCTACCAGAGCCCCTGGCGCTGTGAGCTGTATGACGCAAATGTTAAATTAGATGCAGCCTGGTGGCCGCATCAGTGTTTTCTTTTGTTTCCTAAATTGCACAATGAATGAGGCTGATGCTTCATAAATAAGGCTCTGTGTCTTAAAGTGGACCAACACCCGATGCTGATCGGCCCGGGAATCTATAAGATTGGGGTGCCCCGCTGTGTGAAACCCCCCAGAAAGCCCCGAAATTCCTACCCGCTCCTCGATCCAGCGGCGCTCGTGCATCCCTCTAGCAGGGCGCGCACCCGCGCCGGCCGTTTGTGAATGATGCGCGGGAGGCGGCCGCGCTCGCTTGTCCGTCGACGGACCTCGCTTGTCCGTCGGCGGGGATTGGCTGCAGCAGTCACGTGGGAGCGGGGACAGGTGAGTTTTTGGGGCTTTCTGGGGGGTTTCACACAGCGGGGCACCCCCGATCGGGGTGCCCCACCGAAGTGGACCAAAACCCAGGATAGTCAAAATCCTGGGTGTTGGTCCACTTTAACTCTTTAAATGCCAGCCACGTAAAATTTACGTGGTTGCCTCTCCGCCACTTAAGTGCCAGCCACGTAAATTTTACGTGCCTGGCATTCCCCAATCGCACTAAAAAAAGTTTTTAAAAAAGTCACTTACCTGACCCCTTGTTTGATCCGGCCGGGTCTCCTCTTCAGCCAGCGGGGCTCCGATCGCCGATCGTGGCACCTCCGGCTGCAGGGGAGGGCCCGGAATAGGGTGCCCCCCCCCGTTTCAGCAGCCGCCGGGATTGCCTGTTAAAAAAAAAAAATAAAAAATGACTAAAAAGTTACTCACCTCCGCTCCCGCCGACTCCCGCCGCCTCTCCTCTTCATGGGGGGGGCTCCGATTACCCCCGGGTCTTCTGTCTTCTGGAGGGGGGCATAACAGCCCTCCCTCCGTCGCAGCTTCCGATGGCGGCCGCCATCTTGGATTTTAGGGGGCGGGGCTAATGACGTCACCGCCGGGTGTCATCGGGGCACCCGGCAGTTCTCCTGTCAGATGCCGGTGACGGCTGGGCAGAGAAGGAGGGAGGTAGGCGATCCTCCGATCGCCTGCCTCCCCCTTCTCTGCCCAGCTGTCACTTGCATCAGATCGCCGCGGGACACTGCTTCTGAAGATCGGAGGTGAGTAAAGGTAAAATGTTTTTTTTTTTTTTTTTTTAATAAAGTTTTACAAAAACATGTGTCTGTGTTTTTTTTAATACTATTAACCCTTTGTGAACTGGTAAGGGGTCTATGTGACCCCTTATACCAGTTCACAGGGCTCGGGGGTCTGGCAAGTCACCTGTGCAAGCGGGTGACTTGCCATTAACCCCTGGCCCCCCAAATTACCTGCCTCCCCAAAGCCCAGGGGGGGGGGGCAGAAGAGCCGTGGCCGTAGGCTATGACGGCTTGTAGCCGCAGGGCCAGGGGCCACTAAAGCTGGCCCCTGCGCCCTGTTCTACAAGCCCCCATAGCTGGTCACAGGCTGGTTACGCTGGGTAGGGGGGACCTCACGCCATTTTTTTTTTTGGATTTTTAAGGGTTTTCGAGGGGGGACCCTATGTCATTTTTTTTTTAATTAACCCTTTCTTACCTGTAACCCAGTAGGTATAAAAGGCTTCCAGCAGCAGCAGGAGAGCAGAAGCCTAAGTGATCAGCGTGGGACACAGGGATGGATGGGAGGTAAGTAAAATATTAAAAAACATTTATTTTTTTTAATAAAGATATTTTTTAAAAAGTGTGTCTGTGTGTTTTTTTTACTTTTAACCCTTTGTGAACTGGTAAGGGGTCCATGTGACCCCTTATACCAGTTCACAGGGCTCGGGGGTCTGGCAAGTCACCTGCACTAGCGGGTGACTTGCCATTAACCCTTGGCCCCCCAAATTACCTGCCTCCCCAAAGCCCAAGGGGGGGCAGAAGAGCCGTGGCCCTAGGCTATGACGGCTTGTAGCGGCAGGGCCAGGGGCCACTAAAGCTGGCCCCTGCGCCCTGTTCTGCAAGCCCCCATAGCTGGTCACAGGCTGGTTACGCTGGGTAGGGGGGACCTCACGCCATTTTTTTTTTGATTTTTAAAGGTTTTAACCCTTAAAAATCCCCCCAAAAAATGGGGTCCCCCTCCCTTCGAGGAGGGACCCTATGTCATTTTTTTTTTAATTAACCCTTTGTTACCTGTAACCCAGCAGGAGAGCAGAAGCCTAAGTGATCAGTGTGGGACACAGGGATGGATGGGAGGAAAGTATTAAAAAAAAAAATAATAAAAAAAAATATTTTGGTTAATAAAGTTATTTTGAAAAAAGTGTGTGTGTGTGTTTTTTTTACTTTTAACCCTTTGTGAACTGGTAAGGGGTCCATGTGACCCCTATACCAGTTCACAAGGCTCGGGGGTCTGGCAAGTCACCTGCGGCTAGTGTGTGACTTGCCATTAACCCCTAGACCCCCCATTACCTGCCTCCAAAAAAAACCCTTATATTCCCCCAAGAAATGGTGTCCCCCCCCCCCCCCCCCCCCCGTGAAGGGGTACCCCACACCAATTTTTTTTATTTAACCCTTTATTATGTGGATAGTACTTACTTTGGTGTGTTTGGCAACTCTCTCCTTGACTGAACCTATGCATGTTGGGTATTGTTCTGTTCAGGGGATGTTGCTTTTTCAGATTTTCAGTTTTTTTATGGTTTGCATATAGTTTTTTTTTAGGAAAATGTGGTTTTGATTCTGCTTTTTTATTAATTTTTAGGGAAACCCTTTGTAACCAAAGAATACATTGAGGGATTACTTCCAGACAACGCCACCTATGTCAACAAGCCTGGTACGTCTAGAAAGCCTGAGGTGTATACTTCTAGGGAATATATAGTTTGTCGGGGTATTTCAAATGTAAAGGGTTGTTTTTCTTGAAAAACTGCAAGGTGCGCATATTGCAAAGCATAGTTGTATTTTATCTCAAAATCTCCTAAAGCGTTGTTTCAGTTTGGGGAGTCTCCTGGGCAGGAAAGGGTGTCTACCTATACATATGTGGTACCGCTGTAACCGGGAGAAATTGGGGTTTCACACAAAATTAGATTTTATTGACAAACTTACATTTTTTATTACAAAAAAAACACTACAAATTGAAAAAAAATGTTTTTTTTTATTTTTTTGCACAATTTTCACCCCAAAATATTGGGAATACACTTAGAAAATGACAAACAAGACATTTCATGTTAAAGCCCAAGCTCTGCTGAAAAAAACAATATATCATTTTCCTGGGAAATCCCTGGAAATTCCTTCAAAAATCACAGTTGAACATGGGGAGCGCAAAATAGTGCAAAATGGTCTGGCAACAGAGTGTGACAAAATCTCCAGGAAGGCTGGCACTTAAAGGGTTAATCCAGTGCACCAGCTTACCCATATAAAATCACAAGCCTATAGTATATGCATGTTTCATTCCACGTAACACAGCGGAGAAGCAGTCAACATAATTGCCACAGGTTTTCCATTGGGAGAATTAGTGCATATCTATGAAATAAACAGCTAACTAATGCACAATACACCAACAACTTTTTGCACTCTCCTATCAGACCGCTGATTAGTAGTGGACACAAGACCCAACTTACCTTCTATTCGCTTTCATCCATAGCACTGATATGAGCAGCCAGTGTGGTGGGTGGACGTAGCTCCAGTAAATTCTTCTGTCATTGGGTGCTTTTTGAACAAGGAACTTATGTGGTTACAGTGTTGCTTATAGAATGCATTGCTTCCTGGAGGCCTGCAGGCTGTGTAACATCTGGTGCCAGTGTGCTAAGCAATGGATACACTGGTGTGATCAGCACAGGGCTGGATTATGAGGGGGGCACATGGGGCTCGCACCCCGGAGCTTCCACCACTTGCCTTGCAAAGGGGGCCTCCCCCAACATTTGGGTTATGGTCTGGTCCAGGAGGCTTTTCAGTCTTTGGTCTGACGGGCAGGACCAGCAACAAAGCTATCGATGGCAGTGGGGGCCCCCTGCGCCTGTGCAAGGCTTTTTTTTTTTATTTTTGCAAACCTGCAGCCAAAGCCACCACAGGGCAGAACGGAGAGTCTAGAGCAGCAAAGCCGCCGTCAGCAACGCTACAGTGATGGGTGCGTGCAGAGCTGCCAATTGGTGGTCGCTCACTGCACATAAGTCACCAAGCACAGCCGCTGGCAGCTCAATACATAAAGCTTTTTGCTGCTGGACCAGCTGGACAACTACTCTACCCCTGTCCAGAATGGCAATGCAGGAGTTCCCGAGCAGCACGCACCTGAATAAGGATGGCACAAGGGACTCAATCTGATGTTCCAGTAAGTAGGCGGGTGCCAGATAACCACCATCAGTTACTTGGCTGACCTATTATTTTAAAGGAGAAAAATACTGTATCTGGGGCCTCCACCAGATTTTGTGCCCCGGGCCTCCACCACATTTAATTCAGCTCTGGCTCGGTATGAAGATGAAGATTTTTATGTCGATTATCCACCCCCGTTTCAAACCTGTAAGACTTCCCCTCCCAAGATTTGGCCCAGGCAATGGAAAACTTCAAGTGGTGTGAGAACTGAGGGTATCTTGTAATAAGGGTATTTCTACCTTCACAATACTATTGCTACACGTATATGTCCCTCAAATCACGAGAGGCAACTTTTTTTTTTTAGCTTTCTTTTAATCAGCTGCTTCCTTTAGCATTGTTCTACATTTAAGCTGTGGGATAACTTTGTTATCCTGATCACTCTTACCAACCATTACTGCACGTGGCTCACTCTTTTAGTCTCATACCAGCATTGTAAAACTAAAATGACTGAGAGATACTGAAGAAGAAAACAATTATAAAAGCTGGCACCTCTAAGAACTTGAACCCCAGCCATCTGGCATAGAACACAGTATCTCCAAGCCATTAGATACCGTAACTAGCTGTGACAGACTGAAAAGTATCTTTAATAATTTTGTAATAACAGGGCTTTCTAAGTGACTAAAAAACCCATACAGTGCCAAACAGGAATATACAATTATGAAGAGTCATACATGCTGTATGCGGGTCCAGTTTTAGTAAATAGAGAACCCTGCAAGGAGATATTTAAAACTAGTTCGAATTACACATTATACACATGGTAGGTATTGGCACACAATGGCTTTGATTCAATAAAGGTAGAAAAAAATTCTCGTAGTAGTAAAAAATTCAATTCATGAGAAAAAAGCCAGAGAATGTCACTGTTACTGAATCACTAGATAAAAAGACAATGAAAGGCAATGGCAGCTTTTACTACAGTGTTAAATGGAGTAAACAGTTCTCTACTTTTCTTAGTAGTAAAAAAGTGCCATTGACTTTCATTGTCTTTTTATCTAGTGATTTAGTAACAGTGACATTCTCAGGCTTTTTTCTCATGAATTGAATCTTGAATCTTTTACTACAATGAGAATTTTTTCTACCTTTATTGAATCGAGGCCAATGTTTGATTTGCTATGTTATAAGGATGGTAGGGTGCAAAAAAATCCTGAGGTGTCTCTCCAAAAACACCTCTTTAGACCAAGTTATGGTAGAATGGATTAATGCACACCCCACGCAAGTTTTCAGTTGCAATCAAAAGATATATTGTATATGAAATACATACATAAGTAAACTACAGTGATTAAAAAGGGATACAATGTGTAGGTTCAAAACTGCTAGGAATATCCAGTCTCCAGGATCGTAGACCACCTCAAATAAAGTAATATTTGTAAGTAAGCTTAGTGCTATATGTACTGTTGGAAGGCTATGTGAGCTATAGGTACAGTATTTCTCGCCCTATAAGACGCACTAATTTTCCCCCAAAAGTGGGGGGGGGGGACGTCAGTGCGTCTTATCGGGCGAATGTGGGAAAAATAAATAAAAAGGAAAAAGTTAACTCACCTCTCCATCGCTCGCGCTGTCCCAGAAGCGTCGGAGGCAGCTGTATCTGCAGCGCCAGCACACACAGACACCGACACACAGAAGTGACAGGGACAGTGCGAGCGGCAGAGGTATCGTCGCTCGCGTTGTCACTGTCACTTCTCCATGGCCCCAGCAGACTATACAGCGGTGGGCGTGGCCGATGCTTGAGCGTCAGCCACGCCCACCACTGTATAAGGCCGTGTGTCTGTGTGTGAAGACGGCGGGGACAGTGGGGAGGATTAAAAGGTGAGTTTACTTTTTTGTTTTACTTTTGCCTATAAGGAGAATGAAAGGGGGGAATGCCACACTACCTAAATGGGGAATAGAAGGGGGGGGGGGATGCCACACTACCTATAGGGGAATGGAAGGGGAGGGATGCCACACTACCTATAGGGGAATGAAAGGGGGGGAATGCCACACTACCTAAATGGGGAATGGAAGGGGGGGGGATGCCACACTACCTAAATGGGGAATGGAAGGGGGGGGAATGCCACACTACCTATATGGGCAATGGAAGGGGGGGAATGCCACACTACCTATAAGGGGAATGGAAGGGGGGTGCCACACTACCTATAAGGGGAATGGAAGGGGGGGGGAGGCCAGACTACCTATAAGGGGAATGGAAGGGGGCGGGATGCCACACTTCCTATATGGGGAATGGAAGGGGGGATGCCACACTACCTATAAGGGGAATGGAAGGGAGGGGGAATGCCACACTACCTATATGGGGAATGGAAGGGGGGGGGGATGCCACACTACCTATAAGGGGCAATGGAAGGGGAGGGAATGCCACACTACCTATATGGGAAATGGAAGGGGGGGATTTCACACTACCTATAAGGGGGATGGAAGGGGGGGAATGCCACATTACCTATATGGGCAATGGAAGGGGGGCATGCCACACTATCTATAAGGGGAATGAAAGGGGGGAGGGAAATGCCACACTACCTATAAGGGGAATAGAAGGGGGGGATGCCACACTACCTACAGGGGAATGCCACACTGCCTATATGGCAATGGGAGGGGGGGTGCCACACTGCCTATATGGCAATGGAAGGGGGGATGACACACTGCCTATATGGCAATGGGAGGGGGGATGCCACATTGCCTATATGGGAATGGGATGGGGGAATGCCGCACTGCCTATATGGGAATAGGAGGGGGGATGTCACACTGCCTATATGGGAATAGGAGGGGGGAATGACGCACAGCCTATATGGGAATGGGGGGATGCCACACTGCCTATATGGGAATGGGAGGGGGGATGCCACACTGCCTATATGGGAATAGGAGGGGGGAATGACGCACTGCCTATATGGGAATGGGGGGATGCCACACTGCCTATATGGGAATAGGAGGGGGAATGACGCACTGCCTATATGGGAATGGGGGGATGCCACACTGCCTATATGGGAATGGGAGGGGGGATGCCACACTGCCTATATGGGAATAGGAGGGGGGAATGACGCACTGCCTGTATGGGAATGGGGGGATGCTACACTGCCTATATGGGAATGCGAGGGGGGAATGACGCACTGCCTATATGGGAATGGGAGGGGGGAATGGGTAGGGATGCCACACTGCCTATATGGTAATGGTATGGTATATGGTCTACGATCCTGGAGACTGGATATTCCTAGCCTACACATTGTATCCCTTTTTAATCACTGTAGTTTACTTATGTATGTATTTCATATACAATATATCTTTTAATTGCAACTGAAAACCTGCGTGTGGTGTGCATTAATCCATTCTACTATAAACTAGTTTGCATGACCATGGAATGCATTTATTATTTATTTATGCATTGTATTCAGGGAGATTCTGGCTAGACACTGGTTCATACTGTATAAAGAACAGAGACACACTAGAGATAAGCAGAATGATTTGGAAAGTTAAAAACTACTTAAAAATGGGGTCTGAAAGTAATCCAAACATTTAGTGTTAATCTAATTTGATTGTTCTGGGCAGTAACCAGAGCCCAGCTCAAAAAATGCCTAAATCTTCCCTTGCCTGGTAGGGGCCAGGCCCACAAGGTCCCTAACCCACCTACTCCTGCTGCCCCTGAATCCTGAATTTTAGAGATGTTCACTTTTCCTTGAAGTTTTTATGTGATGAGCTGTTGTCTTGTCCTCCTGTGTGCAACCTCATCAGAAAGAGCTCTGCTAGGAAAAAGTAAGTATCACATTAACCGATGGTATGAGGGATCAGTTAAGAGTAATGTCCTGATGTACTGATGAACAAGACATGCTTCTATTCTGGCCTGCTGCAGTCCTGCCAAATAGTTTGCAGTATTTTGGTTGTGCCATTTAAGGGGGGGGGGGGGGGTCAGTGCAGGATATGTTTTTGGGTGTGGAAAGCAACTTTATGTATTTTTGGTAGTAGAGGAAGAACCACTTTTAAGTTTTTAGAAGACCTGTATGTAAAGCAAGAGAATAATGGCTCCTTAACCCTTTAAGTGCCAGCCTACCTGGAGTTTTTGTCACCCTTTGTTGCCAGACTATTTTGCACAATTATGCGCTCCTCATTTTCGAATGTGATTTTTGAAGGGATTTCCAGGGATTTCCTAGGAAAATTATATATTGTTTTTTTCAGCAGTCTGGGCTTTAACATGAAATGTCTTGTTTGTAATTTTTTAGGTGTATTCTCAATATTTTGGGGTGAAATGTTTGCTAAAAATTTTTAAAAATCTATTTTTTACAATTTGTATTGATTTTTGTAATAAAAAATGTAAGTTTGTCAATAAAATCTTATTGCGTATGAAATCCCAATCCCTCCCGTTTACAGCGATACCACATATGTATAGGTAGACACCGTTTCCTGCCCAGGAGACTCCCCCAAACTGAAACAGCGCTTTTGGGGATTTTCAGATAAAATACAACGATGCTATGCAATATGTGCACCTTGCAGTTTTTCCAGAAAAACAACCCCTTACATTTGAAATTCCCCCAACAAACTATATATTCTTTAGAAGTATACACATCAAGCTTTCTAGGTGTACCAGGCTTGTTGATGTGTCCATAGTTTTCTGGAAGTAATCCCTCAATGTATTCTTTGGTTGCAAAGAGTTTCCCTAAAAAAAAGGATAAAAAAGCAGAATCAAAGCCACATTTTCCTAAAAAAAACTATATACAAACAAGAAAAAACAAGATTAATCTGAAAAAGCAACATCCCCCGAACAGAACGATACCCAACACGCATAGCTACTGTCAAGGAAAGAGTTGCCAAACACCCCAAAGGGAAACATGTGCGTAACAGTAATTTTACTTGAAAATTTCAGCTCTGCAGACAAAGTGCGCACCTTGCGATTTTTCAACCAAAACAACCCTTTACATTTGGAATATCCCCCATAAACCATATATTTCCTGAAAGTACACATGTTAAGCTTTCTAAGCATACATAGCTTGTTGTAGTGGGCTCATCTTTCTGGAATTAATCCCTCAAAAAATGATTTGATTGCTCAGGGTTTCCCTAAAAAATGTATAAAAAAGTTGAATAAAAAACACCTTTTCCTAAAATATAAATATGCAAACAAGAAAAAACAAGCTAAGTCTGAAAGCGCAAGGTCCCCCGAGCAGAACAATACCCAACATGCATAGCTACTTTTAACCCTTTTAATTGCCAGCCTACTTGAGATTTTGTAACCCTCTGTTGACAGGTCATTTTTCCCCATTTTGCGCCATGTTTTGCGCCATTTTTGCTGGAATTTTCAGGAAAATGATATATATTTTTTTTTTGCAGCAGAGTTTAGGCTTTAACATGAAATGTCTTGTTTGTCAATTTTATTTCGTTTTTTACAATATTATTAAGTAAAAAAAATAAATAAATAAATATTTTTTTACGAAATTGACTCCTTTATTTTAAATAAAAAATGTATTTTATTAAGGAAAACCATATTGAATTTGAAAGCCCCATTTCTACCGATTAGAGTGGTACCACATATTTATTGGTAGCCCCTCGTTCCTGCCCAGGGGACCCCCTAACTGAAACAAGTACTTTATAACGTTTACAAATAAAATACAACTACCATCCACACTACAAAGGGTTAAATCGAGAAAAAAATGACAGAAACCCCTCTCCCGGGGTTAAAAACCCTTAAAAATCCCCCAAAAAATTGACATGGGGTCCCCTTTACCCAAAGTTACCTGCCCGGGACCAGCTATGCAGGGCTTGTAGGAACAGGGCGCAGAGACCAGCTTTTGTGGCCCCCTGGCCCTGGCTACACGCTGCATAGCCCCTTGGCCCGGACTCCTCTGCCCCCCCCTGGGCTTTGGGGAGGCAGGTAATGGGAGTGCCGGGGGTTAGTGGCAAGTCACCCGCTAGTCGCAGGTGACTGGCCATCCCCCCAGCCTTGTGAACTGGTATAGGGGTCATGGACCCCTTACCAGTTCACAAGGGGTTAAATGTAAAAAAAAAAAAAACACAGACACACACAAAGAGAATTTTTTTTTTTTTTTTTTTAAATACTTACCTCCCATCCATCCTGGAGCACTGTGTCCCTCGGCAATCACTGGCTTCTGCTCACCTGCTGGAAGCCATTTATAGCTGCTGGATGACAGAACATAAAGGGTTAATTAAAAAAAAAATGACAGAGCGTCCCCCCTCCCGGGGGGTGGGGGGGACCCCATTTTTTTTTGGCTACAAGCCCGCATAGCCCGTGGGCCCGGGCTCTTCTGCCCCCCTGGGCTTTGTGGAGGCAGGTAATTGGGGTGCGGGGGTTAATGGCAAGTCACCCGCTAGTCGCAGGTGACTTGCCATCCCCCCAGCCTTGCGAACTGTATAGGGGTCACATAGACCCCTTACCAGTTCACAAGGAGTTAAAAGTAAAAAATAAGACACTGACACAGACAAAAATTATCTTTATTTTTTTTTTAGTATACTCACCTTCGATCCTGGCTCCCTTGTCGCTGTCCCGCGCCGCTGTCACTGACAGATGCCGGTGGTGATCGGCGCAGGGCAGGTGAGAGGCGAGGAGGCTCCGATCGGAGGGGATCGCCCCCCCTCCCCAGGTGAAGAGAAGACGCTGCAGACGGATCGGGTGAGGAGGTGAGTTAAAGACATTGTTTTTAACTGTCAGCTGGGAAAACGGGGGGGGGGGGGGCAGCAGCCGGTTTCGGGCCCCCTCCTGAAGACGGAGGACGATGGGGGTGGGGGGACCCCCCCAGGAAGAGGAGACCCGCAGCTTCACAGAAACATCAGAGGTAACTCTTTATTTTTTTCTATTTTTTAACTATTAGTGGGAAATGCCAGGCACGTAGTTTCTAAGTGCTTGGCACTTAAGGGTAGGAGAAGCAACCACGTAGAAACTACGTGCTTGGCATTTTAAGGGTTAAAGGAACTGTGGCAAAGATATTACATGATAAATACTCATTAATAGTCCCACACAGCTGACGCCCTATTCCAGTAGCTGTAAACTATTCTCCACCTGAGATCCAGATCGTGCCATCCCTGCTTATTTGATCATGTTGTTGCTTGCTCGCTGCTTCCTTACCCCATTTACTGTGACCTGCCACACCTACTCCATTCATTTCAATTGAGGGGGCATGCCAAGGGCTGGCATACCTGTTCCATTCACTACAATGCCAGAACATGAATGATGTCTGGATGATAGGGACATGATTGCTGATGCTGGTAAGTTTCAAACTACTGGTATCAGGTGAATCAATTACACAGGACTAGAGGTGAGAAATCTGTTGTTTATTGTTTTTGTCCCTTAAAGTGCAAGAAGAATCTCTCTTTACTTCCTTTAAAACATATGTATGTAAAGTCCTCTAACATTAATTTACGAGTTTACTATAGTTAAAGAGGGTTTCATCAATCTTTTACTATGTTTAAATACATAAATTGGTTTATTATCTACAGACACAACTTCTGTTTTAGTTTTATGTTTACAAAAAAACAATGAATTGGAAAAAACTGAACAGAAAAAAATGTAATGTAAAAATGTATACAGTAATTTACCTTTGACCAGAAGTCTAACACTAGAGATGAGCGAACTTTTGAAAAATTCTATTCGACTGATTCGCCGAATTTTCCGACAAAAATCGCTTCGCCCCTAATTTATTCGCGACGAATCGCTATTAAAAACGGCTATTTCTGAGCCTCCTAGAGCCTCAATAGGGTTGTAAACCATTCTGCCTTGCTGTAACACGCATAGGATGCGTGCTGGGTTAGTTAAATAATACTTTGAATAAATATCACATGCAGATCAGAGGCATCGCTAACAGAATCGCAGAGCGGCACAATTGCAGAGAGTTGAAGTGGCATCACTATGAGGGGCAGGAGCCCAAACATTGCTTTAAAGAGACACTGGAGTTGGCAGCAGCAGGAGCCCAAAAATTGGATGAATCACACCCTGGAGTTGGCAGCAGCAGCAGCAGCATAAACATTACTTTAAAGAGACACTGGGGTTGGCTTCAGGAGCCCAAATATTGGATGATTCACACCCTGGAGTTGGCAGCAGCAGCAGCAGCAGCAGGAGCCCAAACATTACTTTACAGAGACACTGGGGTTGGCTTCAGGAGCCCAAAAATTGGATGATTCACACCCTGGAGTTGGCAGGAGTTGGCAGCAGCAACAGGAGCCCAAACATTACTTTAAAGAGACACTGGGGTTGGCTTCAGGAGCCCAAAAATTGGATGAATCACACCCTGGAGTTGGCAGCAGCAGCAGTAGGAGCCCAAATATTACTTTAAAGAGACCCTGGGGTTGGCTTCAGGAGCCCAAAAATTGGATGAATCACACCCTGGAGTTGGCAGCAGCAGCAGGAGCCCAAATATTACTTTAAAGAGACCCTGGTGTTGGCTTCAGGAGCCCAAAAATTGGATGAATCACACCCTGGAGTTGGCAGCAGCAGCAGGAGCCCAAATATTACTTTAAAGAGACCCTGGGGTTGGCTTCAGGAGCCCAAAAATTGGATGAATCACACCCTGGAGTTGGCAGCAGCAGCAGCAGCAGGAGCCCAAATATTACTTTAAAGAGACCCTGGGGTTGGCTTCAGGAGCCCAAAAATTGGATGAATCACACCCTGGAGTTGGCAACAGCAGCAGCAGCAGGAGCCCAAATATTACTTTAAAGAGACCCTGGGGTTGGCTTCAGGAGCCCAAAAATTGGATGAATCACACCCTGGAGTTGGCAGCAGCAGGAGCAGCAGGAGCCCAAACATTACTTTAAAGAGACACTGGGGTTGGCTTCAGGAGCCCACAAATTGGATGAATCACACCCTGGAGTTGGCAGCAGCAGCAGCAGGAGCCCAAACATTACTTTAAAGAGACACTGGGGTTGGCAGCAGGAGCCCAAAGATTGGATGAATCACACCCTGGAGTTGGCAGCAGCAGCAGCAGGAGCCCAAACATTACTTTAAAGAGACACTGGGGTTGGCTTCAGGAGCCCAAAAATTGGATGGTTCACACCCTGGAGTTGGCAGGAGTTGGCAGCAACAGCAGCAGCAGCAACAGGTGCCCAAACATTACTTTAAAGAGACACTGGGGTTGGCTTCAGGAGCCCAAACATTGGATGATTCACACCCTGGAGTTGGCAGGAGTTGGCAGCAGCAGCAGCAGCAACAGGAGCCCAAACATTACTTTAAAGAGACACTGGGGTTGGCTTCAGGAGCCCAAAAATTGGATGATTCACACCCTGGAGTTGGCAGCAGCAGCAGCAGGAGCCCAAATATTACTTTAAAGAGACCCTGGGGTTGGCTTCAGGAGCCCAAAAATTGGATGAATCACACCCTGGACTTGGCAGCAGCAGCAGGAGCCCAAATATTACTTTAAAGAGACCCTGGGGTTGGCTTCAGGAGCCCAAAAATTGGATGAATCACACCCTGGAGTTGGCAGCAGCAGCAGGAGCCCAAATATTACTTTAAAGAGACCCTGGGGTTGGCTTCAGGAGCCCAAAAATTGGATGAATCACACCCTGGAGTTGGCAGCAGCAGCAGCAGGAGCCCAAATATTACTTTAAAGAGACCCTGGGGTTGGCTTCAGGAGCCCAAAAATTGGATGAATCACACCCTGGAGTTGGCAGCAGCAGGAGCAGCAGGAGCCCAAACATTACTTTAAAGAGACACTGGGGTTGGCTTCAGGAGCCCAAAAATTGGATGAATCACACCCTGGATTTGGCAGCAGCAGCAGCAGCAGCAGGAGCCCAATCATTACTTTAAAGAGACACTGGGGTTGGCAGCAGGAGCCCAAAGATTGGATGAATCACACCCTGGAGTTGGCAGCAGCAGCAGCATCAGGAGCCCAAACATTACTTTAAAGAGACACTGGGGTTGGCTTCAGGAGCCCAAAAATTGGATGATTCACACCCTGGAGTTGGCAGGAGTTGGCAGCAGCAGCAGCAACAGGAGCCCAAACATTACTTTAAAGAGACACTGGGGTTGGCTTCAGGAGCCCAAAAATTGGATGAATCACACCCTGGAGTTGGCAGCAGCAGGAGCAGCAGGAGCCCAAACATTACTTTAAAGAGACACTGGGGTTGGCTTCAGTAGCACACCAATTGGATGAATCACACCCTGGAGTTGGCAGCAGCAGCAGGAGCCCAAACATTACTTTAAAGAGACAATGGGGTTGGCAGCAGGAGCCCAAAGATTGGATGAATCACACCCTGGAGTTGGCAGCAGCAGGAGCCCAAACATTACTTTAAAGAGACACTGGGGTTGGCTTCAGGAGCCCAAAAATTGGATGATTCATACCCTGGAGTTGTCAGGAGTTGGCAGCAGCAGCAGCAACAGGTGCCCAAACATTACTTTAAAGAGACACTGGGGTTGGCTTCAGGAGCCCAAAAATTGGATGAATCACACCCTGGAGTTGGCAGCAGCAGCAGCAGCCCAAACATTACTTTAAAGAGACCCTGGGGTTGGCTTCAGGAGCCCAAAAATTGGATGAATCACACCCTGGAATTGGCAGCAGCAGGATCAGCAGGAGCCCAAACATTACTTTAAAGAGACACTGGGGTTGGCTTCAGGAGCCCAAAAATTGGATGAATCACACCCTGGAGTTGGCAGCAGCAGCAGCAGCAGCAGGAGCCCAATCATTACTTTAAAGAGACACTGGGGTTGGCTTCAGGAGCCCAAAAATTGGATGATTCACACCCTGGAGTTGGCAGGAGTTGGCAGCAGCAGGAGCAGCAGCAACAGGAGCCCAAACATTACTTTAAAGAGACACTGGGGTTGGCTTCAGGAGCCCAAAAATTGGACGAATCACACCCTGGAGTTGGCAGCAGCAGCAGCAGGAGCCCAAATATTACTTTAAAGAGACCCTGGGGTTGGCTTCAGGAGCCCAAAAATTGGATGAATCACACCCTGGAGTTGGCAGCAGCAGGAGCAGCAGGAGCAGCAGGAGCCCAAACATTACTTTAAAGAGACACTGGGGTTGGCTTCAGTAGCCCACCAATTGGATGAATCACACCCTGGAGTTGGCAGCAGCAGCAGGAGCCCAAACATTACTTTAAAGAGACACTGGGGTTGGCAGCAGGAGCCCAAAGATTGGATGAATCACACCCTGGAGTTGGCAGCAGCAGGAGCCCAAACATTACTTTAAAGAGACACTGGGGTTGGCTTCAGGAGCCCAAAAATTGGATGATTCATACCCTGGAGTTGTCAGGAGTTGGCAGCAGCAGCAGCAGCAACAGGTGCCCAAACATTACTTTAAAGAGACACTGGGGTTGGCTTCAGGAGCCCAACAATTGGATGAATCACACCCTGGAGTTGGCAGCAGCAGCAGCAGCCCAAACATTACTTTAAAGAGACACTGGGGTTGGCTTCAGGAGCCCAAAAATTGGATGATTCACACCCTGGAGTTGGCAGCAGCAGCAGCAGGAGCCCAAAAATTACTTTAAAGAGACCCTGGGGTTGGCTTCAGGAGCCCAAAAATTGGATGAATAACACCCTGGACTTGGCAGCAGCAGCAGGAGCCCAAATATTACTTTAAAGAGACCCTGGGGTTGGCTTCAGGAGCCCAAAAATTGGATGAATCACACCCTGGAGTTGGCAGCAGCAGCAGGAGCCCAAATATTACTTTAAAGAGACCCTGGGGTTGGCTTCAGGAGCCCAAAAATTGGATGAATCACACCCTGGAGTTGGCAGCAGCAGCAGCAGCAGCAGGAGCCCAAATATTACTTTAAAGAGACCCTGGGGTTAGCTTCAGGAGCCCAAAAATTGGATGAATCACACCCTGGAGTTGGCAGCAGCAGGATCAGCAGGAGCCCAAACATTACTTTAAAGAGACACTGGGGTTGGCTTCAGGAGCCCAAAAATTGGATGAATCACACCCTGGAGTTGGCAGCAGCAGCAGCAGCAGGAGCCCAATCATTACTTTAAAGAGACACTGGGGTTGGCAGCAGGAGCCCAAAGATTGGATGAATCACACCCTGGAGTTGGCAGCAGCAGGAGCCCAAACATTACTTTAAAGAGACACTGGGGTTGGCTTCAGGAGCCCAAAAATTGGATGATTCACACCCTGGAGTTGGCAGGAGTTGGCAGCAGCAGCAGCAGCAGCAGCAGCAACAGGAGCCCAAACATTACTTTAAAGAGACACTGGGGTTGGCTTCAGGAGCCCAACAATTGGACGAATCACACCCTGGAGTTGGCAGCAGCAGCAGCAGGAGCCCAAATATTACTTTAAAGAGACCCTGGGGTTGGCTTCAGGAGCCCAAAAATTGGATGAATCACACCCTGGAGTTGGCAGCAGCAGCAGGAGCCCAAATATTACTTTAAAGAGACCCTGGGGTTGGCTTCAGGAGCCCAAATTGGATTAATCACACCCTGGAGTTGGCAGCAGCAGCAGGAGCCCAAATATTACTTTAAAGAGACCCTGGGGTTGGCTTCAGGAGCCCAAAAATTGGATGAATCACACCCTGGAGTTGGCAGCAGCAGGAGCCCAAATATTACTTTAAAGAGACACTGGGGTTGGCTTCAGGAGCCCAAAAATTGGATGAATCACACCCTGGAGTTGGCAGCAGCAGGAGCAGCAGGAGCCCAAATATTACTTTAAAGAGACACTGGGGTTGGCTTCAGTAGCCCACAAATTGGATGAATCACACCCTGGAGTTGGCAGCAGGAGCAGCAGGAGCCCAAACATTACTTTAAAGAGACACTGGGGTTGGCAGCAAGAGCCCAAAGATTGGATGAATCACACCCTGGAGTTGGCAGCAGCAGGATCCCAAACATTACTTTAAAGAGACACTGGGGTTGGCTTCAGGAGCCCAAAAATTGGATGATTCACACCCTGGAGTTGTCAGGAGTTGGCAGCAGCAGCAGCAGCAACAGGAGCCCAAACATTACTTTAAAGAGACACTGGGGTTGGCTTCAGGAGCCCAAAAATTGGATGAATCACACCCTGGAGTTGGCAGCAGCAGCAGCAGCCCAAACATTACTTTAAAGAGACACTAGGGTTGGCTTCAGGAGCCCAAAAATTGGATGATTCACACCCTGGAGTTGGCAGCAGCAGCAGCAGGAGCCCAAATATTACTTTAAAGAGACCCTGGGGTTGGCTTCAGGAGCCCAAAAATTGGATGCATCACACCCTGGAGTTGGCAGCAGCAGCAGGAGCCCAAACATTACTGGGGTCGGCAGCAGGAGCCCAAAGATTGGATGAATCACACCCTGGAGTTGGCAGCAGCAGGATCAGCAGGATCCCAAACATTACTTTAAAGAGACACTGGGGTTGGCTTCAGGAGCCCAAATATTAGATGATTCACACCCTGGAGTTGGCAGCAGCAGCAGCAGCAGGAGCCCAAACATTACTTTAAAGAGACACTGGGGTTGGCTTCAGGAGCCCAAAAATTGGATGAATCACACCCTGGAGTTGGCAGCAGCAGCAGCAGGAGCCCAAATATTACTTTTAAGAGACCCTGGGGTTGGCTTCAGGAGCCCAAAAATTGGATGAATCACACCCTGGAGTTGGCAGCAGCAGGAGCAGCAGGAGCCCAAACATTACTTTAAAGAGACACTGGGGTTGGCTTCAGGAGCCCAAAAATTGGATGACTCACACCCTGGATTTGGCAGCAGCAGCAGCAGGAGCCCAATCATTACTTTAAAGAGACACTGGGGTTGGCAGCAGGAGCCCAAAGATTGGATGAATCACACCCTGGAGTTGGCAGCAGCAGGATCAGCAGGAGCCCAAACATTACTTTAAAGAGACACTGGGGTTGGCTTCAGGAGCCCAAATATTGGATGAATCACACCCTGGAGTTGGCAGCAGCAGCAGCAGCAGGAGCCCAATCATTACTTTAAAGAGACACTGGGGTTGGCT